>CAIGQV010019186.1:11721417-11738917 GCA_903798115.1 Danio jaintianensis | reverse complement strand
TCGTCTTTAATGTAATACACAAATAGCAGATCCGGGGTAATAAATAAATTATATTACAATTTAAAGTTTGTGTGAGACTTCATCCTGCATGTTTTTCTTCCCCCAACATTTCTTATAAGGCCCTTTATCTAATTTCAATTGAATGTCTGAATATTAATGAAAACAGTTTTTTTTTTTCCATTTCAACTCAAACGGTTTTGTTTAAAAGGTCAGTAACTTGGCAAATAATAAACTACCGGCAAATATTTATTTTGTGTCTTATTTTATTTTAGCAACTAAAACAAAATGACCATACATGCCCATACATACAAGCAGGATACTGCCAGCAGGTATGACCACACATACAATGTAACATACTAGGAATTTATATAGTGTTTTTTTTGCCAAAACTAAATAAGAAGATGACTTTCTTTAAGTAACACATCTACTGTTTATGGTTAAAAACAAACCAAAAAATATAGATTTTTTATTAAAAAAAATATATATATATATATATATATTCACTGTAGATAAATTGTAATTTCAAATATTTTAAATAAATAATACGTTTATTAATAAGTTTATTTATTCAGCTATTTTACTTTTTATGTCGTATTGTTGTTTTATTGTATTTTATTTTTATTGTTATATATGTTTTATTTTATTGTTGTTGTATTTAATTGTTATTTTATGTCATTTTTATTTTATTTCATTCTTATTTTATTTTATTGTTATTTTATTTCATTTTATTTCATTTTTTATTTTATTTCATTGTTATTTTATTTTATTTCAGTATCTCACATCTTGTTGTCTAATTATATACATATAAAATATACTTCCAGTACATAGCTCTAAAAACAACAAAAAACATTTTTATTACAACTTATTTACCAAAAGAGAAACATTAAATGTTTCAATATAGTTTCTATTTTCAGTTTACATTTATTTGATAAAAAAAAACTACAGACAATGGTGATAAAATAATCATCATAACTGAAAAAACTTAATAAAAACAACATACTAAATCAAAATAAATGCAATAACGCAATTGCATACATGTAATATAATATATGTTTACTAAAAGGCAAAAAATATATATTTTTCATTGTTATTTTATTTTTGTATCTCACATTTTATTGTCTAATTATGTATCATATATAAAATATACTTCCAGTCAATAGCTCTAAAGGCAACAACAACAAATAATCTTTAACGCATTTACCAAAAAGAAACATTAAAACATCCACTCAATGCAAAAGACTAATTTTGCAGTTTTTTTTTATACACCATCTTCCATTATTCTTCTTCACACCCCCTGCGTTGAGGAATAAGAAAGCCCACAGTTAAGCTCTGTCAGACGCAGAGCACTGGAAACAGTATGACGGGCAGCTCTCCACGCTTAGAGTGCTGTAGCCAGGGCGCAAATACAAGTATCAGGCTTAAAAAACAGACAGCCAGAGAATAGCCTGTCAGATACAGCAGCTGTCAGATCCCAGATCAGCTAATTCAAGCGCAGGTCACATAGCAGCATTAGGTGCTAACACACTGCAGTAAGCCAGAGGAGGAGGACTGCTTCGTTCTATTCATGAAGTCTTATTAGCATAATCAGCTCAGCTCATTGAAGAGTGAACCTGAACTTCTGTGAGGAACATATCAATCATATTCCAGGAGTGCAGCCAACACCTTCAACCATTGAGCTCAGTGTTGCTTGATTTCCGAGAGTTTCATACACTTGTTGTCTTCCGTACAACAACAGAAACTGTTTACTGCCAGCAGGTAAACTTTCAGCCAATCTTCGGGTCTAACGAGAGCACTTTCAGCTTAGCTTAGCATAAATCATTGAATCAGATTAGACCATTAGCATCTCGCTCAAAAATGACCAAAGAGTTTAAATAATTTTCCTATTTAAAGCTAGAATCTGCTTTAGTTACAGAATTTTCTAAGACTGATGGAACATGAAAAGTTGGCTAGGAACTATAATATCATTGTTCCTGCTACAGCCATGGTACGGCAGCAAAGTTTCTTAATTATTACATTATAATTATTATAATGAGAGTATAGTTCCAAATTGGCCTAGAAAATAGCAACTGTTTGAACAGAAGAGTAAAGATTTAGATAGTAAAATTATTGAAACACTTTGGTCCTTTTTGAGTAAGATGCTAATGGTCTAATCCAATTCAACTATCTATGCTAAGCTAAGCTAAAAGTGCTCCTGCCAGACCCGAAGAGTCAAGTCAAGTCAAGTCAAGTCAAGTCAAGTCAAGTCAAGTTTATTTATCATGTAGATTGTGTCAAAGCAGCTTAACATAGTTCTAGTAAAGTCCCTTGCTCACTTGCTCACAAGTCCCAATCTGAGCAAGCCAGTGGCGACAGTGGCGGGGAAAAAAAAACTTCTCCAATTGACGAAGTGAAGGAAAAAATAACCTTGAGAGAAACTAGGCTCTGTTAGGCACGACCATTTTTCATCTGGCCAAACTTCCTGTTCAGAGCTGCAGTCTAGGTGCTGGAGGCTGAAGAAGCTGGACGTCCATCGTGGAGAGGAGCCAAATGGATTTAAAAAATGGCAAAACTCAACTGTTTAACTAAATTGAGCCTTTTTTCAAAACAACAAAAAAGTGTAGTGTCCCTTTAAGCACCCTCACACTATTACAAACTTAAATGATTTTATTTCTCCGGAGAAAGCTAAAAAGACTTTTTGAAGGATACTATTGAGCAGTGGTGCACAGTGGTGTTTTGAAATTAGGAGAAAAGGTCATCTCTTTTTATGAAAATTCGTGGTCCGGTAACATTTAATGTTGACTTCATTTAATTTTCAGTTCAAACATTAGTTACACTATCGGTCTTTGGGGAAAAGGAGGAAATGTGATTATACTTCAAACAGTTGATTTTTAAAGAACTATTTTTGTCTTTTTTTTAAAGGGATATTTCACCCATATTTCACTCATTTACTCACCCTTCACTTGTTCAAAACCTGCTGGAGTTTTTTTATTTAGCAGAAGACAAAATAAGATATTTTGCACCTATTGAACATACAGAACACTTAAAAAATACACCCAAATACTGGTAAAGATGTACAGTACAGCAAATGTCTTAAGCTGCAATTACAACAGATTTTTTAAATAGATAAATGATCATTGATTCATTTGTTTGTTTAATTTGTTTTAATATTAAAATAAAATAAAATAATGTTTATGTCGATTCATATTCTGGATCCACTTAATAATGAAAATTATTTTTAAAAATTACTTAGACCATCAAGAAAACAAACATGCAGAAATACTAGATTCTGTATTTTACATAAAGATTGTAATTATTGTTCTGTCAATTAAATCTACTCTCATCAAGTCTACTCATATTTCTTTCAATTATTCCAAAATAATGACTATAAAACCAAATTTCATGTACATTTTTTTTTACAATTAAATATTCTCGTTTAATTAATTCATTTATATGTTCGATCGATCAATCGCATTGATTTGCTGGCCTGCTTGATTGCTTTTTTGTATTATTATTATTGATTGATTGAGTCCTTTAGTGAGTCCTTTAGTGAATATATACTTGAGTTTTTGAAGACAACACTGTCTTCCTTGCCTCCTCAGAAGCATAAGGAGTCATATTGAACTGGATTGACTTCATTTTCATTTTTGGGTAAACTTCTTTAACCCCCCAGAGGTCAATCAAAGATTTTGAGGTTTTGACAAGCACACATACTGTACAGTTCAGTGCCGGCCGCCTAAAACACATGCCGGGCCAATGCCTCATTCCATCTGTACGTCACCACCTCAGGGCACCAGGAGCGTCCCCGACAGGCTAAGGTAAGCGGAAAAGTGGGACATGATTGGCGACGAACTATTTGCAGTTCGTCATTGAGGTGACGTGAAAATCCATAGGGAATAAGAGATGCTTCTCACGCCGGCTGGAATTGACCATCGATCGATACGGAGGGAAATTGGTCCTCAGAGTATGAAGAGCTAGACGAATCCGAGAGAAGCTGTTTGGTGAAGCATTAGCCCAAAATTATTTATGGGCAAATATATATCCTCTCTTTGAAGGCTCCTCATGCAAACTCTTCAAACCAAAGGTTATGCAATATTTTTTGCTAAGTAATGAGAATCGGGCACTGAGAGCCAGCCGCAAAATGGTTTGTTTGTTTTTCTTGGTTGGTTGTTTGGTTGGTAGGTTCGTTTGTTTGTTGGTTTGCTGGTTGGTTTGTTGGTTGGTTTGTTGGTTGATTTGTTGGTTTGTTTGTTCTTGTTTTCTGTTGTTTGTTTGGTTTGTTTGTTTGTTGTTGTTTTTTTGTTTGTTTTTGTTTGTTTGTTTTGGTTGGTTGGTTGGTTGATTGATTGATTGGTTGGTTGATTTATTTATTAATTGATTGACTGACTGATTGCTTGCTTGATTGATTAATTGATTGATTGATTGATTGATAACATGTTGGATTATAATTTGAAATGTAAGTATTTCAATTTAATCAAGTGTGTGATAAAATAAACATTTAAAAATATAAAAACTTTTTAGAAACACATTAAGATACAATTTTATAAATAGCTTAGACTTTTAATATGTACATAAATAGACCAAACTGAACAAATTATAAATTTAGGCCCTATTTTATTTTCAGATAGTAAAAAATAATAATAATAATAAAATCTAGTGCAAGTGTTATTGCTGCTTATAAATGGCATCAATGATGCATCATCAACTGTAGCCTATGGATTGGGAAGAATTGGGATTTGTTACTTATCTTGATAAGATATATATATTATCAAGCAGTTGAACAGGTGTAACTAATTAAGTGGCCGCTGAGTATATATTTACAGGAGGTTTAAAATAAACAATCAGAAACCAAAGAGAGATATTTCAACCCTTGCCGTTTTATCTGACATTTATCTGACAAGTGATATGAACAAATCAAAATCAAAGACGTGTTAGACTAAAATGACTCCAGTGATAGAAGTGTTTGTGTTTACAGCTCATCTTATGATCTTTACTGATGTGGAAATTCTGTCAGTGCACCTTTCACCACTCACACATCAACAAATGCTACCTCATGGAATATTTAATACGCAAAGTTTATCTAGGGTGCTTGATGAATAAGAAAAAACACCCAATATATTCCCTTTAATAATGGAATGGTACGGAGATCCAAGCATTAAAAAATAATTACAGATCTATACAATCCTGTTCCAAGTAAGAAAGCAAGTAATTAAGTAAGTAATTAAGTATGGAAGTAAGGATGAAAGTATGGAAGTTAGTATGAAAGGAAGTATGAAAGGAAGTATGGAAGGAAGTATGAACGTAATTAAGTATTGAAGTATGGAAATATGGACCTATGGAAGTATGTAAGTATGGATGGACGTATGTATGTATGGATGGATGGATGGATGGATGGATCAAACCATTTTAATTTCAAAATACCTTGTTCCATTTCCGTGTTGTGTGAATGTAAATGTACTATTTATTATTATTATTATATATCTGTCTGTGCTTTTGCTAATTTTGTAATTGTTTACGTTTCAGGAAAATACTAGCAATGTTTAATGTGTAATATATAACTTATATAATAATACAAATACAATACTAGTAAATACTGAATTTTGAAATCAAATTAAATCAATATAGTTGTCAATATTAACTTGATTTGATTATGCATTTAATGTCTCTTATTGGCAAGCATTCATAATAAATGAAAGCACACCCAAAATATTCGTCAAACATTTGCATTGCGGCTGCACGGTGGCGCAGTGGGTAGCACGTTCACCTCACAGCAAGAAGGCCGCTGGTTCGAGCCTCGGCTGGGTCAGTTGGCGTTTCTGTGTGGAGTTTGCATGTTCTCCCCGTGTTCGCGTGGGTTTTTTCCAGGTGCTCCGGTTTTCCCCACAAGTCCAAAGACATGCGCTATAGGTGAACTGGATAAGCTAAATTGGCCGTAGAATATGAGTGTGGGTGAGTGTGGATGGATGTTTCGCAGTGATGGGTTGCAGCTGGAAGGGCATCCGCTGCGTAAAACATGTGCTGGATAAGTTGGCGGTTCATTCCGCTGTGGCGACCCCAGATTAATAAAGGGACTAAGCCGAAAAGAAAATGTTTTTTGTACCCTATAATTTTTGTACCCTATAAAGGCCTACACTATGCTATACTTCATGTTTTTTTGCCCAAGACCAATCCTCATGTATGCTATAAATTAACATCGAAGCGAGACGAAAGTAATTTTTGAGTATCACAGCATTTCAGATTCCAAAATGACCTACTGACACGTTCACACTACACACCAAATACCTATCATATCTGTCCTGAAGCTGCCCTTCAGCTGGTGTGAAAATTATTAAGTTTGGATGTCCAAAAGTATTCTTTTTTTTTTTCTTCTTCTACTACCCCTTTTGGCAGCAGAGTGCAATATTACCTTAGAGATACACTCATCTCTTTCTGCATCAAAGAGCTCAGCTGTCAGACTGGCCAGTGAATACAGCCTAATGTGTGACTCTGGCTGTGAAAGTGAGAACGAGCGAGTGCGTGTGTGGTAGAGAGAGATAGTGAGAGGAGATGGGCTAAAAACAGGTGCATAATAGATCCTGTGTGTATCCAAGAATGCTTTTGCTATTTATGCAGTGTGTTTGTGTGTGTGTGTGTATTAGAGAGAGATAAATGATGAGCACACAAGTGTGTCTGATGTACAACAAACGAATGTGCGTAATGCAGGACCGCTCCTCCTGCCAAGTGTGTGTGTGTTTGTGTGTGGTGAGACAGGAAGGAGAGCTCTGGCACACACGCATCTGTAAATCTCAAGACAAGCCAGAGAGCAAGCAACAGAGCAATGGGTCACTTTAGCAACCAATCAGGCTTTAAATAACCACACGGAGTAGAACTAGCCAGGGGAGACAGGACAGCCATAAAACGCTGGGTAAGTACAGAGATGGAGATATCAATAACCCTATTTTACATTTCCAAAATCTCATTTCAGATATATATGGGAAGGTGCTCTGAAATATTATGTGAAAAATGTGACAGATCGGGCATGGCAGGCAGACTTAAAAGAACATTCCCACAAAAATGAAAACTTAGTTCCATTTACTAGCCCAGGTGTTCTTGTAATGCCTTTCTTTCTTTTTCATACCACCAAGGTACAAAGTGTAGATGTGTGAACCTAAATCTAATATGTTCTTAAGACCTTTAGAGTGTCTTTTTGCATAGACAAGCTCAGAAAAAGCAAATAAGTTGTGAGAAATCAAGATTCAATTCAATTCAATTCATCTTTATTTCTATAGCGCTTTTACAATGTAGATTGTGTCAAAGCAGCTTCACATAGAAGATTATAGTGAATTGGAATGGTGTCCGTTCAGTTTTTAGAGTTTAAGTTCAGTTCAGTTCAGTGTGGTTTAATTTTCACTGCTGAGAGTCCAAACACTGAAGAGCAAATCCATCGATGCGCAGCTCTACAGGTCCCGAACCATGCAAGCCAGTGGCGATGAACTGAAAAAACTACACAAAATACAATGAATTTGTTGTCAAGTTCATCTGTCAAATGTCATTTTTATTTTCATTTGATAGCTGTATTTATCTCTCTTAATAACGATTCTCTCTTCAAAATCCATGTACAATATATAGGATAACTAAACGTGTGTAATAGTATATCCTAAATAATTCCTTGTAATAAAGAGATAACTGACGCCCAAATGACCCCAAAGTGACCATCTATTCTTCACCTGTGTGGAAAGCAAAAGGTTACATATCTCCCCGTGTTCGCGTTCCTCCGGTTTCCCCTACAAGTCATGCGCTATAGGTGAATTGGGTGCGCTAAATTGTCTATAGTGGCGACGCAGTGTGGGTAGCACGTTCGCCTCACAGCAAGAAGGTCGCTGGTTCGAGCCTCGGCTGGGTCAGTTGGCATTTCTGTGTGGAGTTTGCATGTTCTCCCCGTGTTCGCGTGGGTTTCCTCCGGGTGCTCCAGTTTCCCCCACAAGTCCAAAGACATGCGGTATAGGTGAATTGGGTAAGCTAAAATTGTCCGTAGTGTATGTTTGTGAATGAGTCTGTATGAATGTTTCATGGAAGGGCAGGAAGAGCAGGAAGGGCATCTGCTGCGTAAAACATATGCTGGATAAGTTGGCGGTTCATCCCGCTGTGGCGACCCCGGATTAAGAAAGGAACTAAGCCAAAAAGAAAATGAATGAATGAATGAATGAAATTGTCTATAGTGTATGTGTGTGAATGGGAGTGTATGGGTGTTTCCCAGTGATGGGTTGCAGCTGGAAGGGCATCCGCTGTGTAAAACATATGCTGGATAAGTTGCCAGTTAATTCCGCTGTGGTGAATTAGATTAATAAAGGGACTAAGCCAAAAAGAAAATGAATGAAAAAATAAAATAAATAAAATAAAATAAAATAAAATAAAATAAAATAAAATAAAATAAAATAATTGGAAGACTAATGTTATATTTTCCCAGTACTGGGTTGCAGCTGAAAGGGCATCCGCTGTGTAAAACATATGCTGGAAAAGTTGCCAGTTCATTCCGCTGTGGCGACCCCTGATGAATAAAGGGACTAAGCCAAAGGAAAATTAATGAATGACTAATGTTATATAGGCAAGAATGTGTGAATGAGAAGATTTAAACTTATCAAGTAATAAAATAAAATAAAATAGAATATAATAAAATTTTTCCCAGTGATGGGTTGCAGCTGGAAGGGCATCCGCTGCGTAAAACATATGCTGGATAAGTTGGCGGTTCATCCCGCTGTGGCGACCCCAGATTAATAAAGGGACTAAGCCGAAAAGAAAATGAATGAATGAATGAATAATAAAATTAAAAATAAATAAATAAACAAAATAAAATAATTGGAAGACTAATGTTATATAGGCAATAATGTACAAATGAGAAGATTTAAACTTATCAAGTAATAAAATAAAATAAAATAAAATAAAATAAAATTAAATTAAATTAAAAAATAAATAAAATAAAATAAAGTAAAAAATAAATAAATAAAATTTAATACAATAAAATAAAAAAAATTAAAATAAATAAATAAAATTAAATAATTGGAAGACTAATGTTATATAGGAAATAATGTTCGAATGAGAAGATTAAAACTTATCAAGTAATAAAATAAAATAATTGGAAGACTTGTTATATATGCAAGGCCTAATATCATCAACCTTTCGGACCTCTTTACATTTGCAGCTCGAATTGGTCTTATCATATCTCCAGCTTAGGAGTAAAAAAAATAAATACTGCACAATTGATATATCACAAATCAATAGTTCTCAAGATCAACTCACTGATGTTCATGTTATAGGAATAGAAACATATATAAGAAACAAAATTTGGACAGGAATCCAATGCATTGTAAATAATGTTCAGTTTCTTTCAAATTTGTATTTATGAGTGAACTACCCTTTAAGGTTTTAATATTTAATTAAGAACAGAAATATATAAGAATGCATATGGAAAAATGTGACAGATTGGGCATGGCAGTCAGCCTTAATAATACATGAATCCCTGCAGTAAATAATCCAGAAAGTAAATAATTGAGGGTCCAGGATGGGTGAGCATGTTCAAAAGAGCAAAGCATCTGTCCAGTCCATTAAACACCAGCCATGAGCGTAACATGACCATCGGCTTTGAGAGATACAAGCGCCGCAGTCCTGTTCTCACAGCACTGAGTACATAGCTCAACTTGAAATCAATCATCCAGGTAAACAAAGCCCACGCTTTGCCGCCCAGCAAGACAATAAAAAGAAAAAAACAACAACAAAAAAAACGTTAACCCAGCCCTACGGTGACCAAATGAGCCGCCACATGTGGCCGTTTGCTTTTATATAATAATAGATCATTTATGTGTGAACTTGTGTACATATATACCGGCGAAATCTAGAGCTTCATTTAAGTATTTATGATGCCTTCGATACCACAGGGAAAACAAGAAGACAGGCAGTTATTGGATTTTAGCTGCTTCCATACAAAGCTGAATGGGTTTCTCTCCACGACGTCGGAGTTCAAAGCCACCTTGCCGTGCCTGGAAAGAAAATAAGAATCCTGTGCCTGGCGAATCAAAGCCTGGGTAGAATGGACTGGGATCATAGGTCCGTGTATTCTTTGTGAAGGTGGACGAATGAGAAGGTGTGTGGGGGGGGACACGGCCAGGGCTTTGATCTGCTAACACATAAACCCTTTCACCCACCGACCAACAGGGAGCCTCGGGCTTTACCCCCTTGTGTGATGCTCCATACGAGGGAACATTTGCTCCCTCTGAAGCCTTGTCAACTCATCTTCGTGTCTTCCAACAAAACTGAACACTACAAAGCATAAACATCAAGGATGAGACTGGGAGTACTGACTGAAGATAAAAAAAACACTCACATTCTCTTAGTGGCATTATGCGGCGGGGCATAAAGTGAAGTCTCTTGGCATATTGCAGTCACAAATAAATACTTTTCAAATTGGATCTGACAAATTAACAAACAAATTAGGGAAGGATTACTCATAAATTATGGAGCGCGGATCGATTGCCGCACTCAGGCCATCTGAGGGATTCTGTCACATCAGCAAACAGGACAATAGCTAACTTTAAAAGTAATCATCAAAATGTGCTCAGAGGGCAAGCTCGATTTAAATGCAATATTACTGCTTTTATATAAAACATTGAATTATTTGAAAAAATAGACTTGCACTAACGCAACATTTTATTTTAAGGAAAAAATTAATTAGAAAAAAATATTACTGCGAAATGTTATTACAATTTAAAATACCAAATTTCTCATTTAAAATATATCTTAGCACATAATTCAGTCATTTCTCTAGTCTTCGGTGTTATATGCTATCTTATAATCAGTATTGAAAAGTGGTTTCACACAACTATTTGTTTTTTTTCAGCATTTATTGATGAACAGCATTTAAAATAGTAAAAATGTATACATGAATACATTTATGTATACATAAATACATAAAAATGTAAGGAATAGTTGACAACGGACTGTTGAATTATTAGAAAATAATGCACACCCGAGCAGTGCTTTCCACAGGTTTGAAATATACTTGCAGTGGTAGCCGATTGAAACACTCCATTTACCCACATCACATAACTAGTTAACTATATATGACAAACAAAACATAATTTTTAATAATTTTATTTAATAATTTAGAATTTTTAACAATAAGTGTATTTATTATGACACTGTTATACACTGTTTCTTTTCAATGGGTTAAAGTAAAAAAAAAAAGAAATCCACAATTTCTCTTATGCTATTCAGAAGCCATGTGCACCCACTGACAGGTAAAATCTGCTTCTCTCTGTCTTTCAAGCTCAAAGCAAACTTGAATACCAAAGAATTTTAGATATGTATATAAAATAGCCTATGTAATATATTAACATCATCAAATTAATAAAATAATCTGCAAATGAGAAATAAATGACAGAAAAAGGTATAAAAACAGACAATATCTCGAAAAAAATATCATAATTACAATATTAAAACGTGATTATTTAAATAAGGTAAATGCGTTGATTAACCATTACTAATGGTGTACATATATTTTGCAGCCAGTTTAGACCTGTCATTTTGTCCTCTTTGAGTATATAGTAAAGATTTTCTAAGTCGTTTAGATTAAAAAAAAAATTATTTAATGTTTCTCCCGCTCTCGCAACTGTGTGTGCACACTCAGCTGAAGCCAAGCGAAAATAGGCTTAAATAAAAAGGTAATGCAAAAACGCATACGATTAACAACAGCTTTAGAAAGTAGAAGCAAAAGTTGAATCCCGGACATTTTACGAGATTTAGAAACCTGGACCGGACAAAATTTTTAAGTCCCAAAAAGGCACGTACTCTGTGGGTCTGCAGAGCACGTGAGACTGTCTGTGGGAGTGTTGACAGGTCTCGCTCACACAAAACGAAACAGGTAAATGAGAGAAGATTTTCCACTACTTAATCGATTGCGGCTGTTTGGTTATATTGAGCGGATACAAAAAAGTGTAAAGGATGTTAATAATAGTAAAAAAAAAAAAAAAGTGTCACTAAATATTCTTGGGCGGCCGTTAATATACCTGTGCTGCCCGCCCAAGTAAAGTCTATGTGTGGAAAGCACTGCCGAGGTGGTAATGTGGTCACAATGCGAAGCTTATATTGTTGTTAGAATGTTCGCCAGCCAATCAGAATCAAGCATTCAACAGCCCCCATATTGTAAATTGTAACAATGAAACAATGAAAACATGTAGAAGACTAGAAGGGTTACAGGATTGCAATCACTGAGAAGGTGCACATAAATATACACTGAAAAAAAAACTTGCTGCTTGTTCAAACTACTTATTTAAAATTTGTTGAAACAACGCAATTCTTAAGTTTTAGTTTTTTTAAGACAACTGTTTTCTTTTTTTTTGCAAAAATTACTGAGTTAATGGATTTGTGTTGGGACAACATAAAGGAATTGTGTGGAACCCAGCATTTTTTTTTTACAGTGTAGCATCATTTGTGACACTGTACAACCATTATTGTTCTTTTCATTACTGTAAAGAGGTAGATTTAGGGTTGTGGTAGGCTAAGATGTTAATAAAACACTACAGGTTACTGTAAGCGGTAGGTTTATGGTTGGGCTGGGTGTAGACATTAATAGAACACAACAGATTACTGTAGGGTTGGGGTAGGTGTAGATGTTAATAAAACACAATAGGCTGGACTCTGTGACATGTACAAGACATTGAATAAATCAATCAAAAGCTTCGTACAGCTCACTTGGAGCTCAAGTCCCACCCATTTGGAGCTGACCTGTCCATTTGGAGCTCCATTTATACCAAACTCATCACTTTTAGTTATTTAATGAATCCATGCCAATCCATGTCTATCAATTTATATATTGTTATCAACCTTTTACTTTATAATCTAAATAAGAGTATAAATTATTAGTATAAAGTTGCGTTGTGTGCTATATTGTAATCTAATTATTTTAAGCTCTCAAGGTAATGGAACCTGCAGCAAGATTTATTCAGGTTTTATTTTAATTCAGAGGTGTTGATGAATTCATTGAAGTGTTGGGAATGAGTCACTATGACACATCAATCAGATAAAGCACAATACTATCAGCTTATGCGAAAGAGATGTTACATCTCGCACTCGCACTCGCAGAGGGCCTATTGTTGACTTTCAATCAATAGCCTTCAATTAGTGGTTGTCATGATCACATCCAAGAGCTGGAAACGAGACGCCTTTGGGAGCAGGCTAACTTGTCATAGACACTGTATATTAAATGACAATAACTGTCAAGTGTTGAGGTTGCCAAAATGAGATTTGAAGAATAAAACAAGACTTTAAGTGACAAAGTAAGCTGTTAGCCTTCAGGGAAAGTCAAAGTCAAATTTGATATTTGAGGTCTAAGTAAACAAAACTGTCTGCTATGGATGATGGACATTCACAATATTGCAACAACAACTTTTTCGAAGGGATTCACGGGATGGGCAACCGTATGTCCTTTTACTTCAATAGACGGAGCCGGAATTTAATAATACTACAAGAATAAACGGAATACTATTTTTCGATAAAACCCTAAACTTCATTTGTTATACTGAAAAGGGTGTCGACTCTATTCAAAAGTTATTTTCATAAAAGAAAGAATGGATTTCAACTGACATGAAGGTCAATAAGTAATGATTCTTTTTTTGGGGGGGTGAACTATTACTTTAAGACTTGAAATGTTTGGATATAGGAGAATGTGGCTATTTTGCCTGTCTTTGTTGTTGTTGTTGTTGCCATCATGCTGTCTGGAGATGAGGTGGCTAAGGCATCTCACAGAGTCCCGAAGGCCAAATTATTCTGCTTTCGCTTTGATCAAACTGTGTCCTGCGCATTCCTCCTCTCGCTTCAAAGCAGGACGGCTGGAAAGAACACGTGGCCTGAAGCGAGAGAGGAGTCATGGTGACCTACGTCCGTTTATTAATAAGCATGCTGATTTGGTAAGGAGAGAAAAGTTTGTACAGTAAGAGATAACCAGGAATAGGATATTTAATTTGAAATACCATATGTAAATATTTCAAAAAGAATAATAATTCACAAAAATACCCATACATTCATCCTAATCTTCATCCAAGCATCATTCGAAAACTATATCTAAAACCATTCAAACATGTATCTGTATTCATCCATCCAGATATCTATCCATCCATCAATACATTCAAATATGCATGGATTCATCTAAATTTTCATTGATCCATCCATTCATTCATCCATCCATCCATCCGTCCGTTCAAAATTTCAAGTTCTATCCATCAAATTTATAGCGATTCATTCATTCATTTTCTTTTCGGCTTAGTCCCTTTATTAATCAGGGGTCGCCACAGCGAAATGAACCGCCAACTTATCCAGCATATGTTTTACACAGTGGATGCCCTTCCAGCTGCAACCCAGTACTGGGAAACACAAATATACTCTCATTCACACACATAAATTATGGTCATTTTAGTTTATTCAATTCACCTATAGCGCATATATTTGGACTTGTGGGGGAAACTTGAGCACCCGGAGGAAACCCACGCGAACACGGGGAGAACATGCAAACTCCACACAGAAATGCCAACTGACCCAGCCGAGGCTCGAACCAGCGACCTTTTTGCGAACTTCAGCGACCCTACTGCGCCACCACGCCGCCTATATCGATTCATTCACATTTTAATTCAAATATCCATCTATTCAAATCTTAATTCACATATTTATTCACATATATACATTCATCTGTCCTTCAGTGAAAATTTCCATCAATTCATACAAATAGGAGTTTAAAAAACAGCCACTCCTCATCACAAACATGCTTAGTATGACATAAATAGGATAAATTTCACATTCACATGTCTACCACATAATAATGCAACTTGCAGCAGCCAAAAAAACAAAAAAAGTGCACTGCCATAAATAAATTTTCCAGTGCTCCTTTGGCTCCCCCCCCCCACCCTCCCCCCAAAGATGAGTCATTCATAGCCTATGAAAATACAATTTCAAGTAGGGAGAATTCATTTTTCTATGCATAAAAACAGCAACACTCAAAAAGCCCACTGTATATGCAATTTCTATCTGAGCTTTTGTCAAACTGCCATGGGAGTTGAATAAAAAGAGGAATGACATCACAAAGGAAGTGATAACATGAATGTAACATTATGAAAAGCACTTGCATGCATAGGTGTGATCTTGCAAGCATTAGCCTGTCACTAATGTAATTGATAATCTTGTCTTTAGGTTTTTATGTAACTGGACTGTAACGGAATCATATACAATACAAGAGACTTCACTTATGAAGGAAAAATCTTTTTTTTTGTTTTCGTCATACTTTATCATACATATTTTATGTTGCATAAGTGCATTTTTGTCAATAATAGAATTATAATTCAAAATTGTTTATCTTAGGGCGACATGGTGGCTCAGTGGTTAGCACTGTCGCCTCACAGCAAGAAGGTCGCTGGTTCGAGTCCCGGCTGGGTCAGTTGGCATTTCTGTGTGGAGTTTGCATGTTCTCCCCGTGTTCACGTGGGTTTCTCCGGGTGCTCCAATTTCCCCCACAAGTCAAAAGATATGCGTTATAGGTGAATTGAATAAACTAAATTGGCATTAGTGTATGTGTGTGAATGAGTGTGTATGCGTGTTTCCCAGTACTGGGTTGCAGCTGGAAGGGCATCCGCTTTGTAAAACATATGCTGAATAAGTTGGCGGTTCATTCCGCTGTGGCAACCCCTGATAAATAAAGGGACTAAGCTGAAGAAAAATGAATGAATGAATTATTTATCTTTCTTTTATGCCAAAAATTATTTTAATATTAAGCAAAAATCATCTTCCACAAACTTCCTGCTGAAAATATATTAAATCTGTTCTCAATATTTAGATTTTTACTTTAGCACCCTCTGAATTTAGATTTTTTAAATAGTATCTCAGCCAAAGTCCTGTCTTAACAAACCATACAGCTTTCAGAGTATGAAAAATCTCTCGGCTTCCAAACAAAAAAACCCAGACCCTTATGACCCTTATATTATATCTTATCTGAATTAAACATATGCTATTACTGCATTATCTATTAGCAATATTCTAACTGGCTCATCTGTATTATTTAGATTATATATTATTCTTAGATTATTATTAAGGTGCTGTACAAAAATCAATGAAGGAAACTCAATGCTCATTACGCTAAAACAGGATAGCTCACAAAAAAAAAAAAAATTCGAATAGATGGGTTTTACATTGGGGATCTGTTCGGAGAGTTTATAGAGAAAAGAAAAGTGAACTTTTAATAAAGAGTCATTATACACAGGGTCTCTGGAGAAAGCCAGATGCACGGACACTCAACATATTTTTCTTACCAATTACTTGTCTATTTAATCATTAATTCCACCAGCATAAGCTTGAAAAGTAGGACAGTCTTTGTTTTTTTAGCCTCTAGCTACATCTCTGTGATCATGACCGGCTGCTCTCTTAGGGACTGCTGCTTCTAAAGGGCCAATGCCCATGTCAACAAACTCTGCTCCTCTAGTGCCCTGGCTAAATTAACAGTCATACAGCATATCACTAAGTAAAAGAAAGAAAGAAAAAAAAGTTTTGCAAGACTGTTGCAAGGGTATAAATAAATGGATAAAACATATGCATTTATTAATTCTCAGAGTAGGTAAAGACTTCCGTTTCCTGAGTGTTCAGGGACCTAATTGCCCTCAGACTATGTAAATACACTAAACAATTCTATTAAATGTAACACACAGATGCATAATCCCTACTAAAGATGCTCACATTATATAAGGGGGAGGGGGTGTTATGATTATAAATAAAGTACATTAATACATTACAGAATACAGTGTAAGTGCTAGAAGGTCAGATATTGTTTTTAAATAAAATATAAAGGAAATTATGTAATATTATATAACCCAATAAAACAACACCTGCATTTTATTGGTTATAATTAACATATACATACACAGTAATTAGACAAGAATGTCTGTAAGAATACACACATTCTTATGTGTTTTATTTATCTCGCACACACACACACACACACACACACACACACACATATATATATATACAGTGCTCAGCATATATAAGTACACCCCTCACAAATCTCTCATTTAAATTAATATTTTCTATAGGAAAGTTTACAATATTATATTTGTGCATATACATTAGATTAGTCAGTAACGAAGCCAAATCTGGATCCAATCTAACAAAACAGTTTACAGTAACAGTCCAAAAAAAATTTAATTAAAAAAAGAGCAAAAATCAAGAAAAACTGAAAATATATAAAATATTGTTGAAATTTTGTAGTTTGTAATTTTTTTTTTTCAATATTTTGCTTGAATATAAATGTATTATCTTTCTATTTCTAAAGATGTTAAGTGACTAAAATTATATTTAAATAATTATATCTGTTTAATAAATATATTAAAAATATATTACCTATATTCACTGAGAAATGGATAAAAATACTCATTTTCAAAATGGGGTGTATTCATTTATGCAGAGCACTGTATACGAATACACACACACACACACACACACACACACACACACACAC
>CAIGQV010019186.1:11705337-11721317 GCA_903798115.1 Danio jaintianensis | reverse complement strand
CACACACACACACACACACACACACACACACACACACACACACACGCACACACGCACACAGAGCCTAGTTTCTCTTGAGGTTTTTTTTTCCCTTCACTTCGTCAATTGGTGAAGTTTTTTTTCCTCGCCACTGTCGCCACTGGCTTGCTCGGATCGGGACTTGTGGAGCTGTGCTTCGGTGGATTTGCTCTGCTGTGTTTGAACTTTCAGCAGTGAAATTTAGACCTGAACTAAACTACACTGAACTTCAACTCTAAAATCTGGACTCTACTAGAACTATGTTAAGCTGCTTTGACACAATCTACATTTTGAAAAGCGCTATATAAATTAACTTGACACACACACACGCACGCACGCACGCACGCACGCACGCACGCACGCACGCACACACACACACACACACACACACACACACACATGCATACACACCCTAATGCTTTTGAATAAACTCAATGATTCATTTGTCATTTATTCCATTATGTAGCCAGTAGATCACATTGAAATTACAATCTTTACTTCAGGGGAGCCCTGGTCAAAACATATATCAAATACAGTAAATCACATTCAAATGTCACAATTAACACATCCCCAAATCCTAAATCAAAATTTATAATCAAATCAAGAAAAACAATCACAACTGTCCATTAAAACAATCACATAAATGAAGGTTTCCACTGTTGAAAATGTAGCAAGATCAAGTGTAATTTAATAAATAGTTCCAAGCACATGTGCATAGAAAGAGAAAGCACTTTTACCAAATTCTGACAATACCCTTAGAACTATCAACCGAATACAGTACAAGAGGCAGGACAGGTGTGATGATTATTAATATTAAGTGATAATATATTAGAAAGATAAGCTGTAAATTTACCAACAAGAGCCTTTGCAATGCATAAAAACTAGTGGAATTTTCTCTGTTGCTGTAAAGGTAGCCAGTCTAAAGATCGCATAAAATACAATACTTGGTCGATGTCCTTCCTTGCACTGTAATAAAACATTATTGAACGTAACGCTGAAATGTATTGAAATGATTAACAGCTCACAGAAGATTATATTTAATTGATTTATTTAGTTATGAATTTTAAGACTTAAGAAAAGTTGCAATATAGTATTTGCATGGCATGGTATGTTTTTTTTATATATATAACAAAATATAAGTTATTGGGACAGAATTTGTGAACTGTGCCTTTAAGTATTCCACACATGCAGACTTGCAGAGCTTGATTCTCTCCTCCACTTTATTTGCATGATAACATAACATGGTGGTGGTGCAGATTAATTTGCCAATACATCATATGAACTCTCCAGAGACATACTACTTTCTCCATATGGAGGCGAATTGGATTAGGACCAATATTAAAGTCATTAGGCCTCCAGGTACCATGCAGCTATTGCAAATGTCAAGTGCCATTTTTCAGCTATTCTGTGCCACCGAGTCTGCTTCATAAAAGAAAAACCCATCAAAAGCTTCACATGAGAATACGTTCTACACGAAAAAAAAAACCTGCCAGCTCATAGCTGTGGTTAAAAATGCGATGCGGGTATTTTTGACTTGTAGTCAAAAGCTAAAGTTGGGTAAAGCCACAGAATGATGGATCGTCAGCCGGCTCTCTGGTGACAGTTTGCATTCGTACTAGGCCTGTTGCTCAGTGCTCGGTCCTCTCTTTGCTCCGCAGGGAGTTTGAAGTTATCTTTGATGGTGAAAATAACCATTTTTTTGACCGGCATATGTGTCGTATCAGAGGCTTGTTAAATCACCTAGCTGCACGATTTCCCACTGGAGATCGGAGTGCTGTGATCCTGCTCTGTCGGGATGTGTGGAGGGCATGGCAGCACTTCCTGCTGTGTTCCACCTGCTATACATGCATCCCCCTATGGGCTTTGTCATACGCACATTCATGAAGACCAACGTAGGTGTGCACACATCTCATAACAGCCCAGAGGAACATACTGAGCAGGTACAGATAAGATAAGTCATGGTATAATGAAAATTTCAACACAGAAAAGCATACATAGATGCGTGCACACAGACTTACTGCATAAACTCTTTCACATTATATACCTGATGATGGATGTAGCATGCTGAAAATAACACTGGACAACTTTTTTCTGCTTTCTCTTTTAGCAAAAGTTAAAGCAGTTCCAACTAAATCTGACATTCATGAAATGGTATTTACAGCCTAAAAATGGTACTTTATTAGAACGTCCTGGTTACGTACGTAACCCACGTTCCCCGAAAAGGGAAAGGGCATCCGTCGTGTAAAACATATGCTGGATAAGTTGGCGGTTCTTTCTGCTGTGGCGACCCCAGATTAATAAAGGGACTAAGCCGAAAAAGAAAATGAATGAATATTCTCCATGATGCTATACCATTTGTGTAAACAGTTCTAAAAGAGCATTTTAAATATCAAGTTCCATGGATGTATAAGATTTGTCATGGAACCATCAATGCTTATAAAGAACTTTCATTTTTAAGGGTGAACCCATGGGATAAAAAAGTTATAAATATTGTCACTCATGAAAATAAAAGGTTCTTACGGTCACTGATGGTATCATAGAAAGTTTTTGACAACATAGGTTTTATTGTAGCTTTCCATTGCACTTTTTTGCACTATTTTTACATTTACAAATAAAATGTATTTACATTATGTATTGACTATATGGTTCCATAAATACACCCACTGAACCTTTCAACTGAACAAAAGGTTATGTATACACTCTTTAAAAAAAACGAATGCCTCATGAGACCTAAAATTATACGTGTTGCATTAGTACAGTATAAAGGAGGGAAAATGTACAACTTCAATTTATAAAAGCATGTGGAATAACTAAAAATGTTCTTTGGAATCTTAATTTTCCAAAGTGTTTATTTAGGAGTCTAGCTTTTCACTTCCCCTCATATAACGATTCAGAGTGAATAATTGTGTTTGAAGTTCAAATATTTGTTTTGGTCTAAACCCAAAAATTAAATGTTAATCCACACAAGCAATAAATAAAAAAAAACTGCTTAAAGCATACTTTGAAATCCCTATGCTGAATTTAAAACATACTGTACGGTAGTTCTATCACTTCTACACAGGTCAAGGTGTGGATATTATTTAATATTACATAGATTCTGACAGGTTCACAAAAAGCTGACAGCTCTTGAACAGTAAAAAAAAAACTCCTTTAACACAAGAGAAACTATAAGCACCCCATATATAGCAGTCTAGACTACTTTTTACAGCTTTAGAATCACAAGCTGGCTGTCTCGCCACACAAAGCCCAGCTCACCTACATTGTTTTCTAAAGTAAGAAAGCTGACAATGTGCCTCACGCTACACTCAGAATTATTTAGAACAGTCACCTCAAACCGGATCTAACGCCAGTCTCCACTACCTATCGCGTGAGACAAAAAAGACAGATCTCGGTTTCCTCCTCCTGCCCTGCATCAAAGCTTTTCCCGGGTCTGTGTTCTTCTGTTGTACACAGACGTCACTTGAGAACTGAGCGAAGGAGATTCTTGCCAGCGTGTTCAATTCATAGAGCACCTGCTGTTCAGGTGACAGCATTAAAACAAGTCTGTTTTGCTCACCCTGTACAAATGGCCTACAGGTCGCTCTCAAACCAGGCTGAGAGATCATTAGAATTCATGGCATATCTTGGAGTCAGAAGACAGCAACTGGTTATTGCAGCTCTGTATTCACAATGCACAATAGTGGAATAAGACAAATTTGAAGACGGCAGCCGAGGGCAGTGTTGGCAGTTAAGATTAAATTATACACATAATCAAGCATACACTTTTGGCTTAACTCTAGGATAAAAAAGGACAGTGTGACATGAGAAACAGTTTTCCTTTGTAAATAGGAATAGCAAGGTATTGCTTTCCCACAACATTAAATGACATTTGAGGTGCAGATTCAATGAAATCGTCAATACAAAACTCACTTAAAAATAAAAAAACAGGGTTGTTTTCTTCCTATGCTCCCCTAACCTTTAAAATCAAAAGAAAACAAAACAATGAAAAAATAAAATAAAATAAAATAAAATAAAATAAAATAAAAAGTAAAATAAAAAGTAAATTAATATTTTATAAGGTCAGGTTGATATAACTGTTCCGATACAACTACAACAACAACAACAACAATAATAATAATAATAATAATAATAATAATAATAATAATAATAATAATAATAATAATAAGACAGTTATTAGACATAATAATAATAATAATAATAATAATAATAATAAGAAGAAGAAGAAGAAGAAGAAGAAGAAGAAGAAGAAGAAGAAGAAGAAGAAGAAGAAGAAGAAGAAGAACAAGAAGAACAAGAATAATAATGATAATTAGACAATTAGTGTTAATCAGGGTTTTATTTTTGTTTCTTTTTGGTTTACCATATTGTATGTATATAGGTCAGTTATGAATATTTAACTCTAATTTATTAATTATTAATCAATTATAAATATGTTGTTATTAAGGGTATTCATTCATTTTCTTTTCGGCTTACTCCCTTTATTCATCAGGGGTCGCCACAGCGGAATAAACCGCCAACTTATCCAGCATTACCAGCTGTTTCCAGCTGTTTTACGCAGCGGATGCCCTTCCAGCTGCAACCCAACACTGGCAAACACCCACACTCATACTCTACGGCCAATTTAGCTTATTCAATTCGCCAATGTCTTTGGACTGTGGGGGAAACCGGAGAACCCGGAGGAAGCCCACGCAAACACGGAGAGATGCAAACTCCACACAGAAATGCCAACTGACCCAGCCGGGGCTCGAACCAGCGACCTTCTTGCTGTGAGGTGATCGTGCTACCCACTGCGCCCCCGTGACGCCCATGTTATTAAGGACAATTATTAAATATTGCAATTATTACAATTTTATGTAAAATGCTTGAAATCAATCTATAAAACACGAATAAAAAATCTCGAACTAAATATCACATTTTACTGTTCATTATATTGTTACCTTTAGCTTAAAATAGTCATGAAAACATGTTTTACTTACTGGTAAAATTTTTTTTAAAAAATCTGGATTTGTTTAGCTTAAATACAAAATACAAAAATATATATATTTTTTTAATTGAATGAATTTCACCTACATAAAACAATTAAATCTTTTGGAAATACATTTGTTTCAATTTTAATTAATTTACACGATTTATTTTATTTTATTAGTTGTGCAAGTTCTCAAGAGGAATTTATTTTAAAATACTGCAAAAAATAATAAAGAATTCACAGATGAAGTAAAATATAACAAATGTGTAACACTGTGCACAATATTAATCAAAACGTTGCTCACAATGATTTATTTTAAAGTTTTATTTACTGAATGGGGTAAATGTAACCTTATTTTTTTTTCAGGAAGTTTTTTTGATACGCCCTCAGTTTAAAATGACCTTGGACCAATTTGCACCAAATGTACTATATAACTTTTACAGAGAATGACTAAGAAAAAAATAATGATTGGCTTATTTACATTGTCCAAAATGTTAATAATGGTGCACCATTACCCCAAGTTAGTATTTCTAGTATCTAGTATTACTAACTAGTATTTCTTACCAGCCAACACACACAAACTTGCATAAATGGTGCCTTTCATGTGCAATAACTTATTTTATACTAAGCTAATTATAATTTCCATTTAAAAAAGAAACAGACAAAACCATCTAACGCACAAAACGCTCTAAAATATTCACCCCGCATGCAATTTCTCACACGTTCCTCTGTGAGTGTCAGATTCTCTCTTGACAGCTTAATATCTTTTTGAAGTTGGTCAAACTGTCAGATTCGCTTAGCATCAAAATGCAGAGCGGGCGCCATAACTAGCAGATGCCACTTTGTATCTGAAGTCGATATTGATCTCCAGAAGCCTCCAGTACAAATTGATTAACTTGATAAGGAGGAGAACTACAAATCGATGTTAAGGTCATGGAATTAGCTCTACATTAAGTGGACTGGAAAGGTGTTGGCTCAGGAAATTAATTGAAGGGGACGTCTTAAAGGGCATGCAAACACATCCTCCTCTGACAGCATTTCATTTCACTTCTGAGGCACATGTGGGTCTTTTCAACTTCTGAATACAGGCCTTCGGGAACAAAAGCACCTTTCAGTGTAGTGACTTCTACCTCAAGCTGATGGGAATGAAGTCAAGCTTAAGGGACCATGAGGGTGATGTGGGTTTGTGGTTAAAAATCTGGATTGTACAACCATTGCGCCCTTGAGCAAGACTTAACCTTGGATTCTTATTCCTCCAAGGGCGACTGATGGGGAATTTAAGACAGAAAGACGCAAAGACTGTATTTATGAGTCGAATGCACATGAATGTCAAAGTACCGCTGTGAAACTCAGGATTTACTTTAAGTCTGGAGATTTTCAAGCTGCAGGGTATGATGCAATATAACGTCTGTGTCACTTTTTTTTTCCATCTGCAATAAAACAAAGGGTAACACTTTACAATAAGGTTGTATTAGTTAATGTTAGTTAATGTATTTAATAACATAAACAAAAAATACATTTATTATAGTATTTATTATTTTATGTTAACATTAGTAAATGGACTAAATTTGGATTAGACTATAGCTAAAGTTGGCTAATGGACTAAGTTAGTGGACTAATGGACTATAGTTAAAGTTGTCCATTGTTAGCTCATGTTAACTAACAGTGCATTAACTAATGTTTACAAGCATGTAGGCATGGGTATTGTGATTACTGCTCTAAAATATATTCTTGTTAAATGTCTGGGTAAAAAACTAAAACTTTTTTCTCTTTTGAACACAGTATATTTTATTTTTGAGAAACATTTAAAATATTTTGGAACAGTAAACATGTCAGGCTAAATAATTCAAATGAATTATTGACTTCTGCTCTCTTCATTTATTTCAAAAACAGATTTTTTTTACAATTTAAAACGACATCTTTGGATATCTTTTCTGCTGGAGATACTGTTGTCCTAAAAAAAAAAAAGTAAATAAAAAACAGTACACATACCTTAGGAACGGTATTGCAGAAAATGTTAACGGTTTTAAAAACTTGACTTTTCCAAACCGCGGTATACCTTGAAAACGGTTGTCGTACCAAGCTTACAAGCATGAATTTGGATTTGAATGCATTAGTAAATACTATTACATTGACTAATACTGATTAATAAATGCTGTACAAGTTGTTCATAATTAGTTCATGTAGTAACTTTAACTTTAACTTTAACTAACATTAACTAATGAAACCTTATAGTAAAGTTTGACCAAACAAATTGTACAAAATACTATACTATTTTGCAATTAACCAAGTAAAAAGCACAAACATTGCATATTTATTATTAACCACAGATGTAGAGTTAACTAATCTTGTTTAATTATATGCAGAAAAAGTTATTGCAATCTTGTTCTGGCAAACTTGTTCTAAAGTTTCTTTGAACACACCAATGATGCAAATATGACTTCCCAAATCATAAATACAAATATAAAAAAAGACTGCAATGCACCAAACCCTTGTATAAAAAAAAATGGGAGTTAATTTGGCTAAACATATCAGCTAAATGCAAACTTGTTGTGTAAAAGTGCTGAATTATAACTCACAAAATATCAGGAGCATTGTTGTCAGTAAAGTGGAGGTTTATAAAGCCCAGCTTACGCAAAATCACTTTCAAGCCAAGCAGCCTTTTGTTGGTCAGTGTCGAGAATTTAAATGTCCAACTTGAAAAGAAGTAAAACCCTGGATGGGAAAAATATTTAGCTCTTACATGAGAGTCACGACTGTGTGGATTCCTACTGGAATTGGATTCTGCCTATTAAATCTGACCACACATTAAAAGACCAATGCTAATTGATGCTGGAGGAAAGGAATTTTGCTTTATTTTGTCCAGTATGGCCCAAGTTTACAGATTATTAGGTGAGAGCATACCTAGCATACCTGGCATAGAAATTGCATTTTAATTATTACAGTAACAACTGCTTAAAAATAGATACTGTAAGCACTGTTCTTAATTTTTCATGGCAGATTCTAATTGCAAACCAATTTTAATAATGACAAGACTAATTGTAGATATTTATATTTAGAGGCACTTTATCAATATTCCATTTTAAATTATTGAATAAAAACATAATGATCTGACTTTAGCTTTGTGAAATAAAATAAAAAAAAACATACATGAAACATACCTGAAAGAAACAAAACCATAGACATGCATGTATGAAATAAAGGTCAGCATTTTTTTTTTACATTTGTTAAAGTTATTACAAAATATGGTGTGTTCTTCCATGAGTGCTCAGCCATTCATGTGCATATGTTTCCTGGCATTTGTCTGTTGGTGCATCTGTGCTCCGTCTTCAATAGCCATGTTTACATATATGTACATGAGAAATCATGCCGCTCACTTTATTGTCAGCATTTGTACTGTATGACCCATATATTCATATTAATAATATTCATCACTGTCACAAACAGCTGTGCACATGCTGTGTGAAATACCTTGTTGTAGCAATTTTTATTACATTTACGGTGTTTATATTGAGCATTATCATTCAGATTGGACATTTAAACTGATTATAATTAAGTGTATTAACATGCCACTGGCAATGTGAGGGATGCGGAATGGGTGTTTACAGTTCATTCATATGGACGTTGAGCATAATGCAATGCGTGAGCATTAATGCTAAACTTCTGTATACAGCAAATTAATTAAAAATACTTGGCACTTCGTACTCGTACCATGCCAGTGGAAATGCAATGCTAACGTTCAGTTTACAGGCCTTGTCATATAAAATGACTGCAATATAGTTTGTGTGCAATTCTGGAACAGATCTTGTAAAAAAAAAAAAATGTTTGTGTTGTCAATGTTTGACTATATAAACATGATAAAATCCTGATGAAAAAAAAAAAACCCAAAAAAACGCTGTCTATGTGTCAGGATGTCATTAAGTATCCCGACATTGAATCTGTTGTCATTCCCAATGACACACTTAATGACATAAATTTATAATTTTAGCATTTCAACACGCTCTGTCATTTACGAAAGACCACGACATCCATATATCAAAATAAACAAACCAATTGGCCACTTTGTGTGCTTGTTTGCAAATATTTTCTTTCTTTCTTTTTATTCTTTTTATTCTTATTATTATCATCATCATCATTATTATACAGTTTGACAAATATTGCTGCTGTTGGGCAACATAATGTACTTTTGAGGCTTTTTTAGTCGAGAATGTAGTTGTTTAGATTGCAACTATGCAGTTTATTTATAAGGATAGTGCCCATTTTAAAATATTTATAATTTCTGAGAGATTTTCATTAGCCTGTCAAACTGAGCAAAGACGATTGACAATGTTCATCCACAAGATAGCGACAGAGACAGCATGATAAGCACTTAGAGGAGGAACAATGCAGCGTAATTTTAAACTACAGCTAATCAAATCATTATTAAACAGGTAAGTAATATTATATGTCGATCTCTCTCTTTTGTATGTTTAGTGCTGTATTTATACCATATAATTGTAGTGTATTGAGTGTGAGATGGGACTCGCATATCAGGAATGTGTGTTGTGTTGGCAGAAAGAAATGCCCGCATGTGTTTATCGTTTTTCCTTATCGCAAACACAACAGCAATCTGGTAGTGATTGCGCTGCTTTTTTGGGGGGTTAATTATTGTGATATCCCGACTGCAACAGAGAAATACTGTAGACTGTAATAGACTGAAATACTGTAGGGAGATATCTCTGTAGACTGCCGTTCAGCCTTATAATCTTAAAATGTCAGCAAAATCACCTGTTTTGTCATCACTTTAGACATTACGCTATTTAAATACTAGCTCTTAAGTGACGTTAGTGAATCAGTAACGGCTTCTGCTGTTCTGACCGTCAGCTGCAGATGTGAATGAATGGCAGAAGAAAGTAGTTCCTAATACAAAAGTGTTTTAAGATTTTCTTTTTTATACACACGATTATGCCGTCGAACTGTTGTATAAACGCAATATCACACTTGTGATGTGGCTTTGAATCGTCACTGGTGGGACACTAAGCATGCCTGCACGCACCCACGTGGGACACAATGGGACACAATATATGTATATATATATATATAATAATAATAATAATTATTATTATTAGTAGTAGTAGTAGTAGTAGTAGTAGTAATAATAATATAATGACCAAACCAAAATCAGGCTGAAACCTTGACGTTTAAACCCTGCATTAGTGCCAGACTGACTAGATGCCAAGACCAGAAAGAAAATCGGTCCCGATAACTACAACACAGTGTTCCTCTATTTCTCTAACAGTGGCCAAGCGATCAGCATTCCCACATCCCATATATTTGCATAATTGTTAATATACCTCACGGCATCACATTAAAATGTACCATTCACAAAGGAAGCACAAAACGGTTAGCAAGGCCCCTGCTCTCATTCCAATAACATCCACGGAAAAACACAAGAGGAGAAAAGGAGCTTCATTTGCATAGTTCAACAATATCCATAAGGCATTTAATCACTTTCTGGCCAAAAAACCACTCTACCTCAATCTTGACATCATAAAGCCAGTTAGTGTCCCCCTCTCCACTAGTCAATGCGACGACCTACAAGTTGCACCACTCTGCCTGCTACAGTAAATCAAATAACTTTACTAGCCTGTTCTCATCACAAACTAGATTGGGGATTTATGCTTTTATGTTACTCCCCTGAGGTCAGTCATTTCTATCACAGCCCCCCTATTAGAACTGTTTGTGTGTGTGTGTGTGTGTGTGTGTGTGTGTGTGTGTGTGTGTGCGTGTGTTCACCAATACTGGTTAGTGATTCTATTACATTAAGAATGGCTCATCAATCCTTTCTGTGTGTTCCGTTGGCTCCCAAAGACTATTCTCTCCCATTATACCAGCACCTGGGAAATAACCTCATTCCATATTTTGAAAAGGTTTCAAGCACTCTAATTTCCTCTGCCTTCAAGATGTAAAAAGAACCAAAATGAAATACTAAAACATGCAAAGGAATTTGTACAATGTTTCACGGGGCAGTCTAGATTAGTGCCAGAAAACCGTAAAGAAAGAACACAAATCTGTTGGAAATTTGTTTTAGTTATCTGTTAACAAACATAAAATACATTTCCGTGTAACAGGCTAAATCCTTCAAGTAGGGACCTATGATTTCCGTGATGCAGAAAGAATCACTGAATATAGTCAGAAAAATGCAGAAAGTTACAGATTCTGGAAAATTCTGAGTAAAACCAAAGTAGTGCTGTACACCAAATCAAATTCTAATATGGACTATTGTTTGTGAATATCAGACTGTTACAGATTTTTACAAAATACAAAAATTTGTTCGCTCTTTTTTTCAGTGCAAATCTTGCTTGTATAAAACGACAATAGCTGCAGCAGGAAGAGATAAGTTATACAATAATAGAAGTAAAATAAGTAAAAAAGAAAGAAAAAAAAGAATCGTTATAAGAATGGTAGTAACAACCCAGGCTCATTCTGAAAACGTACCCCTATATACATTTCTGGAGAGCACCAAATAAGTGCCAGGAGGTACGTTTTTTTTTTTTGCAGTTTTCGTTTTCACGAATCCACAAGAGGTCGCTGTGTACATTTTTGGAGATCTCAAATTTCTCTCGCGAGTGCCATTCACACCTGCTGCTCTCGCATAAATCCGATAGAAGTCGCTGTCAACTGACTGACTGACCGATCGACTGACCCACCCTCCTCCTTCCCTAAACCCAACCGACAGTGTTTTCAAAAGCAATCCAGAAAAAGAAAAGCCCTCGTTTTACCACGTTTTAGATTTTACCACATTCTCACCCTGTTGTTTGCTTGTTTATTTAATTTTTTGGCTTTTGTTTTTGTCTTACCTGCTTTCTGGAACCGTTCTTCGCCAGACTCAAACCTCGTCGTCGCAATCAACTCCGCTCCATGTCACAAGTCACAAGAAAAGGAACAGCGTCATACCGCCTCTTAGCATTCGTTTTAAAGATAAAATGAAGCCATACATACTTCTGGCTACATAATTCGCAATCTAAAGAAATGTATATAGGGCTACGTTTTCAGAATGAGCCTATGTTGCGTAGTAATGGCAAACAGTAAAGTGCATCGAAAGTGGCACTATAGTGTAAAAATACAGCATGTGTGTTTGGTTTATTACACATATACTGAAGTTAACCTGATTCTTTGTCATGTCGCTTTATTATACTATCACTATTTCCTATTGAACTTTATTTGCAGAGTTGATCTGAGAATCACTTCATTGGCATTTTGTATTAAAAAAGACAATGACCATCATCATCAAATGAACACACTGAAACTTCAGGACAACCCATCAAGATGAAAGCCCGGCTTAATGTTAGTTTCATTTGAGAATAGCATAAAATATATCCTAGGGTTCTTAATATTCACATTTTGTTAAATTCTTCATGCAATTTTGTTCATTTGATTATGTTTCATGGTTACAATTTAATGGACATTCGTTTTGATTTCTAATATGTATTTAAACTATTAAAATACAGTCAACAGGTAAAAAAAAAAAAAAAAAAAAAAAAGCATTCAGGAAAAACTAAAAGCACAAAACATAATTTTGGGGGATGGGATGGGATGGGATGGAGATAGATAGATAGATAGATAGATAGATAGATAGATAGATAGATAGATAGATAGATAGATAGATAGATAGATAGATAGATAGATAGATAGATAGATAGATAGATAGATAGATAGATAGATAGATAGATAGATAGATAAAAGTTCATCTAGTTTCTCCTAATGTGTATTCATATAAGGAACATATGGAACATATTGCCTGACATTTCATATAAGTGCATAACTACCTACATTTGCTGAATCGGTGATATTACAGCCTGACATACAGGTGAGTTTAATCAAAGTGTTGCACTGATGGAATTCACCTTTTGTCTCATTACATATCACTCAATTTCAATATGTTTCCATTTTAAGGGAAGGAAAAAATCAAATATGACAGCTAATAGCAGCAATCAGAGCCTAGAAATGGGATGGCCATTTGCACAGACATTGTAATATTTCATATTAATTTGACTACTTCCTTTTTTTTTTTCAGACCTTTGTATTAGACTGCTCCAATCCAGGTATTAGATAAGACCCATCAGACACCTCTTAATACACAACTTCCACTTCTCAACAGAAAATATATTTCTGTTCCTGAAGCAGAATTTAAGTGCACAAAACTCAAGCATTGGAAGAAAAGAAAAATAATAATAATAATAATAATGAAAAAAAAACATGTCCGGCAGGCTGATTGAGGTTTATGAAAAATGAAATAGCACTGAAAAAAAACAAAACATAGGGTAGCTTGATAAATAGCTTAAAAGAGGAGCGAGGTGCAAGCCCAGTTTCCAATTCCAATTTATTATTATAAAACTGTAAATCAGAAAAAGTAATTGAGCCGTTACAGCATATCTTAATTTTTAAATGAGTTCTTAAATATTTTATATAATAAATTCATTCATTCATTTTCTTTTCGGCTTAGTCCCTTTATTAATCTGGGGTCGCCACAGCGGAATGAACCGCCAACTTATCCAGCATATGTTTTACGCAGCGGATGCCCTTCCAGCTGCAACCCATCACTGGGAAACACACTCATTCACGCACCAATTCACCTATACCACATGTTTTTGGACTGTGGGGGAAACCGGAGCACCCGGAGGAAACCCACGCGAACACGGGGAGAACATGCAAACTCCACACAGAAACGCCAACTGACCCAGCCGAGGCTCGAACCAGCGACCTTCTTGCTGTGAGGCGAACGTGCTACCCACTGCGCCACCGTGACGCCTATATAATAAATGTTTCTATAATTTTCAACAGCACACTTAAAAACTACTTTAAAAAAATTGCATTATTAGCAAAGAAAGATAACTAAGTTTACCATCCTATAAGCATGTGTAAGCTTTCTGACCTAAGACCTAAACCACTGGTTTAAAATATAATAAAAATAATAATAATAATAATAATAATAATAATAATAATAATAAAATATAAAATAATAAATAATAAATCATCATCATCATCATTATTATTAGTATTATTATTGTACATTTTGTTTATTTTATTGATAAAGTAAATTAAATAAATAAATAAATGCTAGAAAATACCATTACAACCATTATCATCTCAAAATGAGAAAAAATAATTAAAAAAAGTTTAGATACATTTCATAATGTGAACAAATAAGTGGATAGTGTTAGAAAAGGCAAAATAAACAATATAATAAAATAAAAATGACATAGTAACAGCATAGCAAACACACTCTTTCATAATATATTTGAATAATCGTACGTAAGCTTCAATATTAACTATTACCGCATATACAGGACAGCAAAATACATTTTAAAAAAACAGTCAGCTAGATGTTAAATAATGTTGAAAACACAGTTTGGTTTCCTAACAATGAGAACAATTTGGCACACTCGGCAACCCAAAGGAATACACCCATAGCCAGTGTCAGCTATATTTAAATCAAAAAAGCAATAATAAATAATAAATAAAATAAAGAAGTGGTCTTGACACTGCAAAGTAACACATTATGCAATAAACAGCAAGAGAATTACAGGCAGCAGCTGAAGCACATGGAGGTCATTGGCACAGACGACTGTTCTCACAGAAGCCCGGTTTACTGGCTTATTAGCGATTGTAATGAGCAAGGTCAAAGTTGCGTTTGAACATGCTCTCTATCTAGTTAGCGCAAGGGAAATATCTAAGGTTAATGAGATGACACAGACAGAGAAGTAAGGTTTCTTCCTTTTTTTCCTCAAATGAAAAAAAAAAGAAAACAGTATAAGTCCTTTAGTCTGTATGGCAGAAAACGGAGTGTGTGGATATAGTAGAGAAACCCACAGTGCGTGGTGGTGTGTGCACAGCTCCTAAGGGTTGTTATTCTATATGCATGGAGCTTAAAGCTGAGAAAAAAATAAGCCACAATTCTCTTAAGGGGGTTAGTTCCAGCTTGTTGTTTTGACTTGGTAATGCTTTTAGAAAACCAAGCCATTTGATAGTGTTGAAGGATTCTACCAGATAGAACTTCAATCAGAGAACAGAGGAGACAGCAGAGCTTACAAACAGTGCTTTACAATATATCCTGTACTATTTTATCTATAGATTTTCATACAGCTAAATTACTATACTGGAGCAAAAAACGTACACATTATGTTATTTCAAGATTATTGTTTGTTATGCACTTCAACAGCCAATATGTGATATCAGTGCTGCTCTGTTTGTGAGTTACAAATAATAATAATAATAATAAAAAGTTTTAAGGTTGTTCTGCTTCAGTGGTCTAACAACGTTAATGTCAAAATGACTGAGCTGACTAAATAAATCAAAGGCAGCGAGGCTTTAGTGTTCACAGAAACAAGAATTCCAATGTGGTGCTTCAGTTTTTGACCATGAAAGATTTTGAAATGAGACTTAACTAGCTAAATATTTCAAGTGGGGCAAACTTTACAACAGAAATATATATATAAAAAAAAAGAAAAATTCTGAATGTCAATTGTTTCTATTCCTAATTGAAAATGTTCACTGATCAAAACTAAAGGTCATTCATTCATTCATTTTCCTTTGGCGATCCCTGATAAGTACTAAGTACTAAGGTACTAAGCCACAGCGGAATGAACAGCCAACTTATCCAGCATATGTTTTACGCAGCAGATGCCCTTCCAGCTGCAACCCACCACTGGGAAACACCCATACACTCTCGCATTGACACACATACACTACGGGTAATTTAGCTTATTCAATTCAATTGTAGCACATGTCTTTGAACTGTGAGGGAAACTGGAGCACCCGGAGGAAACCCACACAAACACGGGGAGAACATGCAAACTTCACACAGAAATGCCAACTGACCCAGCCGGGGCTCAAACCAGCGATCTTCTTGCTGTGAGGCAACAGTGCTAACCACTGAGCCACCGTGCCGCCAACTGTATGTATGTATGTATGTATGTATGTATGTATGTATGTATGTATGTATGTATGTATGTAT
>CAIGQV010019186.1:11679207-11698439 GCA_903798115.1 Danio jaintianensis | reverse complement strand
TATAATATAATATAATATAATATAATATAATATAATATAATATAATATAATAACAGAAAAGTTAATTAAGTTATGCACTTAGGCAGAGTAACAAGGACTGATGCTAAAAACATGCTCATGAAGTGTTACAGCCATAGATTGTTATCGAGACTAAGCAATCACGAAGCACAGATGGGGACGCCTATGCATATTCATTCCATTTACCAATCAGCCGTTGTGCACAGCTGTTTTTCCAAAAGTGTCTTCATTAAAGCAGAAGGCAGACAGTAGTCCTCCTCCTGCATTATCTAACAGCTCTAGATAACTTGGGGCAGAGCTGCAGAAGAGATAAGTGATGCAGTATGTTACTTCTAACACTGAATGCAATCCGTATGTGTATGATGTGCAGTTAAAAGTGCTGTGAAGTGCTTTGAAATGTGCATTTTTTTGTTCGTTGAGTGACGTAATTTCAACTGTGCGGGGCATAGAGTAACCCCTTTAAAAAAACGACCAATAACATGTTTCACAGATCACAGATCTGCCAGTGAGGGGGGTTAAGATCAAGCACATCAAATGAAAAGCAAATAAGAAGCGTATTGAAGGGGGTGGGGCATGACGAACACTATACAGTAGTGTTTCTCAACCATGTTCCTGGAGGACCACCAGCTCTGCACATTGTTCATGTCTCCTTAACCAAACACACCTGATTCAGATCATCAGCTCATTAGCAGAGACTGAAAGACCTGTAATGGGTGTGACAGACAAAGGAGACATCCAAAACATGCAGTGTTGGTGGTCCTCCAGGAATGTGGTTGAGAAACGCTGCTACAGAGCATTTGATTGGTCAGAAGATTTGATGAGAAACTGAAATATGAGGTGATGTCAAAAAAAAAAAGTTATTCCATTTAGGCGGAAATGACAAATTCCAAGCTTTCAAAGTTTATATCTTCTAAATGCAGGTTTTGCCATTGTTTTGGAGCACATTAGCTAATAGATCTCATTAAGACTTACACACTGATACTAACATCTAAAAAAACTTCATTTTAATTTCACAGGGACTTTAAATATGACTCATTTGCTGTGCTTAAATGCACATAATAAATAAAACCACAGTCTGTCACCAGTATATGATTTCATAGTTGTGCATTTAAAGGGCACCTATGATGCAAAATCAACTTTTGGAAGCTGTTTGGACAGAACTGTGTATATAGTGTGTCCACAGTCATATTGGAGAGATATAAAAACAAGTATCTTTTTTAAAATTTCCTGACATTAAAATGGTGTTCGATGTACTGTGTGCTGACGATGTATGCATTACCTTTGCACTAAATATATCTGTTATTGTTACATTAGTAGTTTGAGCCATGATCAATGTGTAGCCCGTGCTAATGTTGCATTATTAAGAAAATGAAGTGTTGACAATGCATTTTTTTTCACCTAAAATTTATGATTGGTAACATTGCATTGTTTTTGCAACCTGTTATGAGCTGTCAAACAGCATGCGTTTTTTCCTGCAAATAAATAGCAAATTGTGACGTGTTGCAAAACATTTGTATCTTGTGTTTTATTGATGACAGCACTAGCGACTAATCGGCGTCAACTCAACTTTAATAACACAAAAGTCGACTTTAAAAAAATCTTGAAATGAAAGTCGTTCAACCCCTAGTATACACTACCTGACAAAAGTCTTGTCGCCTATCCAAGTTTTAGGAACAACAAATAATAACTTGACTTCTAGTTGATCATTTGGTATCAGAAGTGGCTTATATGAAAGGCAAAGGCCTCTAGATTACACTTATTTTACCAAAATAATATATGATCATGCCTTGATTTTTTATTATTTAATTAGGACAGTAAGGTCTGATATTGATTAGACAGAAGTCTTGTCACTTAACAAAAATAATGTACAGTATAGAATATAAAGTCATGGTGCAGTGGAAAAAGAATTTATATTGTGTATGACTTCCATGAGCTTGGACGACTGCATCCATACATTATTAATAAAGTAATCTGGAATGGCAAAGAAAGCGTTCTTGCAGGATTCCCAGAGTTCATCAAGATTCTTTGGATTCATCTTCAATGCCTCCTCCTTCATCTTACCCCAGACATGCTCAATAATGTTCATGAGAACAATGTTCTCCTCCGTAGGCTACAGCGAATAGTCCGGACTGCTGAACGAATCACTGGCACTACCCTTCCTACACTTCAAGAACTGTACTCTTCCAGAGTGAGTAAAAGGACTCGCAAAATCACTCTGGACCCTTCACACCCAGCACACTTTCTGTTTGAACTGTTACCGTCTGGCCGGCGCTACAGAACATTGAGCACAAAAACAGCCAGACACAGGAAAAGTTTTGTGTTGTCACTTGTCACTTTATGTACACTGGAAGCTTCTGTAGCCAAAACAAATTCCTTGTGTGTGTAAGCACACTTGGCAATAAAACCGATTCTGATTCTGATTCTGATGTCTGGTGACTGGGCTGGCCAATCCTGGAGCACCTTGACCTTCTTTGCTTTCAGGAACTTTGATGTGGAGGCTGAAGTATGAGAAGGAGCGCTATCCTGTTGAAGAATTTGCCCTCTCCTGTGGTTTGTAATGTAATGGGCAGCACAAATGTCTTGATACCTATAGGTTGTTGATGTTGCCATCCACTGTGCAGATCTCTGGCATGAGTGAAACCCCAAATCATGATTTTTCCTTCACCAAACTTGACTGATTTCTGTGAGAATCTTGGGTCCATGTGGGTTCCAATTGGTCTTCTGCAGTATTTGTGATGAATGGGATGCAGTTCAACAGATAGAAAAATCTACCTTCTGCCACTTTTCCAAATGATCAACTAGAAGTCAAGTTATTATTTGTTGCTCTTAAAACTGAGATCAACGACAAGACTTTTGTCAGGTAGTGTATTAACATGTCTCCATAGGAATGCTTACACATGTCCACAGAACAGGATTTGCAAAGAAACTGGGATTAAGAGATCTGTTCCAACTCTCTGACATCAGCTGCACCTTAAGAATGATTTTTAAAATCAGTTTGAAATGTTTTTAAAACAATGTGTGTTTGTATTAAAGTAAAGACAGTAATCACTATGTAATTCATAATCGCTGGAATCATTCTAGCCACATAGTGTCTGTACAACAATATACGAGAGCAAAAACAGTGCAAAGTTAAACGTGTGTGTGTGAACGACGAACTTTGTAACAGCATTTGTGTGTGACTCATCGTTTCAGAAAGGCTTAAATAAACTCCACCACAAATACATCAAATAAACTTACTTGGTATTTTTGACTAAAGAGCTGGATTTCTGCTTCATCCGTAAAACAGGAGAAGCAGACATGCATGTGGGAATAGTGGGTGGGGACAACCAGCTCATTTGCATTTAAAGGCACAGGCTACATAAACAGCTACACTTTGCTGTGATCCCAAAATGGGCATTTTCTGCATTGTATAATAAAAAATCTGATGGGTATTTTGAGATGAAACTTTACAGACTTATTCTTTTTAAGACTTATCTTACATCTTTCAAAAGGGGTAAAATAGAAGCTCTTTATAACTGAAATTGGAAGATTTGAGTATGTGGGGAGTGGACAAAACGGAGCACGCTGAGGCAATATTTCAAAGGTTAATAACATTTGGAAACAGCTTTCTTATTCTTTATTAAAATTAATATACTTATTCGCATTCAGAAAGAGAAGGGAGGGAAAAATCGAGTTCAGAGAGCCGGGGCCCTCACCAGTAGGTACTACTGATGTGGAAACAGGCGTGACATATTTTAATACCATTCAAATGAGGAGACCAGCACAGAGTCCTTCCGCTATTCCCTGGAGGTGTAGCACACAATAATTAAAGCTGGAAATAGGTGAAAGAGTCCAGATTTAAGCTCCTATAGAGCAAATTACTGTTCCATAACCTTGGTCTCCTCAGAGGAGCCTCAACAACATCAGACAACTATCCTTTTAGAAAACTACAACACTTTATGTAGTAAAACATACAGACATAACTGAAATAAGTCACTTTACTGATCTCTGAGGGCAAATTAAGCCTCATAGCATGCAAACAATTGTAGGATCTGCTGTATACTCATCCATAGTTTCAGTATCAGATAATGTTCCCTCTATTTTTTATTTTCTATTCCCTCTATTTTCTAGACTATTTTCTTATTCTGTTTGATGCATAACAAAAACAAGTAAAGCACTTTCTCTATATGGCTAGCTCCAATCTGATTGGCTTGCCTTTCACAGCTAAAAAGAAAAAAAGGAAATAAAATGAGTGCTTTTGAAGGTTAGTGGCTCCAAATCTGTAACGCAATCAATACTGCTGCTCTGTAATTTCACAACTATAAAGAAATGGGCAGACATTCCCCAGCTAACAGAAAACGTTCCCAGAACTTTGGCTAACGTTCTGAAATGATTCTCTCAAAAATATGAACAAATGTGTCTCCAGTAACAATATAGACAAATAGAGTGATTATTAAAAGTTATAATATTCTCTAAACTTTAGCAAAAAAAATAATTCAAGCAAAGTTTCCCCCCCTCTTAAACACTAGATGTTCATCTAACATTTTTGTTTTGTATAATTTCCACTCAATTAAGAAGCATTCCAATAATCCATTCCAATGAGTAAGATTCCAATAATGTTTACAAATAGACTAAATGCAATGGTTGCATTGGTTTAGGCATAGTGCATGTTACCCAGTTTATGTAATGACTACGATAATTACATTACTGTAGTGTGTACATGCACTATATTACTGCACTGTAAAATGCTATTCCATGGATTTAATGTGGATTTTCTGTCATACCAAATGCAGAATTGTGTTGTAGCAGGTTTAGGGGATATACATATACATGATATCACTAATGTAAACATATCAAATATTTTACAAGATTAATGTGATATAATTACAGCTGTTAAGCTACAGTATTTGTGTATTTTTATTTATACTTCATGCATTCATCCCACGGTTTTTCATACAATTATCATTTTCTACAATGGGGTATATGCAAACAGACTTTTAATTCTCAGACAGTCAGCGCAACCGCTTCTGGTGAACTGTCTTTCCATTACAAAATCACCACGTTTAAGATCTGTTTTAAAAAAAAGTGCTCTTCACTGCCTGATAGATATACGATATAAAGTGGGTCTCAGGCTGGACAAGAAGCACTGCGTTAAATTCCATTTTTCCCTGCCATGTCTTTAAAATATGAAAATTTATTTTATCCCAGTATTTTCATTGGAGTTTCTGCTCTAGCCTGCTGCTACTGACAGCGCTAGAGTTTACACGGTCTATCATCTCATTTTACGCTTGAACTACTAAAAGAATGAATGCTTACGTTTATTTAACTGATTGTATTTTAATTACATTACGATGTCGATGCTGTAAAAGGAACCTTTTAAAATTTAAAATAGTCACATTTACCTTTCACCAGAAGTTTACCGTTGGCTGAAAAACACTAGCTGTGCATATAGCCCATTATATATTTTAACATCATAATGAGGATATGAATGGTTTTACCTATGATTATGATGATCTAAATGTAGGATGCTGTGGATGACAAGGTTGAATTATTATTATTTTTTTTTACAGTCACTATTGTTTAAATGAACATGCATTTATAAATAGTTATCATCATAAATAATGTACATCAAATTTGTGAAATGTTTATCTGGTTGACTTATTTCTCATGATCTCATGAACAAGAAATTGTTGTTTAAATTAACAATGAAATATCTGGTTTCTACAACTTTCATTAGAAAACTCTGCCTTTAAACTTCAAAGTAAAATTATGCTCCTTGTACTGTATATATTAACAATATCTGTGTGAGCCTCACACAGATGAGTAGGCTTGACAAACCACCTGTAGAAAACACACTCTTTCATCTCTCTGACACTTTGCATCAGTTTTGCTCATTTGCAGCAGACACATTCTTACAACAACAAAATCCACTGTGCATTTGTAAGTCACTTTGCACAAAAGCATCTGCTAAATGATTCATGTAAATGTAAATATTTCACAATTAATCACAACAATTATTTCAACAACAACAAAAAAAAACAATTTTTTTTGTGATTATTTATTGTTCCTAAAAAAAAACATTTTACTAGCTGGATGATCTTCTGTCAGATTTTCACCAAAATAATTTGCTATGCGCCCTGTCCTTCTGCCTGTCTCTCCAGAGTCTATAATGTGACAACGCATGAGGGTGTAATTTTTCGGTTTTATACAAGCAGATGTCTATGCGACTCAACAGTTGCAGTTCCCAGTGAAGCAAACATTAGCATGTTCTAAGGGAATAGACATATGTCCAGGTCTTCCTCTGGGGCGAAGGACAAGACAAGAACAGAAACACGTCTAAATATGTCCTCATCACAGTGAAATCAAGGTTTATGTGTGAAATAATGAACAGCCTTTACACATTACACTATTTATGAATGAAAAAAAGAGCATTAATGAAAATCAAGGACTGAACTGCTGCCATGGCAACATTAACATCTACACTTTTAGCACATTAATTATTAGTTTTGAAATACCTTGACATTCTCACATCAGACTTACACAAGCAATTAAGAGCATAGGAATCATGCTCTGAGAATGCTGTTGATATGTATTGCATTTCCAACAGAAATCGCACATTCACGTGCCTAATCTACTTTATGATTTCATCTTTTATCATATGAAATTACACTAACTTTAAAGGATTAAGTAAATGCTTTAAGAGGTTATAAAAATGAAAACTGTGGACCTTGAAAAGAACATAAATCATTTATGAATGTAAATACCCCTAATACCACCAAAAATATTTTATTTAGAGATGACAGCATCCTGTCCAGATAAACCCTCTGGGTTTTAACCACAGATTGCATGCTGACTAATTTCAAAACTGTTAGACACCAGGGGGGGAAAAAACCCTTGAAGTTTGAAATTCTGTTTTGTTCTAGTGTGCAGCACAAGGCTTGAGCGTCTAATTAAAATAGGATGTGATGTAATTGCAGGAAACGAAACTGAGATTAAGTGTGCGCATTATGCAATGGCAATATGACATTTTATAATTTTCATTTCATACAAACATATGAAGAAACTTGAAATGAGATGGCCAGAGGTACTTTCTGATTCCAGATCAATGTCGTTCGCTTTCATTATGACCCGTAAAGGTCAAGAACACATTTTTAGTACAAAGTTGCCATTGCAGATTTAATTAACTCCAAAAAAATAATATTTATACATTCAAAGGCAGATATTGTTAATATATACAAGTAGTGTAGATAGAATTAATTTCACTTTGAAGTCCCAGAGAACTCTACCAGTGCATATTAAACCACTGCAGGATCATTTTTTAAATAATAATTTCATTAGCTTTAATTTAGGGTGTGCTAATGAAAGTTTAATTTTTTGATCTTAAACAAATGTCATCTACTTTTAGTAACTTTGAAAGAACTTCACCTTTCCCTGCCATGTTTTGTTTGTGTATGTGTGTGTGTGTGTGTGTGTGTGTGTGTGTGTGTGTGACATAAAAACACAAATGTATATTGTGACATAAATATTACAAGGAGAAGGTGACTTATGAGGATATTGCCCATATATGCATTTTTAAATAGGCTTATAAATAACACAAAAAGCGTTTTTTGATAAAGTTAAAATGCACAAAGTTTACTGTAAGGGTTAGGGTTAGGTGTATGGCAATTATAAATAACCAGTGTTGGGGAAAGTTACTTTTGTCCCCTTTTCTTCCATGTATTCAAAATAATGAGAATACTTCCATAACAGAAATGTAAGGCTCTGCCATCTTGGTTTCTGTCTGTTCCCCCGGGGAGCTCAATCTCTCATTGAGTGTGATTCAACGTGATTACACAAATTTTATTTCAGCAATTTATTTTTTAAAAGTCAACTAATTATTCTAAAAAGTAACTCACGTTACATTTTTTTTAAAGTAACTCAAATATATATATATATATATATATATATATTTTTTTTTTAAGTAATGCGTTACTTTACTCGTTACTTAGAAAAATAATATTATTACTTAACTTGCGTTACTTGTAATGTGCTACCCACAACACTGTTAATAAAAATGACAACCATTATACGTACGGCATGTCCCCACAATTAACAAAAAAAAAACTATGTGTATGTGCTTTGCAATGAACTTTCAATTTATTATTTATATAGATACAACCAACAACAAAAGAAAATCTTTTAGCGAATTGTTTTACAATTTTCTATGATATATTTTTATTCTGACTGTGTCATTTTCAGTGCTTAGAATTGCAGTTCATTTCTTCATTAAAGCGAAGTACACAGTGCTGAACTAATGCATTTCTTGGTTGATTTGCATATATTCATTACATTGTATACATTGCATTCATAGCTTCAGTTCAAATTTTTGTAAAGTTCGGATTCACTTCATAGCTGGTTGGTTTGGGTTATGGCTTATAATGCATTAATGAAGGAAGATAGAGAGAATAAATAAACGGTAAACACTTTCAGAAATAGTGCTGAGAAAACATAAAGGGCACTAATGCACTCTATGGTAACCATGTAATTGAAATTGTTCTTAATCTTACCATAATGATTGTAAATCTTAAACACTATCATTAACACAATACCTACTATGAAAAGAGCAAAAAAGAAAAAAAAAAGCTAAAAGCGCAAGATAAAAAGCAGTAAGGTTATGCTTTAGAATAACTTTAGGATTTACTTTATTTTCAATTGGATTGTGAATTACATTGTAGAACATTTCTAACAACATCTAACCTCTGAGATATCAGACCCCTAAATGTAATATAATCCATAATACTAAAATTATTTATCTGAAGTAGCACAAGAAAATTATTAAGTTTGAATGAATCCTTCCCATGCGAAATCTCTGTGTGAATGAAGTGAAGGTCTTTTCTTTGTGCTTGTTTTTCTAAGCACTTATGACATTTACTTCTAAAACCTTCACAGGAGTTTGGAGGCACAGCGAGGAGGCCAAACAAACACGGAAAGGCTCTTTATTTGCTTTAACCTCCTCCATGCGTTTGCATTAAATAGGTCAAAATCATCCATTTTTCATGGAACCCCGTAAAGAAGAAAGGCCCCTCAAACAGCTGCAGCATTTGCTCACTCCACAAGAAACATTTTGAAAGGTTTGAATAAGTAATGCCGTTTTAACATACATTAATTTTAATTCGGTTTCACCTGCCAAATTAATGCATAGCTTAATGATTGATTCCTTTTCATCATTCATCAGCAGGTGAGGAGAGTCCTTTCCGCCACAAAACCAGGAAGGATGTACTTTCTTGAATCAAGTGCACTGCCACAAACCCGGTTTTACAGAACGGTGATAAAGTGTGCTCATTGAAAGTACACTTGAATTAGTAGTGTCCTGTTTATATATATATATATATATATATATATATATATATAAATAAATGTACTAAATTACAAATGAATGAATTTAGAGGTTACAAGGTTACTCGTAATTTTTTATGCATATTCTTATGGTTGTTAATTACTGGAAGAAGAAAAATTAAGCTAATTGATCTACTTAAAATCATTAAAAGCCATATTGAGCACACCTAACATTTAACCCTTGTGATGTCTTAGAATTCTCTATACACCTCAGTTTTCAGTTGTCAGTCCAGTTTTCAGAGTTAAAGTTCAATTTAGTTCAGTTCAGTGTGGTCACTGCTGAAACTCCAAACACTGAAGAGCAAATCCATTGATGCACAGCTCCACAAGTCCCAAACCAAGCAAGCCAGTGGCGAGGAACAAAACTTCACCAATTGACGAAAAAAAAAACCTTGAGAGAAACCAGGCTCAGTTGGGGATGACCATTTCTCCTCTGGCCAAACTTCCTGTGCAGAGCTGCAGTCTAGGCACTGGAGGCTGGAGAACGCTGGATGTCCATCTTGGAAAAATGCATGTGTGTGAGTAGGTCACCGGCGGGTGTACAGGCTGGCCCACGGGATCAATGCAGAGACTCGTCTGTTACTGGGGTCTCATGCTCTCCACTCCTCCATGACCGCCACAGCATCTGCTCAGGACACGACCTGGTCTAGGATTATGGAGACCTCAGGATAATGAAAAACAGATTAACATAAGCGTAGATGCCGTTCAAATTATAATCTCTTTTGGGAAGTGTTCCCGGCTTCGGTTGCTCTAATTAATGCAGCCTAACAATCCTTTAGAGGATTTGTATTTCAAAAGCAATTGTGTTTTATGTGTATGCTAATGCAAAGAGATGTGTCTTTTTTAAACTGACAGAGTGTGTCTGCCTCCCGAACTGTGCTAGGAAGGCTGTTCCAGAGTTTAGGTGCCAGATATGAGAAAGATCTACCTCCTACAGTTGATTTTGATATTCTGGGAATAATCAATTGTCCAGAATTAATTGAGCGTAGTGGACGTGAGGGGCTGTAATACACCAGGAGCTCCCTCAAATACTGGGGAGCTAAGCCTTTCAGGGTTTTGTAGGTAGTCAATAAAACTTTTTAAAAATGTATACGATATTTAATAGGGAGTCAATGCAATGATGAAAGAACTGGAGTAATATGATCATATTCTTTGTTCTAGAAATCACTCTACAAGCTGCATTTTGAACCAGCTGAAGTTTGTTCATTTGGCCTACAGGGCAACCGCCTAGTAATGTATTACAATAGTCTAACCGAGAGGCCATGAAAGCATGAATAAGCTTTTCTGCATCAGACATTGGTAGCATATGTTGAAGTTTGGAAAATTTTTAAGATGAAAATGTCTACATTGTCTACAATGTCTACAAAAAAAACAGTTTAGTTTTTCTTCTGCCGTTAAAATGGTGCCTGAGTCTATTACTAACAGGATGGTTAAATTAGTATTCAAACATTTTCATTTTTGTAGAATAAATATCTCCCATTGTAAATAGGCCAGCAAAGAACATTTATATAGTATATGGTCAAAAAAAAAGCCCCTTTAATAATCGCACAGTGAAGGAGTTAAGAGTAATTTATGGGCTGAAGGTTTAGAGAGAAACATATCACCTGGATATTCAAGACAACTGCTCTGTATGCAGACGTTGGCCACATACAGTAAGAAGGAATTGTTCATGTACAAATAGAGGTGTGGTGGGGCAGATTATCATGTGATAACAATTAGGTATGTCTCAAGAGAATGTAAAAAGTTCAGAAAGAAACTGCATGTGTATCAACACATACACAAAAAAACAGCTGATGGAGTATACACTAATTTGCGCATTATTCAGTCACAAGATGGCGCTAAACATCAAAAACGCAAAGTTGACACAAATGAAACCGGCTAAATAATGCATATACTAACCTACATATTATTCATTCACAAGACTCCACCAAACAGTAAAAAACTGTAGTGTGACAGAAAAGCAGATACATATAAATGTGGATGTGAGTATATAAATTTGAAAGTATTCATTGACATTCAAGACTCAAATTACCTGGATGAGTCTGTGTTATTCAGCGGTTGTTATTTCGGAATGGCATACCTTGGAATGTTGTGACTGACCAATCTGAATCAAGTATTTAAGACAGTCGTGTAATAAGTAGGGGATAATGTACATCCAGACAGTTGTTTAGCAGAATAAAGCCAGCTAGACTTATCAGCAGCCTGTGGTTTGTTAAGTGATTTATTCTGCGTAAACAACTTACACACAAACAATCGCACTTATTACATGGCTGCTTGCCACAAAACAAAACAATTAGATACAAAATATTGAACAAAGAAGAATTGTTCTTAACAAACAGCTGGATGCACACTACTTATTATTATTCGGTGACAAGATGGCTTGCCAAACAGCTGAATGACAGATCCGTAGTACCCAGATGAACCTCTGTTGATTGAAAAGGTTGTTACTGGGGAATGACATGCATTGGAATGTTGTGATTGACCAATCAGAATCAAGTATTCCAGAGAGCCATGTAATAATAAGAATTGACAAATTTTCTATTTACACAGTTAATCCTATGAAGTATTATTTTACATTTTATTTCTGTTTCTGTACTGGTAAATGTTCATAATGTTTGTTAAATATACAGCATTCTTTAGATTCTTTAGAAGTCATGTTAGAAGTCATATTTGATTAATAAAAAAAAAAAAAAAAAGATAAATAAAATCAATTAATTAATTCATTCATTTTCTTTTCGGCTTAGTCCCTTTATTAATCTGGGGTCGCCACAGCAGAATGAACCGCCAACTTATCAAGCATATGTTTTACGCAACGGATGCCCTTCCAGCCACAACCCATCACTGGGAAACACCCATATGCGCTTGCATTCACACCCATACACTACGGCCAATTTAGTTTATTCAATTCACCTATAGCGCATGTCTTTGGACTGTGGGGGAAACCAGAGCACCCGGAGGAAACCCACGCGAACACCGGGGGAACATGCAAACTCCACACAGAAATGCCAACTGACCCAGCCGGGGCTCGAACCAGCGACCTTCTTGCTGTGAGGTGATCGTTCTACCCACTGCGCCACTGTGACGCCCAAATAAAACGAATGAAAAATAATAAAAACTTTTTGCAAATGACTTCCAGTGTATTCCGGGACACAATCTGGATATTGAGAAATTAAACTGAAAACATGTACTTAGCCACACTAAAGTGGTTCACATACTTGCTTTTAATATTATTAAAACTATAATATACCTTTTTAGCCATTTTTTTAGAATACATTACATTCAGTTCACAGTACAGCATATTATTTCAAAGTGTGTGCAACAAGCATTCTTTTTAAAAGTATGCTAAAAGATAGCCCTTTTTCTACAAGTTATATTATTAGGCTATGTTTAGAAAAGCTAATTTAATTAGTGCTTTATATTTAGGATAGATTTGGTGATAAAACGACCCTGATGACAAAAAAAACCAAAACAAAAAAAAAAACAGATTGCAGCATTGAAGTAAAGACTACAGTTCATTATAGTGGAGCTGATGACATATGGACTGTTTGCAGTGAATGAATAATTACAATGACCATAAATCCATAAAAATACTAAACTTATTTTTGTTTTTTGGTACATTTCACCAAGCACCCTCTCATCTCGTGTCAAGTACTACAGTAAGTAGAAGAGTGGCTAATTAGTGCTAAAGCGTCCAAGTATAATCTAGCTACATATAATCCATTTGTTTTTACTTTACCTTGATTTCCTCTCCACCAACTGCACATACTGTCAGAAACAACACCTTCAATGAAGCAGAAATATATTAAATCAACTTACTAAACAAATATATTAAATGCTTATTGATTATGATTTCACTTTTTCAACTTTAGTATGTGTGCAATGTTGCTGTTTGACCATGAGTTACAATGTTTAAAGGTAGACATTTTATTTTACCGAATTTGCTTTTCAAAGCCTACAATAAACAGCTGAACGAAACTACAAGCAGCAACTTCCTGGGTTTGTTATATCACAAATCCTAAAATGTACACAGACCCTGCCCTTGTGTATGATGTTTCCTTATTAGTGAATCAAAACACACTGTATTTCTGAGGGAGGGGTTTCTTAGAACCAGGAAGTCAACAGACCTTTTTTAAGAGAACTAAAACAGCGATGTGGAAATGTTAATGACTTGGTTATTTAATGACTTGGTTTTTCTTTTTCTCATTGTTATATGTATATATGTTGATATATTTACGGTATTTAATTTAGTTTGTGTTATGCAAGTGTTTCGTTTGTAAAAGAAGTATTGTATGTTGAATTGTAATGACTATAACGGATAGAACACGGGTACGGAAGGAGATTGCACATGGCCACAGCATCTCTGAAAGTTTAGCTCCTGGTTTAATTGGAGAACAATACTTCAATTAGACACTTCATACTTCAATGTGTTTTGTTGTATTGAGTTTGTTTTACATATATTGAATTTAAGTGATGTTTGTTTATTTGTATATGTTGATTTGTATATTTATGTTTGTTTGTTCCATGGTTATGCTTATACAGGGTTTTTGTTTTTAAAGTTGTGTGAATATCCTGCATTCAAATAAATTGTGGGAATACCAGTGGAAGAGTCGATCCTTTATTGAGCCAGGCAGCTATGATTAATGGCAAAATATGTGAAAAATAATATGATTTTTTTTATTTAAAAAAACAACAAAAACATAACCAAGCTTTTTGGAAATAGTTTAATGACCACCCTTTTAACGCTATTGATAATTAAACACATAAAAATATAAACAATAAATCACCACCAAATAAAACATAAGTACATCTAATAATAATAATAATAATAATAATAAGAAGAAGAAGAAGAAGAAGAAGAAGAAGAAGAAGAAGAAGAAGAAGAAGAAGAAGAGTTATTATTATTATTATTATTATTATTATTAATAATAATAATAATAAACTGCATAATTAACATATTTTAAATATGAATAAATAAAATATAAATTTTCATTTGTTGCTTTCAAAAACTCACAAACATCAACCGATGTCAATTGAGGAAGATTTTGTAACCCTTTAATGTTCAATCCCTGACCATTTAGCCACTTTCATATTAACCTTCAAATAGACTATTTTGTTCTCACAGCGATTCATGCATTCTCAGTGTCAGTATAAGCAAAACAATCTTCATGTTGGCACTGCAAGTAACACATCCAGACCTAAACTTGTACCCTGCCAGCAACTTCCCAAATATACCAAGCTTGCTAAATGGATCCAAAAACCCTGTGCCCACCTTTCTAAATCATTAGAGTGCTGTGTTAAAGCTTCCTAGGCTTTAAGAGCACAACTCCTGCCACCAAAAGCCCACATTATGCCCACACACACAGTAAGTACGCATTTCATTTTCTGTCACACAACACCAGACTGCACCAGGTTACCTCATACACTCATTTAAACCATCTTCAGTTGTTTTTCAGCACTTTAACAGTAAACAGAGGTGTATTTAAGGCACCCTTAAATCACAGAGAAACAAGTCTACAGTCGTTGGGCGGGGTGGATGGTGTGGAGACAGTATTTACAGGACTCTTGTCCTCGTGTGAGATTTGTGACTTGAGACTCGCTATCAAAACACTTCAGAATGAATCACGCCCCACCACCAAGCCATTTTTCCTTCCTCCAATCTCGTACCTTCTCCTGCGGGGACATACTTCACATTCGGCACTGTCTTCTTTCCCGGCTGCCACTCCAAGATGGGTTTGTGGAAAGGGAGTATTGGTACCGGTGAGTCCCATTAGCCAGACTCCCATGGGGGTCGTCGATTTCTCCAGGGATTCTGAAAAACATGAGGAGCATGTTGTAATAATCATTTCCGCACTGCCAAACATTGAATATCTGCACAGCTGTTGGGGGAAAATGCGTGCGTGTGATTCTCTGGGTGTGCTTTCTTTAAATAACATCTTATTCATGGTTTGCATTCTGGATTCTTGGGTAACGTTTCAGACACTGCTTAGCATTTTGGCTCGTATGCAATGGTATAATAATAGTAGGCATATCATATCTGATAACAGAAAAACATATGAAAACAGAAAATATACTACTGTACTTACTTAGCAGTACATGTATTTTAAGTTCTTTTTAATGTTTCAGAGGGCTCCACAATTGATCTACAGTCGTGGCCAAAAGTTTTGAGAATGACACAAATATTAGTTTTCACAAAGTTTGCTGCTAAACTGCTTTTAGATCTTTGTTTCAGTTGTTTCTGTGATGTACTGAAATATAATTACAAGCACTTCATACGTTTCAAAGGCTTTTATCGACAATTACATGACATCTATGCAAAGACTCAGTATTTGCAGTGTTGGCCCTTCTTTTTCAGGGCCTCTGCAATTCGACTGGGCATGCTCTCAATCAACTTCTGGGCCAAATCCTGACTGATAGCAACCCATTCTTTCATAATCACTTCTTGGAGTTTGTCAGAATTAGTGGGTTTTTGTTTGTCTACCCGCCTCTTGAGGATTGACCACAAGTTCTCAATGTGATTAGTATCTGGGGAGTTTCTAGGCCATGGACCCAAAATTTCAACGTTTTGTTCCCCGAGCCACTTAGATATCACTTTTGCCTTATGGCAGGGTGCTCCATCATGCTGGAAAATGCATTGTTCCTCACCAAACTGTTGTTGAATTGTTGGAAGAAGTTGCTGTTGGAGGGTGTTTTGGTACCATTCTTTATTCATGGCTGTGTTTTTGGGCAAAATTGTGAGTGAGCCCACTCCCTTGGGTGAGAAGCAACCCCACACATTAATGGTCTCAGGATGCTTTACTGTTGGCATGACACAGGACTGATGGTAGCGCTCACCTTTTCTTCTCCGGACAAGCCTTTTTCCAGATGCCCCAAACAATCGGAAAGGGGCTTCATCTGAGAATATGACTTTGCCCCAGTCCTCAGCAGTCCATTCGCCATACTTTTTGCAGAAGATCAATCTGTCCCTGATGTTTTTTTTGGAGAGAAGTGGCTTCTTTGCTGCCCTTCTTGACACCAGGCCATCTTCCAAAAGTCTTCGCCTCAATATGCGTACAGATGCACTCACACCTGCCTGCTGCCATTCCTGAGCAAGCTCTGCACTGGTGGCACTCCGATCCCGCAGCTGAATCCTCTTTGGGAGATGATCCTGATGCTTGCTGGACTTTCTTGGATGCCCTGAAGCCTTCTTAACAAGAATTGAACCTCTTTCTTGAAGTTCTCGATGATCCTATAAATTGTTGATTTAGGTGCAATCTTAGTAGCCACAATATCTTTGCCTGTGAAGCCATTTGTATGCAACGCAATGATGGCTGCACGCGTTACCCAATCAGCCTGACATAATGATCTCCAGCCTTGTGCTCGTCAACATTCTCACCTGAGTTAACGAGACGATTACTGAAATGATCTCAGCAGGTCCTTTAATGACAGCAATGAAATGCAGTGGAAGGAATGCAGTTTTTTAAGGATTAAGTTCATTTTGATGGCAAAGAAGGACTATGCAATTCATCTTATCACTCTTCATAACATTCTGGAGTATATGCAAATTGCTATTATAAAAACTTAAGCAGCAACTTTTCCAATTTCCAATATTTATGTCATTCTCAAAACTTTTGGCCACGACTGTAAATTATTGAAATGTCACAAATGTGGATATCATAGTTTACAGTACATATTGCTGTGGTTTGCTATAACTGAGTGATTTAGTATCTTTGTGTGCCTGCCAACACCAGATCCTCTAAAAGACTTCTCGGTGCATCAGACAATGTAGTTACACAAATCTCTGAAACCACGCAGAGTGGATATGCTGGTTTTCTGGACAAAAATCTGTAATGATTTCAGTGTGGATGCTAAAATAGGACCAACCAAGCCATTTTAAGAAAGCAATAAGACTGCAATAGCAGTAGTTCAACTCTGTTTCAAGTGTTTTATGCTTTTCTGATTGTTCTTGATGCTTACAGGCTGATGAATCTACAGGATAGCAGTGGAGCAAAATGTTGGTGATATGTTTTTATGTTATTTTTATTTTTTTTTATTTTTTTTCATTATTAGAATGTCTGATTTGATTAATGCAACAGGTAAAACATGGCTGACACTTTCTGACGTGAAAAAAAAAACAAGTGAGCAATGCTGTATAATTGTATCTTTAGATTTAAAGATGCAATTTATCCATTTACAAAGTATTTATTAAATTACTTTATTTAAATGCTGTCTCGTTAATATATTCAAGAGTTCACACTTAGCTGATGATTGATTATAAAGCTTGTTTGGCATGCTGTCCCGGGAGAGAGCCCTGAGCTCATAAGATCCTCGAGATCCTCGAGATTCTCGATGGGCTCCCTCCCGTTTGCAAGGCGATAGGAGAGTTTAAGCTCAGGTAGATCTCGAGAACTCCCCTGCTGTAGTAGCTAGTGAACTAATAGTGTTTGCTCTTAAGAGATGACTATTGCTAGTTCGTGTTTGTGGTGCCGATTTGAATTGGTCTATTAACTTAGGTTTCATGTTTTTGGACGGTGGGAGGAAACCGGGGGAAACCCACGTGGCACGGGGAGAACGTGCAAACTCCGCACAGAAACACCGGCCAGCCCGGCAAGGGCCAGAACTGGTGACGTTCTTGCTGTGAGGCAACAGTGCTAAAGTTTTTCTGTTTGGCTGTTGTCAAAACTGGAACTTTTATTTTGACAGCACTGAAAACGTCACTATGTCGTTCTCAGTTGTTCATTAGTTAGCTGTTTCCATTTGTGTCAAATACATTATTGAACAGAAATGTTTAAATTAAGACCAAAATAAGTTTTACAGTGTTTGCCTTTCTATTTGTAATATATAAATAAAAAAGCTGCAATATTGTGGCACTTAGACAACACACATTTAAATCCTAGTAGTTTGCACAATTCTTTGACTATATAATAAATATTTAATCCCATTACCTAATAAAACTGAATGGGCATAGGACATAAAATCAATCAATATCAGTCGACCCGTAATCTGCATCTGTAAGAAGTGGCGATTGGCCTAGTTGCTAAAATCAAAAGTAATCTGATCAATTTTGCTACTTAAATATTACAGTTACAAAGTAACTTTTGCACTTTGGACCTGGAGTGCATTCTCTACAGTGTAACCTATAGCTTATCTCAGCTAATTTTTCAGTGGAGTGGCTAGTCACTTGTCAAAAAGTCAAAATTTGTTGCCCTCCTGTAGAATTAAGTGACATTTAACAGACCAAGGACATTTTCACAATATTTTCTATAATATTTTTTCTTCTGGAGAAATTCGTATTTCTTTTAGTTTGGCTGGAATAAAAGAAGGTTTAAATTTTTTTTTTTAAACAATTTTATGATCAGAGGTGTCACGGTAGCGCAGTGGGTAGCACAATCGCCTCAAAGCAAGAAGGTGCTAAATGCATTGAGTTGCTGCCATGTGATTGGCTGATTAGAAATTTGCGTTAACGAGCAGATGGACAGGTGTACCTACTAAAGTGGCCGGTGATTTATTAAATGGATATATTTATTAAAATAATATTTTATTCACCGAACAACTTTAGAAATAAAAAGATAATACATTTAAATTAATGCAAAATATAGAAAAAAAATTACAAACTACAGAATGTCAACAAAATGTTATACATATTTGTTTCTCTTGATTATTGCTCTTTTAAAAATTTATATTTAATATTTTCCCTAACATATACATTTTCCCTAACATATACATATTTCACAAGTTGTTTTGTTAGATTAGCTCCAAATTTGGCTTCAGTACTGACTAATCTAATGTATATGCACAAATATAATATTGTAAATCATCCAATAGAATGTATTTAAATTATATATATATATATATATATATATATATATATATATATATATATA
>CAIGQV010019186.1:11648219-11674720 GCA_903798115.1 Danio jaintianensis | reverse complement strand
ATTATTATTATTATTATTATTATTATTATTATTATTATTATTATTATGTGCACCAAAAAAAGCTATTTTATAACAATAATTTTTGTGCTTCAATTTCTAAGTTGTGTTTTAACTTCAAACCAAAGAATTCTCCCACGCTTTACTCAAGCTACAACTTATATTTAAGGCATCTGATTAATATAAGCCATCTGGTTAATATGGTGTCAACACCACCACTATATATATATATAGCTTTAACATTTTATGAAGTCTTTCACGTTCAGAATGTTTCATACGTGCACATACATAATGAGTGGTGTGACATTTTCACTGCTGAAGCACACATATTACTTCTTTAAAGGAGGAATAATGTGATATTCTGCAATGCCATGCCATATACTTTATAGTGTCAGGTGTCTAATGGTTCATGAAAGATCTTCCACAGGCACAGAACCAGGAACCTGCCAGTTTAGGGTCCAGGAAACTGCCATAGGCTTCTCTGGATTTTGCATGCACTTCACAGAAAATGAGGTTCAGCCTTCGAAGCGACGTGATGGAAATTCACACAACAGCAGTGACAATGAGAAAGTGGCACAAGGTGTGTGCCATCTCACACTGCCATAGCTTTGGGCTGTTAGATTACCCAGCCACAAGCCAAGTAGACTTTTACAGGGTGTTCGCGGCCAGCGGCGCAAGGTCAAGAGTCTTTAAGTGAAACTGTTCTTCATTGAATTCCTTCTTCATCATGAAAAGTCACTCTTGGTTTCTTTGACAGTTTCTCTCTTTGGTCTGCTCTGCATTTCACGTTAAAATGGAACATCTAACTCTCCTCTAAAGTGTTATGCAAGCTGTTGTGCTATTTTTCAACATAAAAATTAAATAAATTTGGTGCAGGTTGGAAGAAAATGTCGAAGGGCAATTGCAATAGACAAGGAGGTGATGGAAAATAGGCCATTGTGTCTCTAAGAATGGTGGCAAAGTGATGGAAAGTCTGAGAAGTGCAGACAGCAGGAGACCAGGCTGGATTGTAGATGTTTTTTTACTAAGTTTAATCTCTGAACTTGAATAAAAAGTTAGACCAAAAATAGAATAACTTTTTTCCCTTAACCTACAGAGGCTTAGAAAAAAGTTCAACACTTATACATACACTTTTCAGCTTAAAAGAATGCTAGAGGCAATGAAACACCAACAAATTTAGTTCTTTTTCACACAACTTATGATTATGGGGCAGAATGACTTTTGGACGCATCCTTACACAATATCATACCACAATAATATAAATGCCTTTACCATAGTACATGATTTGTAAACAAAGACATTTGAACTTTTGCTTCTCAATATAGTAAACTTGCTTTTTAGCTAATTTGATGCCTTCTACATGTGATGTAGATCTAGCCCAGGGGTGCCCAAACTCCGGGGAGAGCCGGTGTCCTGCAGAGTTTAGTTTCAACCCCAATTAGACACACCTGAACTAGCTAATCAAGCTCTTTCTAGATAACGTCCAGGCAGCTGTGTTGAAGAAAGTTGGAGCTAAACTATGCAGGACACCGGCCCTCCAGGACCGAGTTTGGGCACCCCTGATCTAGACAGTTTGGTTGATTGAACAATTCATTAGCATAGCTAAAAGTGTGTAAAAAAAGTTAATGGTTTCTTCAGCAAATGCAGTTTTATTATGCAGTTCTTTTTTTTTCAGGTCTTAAGTCTTTAAGTCAGGTTTAGTGTACTTCAGTGTTTCTCAACCATGTTCCTGGAGGACCACCTGCTCTACACATTTTCCATGTCTCTTTAACCAAACTCACTTGATTTAGGTCATCAGCTCATTAGTAGAGACTGAAAGACCTGTAAGGGGTGTGACAGACAAAAGACATCCAAAACATGGTGGTCCTCCAGGAACGAGAAACACCGGTGTAGTTGCTGGTGCTCTTAAAGTCTGCATGAACTGGAAGCTGTGACCATTTATTTATATATTTTTTGTATTGTAACGCAATTCCTATAGAAACAGAATATTAAATGAGAGAACAGTGGGCGTGGCCTGTTTTTTTCCTAATGCAAGCTGATGTAGAACAGTAAGCATTCAATTCTGAAAGATTGGAAAAAGGGATTCGGGAGAGTTATTACAACCTAACAGATGCCTCCTCCTCACCATTTCTGTTTGTTGTCAAAACTGACAGTTGGAGGGGTGTGGTTAAGTATATAACCACGCCCAATACCTCAAACAGATGCAGTCTGAGAATTTAACTGAAAACAAACAGGAAGTGCATTTTCACATTTCAATTTTAGATTACAAGTGCAAACCATATTTTTTTCTTATTGACATGCACAAATGATCTTATTGACATTCACCACAAAACTAGCAATGTGAGCTAACAAAATCAATATGGTTAGTTCTGATTTCATGTGTACTTTAACAGAGTGAAGCATTAACCTTTTAATTTCCAAAATCCTACAGTACGTGCACAAAACAATGTAATAAAACTTCCCCGCAGTCACATTTGGGCCTACTTGAGTTTCTGAGAAAACTGAACACACTTTCAGCACCATTTACTGCATATTTCACATTAAAACTGCTCCAACATGTGCAAGTTTATACAGTACACAATTACTTTTTAGATACACCCATTAAACCACTGATTCATGCAAATATATAATCATTTAGACATGGTCAAGAAGATTTCCAAGAAGTTCAAACAGAGCATAAAAAATAGAAAAGAAATGTGATTTAAGGAAATTGTTTATGACATGTTGCTGTCAGACAGGCTGGTCTGGAGAATTTCAGGAACTGCTGTGCTGATCTACTGGGAATTTCACACACAACCATCTCTAGGGTTTAAAGATCCAAAAAAATGACAAATATTGTGGCAGGTCTGTTAACTAAAATTACTTTTTTATGCCAGGCCACTTGGGGACATTTGGGGACCCCTTCAAAATTATAATTAGGCACTCTTATGCAACTTTAATTTTCTTTGTAATTTTTCTGGACTCTGTCTTAGTTGGTTATTTCAACATTGCATATGAAAATGTTCCAAAAAGAAATGTTTCACATGTGTTCCTTATAAACATGTGATTTTAATGTGATGTGAAGTTCAGTTTTCTTTTGTTTTTAGCTAAAGGGAATCTAAATCATAAAACTTATAAAAATAAGCAATAAAACACCTTATTTTACACAAGTTGCATTTTCCTGAGTGTGATTTATAAAAAATAAATAAATAAATAAAATAATAATAATGATAATAATAATAATGGGCTGCACGGTGGCGCAGTGGGTAGCACAATCGCCTCGAGCCTCGGCTGGGTCATTTGGCGTTTCTGTGTGGAGTTTGCATGTTCTCCCCGTGTTTGCAAGGGTTTCCTCCAGTTGCTCCGGTTTCCCCCACAAGTCCAAAGACATGCGCTATAGGTGAATTGGGTAAGCTAAATTGCCCGTAGTGTATTTGTGTGAATGAGTGTGTATGGATGTTTCCCAGTGATGGGTTGCAGCTGGAAGGGCATCCGCTGCGTAGAACATGTGCTGGATAAGTTGGCGGTTCATTCCGCTGTGGCAACCCCAGATTAATAAAGGTACTAAGCCGAGACGAAATAAATGAATGAATGAATGAATAATAATAATAATTCATTAATTTTTGGCTTAGTCCCTTTATTAATTTGGGGTCGCCACAGTGGAATGAACCGCCAACTTATCCAGCATATGTTTTACGCAGCGGATGCCCTTCCAGCCGCAACCCATCTCTGGGAAACACCCATACACTCCCATACACTATGGACAATTTAGCTTACCCAATTCACCTATAGTGCATGTCTTTGGACTTGTGAAGTAAACCGGAGCACCCGACCCAGCCGAGGCTTGAACCAGCGACCTTCTTGCTGTGAGGCGACAGCGCTACTCACTGCGCCACCGCGCAGCCATAATTTAAATGACCTTCACAGTAACCAAATATCAATCTAATAGAGCACCATTATGATATGGTGGAAAGGGAGATTTTGCACCATTGATGTTAAGCTGACAAATTCACAATGACAGCATGGTGCTTTTTTTCTCAATATGGACCAAAACATCTGAAATATTCCTTTATCATGTCAACAATGAGGCAAAATAGATGATGTCTGAGCAAATTCCTGTTGAATGTGGCTAGAGAGATAAATATACAGTGATCGACACTAAAACAAGAACTCAAGCAACTCAAGAACTCATTGTGGAAGTTTCAACTCTCACTAGAAGTTTAAATATGTTTTTTGTTTGAACATGAACAGGTGTCTTTATTCAAAATTTGAAAATATAAGCAGTTTTCTTCATGCGAGTCTAGAGAAGAGTAGTCAAAATCTCACTATATACATTAACCCTTTAAGGTTCACTCCTTGAAAATAATTGTTGTGGCCCACATCTTGTATTGAATAATATGCTGACACAACTCTGATAAATAGTAAAAAAGCAATTAAAATAATAATGATAACCTATGGATAAAAGGTCAACCAATATTAATGTTAATATTTGAGTCCAAAAAGGATGACTGAAGTTTTTGGTGCCCTATGAGAGACCAAGCATTGCTACAGCTTTGGTACCCTGTGCCAACTACATCAAAAAACTTCACTAACAAGGGTAACACTTAATTATAAGTACAGCCACAATTCATGCTTGTGGTCAAGTATTTGTTGATCCACTGATTATCGCATTTGACAACACAATCCATAGTCCTGGTGTTAATTCATCAAATGAGTCTCTCTTCCCTCTCCTTGACAGTGCCTGTAATCACATCTATTAATAATTGTACCTCCACACCGCAGTTCTGTCTGCAGTCACCGTTAATGCTTCCCGTTCGCCAGCGTGTTGATAGTCAACAGAACCGCAGATAGACACAACACTCATTTTCCTCACCCTTCGTCATTTAAAAACAGCCAATCACCGCAGGCTAATACGCCTGTATCGGTGTCAGCACGCATTTCTCGCTTGCGCTGAGCACATTAAATTAGCCGTTGCCTTGAGTGGCCTTTGAATAGACCCAGATTAGTCCTCTGCGTCTGAGGGCCGTCTGTAGCCTTGTCAAGCACAATAGTTGTTTGATTGCAGTTTCAACTTTGACAAGCCGTTTTGATTCAACTGGCTCTTCCCTGCCTCTCCAAAACTTCAGGATCTCTCCTCCAATCTTTCCCCTCTCTCTCTTTTTTTCTCTGTCACCCCGACTGAGGCTGTGAGTAATACGCACGTGGTCTCTCGGTGGATTTGGGCCCAGTGTCCTCTCATGGAGGACGCGTGTGATTGATTGGATCGAGACAAATTTTTGTCAGTTCGCCTTGCTTAAGGAGATAAGACTACTAATAAATTTCCCCCCTGTAGCTTCTGACACGTGTCAGCTGCTGAGCTTCTATAAAGCATGATGTCGGCCAGGGGCAGATAAAAGCGCACCACCCAAATTCCCCATGCACCCCCCTTCTGATGTCCTGCTGTGACTGAATTTGGGGATGTGAAGCTATGTTTGGGCATATATTGTGCCTGAATTCGTGTGAGGCAGATACTTTCAGTGGTGAAGAGGAGGGGTGCTCAAACTTTTGGGAACCCCTTCATAATTATAATTAGGCACTCTTATACAACTTCCATTGTAATGTACTTTTTGATTTTTAATATGCATTGAACTTAATTTGAACAGTAAATGTGAGTTTGTCATATTTGGATTTTATTGCACACTCAGATTCCAGATTTTCAAATAGTTGCATCTTGGCAAAAACAATTTCCTTTCCTAAAAAAATTAAAACATACATCAATGGAAATATTATTTATTTCGATATTTATATTAGTGTATAAATCTCAATTTTCTAAAATGGACACTTGTAACTGGTTTTGTGGTCCAGGGTCACAAATGGTGGTAGGCCAGATTGGAGCATGATATGCTAAAAATGTAAAAGTTTAAAAAGTGATTACATTAAAATGCATCAGCTATTTATTTTTGACAAAATTGTGTGATTATTCCTTATTCTGATTATTCATTAAACTGACAAATAGACATAAAAGATATGTCAAAATGTCTGTCTTGGGATGTTTCACTTTAACATAGTCAAAAAGGTTTTAAAAAAACATAAGCGGTTACGAGATTTGGTCTTAAAGTGACACTGTCATTTGATGTTAATTAAACAACTAACAAAATTAAAGAATTATTAGTAACATTTAAATGAAATTTCATTCATACCGTGAAGGCCATGATGTGTTTTATATCCAATTACCTGGGGTTCAGAAAACAGGTTAAGTTAAAATGTATGTTAACAAATCTGGGAAAGTGGAGTAAGTCAAGCCCATTTCTAAAAGAGAGCTCACTCATACTTGGAGTCAATTACCGTGGTAACTTACACTATCAACAATACCTGGTCAGGAGCAGGTTTTCTTCAGTAAACCCAGAGTTTTTTTTTTTAGCTCTCATTCTCCCTTTTTTTAAAGTGCAAGCTATATTTCAATACTTCATTCGTTCATGCACACTGCAAAAATTATTTTCTTAATACGTATTTTATCGCATTTCAAGTACAAATATTTACAAATTCTTAAATCAAGATGTACAGTAATATCTATAGATATATTTTTCCTGGGGGCATCTAAGTGCGTTTTACTTAAATAAAACTATCTGCCAGCATTTCAGTGGTGTAAATAGTAACATGATTAGCAATGAGAACTTATAACACAATTGAATGGTTCAAGTCCAGCTTTTGCCGAGCTTGCTCTTTTAATTTTTCCAACTCATATCTTCTGCAAAAAAAAAAAATATTTCCTAATGAGTGTTTAATAAAAACAAACATATACTTTAAATAAATATAATCATTTACACTCTATGTTATTATTGCATCCTGTTAATGTACAATACTGAGGTGCAAATAGTATGTATCAGCCAGTGTATGTATAAACAGAATCTAATTATTTACACTCATTGCAAAGAACTGCTATTTTTACATGGTATAGAATATATATTGTGCTAGATCTATGTATCTAAAGCTATTTGCGCATAATGTAAATACGATATATCAATAAGAAAGTATGCTAATTGCCCTTACTGTAATGTAAATAATCGCTGACATATTTTTCTGCTGGCAAATCATTTGCAATATAATAAAAAAATAAAAATAAAAATAAACTATTATTATTATTTTATATGTTTTGCCCATGGGACACCATGAAAACAAATAGCCTTTTAGTTAAGAGACCCCTTTATAACACTTTGCTTAAAGAGATAGTTCACCCAAAATGAAATTTCTGTCATAATTTACTCTCCCTTCACTTGACACAAACCTGTTTGAGTTTCTTTCTTCTGTTGAACACAAAAGAAGATATTTTGAAGGAAGCCGGTCACCATTGATTTCCATTTGTTTTTCCTACTATGGAAGAACAACGGTTACAGGTTTTCAGCTTCCTTCAAAATATCTTCCTTTGTGTTCAACAGAAGAAACTCATAAAGGTTTATAACCACTTGGGGATGCATAAATAGTGGGTGAACTATCTCTTTAACACCCCCAAAAATCTAAGACCAGCACTTGAAAATGTCCCATTCATTGACCCTTTAGTTCTTGCTCAGATTCATTGGTTTGCTGAAGAAGACGCACTCATTCAGCACATCCAACCAATGATATCGATCCTTCACAGCTTTCACTCGAATGCTCTTTGAAGGCAGGAAAAGCAGTCACACACTTAAAAAAAAAAAATAGTAACCATATGTTGATTCTCTACACTGCTAAGTCCTGGTGTCCTGCCAATGATGATGCATGGTGACAGTAACAGGAGGGTGACAAACGAGAGACAAACATGCAAACAAAATGCCAGAGTGAGATGCCACTGTATTTATCCTCTTCACCATTCAGCTCTCCTCCAGCTGCTGTACATAGCAGATGAGGAAAGCTGGAAGAAAGGGGAATTACATTATTGGCAAAGTGTCATGACAAATTGATTTTCTCAATTAAAGCCGGGACAATGGACAAGAAATAACAGGTTGGCCGTTTCTCGCTCTAAATGAGGCCCATTTTCTTTTTTTCCTTCACAGATCAGCGGAAAAGAGTTGTTAGGAGTCCAGAGAAAGAGAGAGAGGGATGCTACTTTCCAATTCACATACTTAGACTAAGTATGTTCTTATTTGTGAAGAAAAAGTATACACATTTGAGCGTGTAACAGACAAGTATGCAAGATTTGGGACATACAACTTCCTCATTAACCGACCGTTAATTTTGCTTGGTTACTTGCCCTTTCAATCATCTCAAGAGATCCAGTATGCAAGATTTGGGACATACAACTACCTCATTAACCGACCGTTAATGTTGCTTAGTTACTTGCCCTGTCAATCATTTCTTTCATATTTAATTTCCTACCATATTGAAGAAGCGGTTGCAGGTTAATCTGCTATTCTCAAGTCTTTCATGCAGATAATCTCCTCAGGTGTTTGCATAATTACACATTCAGAAGTGTAATGGCAAAAAACGTCTTTATAAAAGTTCACATTGTTGATGCAGATGCAGAAAATATTCATTCATTCATTCATTTTCTTTTCGGCTTAGTCCCTTTATTAATCTGGGGTCGCCACAGCGGGATGAACCGCCAACTTATCCAGCATATGTTCCACGCAGCGGATGCCCTTCCAGCTGCAACCCATCACTGGGAAACATTCATACACACTTATTCACACACATACACTATGGACAATTTTAGCTTACCCAATTCACCTATACCGCATGTCTTTGGACTTGTGGGGGAAACCGGAGCACCCGGAGGAAACCCACGCGAACACGGGGAGAACATGCAAACTCCACACAGAAATGCCAACTGACCCAGCCGAGGCTCGAACCAGCGACCTTCTTGCTGTGAGGCGAACGTGCTACCCACTGCGCCACCGCGCTGCCCTGCAGAAAATATGATTAGATATTAATTAACAATCATTCAAACATACTCCATATCTAAAGTCTTTTATTTTCTATTGCATAACTTCTTCGTATTATTGTTTTCACTCGTTGTCACGAGTGGTTGTGTAAGCATTTCACTGCATATACTGTATATTACTGTGTATGTGACAAATAAAATTTGAAACATCTTTACCAAAGCCTCTACACTTAACTGTCAGTCTTGTGTATCCGCCATGTTTGCAGTTTGATGACACTTTTTATAGTTTGTACAAGTTTCTGTATTTTGTGATTCACAAGTGTTTTCCCTTTATTTAGGGTTGTGAATTGCATTATGGGATGTTGTCGACTTTTAATGTTAAAAATTAAACTCTACAGTTTAACAAAGTGACTTTTATTGACAGTTTTAGTAGTATAAAATAATACAACGTATAAGAAATAATATATAGAGAAACAAGTCTGTAAAATAACAGTAACAATACAAATGTACTGGCAGTTTATTACAAGGTTTTGTACCATAATATACAACACCAACTCAGACAATATATCACTTTAAACTATTAAAAATGTTAATAAAAGTCACTTTTATCAAACTTTTCCAGGTTAAAAGTTTTTGGACATAAGATCGAGGTCCCATAATGCAATTCAAAAGCATAAATAAATGGGGAAAAATAAAATAATAAAAACATGAATCACAAAAAAAGGAAAACTGCTAATTTATGGATATATATATTTTTTACAATGTATATACACTCATCACCAATAAACTTTAAGTGTTCACACCAAAAATAAAGAAGAAAATCGATATAGATATAGAATAGAGTAGAACAGAATATTGAGCATAATTTCAGCTTCTCAGAGACAGAGAGAGACAGAGAGAGAAAGATGGGAGAGAGAGAAGCAACTTGAGCAAAGGCTCATTGGAAGCACACAGGGGGACTGTAGTTCCCCTGTCCTCTCAATCTTCAAGACCACAGTGTGAACGTCTCCAGTGGCACATGCAGAATATCCTTCAAGTTAGCATTCACCCGTTCAGTCCGACTGGAAAAGAGAGCGTTGACATTGGTGTGTTTATGACTGCACCTGACACCATCAATCAGCACTGGCCCGCCAGTTCAGTTGGAAACTCATTTCTAATTTTGTCTAGGATAAATGTTTTAAGCGAATGACAAGTGCTATCAAAATTAATCTATATTTGTCCCTTTGAATAATTTGAAATTAATTAGCATATTTTGTTTAATTTATTGCAAATGCAAAATGCAAATGCAAAATATACCTGTTTAAAGCTGGATTAATTATGCTTTGTCACATTTCTTTTTTACATTTAAAAACTATTAACTTTTATTGTCAATTGACTTTTCAAATGCAATGGCGGGCAACACAGTGGTGCAGTGGTTAGAAGGTCATCAAGAAGGTCATTGGTTCGAGTCCCAGCTGGGTCACTTGTCATTTCTGTGTGGAGTCTGCTTGTTCTCCCTCTGTTTGCGTGGGTTTCCTCCAGGTGCTCCGGTTTCCCCACAGTCCAAAGACAAGCGCTATAGGTGAATTGAATAAACTAAATTGGCAGTAGTGTATGTGTGTGTATCTATCTATCTATCTATCTAACATTTATTTATTCATGTCTTTAGAATTGTTGGACGTGCATATTTAACTAACTGCAGTTAATATATTTATGTTTTATGTATAAATAGTTAATCAAACTGAATGGCAGAAAAAAAATGAACAACAACAACTGAAGATGATGATGACAATCATAATAATATTAAAGATAAATCAATAACGAATGACAGAAAAAACAATGTATTGATTTTAGTTCAACAATAACAACAACAACAACAACAACAACAACAACAACAACAATAATAATACAAATATAATAATAATTATTATTATTATTATTATTATTTTTTTTAATTTATTATTATTATTATTATTATTATTATTATTAGATATTTAGAAGTTATTATATACTTAAAATGGGCGACGCGGTGGCGCAGTGGGTAGCACGTTCGCCTCACAGCAAGAAGGTCGCTGGTTCAAGCCTCGGCTGGGTCAGTTGGCGTTTCTGTGTGGAGTTTGCATGTTCTCCCCGTGTTCGCGTGGGTTTCCTCTGGGTGCTCCGGTTTCCCCCACAAGTCCAAAGACATGCGGTACAGGTGAATTGGGTAAGCTAAAATTGTCCGTAGTGTATGTCTGTGAATGAGTGTGTATGAATGTTTCCCAGTGATGGGTTGCAGCTGGAAGGGCATTCGCTGCGTAAAAAACATATGCTGGATAAGTTGGCGGTTCTTCCCGCTGTGGCGACCCCAGATTAATAAAGGGACTAAGCCGAAAAGAAAATGAATGAATGATATACTTAAAATGCATCTAGGGCAACTGAAGTTCTGAAACTTATATCAGCCTCTTCTGCTTGCCGAAGTTCAAAGAGCCGGGACTGTGGTATTTAGACCGGATCAATATATAAACCAGCTTTCTGTCCAGCATTCACTGAGACCCTGACATTAAAGGAAAGTCTTGTGTAATTCTGACCAAAAATCCCTTTTATTCCACCTTTGTTCTGAAGAAAAAAAGCTGCAGAATGAACGAAAAGGCAGAAAGAATCGCACTGATATCAGTTTCTTTAATAATATTTGAAAGTAGTTTGCGGCACAAAGCTAATAAAATTTCTCACAAACGCTTGCAAACTCAGGCACTTTCAACCAAACGACACAGCGCTCATTTATTCTTTTTAGCTCTGTGTTAGAATCTACATTTTCTCCATTACTCTACATTCAGTGCTTTTGCCATAGAGACCAAAGCTAATCTAATGAGCTGACATTATAGAAAAAAGCCTCACAACAAATTTTGAATGTAATTGCATGCTAATTGAGTTTCTTATATTCGTGATTGTTTGTTTAGTTTTGCAGTGTATCGTATTGGATTGTTTACCTTGCGGTTTCTGACCTCTCATAATAAGCATGTCTGAGAGATTGATGAAGACAGAGTGAAACTGTAAAACAGAGGTAATTGTGTTAACTTGTCAAATTATGTTTAGCTCTGTGAAAATGTGCTTACAGGAAAAAAAAAAAAGAAACCACTGAAAGTTTTAGAAAAACAAATCCAAAGACTAATAAACACATTTCAGTATTGTCAAGTGAAACTTCAGTCTTCATTTGCACAGTTGGTGTAAATAGTATAAAGTAATGGCATAAATTATGGATCTTATTGTAAAAAAACAACATTAAATTAAGTATACAGTACAGCATGTAATAGACATAAGCATCCGACTACACTATTTATTTATTTATTTATTTATTTATTTATTTATTTATTTTTTCAGATTAAATATATTTCCCCCATTTTGTAATTAATAATTAATTATCACAATTTATTATTATAATTATAATTATTATTGTAGTTGTTATTATTATTATTATTATTATTATTATTATTATTATTATTATTATTATTATTATTATTATTATTATCAATCTGTTAATTTAATTTAATTTAACAATATGACAAAAAATAAAAAATAAATAAAATCCTAATTGTCATATGAGGCTGAGAATGGGTTCATTATTTCTATATTTAAAATGATTGAAAGTGTGATTTACTCACAGATGATGCACTTTTCTTTGTCCTACTGATTCATGCTGCTCTCAATGGTCTTTTTGGAGGCAATTTACCTGTACAAATCTCTTAAATTGTCATCTAGAGAATTGGCAAATCTTTTTTGACCATTCATAATTAAACAGATGTGATGGTAAGAGATTAAGAGACCTGAAGTACAAAGACTCAGAATAAAATTCACAACGTTCAAATAGTTCTAATGGAATATGATCTCGAGAACATTTGTATGTATATTTAAAGTCATTTACTTCTGTTTGTACTAAACACTGTGACACTGAAATGCACAATACTGATGTATTACAGCATCTAGACTCCGCCTAAAGATTTAATTATATATATAGCAATTTTACAGACGCCGCACAGTGGCTCAGTGGTTGCACTGTCGCCTCACAGCAAGAAGGTCGCTGGTTCGAGTTCCGGCTGGGCCAATTTGCATTTCTGTGTGGAGCTTGCATGTTCTCCCCATGTTGGCGTGGGTTTCCTCCGGGTGCTCCTGTTTCCCCCACAGTCTAATGATGTGCTAGAAGTGAATTGGATTAACTAAATTGTCCGTAATGTATGAGTGTGTGTGTGTGTGTGTGTGTGTGTGTGTGTGTGTGTGTGTGTGTGTGTGTGTGTGTGTGTGTGTGTGTGAATGCGAGGAAATGGGTGTTTCCTAGTACTGGGTTGCAGCTGGAAGGACATCCACTTAAAACATATGCTGGAATAGTTGGCGGTTCATTCTGCTGTGTCAATCCCTCATACAATATAAGGGACTAAGCCGAAGGAAAATGAATGAATGAATGAATGAATGAATGAATTTTGCAGACTTATAAATTAATCATTATGTGCACTGAAATCATAGGATTACAATTTTGATTAGCCCATACTGTATTCAATTTTCATATCAGCAGAAAAATGTTATAAATAATATTTATGAAATGCACTTTATTCATTTACTTCAAATGAAAGGATTACATTTCGTTCTTATCTGCTTGACTTCTGCTATAACAATTTGCAGGACTGTTGAAAAACGTCAAAACTTTACAACCTTGAATAAATAACATTTGACTTGCTTTGAAATATTCCATACTATACTGTACATAAGCATTACCTATCATGAAATTTTTCTGTCTAGGTACATGACAATAGAACAACAAATATACTATAAATAAACTATGCTTGTGAGCTGTAGTCCAAATCTTTAGAACTCATATAATGGCACGGAACAGAAATTTAAGTCTATTTCAGCAATCATTGTGCTAATCTTCAGACAGCAATTGACTGTAAACAACAAAATCTATGTCTTTTAGACATCTTTGATAACTATTTTGACTGTTTAGTCGGTTAGTATTTTTTAATAAACTAATGCTGACCAGACGAACATGCTATCCATTAACAAAGAAAAAACTTTTCTGAACTAAAGAAAAATAAATAGTTAACAGACCCTTTAGGATTGAAAATTTAATTGAATGACCCTGTGCTGTGCTGTCAGTCTTTGTTACTTTTGCTAATTTGTTTTTATTATCTTTAAAATCAATTACTAGTATTTACTGCACTGCAAAAAAAAATAATAAATAATAATTATAATAAATAAATAAATAAATAAATAAATAAGGCGACGCGGTGGCGCAGTGGGTAGCACATTCGCCTCACAGCAAGAAGGTCGCTGGTTCGAGCCTCGGCTGGGTCAGTTGGCATTTCTGTGTGGAGTTTGCATGTTCTCCCCGTGTTCGCGTGGGTTTCCTCCGGGTGCTCCGGTTTCCCCCACAAGTCCAAAGACATGCGGTATAGGTGAATTGGGTAAGCTAAAATTGTCCGTAGTGTATGTGTGTGAATGAGTGTGTATGAAAAGAAAATGAATGAATGAATGAATAAATAAATAAATAAATAAATAAATAAATAAATAAATAATAATAATTTGTCTTGTTTTTAGTCCAAATATCTAAAAAATTCTTAAATCAAGAAGCATTTTGATCAAACAAAAAATATTGTCTTGTTTTCAGAAATATTAAGTAAAAAATTAAATGACTTTTACAAGCAAGTAATCTGCCAATCGGGTAAGCAAAAAATGAAATAAGATTTTTCTTACACCAGTGGAAAATTATTTTGCTTGTTTTAAGGGAAAACGTTTTGACTTTTTGAAATTTTTACTTACTTTTTCTAAAAAGACTAGATAATATTTTTTGCTTGTCTAGAAAATGCTTCTTGATTTAAGATTTTTTTCTTATATATTTGGACTAGAAACAAGTTTATTTATTTATATTCATTCATTAATTTTCCTTTGGCTTAGTGTGAACTGCCAACTATTCCAGCATGTTTTATGCAGCGGATGCCCTTCCGGCCGCAACCCAGTACTGGGAAACACCCATACACACTCACATTCACACACACGCTACGGCCAATTTAGTTCATTCAATTCACCTGTACCACATGTCTTTGGACTGTGGGGGACTGTGGCAGAAATGCCAACTGGTCTAGCCGGGACTCGAACCAGCGACCTTCTTGCTGTGAGGCGACAGTGCTAACCACTGAGCCATCGTGCTGCCATTTATTTATATTTTTCCTATTTATTTATTTATTTATTTATTTATTAATTACTTACTTATTTGGGTGGTTGTTTGGAAGAACTTGATTTTATTGTTTTGACTGTTGTTATATTTTCTCCCAATACTTTTTGGGTTAAAAAAAATGTCATCAACTTAAAAATATTATGATGTTTCAGAGATGATCGTAAGTCATATCAACTTACCTTCAACCATCAGGTTACGTAAACAACATATCTAGCGAATTTCCACAAAGGAAGTGTGTGTCTAAAACTGGGGCAGAATCAGCACTAGAATGCCTGTCACAAATAGAAACAAAGCACGATGATCACCAATTGTCTGACCACCATTTGATGTCCAGACTGGAGAAATGCACTTGGGCTCAGAGGTAACCCAAATAAAACTCTTAAAAACGATGCAGAAACCTTTGATAAGTGCTCAACTGGGATACAGCTGTCAGGAAGATAAATACCCGGTGCGGAGGAGGCTTTCATTAATATAACAACCTCACTGGTGGCTGTCGAAAAGACTGCACAAAGTCTTTTCAGGCACAGAAACAGTCCGCGGTCCCCTCCTGCAGAGTGATTAAGTCTTTTCTTACGGTCTACACAGAGCTTTTCAGCTTAGCTAATATATTGAGGTCTCCGGAGACAATTACAAAGACACAATTAACTGCTGGAGTGCGTTAGTTGTCATGTGCCACGCAATCACACAGAGAAGCCATTTTATCTTCAAACAGACAATTTCCCGGCCATTGTAAATCAATGATTAATGTTTGTCTAAATGTGAATGTTGTCAAGCTGAATATGGCTAGAATATTTTGATAAGGTTTTTGGGAAAAAAAAGGGTTGCAGTCTTTAAAAGGTGTTTTGTCACTTTTTTACATTTTCTCCATTGTTTTGTTGGGAAATCGGCAGAATTAGAAAATCACTGATATGGAAATGTTAACGAGTAATGATAATTCTTTGTGTTTTGTAGCTGATAGCTTCAATTCCAGAATGTGGTGCTTTGAATGGAATTTTAAAACACAAACGCAAAAAATAATCATTCTTATCCTACAGTCAGTTGAAAAAATGTTTGCTATGATTAATATAAATAAATAAATAAATAAATATATATATACTTTAAAAATAATAATAATAATAATAATAATAATAATAATAATAATAAACATACCAAAATGAAGTTTTTGCAGCAATGACACTGAAACACTCATCTTAAAGGGACAATTCACCAAAAGATAAAAATAAATAAATTACATTTGCAGTACATTGTTTTGACCTTGAACAAAACTGACTAGCAACAAAATATATATTTTTTTATACAGTGGTGTAAAAAAGTGTTTGCCCCCCAATGTCTTTTTTTCTTCCCATGTTTGTCATACTTCCCAAAGCGTTAGGAATGGCTTTGTAACTTTTCCAGCCTGTCAGATCTCAATTATCCTCTTTCTCATATGTTTTTGAATTTATTTGCATGATGTCCAGCTTTTGAGGATCTTTTGGTCTATTTCACTTTGTCAGCCAGGTCCTATTTAAGTGATTTCTGGATCTGAATTCTCTTAGGACTTATTATGCAGTCTCTGTCGCCGTCTTGTGGATGAACATCGTCAACCGTCTTTGCTCAAAGACAGGCTAATGGCCGCTGACGCGCTTTCTTTCAGAAATTATAAACATTTAAAAATAGGCACTATCCTTATAAATAAACTGCATAGTTGCAATCTAAACAACTATATTCTCGACTAAAAAAGCCTCAAAAGTACATTATGTTGTCCAACAGCTAAAATATTTGTCAAACTGTAGAGTGTCCTCTGCTTGTTGCTGTATGTGGGCGGAGTAATACACAAGGGTAAAGGGTTAAGAGGCTGGACAAGCGCTGTTACTGGCAGAATATTGCACGGCTATGAGCCAATCAGATTCAAGAACCAGACAGAACTGTTATATATATTCATTCATTTTCTTTTTGGCTTAGTCCCTTTATTAATCTGGGGTCACCACAGCGGAATGAATCGCCAACTTATCCAGCATATGTTTTACGCAGCGGATGCCCTTCCAGCTGCAACCCATCACTGGGAAACATCCATACACACTCATTGACACACATACACTACGGACAGATAACTATATATATCTTCACCTCCACTATCACTACCATTTACCATTTCTTTCCTCCTCTCCTTGATCCATTCTTTCCAAACTCAAAACATAAGTAATTTAGAGATGTACATACCCATAACAATAGCACACCAACACATTTACATTTAATCGTATTGTTTGTCCTTTGTTTGGTTTTCTCTAGTTTATTGTTAGACCTGCTGTACAATATGCAAAACCATTTTCTTCTATTTTGTAGTTTGTTTGTTTTTTCTCTCCCTGGATGTCCTAATTTGTTTGGATCTAAAAGCATATAAAACATATCAAATAATAATAATAATATAAAAAAATGACCTACGGGCAAAATTGAATGGAATTATTTTAAAAATCTGATTCATTGTCCAAAACTGACCGTAAAAATAAATGAAAACACAAGGGATTTCTGTGGAAACCTGCAGAGATTTCTGCTGAGTTCGATGGGTGCAGATTCTGGAAAAATCTGAGCAGCACCGCACAACACTAAATCATCCAACTAACAGTTTCCAACACAAGGGCACGTCCTTGGTGCTATCTTGAGCCAGATGTACAGTTGAACTTGCACAATACCTTTTCTGTAGAATAAATTATCGTCTTTTATTTGGAATGTGAGCCTGCTTGCAGTGCAGGATACAAAAAGAAAAAATCTAAAATGATATTGAAGGATTGGCATTTTGATTAGCGATTCGCTAGAAACAAACAGCCAACACTCTTCATTGTCCATACACTTTTACATTATTAATGTCAAAGTTTGGATTTGGCTTTCCTCCTCTAACCTTTCCCGAAAAAACTTTGTGTTTACTGAAGCCATGCTCTGCCTGGAAATGTTTACCTGAGGAAAATGCAGGGCTACTAAAAAGCATAATAGAGTTTACATTTATTTATAAAGTGCATATTTCCATCTCTAAATTTGAGTCTGATTAAAATAGACACATATTGAGTTTTAAATGAATGTTGCAAGATATAAGATGAATCTGCTAATGCTAAATGCTAATGGTTTATATTTCTTGACAGAAGAATTGTCCAATGTTATTTTGCACACACTTAATCTCAATGTACAATTAACACAATTAACAAACCATTAACTTTTTTTTTTTGCTCAATAAAAGACTAATTAGCTGCTTATTAATAGATAGTTGTTGGCTTTACTGTAGGTATTATGTGGAATTAGTGATGTAAAAAAAGATCATACTTTATAAGTGCTAATAAACAGTTAATATCTTAATAATAGGCAGGTAATAAGCCAGTAGTAAATGGTGTGAATTGTTACCTAAACTAAAGTATTACCGTTATTTTTAATGAGCGGTAGTTTCTATAATAATATTGCTGCTTTATACTGTAAGCCACCTTTTCTATAAGAGCCACAATCCTCCAAGGCAGTGCATTAAAGTGATTTTACCATGGTCTCTTGTGGCATGTTGCTTAAATATTTTAGCTAGATGAACCCTCAGCGCCTGTCGCAATATTTGCAACCTCTAAACCCCCTGAATAATATCCTCATGCTTGGTTTCCTCGGCAAACATGCTGTCCACTTCCTTCTGTATAATCTTCAACTATTACTTCAGAAAACAACTATCTGGAGACCGTCTTTGGCCTAAATGTAGATTCAAAGGCAGTAATTTGTGCTTGAGCTCTCCGACAGCGCTGCGAGAGGAGCTAATTTTTCTTAATTATCCCCTCCGCCACACATGTCATGCTTTAAGCAATCACAGACCTTGGAGGCCTGAAAACTTTGAAGTTTGTCAGAAGCTGCAAGACCAGGCTAGGCTGTCTAATTAAACAGGAGACATGGATGTAATAACAAACCTGTTTAACCCCAAAGTATATCATATTATATGTCATACATGATTTTCAAAGGTCTCTAAATTATGGATATGATCAAAAGTTCTCACACAAGCCATCTGCTTTCGAGTTATTTGGATTTTCAGCCAGTTGAATTGAATTGAATGGAATTGAACTAAATTGAACTGAATTGAACTAAATTGACTTGACTTGACTTCAATTTAATCAAGCTGAATTGAATTGAGTTGAATTGAATCATATTGAATTGAATTAAATTTAATTGATTTGATTGAATAAAATTTTTGTAGGGCTGCACGGTGGCGCAGTGGGTAGCACGTTCGCCTCACAGCAAGAAGGTCGCTGGTTTGAGCCTCGGCTGGGTCAGTTGGCGTTTCTGTGTGGAGTTTGAATGTTCTCCCCGTGTTGGTGTGGGTTTCCTCCGGGTGTTCCGGTTTCCCCCACAAGTCCAAAGACATGCGCTATAGGTTAATTAAATAAACTAAATTGTCCGTAGTGTATGTGTGTGAATGAGTGTGTATGGATGTTTCCCAGTGATGGGTTGCATCTGGAAGGGCATCCGCTGCGTAAAACATATGCTGGATAAGTTGGTGGTTCATTCCGCTGTGGCGACCCCAGATTAATAAAGGGACTAAGCCAAAAAGAAAGAAAATGAATGAATTTTTGTACATTTTGTACCCTAATCCTTTAACATACTATTTCAAGACATTCTCAATTGTAAGCCGCTTTGAACAAAAGCGTCTGCCAAATGACTAAATGTAAATATAAGATGAACATTTACTGGACTGAAGCAACTTAGGTGTACTCAAGAATCCAAACTTAAATTTTGACAATTCAATTTTTAACAAATAATTATCAAAAATGATATAGAAGTGTTTGTTTGTTTTGTTTGTTTTTCTCAGCGCCCATTTGTTTTCTTTACAATTACAAACATTTAGTCATTAATCATTTAAATGTCATTTTATTAGGACATTTTATTGTCTTAATTTTATTTTTATTATTATTTTATTATTGTTAACTTGTGTAACTTCTTTTTGAGAAGCATTACAGCATTTTCACTTTACATCATGCTATATAGGCCAGTAAAAAAAAGTGTCAAATATGATCCTCAACACAAATTGGTAGACAAAATATTTCTTTATATCGTTTTGTGTGTATATGTGTGTTTCAAACGTTAAACCACAGAACTATTATTTTAGTGGAATACAAATTCTCTTTTCTTGACTGCAAATTAATACATTTTACTCTCTTTCTCTAATATTCTATCTCTGGACGTTTCCTTTTTTTAATTTTCACTTTAAATTCACATCCGCGACTCACAGCTCATGTAGGCATGCAGCAAATCACATTACATATCTCCATAGCTACTACACATATAATTAGACTGGGTGTTAATCATATAGTTTATGGGGTTAAAAAAAGTCATATGTTAGGTTTTACAGGGTTAATAATAGTGTGAATGGAGAAGCCGCGGTGGCTGTTTAATGTAGTTGAAGAGCGGGTTTCTGGTGCCAGTGACTAATGATGAAAGCAGCAGGGTCAGTGTGTGGTGAGTGGATTATGTGTGGGTTCTGCTGGTCAGTCTAACCTCATCTGATGAGCTGCTGCAGTATGTAAATGAGAGACAGTATCAGGCTAAAGTGCTAGAGATATAGTGCTAGTCTGAGCCTGAGGCGGCACGCCCACAGACCACCCACAGTCCACTCACATATCACACACACACACACACACACACACACACACAAAATCTATTTTTCTTTATTTTAATTTGTAAAGGGTCACCAGATGTCCCTGGGACAATCTCACTCTATTTGTTTGTGGTCCGACCTTCATTAGTTAGCATTAGTAGCTGTCTTCTGTCACCTGAAAATAGCCAAATCAATGGTAGCCTATCATGTCAAAGTATACAGCATTTCAAAATACAAAATAACCATCCAATCACATTTCGTTATCAATCAAGTTGCAGGTATTTGAAAGCATATGCAGTATGTTGGCTCCAGTGTCAGACATAGAGCATGGAGGAGATGAATACGCATACAATAGGGTGTTTACTATAATTATAGCAACTATAGTAAAAAAATGGTCACACTTTATTTTGATGGTCCGTTTGTTAAATTTAAGTTACATTACATCTACATGACAACTAATTCTCATTAGATTATAAGTAGATTGTTAGGTTGGGGTTAGGGTTGTGGTTAGTGTAAGTTGACATGTACTTGCAAAGTTTATTATAGTCAGTTAAATGTCTGAAGGAGCAGTATCAACAGATATTAAGGAGAAAGTCTACTAATACTCAAATGGACCATCAAAATATATATTACCCCAAAAATAAATAAGCAATGGAAGGTATAGTGGAAAAACAAACAGTGCATCTTCCTGAAATGTGTCTGAAAACTTAAGCAGCTGACTTGTTTTTACATGGAAAAATAAAATAAAAAAATAACTGATTTCAGACAAAGTGCTGAGACAGCATATTGATGCATTCATGTACAACAAAATACAGATATGCTGGGTTCACGCTAAACTTAGGGGCACCGTGTCACGGGTGCTCTCCACACACAAACACAGAGGAAACAGGAATTTTGAAAATGTCTATTCATTTAACAAACACTTAAAACTGGGGAAAAAAAAGAATGCATGAACAGGTAACAGACAAGGATGTTGACAACTCAAGAACAAAAAAAAAAAAGCAAAACTAGGGGAGTATAAATACACTGGACATGATGAATTTAATTACAAACAGGGGTGAAACACAGGTGGAACTAATGAATACAAATGAATGGCAGAAAAGGGGCGTCACGGTGGCGCAGTGGGTAGCACGTTCGCCTCACAGCAAAAAGGTCACTGGTTCGAGCCTCGGCTGGGTCAGTTGGCGTTTCTGTGTGGAGTTTGCATGTTCTCCCCGTGTTCGCGTGGGTTTCCTCCGGGTGCTCCGGTTTCCCCCACAAGTCCAAAAACATGTGGTATAGGTAAATTGGGTAAGCTAAATTGTCCATAGTGTATGTGTGTGAATGAGTGTGTGTGGATGTTTCCCAGTGATGGGTTGCAGCTGGAAGGGCATCCGCTGCGTAAAACATATGCTGGATAAGTTGGCGGTTCATTCCGCTGTGGTGACCCCGGATTAATAAAGGGACTAAGCCGAAAAGAAAATGAATGAATGAATGAATGGCGGAAAAACGGAACAAAGGAATCATGAAAAGCACAGAACCTGACACTGTCACTCGCTCAAGTTTGCTCGAGTTGAATTAGTTGCTAATTTTCCGCTTGAGCTAATTTCTGCTTGATTTTAATAATATACGAGTTCTGCACATTTGCGACCAACGCACTGTGCATTCCACATCAATTGTGCCACACAACAGTAATTTACAGTTGTTTTAGAAAGGATTCAGTAGTGGCCGAAAGTTAATTTATATTATTTATTAAATTATCCATTTTATCTATTTTATTAATGTCTACCCCCACCCCAACCCTACACCTACCCCCTCACACTAATGTAAAAATAGTTATTATGTATTAATATTATTTATTAAATGACCCATTAATTGTATTTTATTAATGTCTACACCTACCCCCTCACAGTAATGTAAAAACAGTAATTATAACTAAAAATATGTATATTATTTATTAAATTAACCATTAATTGTATTCATTGTATTTTATTAATGTCTACCCCTACCCCAAACTCTAAACCTACCCCTCACAGTAATGTAAAAACAGTAATTATAAATAGAAGTAATTGTGTTATTTAATAAATTACCCATTTATTGTACTTTATTAATGCTCACCTCTACCCCAACCCTAAATATACCCCTCACAGCAATGTACAAATAGTCATTTTTATTGTACAGTAATTGTATTACTATAATAATATAAATAATTCTCGTTAACTTCTGGCTGCAGCTGTATCCCTTCTAGACTACCGCAATTAGTCTCTATTCACATGTTTGTCTTGTTCACATGTTGACTTTTTTCTTCATCTACAGTATGTTTGTCATGTTCACCAGCGATCAAGGACTTCAGAGATCGCTGGTGAACTACAATTCATCATGAACTACAATTCCCATCATTCCGCCACACACACCCGGTTTTCACTTCCACTGATCACACACGCAGCTGCATCCCATCACTATTGATTGTTTGGACTATTTATACACCCTGCACCCGCCTTTTCTTTGCTCAGTCGTTTGTTATTCTTAGTTGTCTTGGGTTGGTATTGATGGTATGTTTTTGCTCATGTTATGTCTTAGTTCCCGATCTTAGTTTATTGTTTTGTTATTTTGTTACTTTGTTTTTCCTGGATGTCCTGTTTTGCACGATGTTTCATCATTAAAATTGCACATGGATCCTATCTCTTGTCCTGTCTGCAATACCTCCCGGTAATGTGATGATGTTAAGCTGCTTTGACACAATCTACATTGTAAAAAGCTCTATAGACATAAAGATTAACTGGAAAAAATATATTTTGTATGCACAAATGCAGTGAACCCAGCATTAGAAATAGCTTAGTACAATATAACTTCTAGCTGGAAATGCCACCAAAAGTGGAAAACACTGGTCAAAAACATACATTTACACACACCATGACTCCATGTTTATTTTTTTTAGCTCAACTGTCAGAAACGGAAAGCACACGATTGTGGGATATCGAAGGCAGCAAATGACACATATGCTGCCTTCAAAATTTGATCAGAAGAAAATATATGCCCGAGACATAAAGTGAAGCAGAATTTGAATTTGGACGTGCCTTGGTGACTTCCCGCATTGGAATGCTGCATCCGAAGGTAGCATTTTAAAGTTTTTGGACGCAGCCAATTAATCATTTCCACTACAGTATAACATCAATCAATCATCTTGCAAACTGTATGTCATGTAACAGTACATTTACCTTAGGAAAGCCACACAGTATCCAAAACTCATTAGATAGCAGGAAAAAAATATATAGAGAGGTGTGTTTTTCCGAGTATATACACTATGTAAAGAATAACTGACGACAGGCTATTGAATAATGCCTGACTAAAAATAATAAAAACACCCGAGGTGCTGAAGCGGGCGGCTATGACCTGAAGCAAAGTGGCCGTTACACATCAGATGTGCATTATTGTTCAAAAATTCAATGTACTGGAGTCAATAATTCTGCTTATATTATGGTTACTGCACATAAAACACTGTTCTCATGTTGTATTTCAAGAGATTTGTCAGGTTTTTGTCCTCAAACTGCTCTTTTGTCTAGCGCTAGTTTCTTACACATCTCACCCAAAGCCTCGTTTTGATTTTTTTTAATTTTCAAAGCTTTAGGCTGTTATTATAACGGAAATCATTTTGCGTGATGATATGGAACTGTAATGTGGTCAAGACCTGCCTAGAACTACTTTGTCTGTGGAGAAAATAATCTAAAAAAATAATTCCACACCTTAGAACGTTCATCAGCCAATCAGAAGAGACTAAAAGCTTTTTTCTTGAAATCCTTTAAACTATTTGTGGTGATAGGTGATGCTGGATTGTAGACTAACTAACCAACTTCTGCAGTTACTCACCGCTAATTCTTAGAGATTTTTTGGAAACTCCCAATTCTAATAACAGTACATTGAGTCGAGATAAACACACATCCTCTTCTAGACTGATTCACAATGCTTACAGCTGACTGGAATTTCCTATTGTCCTGATGGTAGAAATTAGCATTTTCAGTGTTTTTGCCACTTTGCAAAGCTCAACATGTTATCACAAAAAACAACAGCTTTTAACCATTGTAAGGAATGAGTGAGTCTGGCCATGGAGTTTCCTCATATTTATACCCCTGTGAAACAGAAGAATATTGTTGATCAATTTCCTATGCTCACCCAGGTGTACTAAAATATTTGAATAGAAATATAAATTTAGTTTAAAAAAGAGTTTGCTCATGTGAATTCAGAAGGGTGCCAATAATTGTGGCACAATATATTTAAAAAAATTTTTTTGTAATAATTCCAAAATAAATAATACTTTAATTTAGTAACTTTATTTAATTCATTCATTCATTCATTTTCTTTTCAGCTTAGTCCCTTTATTAATCTGGGGTCGCCAACTTATCCAGCATATGTTTTACGCAGCGGATGCCCTTCCAGCTGCAACCCATCACTTGGAAACATCCATACACACTCATTCACACAGATACACTACGGACAATTTAGCCTACCCAATTCACCTATACTGCATGTTTTTGGACTTGTGGGGGAAACCGGAGCACCCGGAGGAAACCCATGCGAACACAGGGAGAACATGCAAACTCCACACAGAAATGCCAACTGACACTGCCGGGGCTAGAACCAGCAACCTTCTTGCTGTGAGGCGATTGTGCTACCCACTGCGCCACCGTGCTGCCCCTTAATTTAATTTAATTTAATTTAATTTAATTAAGCAAAACATCATATTTTATATAATAATTCTAAAATAAATAATGCTACTTATTTTTATTCATTTTCCTTCGGCTTATTATTTTTTCTTCAGCTTATTATAGCCCGCCCGCTAATTATTTTATTTTATTTTATTTTTGAATAAAAGATCAAAATGTAAGCAATAAAGACATTTGTGTCACATATTTACAAAGTGTGCCAGGTGGATTGTGCTGTATATATTCATATTCATTCATTTTATTTTTCTTCGGCCCTTTATTTATCAGGGGTCGCCACAGCTGAATGAATCGCCAACTTATCCAGCATATGTTTTTACACAGCGGATGCCCTTCCAGCTGCAACCCAGTACTGGGAAACATCTATACACGCTCATTCACACACATACACTACAGCCAATTTTAGTTTATTCAGGTCACCTATAGCGCATGTCTTTGGACTGTGGGGGAAACCGGAGTACCCGGAGGAAACCCACGCCAACATGGGGAGAACATGCAAACTCTGGGCACTCAAACTAGAAGTGCTAACCACTGGGCCACCGTGTCGCCCCTGTACAGTATATATGCATATAATCACCAAAATGCTATACACTTTCAAGTTTCAAAAATCTTGTCACTCTACATATGTACCATAATTCAACTTACTTTATATGTCGGTCAGGCTGTCTCGCATGAACTATTTAGACTAATTAAACTACAGTTTGAACTAGACTATCTAGTTCTCTCTCGTTAACATTTTCTCTCAGTCAATACATAAAAGCGCCATACACAAATCACCTTCTCATCGCATAAACCTGGATTCACGGATGCAGAGAGAGAGGGAGTCGTGTGCTTGTGTCTGTGCCTGGCGTTCAAACATGCTTGCAGCACTACAGCTAATCATGCTGACATGGGGTGAATCCATTCCCACAGTCAGCTGGCGGACGCCCAGCTCAGAAAGCCTTTCATCCATCATGACTAGATGGAGAAGACATACGTGGAGCGAGAACAAAAAGCTGAAGACTGGGAACATCTGCTGATCAAACCAAACTGCATCTGTGGAGCCAGCACAACAAGAGCAAACATGTATTACACATTTAAAGTGAGATATTAAAGCATTGTAGGTTTGGTTGACCACTTCATTTCGCTTAAGGGAGCCAAAAAATTCAATTTAAATGAATGAATGAATAAATGAATCTATCTATCTATCTATCTATCTATCTATCTATCTATCTATCTATC
>CAIGQV010019186.1:11623790-11637637 GCA_903798115.1 Danio jaintianensis | reverse complement strand
TTGTTTGTTTGTTTGTTTGTTTGTTTGTTTGTTTGTTTGTTTGTTTGACATGGACATCAAAATTACACCTGACAAACCATATGCATTCTTTAAGTGTTATAGCTAAATTTCAACACCTGTCCAAGGGAGGCTAAATCATAAATCTGATATAAGCCTGAATACAGAGACATATCTGGAGAAATGAAAAAATGAAATCTGAGAAAACAACAGCATCTGAGTATCTAATAAAGCACCAATGAAGAATAGATGTTAAAAATAACCATGCAGCAGTCTGAAAGCAGTGATACTTGTTGAATTTCCTGCATTTAATGAATGACTTTCTCTGTATCGTCTCTTGTTTACGTATGCAGTGCTTTATAACCAATGCACAATTCTTCCATTTAATCAAAGAAAAAAGCAGTGTCACTCTATCGGCCTGGCCTTCAAAATCGTGAATATTGATTTCTCCACCAAGATTAAGGCAAAATCTTTCTCATTCTGGAACTGCAGGGAAGAAACGGCAATGAAAGAAAGTCCTTCTCTTTGAGAGCGGCTCCGAAACGAGTAACACAGAATGACTGGATTTGTAAAGGGACAATGCAGGCAGCCAATCAATACTAGTCCAGTTAATATTACAACAAAAAGTACAATCCATTAAAGTCAGGTTATGCAACATATAACAAGCAATGAATAGGAAAATCGTTGCACTGCCAGAATGCATATTGGTACAGTTTCACTATTGTGTTAGCATGATTGATAATGAATTACCCTGTGGCTATAAAAAAAAAGCATCCATTCAATTAAAGTGTCTTCTATGCTTATTCTACCAATCTCATTTTGTTGAAATTAGATACATATATATTTATTTTTAAGTAAATTAAGTTTTTTTCCTGCATTTGTTTTAAAGGTTGACAGATCCTTTGTGGTATGAAAAGGAAACTCCTGGTTTAAATTCTGCCAAGGGTGCTTTCTTTGACAGCTGTCATTGTGCTCATAAAGCTTTAAGTTTCACTGTCACCTGCTGTCATTGTGCTGTGGTCTTTTCTCTCTGTGTGTGACTAAGCATTCAAATTTTTGGGGGGCTACCTTTAAGAAATGCACTATAACAAACACATTTTTTTGTTGTATGTAGAGTTTCAGTTCACTCTGTAGATATGGAGTTGTTCCCATTTTGGCTTTCCTAACACCTACATCTTCCCATATCTTACAGAAATTTTCAGAATGCACCATAAAATAAGTAGTCAATTTATTTTGTGGATTCATGCCCGCATTTATTTTTTTAGCAATGGCTCTGGAACTATATTTTCCCCCACTAAATTTTCTTTTATGGATAAAAAAATATATTAGAAACAAATAATAAAACAAATGTTTTAAGACATGAGGAGGAGAATTAAAAATTACTAAGTAAAATAAAATAAAATAAAATAAAAGTAAAATTAAATTAAATTAAAATTAAAATTAAAATTAAAATTAAAATTAAATAAAACAAAATGACAATGAAAATAAGTAAATAAAATAAAATAAAATGTAATTAAATTAAATTCAATTAAATTATACATAAATAACAAGCAAAAAAGGCAAAAACAGAAAAATTACTATTACAAAAAAAAAATACAAATAAAATAAATACTATAATATTTATGTATTTAAACATTAACAAATACTAACATATTAGATTATGTAATAACACAACAATATAACACTGGTAATGCATTCACATTATTAAAAAGAATCACAAATTCCCCAACAAAGCAACTGCTCACATATTCACATTTATATTCTCAAGCTTCCCAAAATCTCAGCAGACAATGCCTTCAGAACACAGAGATCACGTAAAATTACATAAATGTATTCAAAGAGCATTTAGTTACTTTTACACCAGCAATAAAGTTCTTAATAACTGAGTTTGGCAGTTGTTGATACCAACATCGACATTAATGACCACACCATTTTAATTCATTGTTTGTTTTGTAGCTCAAGCCTTCCCAACAGCCTGTAACCCCAGCCTTTTGTACTTTCACCTCTCCAGCATTACACACATGAGGAGGATTAATCTGCCTCGCTGTTCTTCATCATGTTGTGTCATAAAGTATTGACCTAGATACACAAACAAACTGTATTCAAAAGAAAAAGACAAATAGTCCAAGACCTTACAGGGGAAATAATGAAAATAAACTTATGAATAATACATCTGCTTGACATAGTAAATGAGGTGAAAGGTGCTCCAGTAAAAACTTTATATTCTTTTGGCAGTGCCATGAATAATAGCTCAGGACTTGGCGGCAAAATCTACCTGAGAACAGAGCAGCAAATGCTACTTTCAAAAAAAGTTGTGCGCTGTGGAGGAAGAGAATAGATGTGACAAAATGCATAGCTAAGTGCAAAACAGTTGCACGCAAACATACGCACACACAAAATAAATAAATCTGTGAATAAATGAACTGGAGACTTGAGCTGACCATATAATTTGAATCGTTTACTGGAGAATCACTTTGACTAGTTTGAATATGTAAGCAATTAACCGGAGACTGTTTCTGACCATTTGACCTGAATCAGTGAATTGCTACCTGGAGACTCACTCTGACTACATCATTTGATGAAGTGAATCATTATCTGGATACTGATTCACTGAATCAGACAACAGACTGATTTAGTGAATCAAATTATTCCAATTCACTATAGAATTATTTAGAATCATTTGGCAAAAAGCACTGAAAACTCAGTCTGAATGGATAATTTAAATCAGAGTCATTGGTAACACTTTATTTTGATGGTCCATTTGAGTATTAGTATAATAGACTGTCTGCTTAATATCTGTTGATACTGCTCCTTCAACAGACATTTAACTGACTATAAGAAACTTTGCAAGTACATGTCAACTTACACTAACCCTAACCCCAACCTAACAGTCTCTGACTATGCTATCTGAATAAGCAAATTAATAACTGGAGACTGATTCAGTGAATCAGACTCATTTAGTGAATCAAGTCATTTCAATTCACAAATGGATTATTCTGAATCATTTTGCCAAACGCACTAAAAACACATTCGGAGTGGATCATTTAAATCAGAGAGTTGTTTACTCACTGGAGAATCACTTTGACCAGATTGTTTGAATCTGTGTGTCATTACCTAGAGACTTGCTCTTACCATATAATCTGAATAAGTGATTGCTGTCACAAGAATAACGAGACAAAGTCAATGAATCCAGAAGCAAGTGAAAGTTTATAGAATAAGTAAACAAAACAAAACAATGGCAGTGACAGCAGAGTGGCAGTATCCAGATCTCCGGGAACACAAACAGACCAGTCCACACAGATCCTGTGGAGACAATGAAATGACAGAGAAACGGTAGACGAACTGACAGTGGAGTTCAGGTGATTAGCTCTATATATAGGAGAGCTAACTGTCAGCACCTGGCTGCTGATTACCCCGCTGATCACGTGATAAAAACAAACACGTCTCAGCGCACCGGAACTAAACACAAGTCACATGACCATAACAACAACATGAAGACAGAGCGCAAGCACCTGACAAACGTGACAGATTGCTATAACTAAAGATTCACTCTGACTATTTCATTTGAATAGCTGAATCATCAACTGAAGACTGATTCACTGAATTAGACTAGAAACTGATTCAGGAAATCCAATCATTCCAATTCATCAATATTTTTTTCAAAATAATTTTGCAAAACTCACTGAAAAGTCTGAAATATGTGAATCATTTACTGGCCACTCACTTTGACTATATCATCTGAATAAGCAAACAATAACTGAAGACTGATTCAGTGAATAAGATCATCCACTAATGAATTATTCAGAGTGTTTTGCAAAATGATGTAACAGATTAACTGAAAAGAGTCAGCTAGTTTGTGAGTTGAACACTGCATCAAGTCTCTGAGCAGGTGATGATCCAGTTAAAAATATTAAGGAATAACATGGTTTTATGAAATGTAGTGGAGTAAAAAGTATGATATTTAGCCTTATATACTACACTGTAAAACCCAAAAAAGTTAAGGTAACTCAAACCATTTGTGGAAACCGATTGCAACAAACCATTTAAGTTCAAAAATAATCCTAATGAGTACTGTGAACTTAATCCATTTGAGTAAATGAAGCAATTTGAGCACAGTAAAACCCAATAAATGAAGAGAACTCAAACCAACTGAGTACTGTAAAACCCAATAAGTTAAGGCAACTCAAACTGTTTGAGGAAACAGATTGCTACAAACCATTTGAGTTAAAATAAACTAATCTATATGAGTACTGTATACTTACTCCATTTAAGTTGAAGTAATGAGGTATTTAATTAACTTATTACTTTCAACACTGAGTTCAAAACTCTTTTCAAATGAGTAGAATTAACTTTCAGTAAATTTTGAGTTAACTACACTCATTTCATTTGATAAAGTTGACTGTTGGGTTTTACAGTGTACAGATACTTGAAAAATTACTCAAGTACAGTAATACACCATTACTGTCCACCACTGCAATGAATCTGCTTAGGCTGGGTACATACTAAAAGATTTTTCTTTTTTCTTTTTTATTATTTTTTTTAAAGACTTTCAGACTACAAACATGAGACAATGTGACAAAGACAGCACACCAACAGATTTTCAACTAGAGTCACGAATGTGAACGCAGGAAATATCATAAATGCTGTCGAGACATGGGAATAAACATGGCGGATGAATACATGAATAAACATTCTAGCTGATTCACCAACTCCACTGTCCAAATCCATTTCACTTTGTTCTTGGCCATGACTGTGTTTGTTATACTTCAGTTTTTAGTCAACTTGCTTTCTGATCGGATATCATTTTGTTTCACGAATAATCTCAGTTGAATGTTGAATATGTTGAATTCAACATGTTACAATATTTACAATTCACATCTCTGATGTTTTTCCGAGCAGATTAAGTCACTCTAAAAGGGATAGTTCACCTAAATATTACAATATATTATATTTACTCTCCATCTAGAGCATAGGTGTCAAAGTCAATTCCTGGAGGGCCGCAGCTCTGCACAGTTTTGCTCCAACCCTAATCAAACACATTTTCTTTAAAAGGTGATTAAATAATGACAGAATTAGCAGTTTTTGGGTGAGCACAGGTTTTAACAGAACTCAAACCACAGGAAAATATGATAAAATAATCTTTAGAACCTTAAAGAAAGTTGAGACATTACCTAGGATTGTTGGGGGGGGGGGGATAAATTGGCTCAAAATCAGCCTGATTATCTTGTGGTGTGTGCCCAGCAATAGTGAATCAGCACATAATGCATATCGTTTGAATTAATCATTTAGCAAATTTGAACCTGATCTTCCCCAACAAACATATGAAGAGTTCAGATGCAAAAGCCTTGTTTGAGTATGTATTGATATTAATTTGAGAAGGTATTGTCCTTTTGAATGAACTGTATATGAAGAGCTCATATGCAAAAGCCTCTAAGTGCCATCAGAAAATGTTCATCTCATGTTTATGTTCAGTTATTTTACTTTAAATGTAATGAAAATAACTTTGCCATAAAAAAATGAACCATAGTCAGGGGCGGACTGAGACAGTATTTTTGCTTTGGACAGTTATTGAACATCAGGTCACTTGAGCGACAGTGTATGTTGAACCGCCGAAACAAACACATAATGCTTGTTTTAAATGCAACATAGGCTTATTCTGAAAACGTAGCCCTATATACATTTCTGGAGATTGCGAATTATGTAGCCAGACGTACGTATGGCTGCATTTTGTCTTTAAAAGGAACACTACGGGGCGGTATGATGCCATTCCTTTTCGCTCTTACCAGCTGACCACTAACCTCTGTATGGACGACTTTCCCACTGCTACCAGTTTGTCCAGTAGCTCGCCATGTACGTCGGCGGACTTGAGATACAGAGAGGAGTTGACTACAACGACGGGGTTCGAGTCCGGCGAAGAACGGTTCCAGAAAGCAGGTAAGCCAAAAACAAAAGCCAAAAAAGAAAATAAACAAGTAAATAACAGGGTGAGAATGTGGTAAAAACTGAAAACATGGTAAAAATCAGGTGAGGGCTTTTCTTTTTCTGCATTGCTTTTTAAAACTGTCGGTTGGATTTAGGGAAGTGGGTGGGCGGGTCAATCGGTGCTTTTGAAAACACTATTGGTTGGGTTTATGGAAGGAGGAGGGTGGGTCAGTCGATCTGTCGGTCAGTCAGTCAGTCAGTCAGTCAGTCAGTCAGTCAGTCAGTCAGTCAGACAGTCGACAGCGGCCTCTGGTTGATTTACACAAGAACAGCAGGCGCGAATGGCACTCGTGAGAGAAATTTGAGATCTCAAAAAGCGCACACAGTGGCCTTTGGTGAATTCGCAGAAAACAAAAACTGCAAAAAAAACGTAGCTCCTAGGACGTATTTGGCACTCTCCAGAAATGTATATAGCGGTACGTTTTCAGAATGAGCCTGGGTTGTTTAAATGACATCATTTCAGTTTCTTCTTTGATTTTGCTTAAATTCACAGACTTTTTCATCTGAACTCTTCATATCCAGTTCATGCAAGAGGATTAAACTTAGAACATCAGAATGAATGAATATGTACTACTCCAAAAAAGTTGTACTCCAAAACTCAAGTTAAACAACCTTCGTTCATCTCGACCTTGAAAAGAGACGCTGCGGAGTGCTAACGAAACCCTCGCATTCACTTTCATCAGCAAGGTTAAATGAGAGAGTCAGGAGCGCGTGCATAACCAAATCAAAATTAACATGATAACAGCTGAGCCGATGCGAGCTGACAAAAGGCCAACCTCTGAACCAATAAACAAGAGCACAAATCAGGCTTACTCAAGCTTAGGAGCCTTAGACAGAGGTTGAGAGGTGGGATTGCAGACATATTTTTAGCATGCCTTTTAATTGCCGTTATCACCTTTTCGTGTCAGAGCAATTCAAAATAATAGCCTGACATGAACTCCGGCCTCCCCCACTGCAGTCTCGGTGGACGTTCCCCCGTCTGAACATATCATACTCTTCCAGAGCAACGTCCCTGACAAAGTTCAGTTGCTTCGCCCACGGTAGGCCGTGACGTACCCCCAGAGGCCCCTTGCAAAACATGACAGCCTGTGGGACGCATCTCTCTCTCTGCACTTCTGCCCACATAACTTAATTGCTGTCTTCTGTCATCTAGCAGGGCGAATAATGAACTGGCAAGAGAGGCATCTCGGGCAAAATCTGAATTAAAGTGCTGCCTGCTCCCATCTAAGCGAACAGCACAGAGGTGGCGAACAGGAACGAGATTATTGCTCCTCAAAGCAGGGCCTGCTCACAAGCATGAGACGGCATTATAGGAGAAATCAGCAATGACAGAAACCTGCATTCAAACACCAATATAAGGCCCCAGAGAAGTAGAAAACAAATTAAATAGTGAGTGGACAGATGTCCCAGAATAACCCTGGAAAAAACAAGACTGCCTATAAAGTCTGGGGAAAAGAATTGAGGTAGTATTTCCATTTATCTCAATTGAAATTTCACTGTAGGGCTCTAGATGCATGTGATTTGATGTTTTTTGCTGTGGCAATTTCTCTAAAGCAGCAGGTAAATTAATGACCAATTGGTTCAAGAAGAGTTTTATAAATTAGAATGATGATGAATGAATAAATGATAACGTAAAAATAAAAACTGTATAATATAAAACATGTGATATAAAAGCATAACAATTGTCACACAAGTTACTTGTTTAATAAACATGTCGATTACATAAACATGTCTCAAAAGGACATGGAAGTACTTTCTTATGCCATGGATTATGATATTATTATCTAAATATATTATATATTTTTTATAATGGGCTGCTTATAATTCTGTAAGAGTTACTAGACCACTCCCAAAGGTGTGTACCTCACTTTGTCTTGCAAGCAAGAGAGCAAAGCTTTTCGCTTCAGTGAAAATGTTAAAATTATGCTTTTGCTCTTAGGAAGTTGTGTTTTTGTTAGCAGAAAGTTGCTAGGCAACAGAGGCATGCATATTCAAAGGCACAGAAAAAAAGGCAGACGTGAATTGCATGTGGTCAGTTTGACCGTTATGTCCATTCAAGGTCCAAATTCTCAGTGCTCTTTAGTGTTTTGTCATTTTAATAAAATAATAATGTTAAAATGAAATATACACACATTTAGAAAACGTCAGGGTACTATAGTTATATGGGTTTTATTGTAACAAAAATTAAAAATGGTCAAAATGACTGCCTCGGGGGCGGCGCGGTGGCGCAGTGGGTAGCGCTGTCGCCTCACAGCAAGAAGGTCGCTGGTTTGAGCCTCGGCTGGGTCAGTTGGCATTTCTGTGTGGAGTTTGCATGTTCTCCCGATGTTCGCGTGGGTTTTCTCTGGGTGCTCCGGTTTCCCCCACAAGTCCAAAGACATGCACTATAGGTGGATTGAGTAAGCTAAATTGTCGGTAGTGTATGTGTGTGAATGTAAGAGTGTATGGGTGTTTGCCAGTGATGGGTTGCAGCTGGAAGGGCATCCGCTGCGTAAAACATATGCTGGATAAGTTGGCGGTTCATTCTGCTGTAGCGACCCCAGATGAATAAAGGGGCCAAGCCGAAAAGAAATTGAATGAATGAATGAAAATGACTGCCTCAGTAGTTCTAGTGTTAAATGATGTATAGATCTAGCAATGACAACATGTGCACAGTGTATTTTTGGGACATCCTCAGCCACATAATAAACACATCACTGCTCAGACTAAAACATTTACTGTTGGTCTCAGGATAAAACAACGGCAAGTGGCAGTTCTCATACAAGTAGGTTTTGGGCAAAATAGCCACAGACAAAAAAAAAAGCATCAGTCAAAAATGCATATTGGAAAAAACGTCCTAAAACGTGCTGCAAAATTTGTAATCTGCTGCTACTGTATGTATTTAAGAATGCAAGAACATTTTTATTATGGGCAATTACTGGTATATTTAAGTGGATGGCATGTGGAATAGCAATGGAACCTTTTTATTTATAAATATAGCTACAATTTATATTTACCAAAACTTTTTGTGTCTCAAATCTAGTCCATTGTATACATTCTGTCTCCATTTAGCGAGTGTTTTCATTAAAAAGGAGACCTCCCCAGTCTGTAGGAAAAAGTAGAACCAAATCACACTCTCTCTCACACACACACACACGCACACATATATTTTTCTATTTTTTTAAATAAGTGAATATGGAATTTCACTAAATTGTGTATTTCTGTCTAAAGCAAAGTTGTCCACTACCTTTTGGCCTAATACCTTTTCAATTTTTATTATTATTGCAGAGACTTTACACTTGGCTTTTTTTTCCATGAGACCTAAAAGCTTTTAGTTTGAGGCACAGTGTCTTTAAATAAAATGTAGGAGATTTGAGAATGACTGTAAATAATATCTAAAATCTATATCAGGTATGTGATAAGTTACAAGCCATATGATACACAGTTGCAAACTGTGTGATATTGATTTAAACATAGTTCACATAAAAATAATAATTGGCATCATTTGATCATCTTTATGTCATTCCGAACACATAAGACTTTTAGTTAATTTTGGAAGAAGTGTTTTTATTAAATTATATTTGCATCCACACAACCAATAACATCAGGCTTATAAAAATCTCTGTTAATTCAGTGGATTCTCATTGGCAGTCAATGTTTTATCATTCGTAATGGCAAAAAAACCCACAAGATTCTTATGATAATGGTCCCTTTCGTATTCACTGTTATGGTTATATTTTAATGTTTAATATTTTTAATGTTCAAAATTTTAGGTCCCACTTTATATTAAGTGGCCTTAACAACTAGGTACTTACGTCAAAAAAATAAAAATAATGTACTTAATGTGTTCATAATGTATTGCAGAACACTTGTGGTGCTCTTAAGGTAGGTTTAGGGACAGGTTTGGTGGTATGGTAGGTTTAGTGATAAGTTATATTGTAAACAATGGTCAACAGTATAATTATAAATGTAATTACAGAAATTAATTACAGATGTCATTACATGCAGGTATTTAATCAACCATAAATGTAAAAAAATGTGCCTTTACAACGCGACCAAACTTTATATTTATTATTATTATACAATACAACAATGTAACTTCTTTTACTTTGTAAAGTAATGTGTTTTTTGTGTTTTTCTAAATTAGACTCTATGCAAGCAGATTTAAAAAATAGACAGCTTTTTTTTTGTGAATGGATTAATAATTCTCCACAAATCAGCTTAATGGGTGGATTGATTACTGAACTCAAAACAGACTTTTTGTTTTTGAATTAATCAATGTTTTTAAATCAGTTTTTTTTTCTACCTGGTACATAATACTGTTGTTCAACAGACAATTTGACTGATAAATCTCTATACAACTAATGCACAGATGGACATATTGACAGTCTTTCTTAAACGCAAAACAAAACAAAAAAGTCAAACCTTAAGCCTTTCAGGGAAAAAAATCCAACCCACAAAGCCCTCAAAGAAGAACCTGGATCTGAATCAGTGACTCCTGAGATCTTCAAGAAAGAACAAACTTTTTTTGTCATCTGGCATCTGCTGTTGAAAATGTACAATCCCTTAGCCAGTACTTGTGGGTCCAAACTAAAGTGTACCAGTTGCTATCCTGGCAGTGTTGCCATGAATTATAAGTGGCACAACACTTTAGAGAACAGAAGGTAACATCAAATGAGTGTAAACAAAGTATTTTCCTTTTTAAGATTAGATATATTACCACTAGAAATCAGAGGACTTGTTTATCACATCCAACGATCCTATTTCTCCTTTTGACTGAAAATATATAAATAAATTAGCAAAAGCAATCATATGAAAAAGGCTTTTGAGATTTTGTTGTAGCACATTCTTCTCTGTATCCCATTGCATTCATTTTGAGGAAACAATGGATGCCATTTTCAAGTCCATTTTCAGAATAATTTATCCATCTTTGAATGATGAAGAGCCATCAGATGCTTTGTGATGAACAATGAACCTGATATTAATCTCAGTCTAAACATTGGCAAAGGCTTCACGCAGAATAATATATGCCAGAAGACAAAAAAAAAGGTCCCTCTAATGTTGCCGTCTTTGTTTTACAATGGCTCAAAGTCTTTGCATCTGTTTATGCATGCCAAATCTATCTCATTTACTTATCTGACATTATGCATCAAGAGTGGTGGAAAAGATATTTGTGGTCCGGTTTAACATGCCATAATATTTTCCTACAAAATGTCACTGGGACAACTTTGTGAATTAATGTCACTCTAATTAAGAGCCTCAACAAATGTGTGCACTTTCAGCCTCATATCTTATATATGCCTTTTCATTGAATCTTCATAAAATAAAATAAATAAATAAAATATTTTTTTTTAAATAAAAAATAATAAAATAAAATAAGTTTAAGTTACATTTTTTTTAAATAAAATTTTTAATTAAACTAAAACAATAAAATAAAGTAACATATTTTCAAAAATATATATATATATATAATAAACAAATAAAATAAAATACATGAAAATTAAATATTTTTAAAAAATGTTTTTAAATAATACAATAAAATTAAAGTAAACATTCATTCATTCATTTTCTTTTCGGCTTAGTCCCTTTATTAATCTGGGGTCGCCACAGCGGAATGAACCGCCAACTTATCCAGCATATGTTTTACGCAGCAGATGCCCTTCCAGCCGCAACCCATCACTGGGAAACATCCACACACACTCATTCATACACTACAGACAATTTAGCTTACAACATTTAAATTAAATATTTGTATTAAAAAATGTAAAATAATAAAATTAAAATTTAAGGAAAAAAATGTAAATGTATAAAATAAAATAAAATAAAATAAAATAAAATAAAATAAAATAAAATAAAATAAAATAAAATAAAACATTCAATTCTCTGAAAAAAAAAACTTTTATGTTTGGATTGTTTGGGCTTTTACCTTATTTTACCCACTGTAAGTAAATTTAATTATTCAAAAAGAGTCATCAAGTTTTAAAGCAGCATTTACAACTCCACCTCTATTCCTGCTAGTTAGGTTGCAGGAAAGTGTTAAAAGATTTGCGAACACGAAGTTCCTGAGCTGAAACCCCAGAACGCCTGATTAATTCACAGGAGAGTGAACAAGGCACTTAACCCTGGGTCTCTCCAAAGGGACTGTCCTGTAGAAAGCACTGCTAACCCATGATAAACAGGCACAGTCCTACTCAGTGACTGAAAACATTTGTGGCTTACATATGAAAGCAACAAACAGACAGCGTTTTGGCAGATCTCAAATCAATAAAGAAACAGGAAATAACATCAACTTAATTTTGTACTTCAGTGCTGTTGTATTTATGTAAACACCTACAGTCCAGTAAAATCCAGTAATGGCTGCCTACTTATATCTTATAGCTGACCTTTTTGAGAAATTAGATATATATTATGTCTACACCACTCAGATTGAAAAGTGCTGTGCGATTGCACAAGTGGAAGAAATGAGCTGACATTTGCTCAAAAATAACTTTTTTTTCCCCTCTCTTCATTTCAGTCAGCACATTGTGCGTTTTGAATTTTGATAGCTACGGAAATCACTGAAACTACTTGATCCTGTCCTCATATGAATGCACACGCAAAGAAAGAAAAAAAAGATATGCCATAATATATTTATTGCAATAGAAGACAAATTGAAAGCAGACTGGATTAGTTGTTTTCTGCAGCGTTTTGACTCTGAATGAGAGTAATATGCAGTTTAGTGGCACTGTTCAGTCTGAGGTAATGAAAAAGCACACCCTCCATATTTCAGAGTCAGACAAGACAACTTAGAGAGACAGAAAGAGAGAGAGAGGGGGAGAGAGAGAGAGAGAGAGAGAGAGAGAGAGAGAGAGAGAGAGAGAGAGAGAGAGAGAGTCTTCTCGTTGTCTAATGGAGGTCTATTAATTGCCCACATTAGACAGTAATTTATGCATGAATAATGTCTGTGGTGGAATGTAAATGCAGAGGGGTAATGGACTCCTGCAGAGGCTCTGGTTCTTCTCCTCCCCATTAACCTAAAAGTCTATAGGTTGTTTTATATAACCTACAGCGTACAAAAAAAAAGGAGTTTGTGATGTTTGTATTGAAAACAATTAAAGTAATAGTTCCCCCAAAAATTCTAATTACCCCAATCATTTTCTCACCCTCAAGCCATACTTGGTGTATATGACTTTTTTTTCAGTCAGCTGAACACAGTGGAGTAGTTTTAAAAGCTGATCCTGGCTCTTCCATGCTGTATAATGTTTTTAGAAAATGGCTTTTATTTTGAAGCTTTTATAAATGCGCCGCCATGTCGCTAAAACTGAACTGTAAAAAAAATACTTTGAAAGCTAATTACACGTAAGAGAGATGACTTAGATATATATTTTTTTTTGTTCCAAGTTTAAAAAATGTACGTTCGATAGGAATAGGGCATAGGGGGACAACGGGGATTAGAACACAACCAGGAACTCTGCTCTTAACTAGTTTAGTTGCAACCGCACAAGTTTGCGATGCTGTTTGCAAACATTTGTTGGAATGACAGATTCAGGAAAAAAACTAATTGATTTACTATGTTAACTATGTATATAACTAAATTTGATCCTGCCACTCTTCTATGCTGTATAATGGTGTTGGATAGTGACTTTTATTTTGAAACTTCCAAAAGCGCATAAATTCTCAGTCAAACTAACCCATATGCTGTCAGGGGGGTTAACAAATGTCTTGTGAAGAGGTTCAATGTGTTTTTGTAACAGAAATATTTCACATTTATAAATGATAAACTCCAATCACTGACTTCCAGTGGCAGCCGAATGCACGTTATACATGACTAATCTAAATGACATATAACGAAGGGTGTATAACTGTCACAGTCAGACCAGGCTCTCCCCTCACACAACCACACAGATCAC
>CAIGQV010019186.1:11599353-11623780 GCA_903798115.1 Danio jaintianensis | reverse complement strand
TCAATAAACTATTAACTTACCGATCCAGTCCCGTCCCTTCTGTGACAATAACATTATACAGTAATGCCAAACCAACTAGTTTTCTTCTTTGTTGTCATCTTCTTTTGTAACAAACTGTGTTGTAAGAGGTTCTAGCAAGAGACATACTGTTGAAGTCAAAATTATTAGCCCTTCTATTTTTAGCCCTCTTTTTTTTTTCCAAATATTTCCCAAATGACGTTTAACAGAGCAAGGAATTTTTCACAGACTTTCCTATAATATTTTTTCTTCTAGAGAAACTATTATTTGTTTTATTTTGGCTAGATTACAAGCAGTTTTTATTTTTTCGAAACCATTTTAAGGTCAATATTTTTAGCCCCCTTAAGCAATATATATTTTTGATTGTCTACAGAACAAACCATTGCTATACAATGATTTGCCTAAATATCCTAACTTGCCTAGTTAACCTAATTAACCTAGTTAAGCCTTTAAATTGTACTTTAAGCTGATTACTAGTCTCTTGAAAAATATCTAGTAAAATATTATGTACTCTATTATATAATGTAATAATGTAAAATATTATGTATTATGTTTAGAAATGTGTTGAAAAAAAATCTTCTCTCCATTAACAGAAAATAGGGAAAAAATATACAGGGGGGCTAATAATTCAGGGTGTATCAACTGTATCTAATATCAGATCTTCACTTACAAATGCGGCTTAAGCATCATACAGCGTATTTGGCCCATATTTAAAAATTTTGAATGTTTTGATTCACAAGACATGGGCTAACCCCCTGACAGAGTATTGGTTAGTTTTACGACAGATTCATGCGCTTTTGAATGCTTCAAAATAAAAGCCACTATTCAACACCATTGTACAGCATGGACGAGCCAGGATAACATGTACAACTACTCTAAGACTGTATTCATCTGACAGTAAAACGTCATGTACACCAAGGATGGCTTGAGGGTGATTAAATTATAGGGTAAAATTTGGGTTAACTATTCCTTATTTAACTTCCATTCATCTATATGCTGTTTGCTACGGCCGTTACATTTGGAAACTTTTATAGCTTTGTTAAACTCTAGATGAAAATGGTAGATGTGAAGCCATCATGCAGAAATTATATTACACTTTATGAGAACAATAATACCAGTCCAAAAGAGCAGAACAATGTGCGGCAAATTACCTTCTAAAATCACTTACTAATTTAGCAAAAAAATAAATAAATAAAATAAAACATTGCACCCTTATCTTTGTGAATGTTTTTCCTTAGGAACAAGTCAAGTAAATAATGAAAGTCTTTTGATGGATGGATGGATAGATGGATGAAACCCAAATTTGAAAAGCTATAGAACTATTGTTGAGGAATGCACATACACACCAGGCAAAAGGTTGCATCTGCAAAATTTATTTCATAGCTATAAAAGTAAATAATGAAAGACTTTTAAAAGCATCACACATGTTTTCAAGTAGATGGGTGGATGGATGGATGGATGGATGGATGGATGGATGGATGGATGGATGGAGGGAGGGAGGGATGTCTGTGATAGATATGTCTTTTCTTTGCCCTTTCTATGTCTTTTGTGCATACTGTATATTTGCTGTGTCTATCTGCTGTTCTACATTAAACCCAATGTGACCTGACAAGAAAAAAAAAATCCAAGAAACAGGTTGACACACAGAAGGGAAAAGAGTAGAAGAAAAAAATAGTAATACAAGATAAATAAATTAAAGAGCATGAAAGGAAAAGCGCATTACATTAGTGGAACCATAAGTTTCCATTGAAGTCAGGCAGTATGGGATTCAGCCTTTAAACAAGGCCGTGCAAAAAATATCCACAATGCATAATGCATGAGACATTTCTTGCAACTCTGTCAAGTTTTATATTTATATATATTTGAAACAGGTTAGAGCTAAAAATCAAAGCTTTCCGTGAATGCGGTGTCCGTGTGTCTGGTCTATTCAGCTGCTATAATGGTGAACACTGGCCTCTGATTTCCCTGGGGTATAAAAGCTATCATATCATTCAAACCTTCCTTTCAAGTTTGTATTCCAGTTCCGACAGGCAACCCAGAACAGAGACCTATTTTATTTTGACATTTGAAGCTTTCCAGAACAATAATTCTCAGTATTTACTGGTTAAAACATGTTATTATTATTTTATTCACATGATTCGTGGAAAAAAAAACAATGAAGTTGCATTTAAGCACCCTCAGTTATTTTGCAAGTATTAAGTAATTAAAATTACAGACGTGACATTTTACAGAAGTATTTAGAAAAGCTATTTGAAAGAACTATTGTTGAGGAATGCACATACAGTAGCCAAAAGGTTGCATCTACAAAATTAATTTCATGGCTATAATAGAACACCTTGTAAAATCCTACGCAGTGTGAGAATTAGACTTTGTAGGAGATTATTGTTTCTGTCTACCTTATACTTACATAACAATAACGCATTTAAACATAATCAAAATGAAATTTGGGAAAGTCGCAAGACACAGGTGGATATGACATGACATGCAGGGTCACAGCTAACAGGACAAATAAAAAACAAAATAATAATAAATAAATAAATAAATAATCCATTAAAATAATTAAATAAATAATCCATTAAAATAATTATATAAATAAAATTATATAAAAATATATTAAATTAATTAAATTAAAATAAATTTAAAATGTAACGTAAATTTAATGGGGCTGCACGGTAGCTCCGGTTTACATGTGGCATAGGTGAATTGGGTAAGCTAAATTGTCCGTAGTGCATATGTGTGAATTAATGTGTATGGATGTTTCCCAGTAATGGGTTGCAGCTGGAAGGGCATCTGCTGCATAAAACATATGCTGGATAAGTAGACGGTTCATTCTGCTGTGGCGACCCCAGATTAATAAAGGGACTAAGCCGAAAAGAAAATGAATGAATAAATTTAATTTGCATATTTATAAAAAACAATAAAATAAAATAAAAAATAAAATAAAATAAAATAAAATAAAATAAGTGTCGTCATTTGTAAGGACTGAAGTGCTATTCACAGTGTGGCAACAGCTTCTCGTATGAGCGGTGGTAAGTGGTATTTAATACTGGTTAAATATTGCATTAAATATATATGCATTTGTTAAATATTTGCAAAATCCAAAGACAAGCATAAAGAGTGAAAAACAATAATAATAATATGGAGTTACTTCCTGTCTGACAGTGACAGAACACTAGTTATTTAAAATCTTAATATCGTATGATAAAAAGATGACTGGGATAAGAAAATGCTACAAAACAAACTGATTTCAGGTTGAGATCAAATAATTAAGGCCCATGTTGAGCCCGTTGTTAAGTTTATCAAAAAAAGATGTAATAAACCCAGCACAATACAGTCAGGAGACCCAGAATTCCTAGCGATGGACAACATTTCCCAAAACTGGCACGACTTAATTGATTCCATTTACAGTTGTTGACCTTTTTGAAGAGGCCGAGTCCCTTTGAGATTCATACTTACAGCTTGAACAAATCACTGACAAGACACTTAATAAAACAAACTGTTCAAATCTTTATGAGATTCATTTTGACTTGTTGCATTTCCATTTTAATAAAGCTGTCATGCTCTGCAAGAGATACTGTTTTTAAAGGCACCCGGAGAGCAAACCATTTGTATCACAGCGAGCATATTAAAGGGGTCAATGCAATTAATCGGCTGGTCAGTATAACATCAAGCAGCAGGACAAGTGTGTGTGTTCCATTGGACACAGCTTTCAAGCAGAGCAGAAGCAAAATGTTATTCCGTTGGAGTTGGAAATCAATACGGTCACGGCCTCGTGTTGCATATGTTGTGCATATAAACGTTGCAGATATTAAAAATGATTTGCACATGATGCACCTGTCAGAGCACATAAAAGCTCATTTTTTGATTATTTGTGTCACCTGCATGTGAAACATACATAAATCTGTGGTTTGTTAGCAAGGGTAAAAATAATTGTTTGGCATTTATGAGTGTGAATGAAAAGTTAGTTATCAGATTAAACATAATTACATATATCTGTATTTCTTAAAATAAATACAAAACATTTACATGTGTGACTCTGTACCACAAAACCAATCTTACGTTGTGCAGGTATATATTTGGCAGTAGGCAAAAATACATTGTATGGGTCTAAAATCGTAAGTGAAATTTCTGCCATGAAACTCTGTGCCCGCACAGGCTGATAGGTTCACCTAATCTGATTGGTTGCTGTCACTTTGGCAGCCAATGAGCTTGCTCCGCATCAGTTTAAATGCTCTGCATCATTTTACGCTGTTAAGCTGAGATGCATTTTCTGAGACCCTCCTCCACCCCAGCTACCCCTGTTTAGATCTGCTACAGGTGGTTACATATGTATTATGTTTGCAGCAGCAGCGTGTTATATTCTCAGATGGCATGTCTGTGTATATACTGGCAGTAGCCGGTCTCGGTACATGCTCTGCCATAATAGTCAAAGCAGCAGCAGCAACAGCAGCAGCAGCGTAGCAGCTCTATACCGCCAAGACCAAATACATCAACATTGCCATATATATTACCATACTAAATCCCGAGAGTGTTCATGACAGAAGTACATTTAGTACATTGTAAAAACAAAACAAAAAAATCAAGTTATGAAAACAAACTATTTTATGTTTGTTTAAATGTTTTTATATATTTGTTTTAATTACACAAAATTTTAACTTAATTATTTTAGTCAGTTTGATTGATGTGAGTTGAGATAAGTATAAACATTTATTTGTTATTTATATTTTCTTCGTATCTGTACTAAATGTTTCAAATTGACACTTTTTTTTTTTAAAGATTTATTTTTGACATTTTTGCCTTTATTTGACAGGATAGTAGGTTGACAGGCAGTGAAGTGGGAGAGAGAGGGGGGTAGGATTGGGAAAGGTCCACGAGCCGTGATTCGAAGTCGGGACGCCCAGAGTGCTGCTGCACCATATGTCAGCGCACTAACCACTGGGCTTTCGCGCAGACCAAATTGTCACTTTTAAAGAAGGACAGTTGATAGTAAAAGCAGTAGCAGTGTCTTTTTATAAGTGGACAAGTCTGTGTTTATTCTCTCTGACAAAGTCAACAAGAAGCAAAGATATGTTTCCCAGAATATGTGTTTAAATTGCTAGAATGTGCTGAATATCCTCATAACATTAGCATTTACATCATATAACTAATGAATTATGTTTTTTACAGTCTGTAACTAGTGTAAGTTTTTGCTAATTTTACCAAAAATCTAGCAAGAATAACTTGGGGCAAAATGAGTAGCACTAAAGGGAAAACAAACTAAACTTAATGGATAACTAGAACTCTAGAAAACAAGAATGTAATTAGAGAAAAACTAGGAGAAATTAAAATAAACTCACTACAAAATAAAAGTAAAAGGCAGAAACTCGCTGCAACTAGTCAGACTAGACAAGGGCCAAGTACTAAAAATAAACACTTGAAACTAGAGTATGAACCTACAGAGAAAGAAAAAAAGAGTAACAATAAAAGTTAGTAAAAAGGGGAAAAATATTATTTATTCTTGTCACGTGCTGAGATAAATCTTGAACAACAAAAGTAAGGATCCAAGTGCAATTTAATAAGTGTATTTATGTAAGCAGGCAGTGGTCAAAACAGGGGCAAAACAGGTACACACAGGGCATCCAAAACAGAGTTGAAAACAGGCATAAGGTCAAAAACTAGGCGGCGGTCAAAATATAACAAAGCTAAGATCAGGAACATGGCAGGCAAAAACAAATAGCAAACAAAACTAACACATGATGACTGCAAACAAGGACTCCTGAACTGGTGTATGCGTGGTGTTTAAGTAGTCCAGATGATCAGTGATGGCGGGATTCAGCTGTGTGTGAGTCATCAGTGGTGAACAGCAACCGGTGTGTGTGAAACGGCATGATGGGACTTGTAGTTTGCTAGTATGATATGTGTAGTTCACCAGTGATCTGCCAGGAGTGGATCACTAGTGATCATGGCAATTCTTCTTCTTTTTTTCATATAATTTGTTTTTACAGTGTAAAGATCATATTATATGAAGATATGTTGTAAATGTCTTACTTTAAATATACCCAAACTTAATTTTTGATTAGTAGTATGCATTGCTATGAACTTAAATTGGAATATTAAACTTTAAAGGGGGGCGACGCGGTGGCGCAGTGGGTAGCACGTTCGCCTAACAGCAAGAAGGTTGCTGGTTCGAGCCTCGGCTGGGTCAGTTGGCGTTTCTGTGTGGAGTTTGCATGTTCTCCCCTTGTTCGCGTGGGTTTCCTCCGGGTGCTCCGGTTTCCCCCACAAGTCCAAAGACATGCGCTATAGGTGAATTGGGTAAGGTAAAATTGTCCGTAGTGTATGCGTGTGAATGAGTGTGTATGAATGTTTCCCAGAGATGGGTTGCAGCTGGAAGGGCATCCGCTGCGTAGAACATATGCTGGATAAGTTGGCGGTTCATTCCGCTGTGGCGACCCCAGATTAATAAAGGGACTAAGCCGAAAAGAAAATGAATGAATGAATGAACTTTAAAGGTATTAAGATTTTTATTTCTTAAACCCTCCAAGCATCCTAGCATTTAACTGCAGCAAATAAAAACAACCATTAAAGCACTGGTTTGAATTTTATAAAGATGTTTTCATCACTAAATTGACAAAATACACTTGAAAAACAAGCACCTGCATTTCACAATTCCTGCAAAACCTGGAAAATGTCCAATATGGATTATTTTAATACTCAGGTCTGGAAAGCCATGACACTAAAAGTTACATTCAATACAAGCAATCCTCAACAATCCGATTAAAATACTACAACTTACTATTGCACATCAAATCCCCACATCAGCTGGAGTCACCACATGCTCCACAAAATCCCACTACGCACGTGAAATGTGTGTGAAAAAAAGAAAATTTAACATCTTCAAGCCACAGCAATCAACACATTAATTTTCCAACACAAAAGCATATTTAGCCGTACCCAGGCACTCACAATCAGGGGCGATCCGAATAATATCTGTGACCTTCTCTGAAAATTAGAAAACCAAACACAATAAGGACCGGTGAGTGACATTTGGACCTAATAAATTGTTGGGAACTAAGGGTGAGGGACTTGTTTAATATCGAGCTTTACAACAGTGTGAAGGGAGCAATAAAGCCTTATCGGAACCTGGCTTACAACTGGCCCATTGTAGGCATAATAGGACATTTAGGCCATTCACATTGTCTGTGAAGGAACAAATTGCAGCAGCTGGTCCCATTGCATTTTTTAACAAAACTACCGTCACATCTTCATCAGCTAAACTCTTCCACCCATCTTCCGGGCGCATATTTTCCCCGGCGAGTTGTGTGTCATGTTCCCCTGTAATACTGATTAATTGCTCATTTCTAGCAGTGACTTGATAGTGTCTTGCCAAAAAATTCAATTATGAAGCACTTCTGTTGTCACGCAACTGGCAATCCAATGGTATTATTACAACACAATCAGCTCACTGACATATTGTAAATGGCAAATAATATGGGACATGTGCTGAAGTAATAACCTTGAGAGAGTGACGGATGGTAGTTGGGTTTTATGCTAATGACTGCATTATTGTTATTTTGTGTGCAGAGACAGATGGATTGAAATGATTTTAACTTCAAAGGAGTGGTGCTGAGCCAAAGCAAATCTGGAATACTGAGAGAGGATGGGGCTGGGGTGAAAAAAAAAAAAAAAAAACATCATGCAAATGGTGTTTTTGCTCTTGGATCACAGGCATTATAAAACGGCAAATTGTACTCTTGCATCTAGTCTTTTTTTTTTTTTTTCAAACAAAAGCCTTTGTAATGGGGTGGAGACTCCAAGACTGTGATTTTACAAGTTGTAATGCCTTTGATATTTAGTCTCAAAGTACAAGAGCACACGATGTCTTGTCTGGAACAGTCTAACAAAAACATAATAACTTAAAAAAAATTTACTCTCATGTTGATGCAAAGATTTTGAGGAACAGAAGAGACCAGCATGAAACTATTTAATTATTACACCATTATGGGATGACAAGTGCCTGCTTTTAGGAGTGAGTCAATCAATCATTTACTTATTCATTTCACACTTTTGTGACATAATGCTGCTTCGACTGTTGGGTAGAATAGTCCTCCGAGTACGCTTGAAGTACATATAAGTTTAGGAAAGTGATTGCAAACGGAATGCTTTCGAGCAGCCTTCGTAAAGCTGAAAACAAGACACCAAACAGACACACATACAATACAGTTATTAGCTATGTTTCCATACAAAGATGAGAATTCGATTTATGCGCAAAACAGGTATATCGCATAAAACATTTTCCTCCACTTCCTGTTAAACTGGACTTTGTTGTGGGAGGTTTTCTTATATAATAAATTACTTGGATGAAGACAAAACGCAATAAACACATGGTGACTTTTGGAGGCATGAGACTATAAAATATATAGTTTTAGAGCCACTCAAGACTCAAGTTCTGGAGATAATAATACTGAACCACTGTGATGACAGGCTTTGGCTAAGGGATTTTAGAATGACCAAAACAGCATTTCAGATGTTTCACAATGTTTGTCCATTAATGCATCCTATTGCCCCCATTTTATCATCCCATGATCTGTTAAAACAAAAATCACATTGCTTTTTTGATGCAAATGCTGGAATTTTTTTGGTTTCCTTGTAGTTTACACAGTTGCACATTTTTTCTCATAAAAAAAGTTTGCTCTACAGTTGCATGCATATGTTTCACAAATATTAAAAACATATTGCCATCTTGGTGTTTCCATTGAGCATTTTTAAGCAAATTTCCAAAATGCGCATAGGAAAATAGTTGGGTGGAAACATAACTATATTAAATCCGCAAGAGTGCAAATGCACATGCAGTGTTGTGTAGAATATAAAACAATTGGATACTAAAAAAAAGGTTCAAATTTGCATTTGTTTACCAGAATGCCATGTGAATATTAGAGAACTATGCAAAAGTTTTGTTCAAATCATGAGTATTTTAAAATACATAGATATAACATAATAACTAATAAAACTTTTGATTCTATTTTCTATTCTCTATTTTACTAAATAAATGAATATAAACACATTGACTTTCTAATACTTACACTATCTTGTCTATTCATTTTGTATTCTTTTTCAAATTTAAATAGATGCATTAATATTTAAACAATTATTTGTTCTAGCAATTTTTTTTTATATATGATAATTACTTAAAACACATTCATGCTATATACAGTAGAAGTATAAAAAAATATACACATTTTTGGCTGTAATTATTTGCATAAATAGTTTTCTCTTTATTATACAATTAGTCAATAATTGCACTTAAGAAAATTATTACAACCTTGCAGCTTTGCAGATCTGGCTACTTCGATTTCCCCCAGATTGCTCAATGCTTAATCAGGTTGCATGGGATCGTAAGTGGACAGCCATTTTGGTCACATCGCACCTTAAAATGCATTTTCCCTCCAGTAAGCTTCATAGATTCCCACATGCCTTCTGGCAAATTGTAGTGGAGATATGATATGACACTTTTTTTCTCTCTCCCAGTGACCGGAAAAAGCACCAGGGCAAAATTCAAACACATTCACTACACACAAGGGCTCACCTCAACTGTGTCCGATTTCATAATATATCCTAACACTCAGCTTTAATATATTCATAATTATTTGGTTTTACTTTGACATTAAAGAGTCTTGTTCAAAAAAGCCAAATAAATTCTACAGTGATTTAGTGCTGTGCAACAATAAAATATGGCAAGGCATTGAATATATTTAGCAGCAGTAAAATGTATAGTAACACTTACTCTATAGGGGTGTTCATCTTTTTTTAAGACATTTGAAATGGCCTATTATCTGACCTGAGTAGGTGTTTTGATCACCAGCAATGTAGCCTTCACGGATCGCTGGGGAACACTCCGTCATTCTACCGAACTACATATCCCATCATGCACTGCAATCGCACATCTGGAACTGGTTCCAGATCACCCCTTGATTTTAGACACACACAGCTGCAGTTCATCCCCACTGATTTCTTTGACTATATAGACACCAAACACACTTATCCAGTGCTGAGTCTTGTTTCCCTGTAGTGAGCATTTCTAAGCAGTTCCTGCATTGTCTTATCGTGTTTTGACCCTTGTTTGTTTTATATGTTTATGTTTGTTTTGCTGCCTACCCCGACCCTTAGTCTGTCTTCTGATCACTCCAACCCAGGAGCTACGTTTTTTTTTGCAATTTTTGTTTTCGTGAATCCGCCAGAGGCCGCTGTGTAAATTTTTTCAGATCTCAAATTTTTCTCGCAAGTGTCATTCGTGCCTGCTGTTCTCGCGTAAATCCACCAGAAGCAGCTGTCGACTGACTGACTGACCAACCGACTGATCCAACCCCACCCCACCCTCCCCCTTCCCTAAACCCAACCAAAAGTGTTTTAAAAAGCACCGATTGACCCGCCCACCTCCTTCCATAAATCCAACCACAGGGTTTTTAAAAGCAATCCAGAAAAAGAAAATCCCTTAGGGCAGCCTGATTTTTACCACATTTTCAGATTTTACCACATTCTCACCCTGTTATTTACTTGTTATTTTATTTTTTGGCTTTTGTCTTACCTGCTTTCTGGAACCGTTCATCACCAGACTCAAACCCCATTGTGGGACAAAGCCAAACAGTGGAAAAGCCATCCACATGAAGGTAAGCAGTCAGCTGGTAAGAGAGAAAAAGAACGACATCATACCGCCCCGTAGCGTTCGTTTTAAAGACGAAATGTAGCCATATGTAGGTCTGGCTACTTAATTTGCGATCTCCAGAAATGTATATAGGGCTACAAAATGAGATTACTCTTGTGGATTACCTTCATGCAACTGTCTGTCCCTGTTTTGAACCTGTCTGACCATCCTAATAAAAGTTGCGTTTGGATCTGACACCTGTTGTCAACCACCAGTCATTACTGTAGGAGGAAACTTAAAAATACATTATAAATGAAAAAAATTGTTATGACAATATTACAATTCTTCGACAAAGTGAAAAACATTTTAATAACAAATTAAATTTGTACCACTGCTGTTGAGGTCAAAAAATAAATAAATACACTAATAATTTATAGAAATGTGAAATATTGTTTAAAAATTATTTGATAGAGTACTGACAGTTATATCTTAAAAAATCACGCCACCACAGTGTGTACAACAACAACTCCTTCACTTTACTCTTCTGTCTCCCAGACCCGCACATCGACAAAAGGAACATCGATCAGTCAGACATAACAAAATTATCTCAGAACTATCGATCCTTAATAAACAAGGCATGTGCGAACATAACATTTCCCCCCCTCCTACAAGACCTAGGCATGAAATGTTGACACAAAGTCCTGAAAACGTCCTGGGCGAGAACGAATGCGAACAGGCCAGGGAGAAACACAGGGCTGAGGCTGGGTGGCCTGTGATTAATAGGTAGCAGTGTCAGAAGGCAGACTGATTGACATATCTAAGGCCTGCGCAGGGACTGCCTGAGGTGACATTTGGAATTCTGGAGGGTCCTGACAGACTGGAGATGGGGCTTGAGATGTGACGTTTGTGTTAGGGGCAGCACTTTACGGAGGCGGCTTGCATGCCATCGAGTGCCGTCATTCAGTAGGAAGGTGGCTGTGCCCAGCCTGTGATTAACTTAGAGAGGGGAAGACCAATATGAGGTGAGTTTATTGGCTCTGTGTGGCCTGCGGACCCTGACCCAATCTCTAGCTTTTATGTCAGTTGTCTTAACACGTGCTGAGAGGTTGAACTTTTGCTTCATCCTCCTCTGCTGGCATGCAACAGAGGCCCTGACCCTTGGTAGTGGTCCCTGAGGTGGTGTAGGGCTGAGTCTGTCGATGGGAAGGTGAAGCTCACGACCAAGCATGAGAGAAGCTGGAGATACTCCCGGAGTGTTGAGTGGCCCTGTAATGCATCAGTGTGTGACGGATGGCACGTGAGAATGTCCATCCTTGAAACAGATGTGCTCTGATGCTGTTTTTCAGTGATGGAAGTGTTTAACACCACCATTAGCTTGCGGATGATAATAAGCTGTGCAAATGTGATGAATGCCCTTGTTTTTGAGGTATGTGGTGAACTTGGCAGAAATCAACTGTTGGCCATTGTCAGTAGTAATAGTGCTTGGGAGGCCCCAGTGGGAAAATAGGGAGTCCAGAAAGTCAATTATGACCAGGAAGGTCACAGAGCCAGTAGCAATGAGCTCGGGCCGTTTCGAGTGCAAGTCATAGACAACCACCAGGAAGCGCTGGTGATGAGGAACTCCCTGTATCTCACCCCATATGTCCAGCTGTAGGTGGACCCAGCGCTTATCTGGCCAAGCAAGAGGTTGTAAGGGTGGGGACAGCTCGTGTTTTATTCTTGAGAATGCTGCCAGCTGTTCTGGCACCTGCTGAGGCCAGCCATTCAGTATATAGGCACAGAGCTGGGTGAAGTTCCGATTCCTCCTTTAGTTCATGCAAAGACACAATAGATTGGATGGGAGTGTGCAACATCTGGACAATGTCCTGTTCAGATTGATCTGTGTCAGTGTGTGCATGTGTGACAGGGTAAGGTGAAACAGATCGGGAAAGTAGATCAGCCACAACATTATCTCTGCCCGGGGTGAACTTCAGGTCAAAATTATACTGACGAAGACGGTCAGCCCAGCAGTGCAGCCTTAATGGTCTGTGGAATGTCCCAGATGTGGAGAGTAGTGCAGTCAGGGCCTGATGATCTGTCCTTAGGGTGAAAGCACGGCCAAGTGCCACCTCTCGCAGGTCCAGATGCAGGCTAGTGCCTCGCGTTCTCCGACTGAGTATCGCTGCTCAGACTGGGTGAGGGCCCGTGATGCAAAAGCAATGGACTTCTCGACACCCTGCTGGGTCTGTGACAGCACTGCTCCTATGGATGTGGCAGATGCATCGCAAGTCACCAATGTGTCGGTGGAGATGTCAAAGTGAGCCAATACTGGAGCTGTGATGAGCTGTACCTTGAGGGCACGCACAGCATCAGAGCATGCCTGTGACCACACCCATAGCTCATCCTTTCGCAGCAGTCGCCTTAGAGGAGCAGTGGTAGCAGAGTAATGTGGGAGGAACTCAAGATAATAGCCCGTCATGCCCAAGAAAGAGGCGAGCTGTGCAGATGAGCTGGGTTCAGGAACAGCTAGTATGGCATCTACATTAGACTGAAGTGGTGTTACACCATCTGCTGACAGCCAGAAACCCACATACTCAATGGTCGATGCAGAAAAAACACATTTTGCAGCATTGAGGGTAAGTTTGTGTTTAGCTAGGGCTGCAAAGACTCTGTTGAGGCGTTCATCATGGATCTCAGGTGTGGGCCCATGAATGACCATATCCTCCAGGTAAATCACACCTGATACCATGATTTTCTGAAAGCAGCTGGGGGCGGAGCTAAGTCCAAACGGCATACATGTATAACGGAACACACCCGCATGGGTCACGAAGGCCGTGAGGTTTCTGCTGCTGGGATGGAGAGGTACCTGCAGGTAGCCCTGTTTGAGATCCAGTTTGGAAAACATGGTTGACCCATGGAACTGAGAAATGAGCTCTTCTGAGGTAGGCAATGGGAACCTGTCAGGGATCACTGCCTTATTCACAGCTCGTAGGTCAACACACACACGTAAGCCCCCTGACTTTTTCTTAGCTATGACTAGGTTGGAAACCCAGGGCGAAGCATCCACTGGTTCAATAATGCCTGTCTCCAGTAGTTGCTTGAGCTCAGCTGAGATGCCATCACGGAGAGCCAGAGGAATACGAAGGAGTGGTTGGATGACTGATTTAACAGCAGGGTTTATAAGAGGTTGATGGGCAAAAGAGGTAAGACAGCCCAAACCTTCAAAAAAAAGATGGCCACTTCTGCTGCCAAGGTGTGAAGACTGTCAGGATCGCAGTTCCTTTTGTATCCACAAGAGAGAATCCCAGTGCTGAAAAAAAATTCAGTCCCATTAGGTTGGCCCCACGACGGGCAACATGGAAAGTAAAGCTGGGTAGCATCTTGTTGCCATACCCAACAGTCACTTGTAGGGAACCTACTAAGTCAATCTTTGAGTTGCCATAGCCACAGAGTAAAGCAGAGGGTGCCATAAGTGGTAGGATACTGAAAAAATTGTTGTATGTGTGAATGTTCATGAGAGACACACTTGCACCAGTGTCCAAAAGGAGTGGGATACAAACATAATTTAGGCGAACTGAGCATGCTTTAAATGAGACTGGGCCAGAGCTGACATTGTGAATAATAGTGGGTGCCTGTGATGATGTGGCTGTGTGTGCTGACTCAGCTGGAGAAGAACGGCAGACTGAAGCAAAATTATTGCGTTTACCACAATGATGACATGTTTGGCCACGGGGTGGGCAGTTCTGTGCTCTAGACAGATGAGATGCAGACCCGCAGTTATCACAGGGCCGTGTTGCTCGGTCTGGTGGGCGTGGCCAAGACCGCTGCAGACAACTCAGTAGCAAAACTGAGGAGTCCGCTTCCTCCGATGTGTCGCTCTGGCTGGACTGTAATGTTGGCGGGAGCATGGGAGAGGGAGGGGCTGGGCTGGGCTGGCCGTAAATGCTTGTTGCTTGGTCAGAGCCGACACACATGCAGCTGCACTCTCTATTTGTAGGGCAATCGTGATTGCATGGGACAATGATAAATCATCCGGTTCTAGCAGCAACGTCTCACGCACTTTGGCGTTGTTGGTGTGTTCAATTAACTGGTCGCGGATCATTTCGTCCTGTAACGAACCAAACTTGCATGTGCTGGCCAGTGCTTGCAAGTTGGCTACATACTGCTGTACAGACTCACCGGGCAACTGGTGTTTTTGGCGGAACAGAAAACGTCGCAAAAGGGCACTTTGTGGGGCTGCAAAGTGTGCAGTCAATAGTTCCACGGCTGTATCATAATTGCTTGCATTGCCGGATTCAAGCGCTCCCAGCACACGCTGTCCCTCAGCTCACACGCAATGTAGTAGCAGCGCCTTTTTGCGAGCCGCGCTCACGTCAGTCAGCCCCATGGCCAAGATAAAAGTTTCAAAAGACTGTAACCAATGAGTCCAGGGAATCGGAGGCTCACCTGGAAGTGCGAGGAAAGGAGCAGGGGGTGGCAATATATCAGCCATCCTCGTCGCCAAATGTTATATCTTAAAAAATCACGCCAACACAGTGTGTACAACAACAACTCCTTCACTTTACTCTTCTGTCTCCCAGACCCGCACATCGACAAAAGGAACATCGATCAGTCAGACATAACAAAATGATCTCAGAACAATCGATCCTTAATAAACAAGGCATGTGCGAACATAACACTGACACTTTTAGTTAGATACTTTATTGACAAATTTACTCTTTCCCACTGAATAAATTGATTAATATAAAATAATCATGATTATTTATAACAATTATAATGGGCCTTATGACAATCATGTTTTTGACAGGTTTATGACACGTTGTGATGTCTTGCAAGATGTCAGGAGAAAGAAACTGACAGGTTTTGTTGTCTTGCTAATGTCAAGTTGCCATCACAAAGACAACGACAGGTTATGATGTATTTATGTCAAGTTGTCATAATAAAGACATTTCAAACAATGTCATCTTTGCATTTAAAATGACATTACTGAGCAACTGACACTTAAAGGTCCAGTGAAATTAAAATAATGTTTTTTTTAGATGTTAGTATCAGTATGTTAGTCTTCAAGGATATTTATAAGCTAGTGTGGTACAAAACAGTGACAAAATTTACATTTAGAAGAAATAAAAAGGATATAAACTTTTTTTTTTCACGTCACCTCTTATTTTAGTTTCTCATAAAATCTTGACCAATCAAATGCTCTCTAGTATCTGACATACTCCGCCCCCTTCAAGACGCTTCTCATTTGCTTTTCATTTGATGCGCTTGAGCTCAACCACTCTCACTGGCAGAGCTATGATAAAACAAAACGTTATTGGTTGCTTTTTTAAAAGGGGAGGATATACTCTATGCCCTGCCCTCTCTACATTTTTTCAGTTGAGATTAGGTCAAACATTGAATAAAAAATGCACATTTCAAAGCACTTCATGGGACCTTTAATGACAGTTGTCTTAAGAATGCATAAAATTTCTTACATGTCATGATCATAAGGGTGTCATGACATTCTTATGAACACTCCCTTCAAGTAAATTGTTACCAAATATATTTTAGTGATATTTCTGACCTAATGACATTAATAGTGCTTTAAAAGCTCTATATTCTATAGTTTTATAAAAGCATGAAACATTAAAGTTTCTGATCAGACTCACTGTATGATAGGAAATCTGATTTATTTTTATTTTTATACAATAAATAAAAATATAAACTTTTTATAATTGTTTTCATAATTTTCAAATTTGGCTAAAATGTGGACAAAGCCAGTTGCCGGTAAAAAAGTTTAATTAAAATGTAATTAAATATGGGTTTGTCTGTACTGTATTTTGACAAAAAATTAAAACAACCCAGCATTTCAAAGTATACCTTCATGTCAAGTACAACACTACTCCAATGATACTCACTTGAGTAGTCTCCAGTCAGAAGTCTAAAACTTTATTAATCACGCTTATGCGCAGTATGTAGAGAGAAGACTACAATTGGGATTTAATCAGGAAATAGCGCAAGTCACTGAGGCACTCCTGATCCATCCATGCATGAGCAATTAAAATCCAGTACACTTTAAATGTGCTGGCCAAGCAAAATGGCAGAGAATTACAATATAATCAGAAGCTAAGTGCAAATATTCACAAGGAGTGTCAATGAATATTCATGTCCTTTCTTTATAGGCACAAGATAATCCTCTTGTTAACTGTCCTTTCGATTAAAACATTCTATGAATCACTCTTTCTTAAGCACATACTCGTTTAGAAAACTTGCCTTAGAGTACAGTTCACCCAAAAAATGAAACATTTGTCATCCACTCACCCAGTATATCATTGCGAGTTTGTTTCTGGCAGGACATCCAAGCTAACTTTTTAGACAGTTTAGACAGTTTGGAGGATTTTTGGTGAACTATACCTTATATAATTCATGTAGTGTAAGTATGTAGTGTACACTTGCTGACATTGCAAACCATAAAATGTGTAAAGACCATCTCAACAGTAGACTCGAAACAAAAGCATAGTGCTTTTTAGTAAATACTAGTGTTTTTGGACTATACTGCAGTGCAGTAAAGTGTATTATACTGCAGTATAAGTGTATATATTATAGTATTTACAACAATCTGTTAAAGAATGCTATAGAGAACACTGTAATATTAACTAGTGATAAAGTGTAGTAAATACTGTAGTATTCTTCAATTTTGTATTTTGTGTGTTGTATTATAATGTAACATAGTTTTATTTGTTTATATTACTATAATTGTACTACCATAGCAACTACAGAATTGGCACAACATATTAATTCAAGTACTATACTTTATGTACTTTATGGTTTAAAACTAGACTAGTCATCAAATAGACAGAAATGAATGACTACACATATAAAGTCTGTCTAATCTGTCTATTTGACGACTAGTCTGGCCTATTCTTAGACGTCTAGATTAGATTAGATTTTCACCAAATTTAGCCTTGTTTTAGCCAAGATGACGTTTTATGTTTTATGTTTAGATGTCTATTAGACATCTATTAGACATCTTTTAAAAATAAAAAATGCTTGCTGGGTTTTATGTTGTAATGTCAAACTTCAAAAGTATTTCAGTACACAAGACACATCCATTAAATTCAGTCTTTGACACCAATAAAAGTTTTAGTGTGTGTGTATTTATTTAAATTTTTTTTAAGTGTAGTATTTTTTTATTCAAACACATACTCTAACCGGGCTGCACGGTGGCGCAGTGGGTAGCATGTTCGCCTCACAGCAAGAAGGTCGCTGGTTCAAGCCTCGGCTGGGTCAGTTGGCGTTTCTGTGTGGAGTTTGCATGTTCTCCCTATGTTGGCATGGGTTTCCTCTGGGTGCTCCGGTTTCCCCCACAAGTCCAAAGACATGTGGTATAGGTGAATTGGGTAAGCTAAATTGTCCGTAGTGTATGTGTGTGAATGAGTATGTATGGATGTTTTCCAGTGATGGGTTGCAGCTGGAAGGGCATCCGCTGCGTAAAACATATGCTGGATAAGTTGGCGGATCATTCCGCTGTGGCGACCCCAGATTAATAAAGGGACTAAGCAGAAAAGAAAATGAATGAATGAAACATACTCTAATCAACAATATCAAGGTGCATTTCTATAGTCACGGTTGTTGTCAAATCAGAACTCTGTTAAAGTTCTATTGTGGGAACGCATCATTTCCAACTTCTTTGTCCAACAAAAAAGCACCATTTTTTATTTTTTGTAGTCATGCTGCAGAGATTAAGGACTAACATTGCTTTTGGTTGCAACCCAGTTTCTATCATTTAAGCAATCACAATGCTAATTAAATTAAATTACGCTATCTATCCTGATTAGGGCTTTCAATTTAACACATTAAGTGTGCTTAAATTAATTAAAATAAAATTAGGTAACAACATAAATTCCGTAATAAGGCCTTCCTCCTACCACTGGAGCAATTCAAGATTACAGGTAGCACTTTATAATCTGGCCCTATTAGTTAACATTAGATAATCTGTTCAATTAACATTGAAAAGCAATATATTTTCTAGAGTATGTATAATCTTTGTTCATTATTCTTTCATTTTTGCCCATTAAATATATGCATGTGACACTAAACCACAGTGATCAGCCAATACATTATTTCAAAAGGGTTCCATTATGCTTTTTTTGTAAGCATTATCTTTCATGTAGTGTGCAACACAGCTTTTTGTGAATGTAAAAGGTCAGCATAGTTTCAAAGATCAAAGAGCATGATAAATGGAGTTATTGTCTCTCAAAAGCAAGAACTGATTCTTAACCGCTTGAAACAAGGCATCAGTAATTCCAGTCTTGCTTCCTGCAAATTTGCAGAATTCCAACTTGTACTCTTCACAGGCTGCCCACGAACATCTTCCACTTTGACCCTGAAACACTGTAGTCATATCTGAAGCCTGGAAGAGCTTATTTTATATTCTCTCCACTCTGAAAGCAAACTTTCTATATTCTTCTAAAGGATAAGAAAGCAGAAGCTCATTGGCCTCAAACTGATCAATCGATGTAGGTAAACATACGGAATCATTGATGTTGATATCACTGTGTTTTCCAGCACTGAGAAAGCCTCTGAAAAGAAGTTCAGATATGGTAACGGCTGTTTCGTGTCTGACATGCACTCTGCACATTAGACCAATCACAACAGACCAGGACGTCTGATAAATCAGAGCAGAGTATAGGCTTTCAGAAAGGAGGAGTTCAGATAGAGACCAGGGGATGGATCAGAGATTTTCTTACAATGTGGGAGATGAAAATGTCTGGATTACTTACCAATGGAAAACACGTAACACTAACTTGGTCACGTGAAGCACATCTTAACCAATCCCATAGCGGCTTTTGGTCTCCTTCCCTGCATACTACAAGAGAGGTAGTGTTAGCTTTATTCATTTTGCTTTTTAGGCTAATGAATTCAGGCCATAGACTGTAAAAGATATGGACGTAGTGTCAGTGACGTCACCCATAGGTTTCTGGAGAACGCAAAAGAAGCTACAAGTAGGCGTGGCCAACCGTTCGCGCGTCATCGCACCGACCGGGGGATACCAAACAAGGGCAAAGAGGCGGAGCGTGAGCGGAGCTACAGATGACTGCTAGCATTTTGCTTAGACAGGATTTTCTTTAGGAGAAACGCTTAATACTTCGTTACCTGCGACTCGTTTGTATTCTGACCACATGTGCTTGGTTATATACTATATCAATAAAGTATTTAGTCTTTTAAAAACACTGTTGTAATACATTGAGCCACTAAGCATTGTTCTCATGACGTTTTTCTACAGGAGGAAAACGCGAATTACTTCTAAATACTTCAAATATAGTCTGTGTTAGTAAATGCAAAGCTATTTATGAAATCCAGGCATAACACTGTATGACAACGTTTCATAGATATACTAGATGTCGCCTGGCCTATTGTTGACTATTGGAAGGAATGCGTCAATAGAGCCGCCATTTTAGTACAGGGTAGCGCTCCTTTGAAATGAATGTGGGACCAAGGTGCAGTGGAGGACTGTGGCCATCCAGAGCCAGAGATATACACATATATACATATATCTATGATCGGGAATTTTCCCCCGTGGTCAGTACGCAAAAAAATTTAGAAACAAATGTAATTACGAAAATTATAATTTTACATCACTTTTCTACGTCGATGGATAAGTGACCGCACGGGCATTGCCGATAAAGAGTGTGTGTTTGTGTTCATGAAAATGTATTATCCTCCCTCCATGTTAAATTTGATCTAATCTGTGTCCTGAAACACACCCCCTCTCCCGCTTTCACTTCTCATTCTAACAGGGGGAGCGATTCGTTTGTGAATGAATCCCCGTTATGAACGACTCGTTCACTTAGCCGACAATAATAGAAGTTTCTAGCACCGCAGTGTCTTGTTTTCATATTTCTTTTTCATTGTTTGCTGATTTTATTCAACAAAACTAGCATAAGCCTAGAATTTAGTGCAAGTTGATGCTACTTTGCCTTATGATCAGTGCAGTAAGAGACTGTATTATCATCAATAACGTTACTTGTTGAGCACAAAAGTTTGTAACATGTAAAAAACGAAATCTTACCTATGAAATGTTCTGCCTTTGTGCTTTATTTTCTTTGTTTGCTCGTTACTACACCCGTAAGCAGCGCTAAAGTCCAGCATCTTCACATTGGCACACTGTCTTGACTAGTGCGGTTGAATGATGTTTGTCCTGGGAGCACTGTACAAATATGGCGGCGCTATTGACGCATGCTGAGGGTCCGTATGCGATATCTAGTGTATATATCTATGACAACGTTTCAGATGACTGTTCTAGAGCCTACAGCTAATCAATCTGTCAGATTCTGGAGTGCATTACAGGTCTAAAGAACATTATAAATGATAATTTAACTTAAGTAAAACAAATACATTTATAGATATGGTATATAAGTATATAATTTCACTCACCTTGGAAACAGAGGTAACTTGAATGGTTTGTGAGCACAATTAAGTGCACACAGCATGCCATATTATCTGATAATTGTAGGAAATAACTCTAAAAAGGCAGTTGACTGTGTAAAGCCACATAAAACAACACAAAAATATGATGTATATGCCGAGTTCAGCGGCTAATCAGCCGGAATCAGCTGAGGTGACATGATAGCGAGCAGCGAGACCTAGCTGTCACTCAAGTGGCCACGCCCTTAATTATGCAGACTTAGTAAAACTTAATAAAAGCGAAACGGATGAGTTATAAAAAAATTCACCCCCCTCACAGTTGTCATGAAGGGTAATATTAGCTATATACACCAAAACCATCTTTTGTACCAGGCTGTAAACACGTTTTTATCTGCTGTAAAATTGGCCAATTTGCCATTGCAGTCAGAAAACATTTGGATTTCCTGGAGCCAGGCCCCAAAGGCGAGTCGATGTATTGCAGTTTTAGTTACTTCCGTATTGGCTTCACGAGGGAGAGCGGGAGGTTGCTGCTTGATTCAGGCATGTCTTCAATAAGTTTTGAGTGTATTTCAGAAAGATAATAACTTTTCAATATTATCCTATGTTTGGTAACCATGGTGATTTCAGTCAGAACCACATTAAGGACAAAAGCTATCACAGAACAGCATTGCATAAGTGCATTGTCTTATCTTAACTACAGACATGAAGGAGGAATTACAGAAACATCCTAAGTGGACAAAAAAAAAATTCTTAAAATGTATAACTTTTATCCTAACAATTATTTGAATGCTAAAAGAATAAAAAAAAAAAACATAATTGCGCTCTCCAACAAAGGCATTAAATGCATTTTATTATTGAAAATGAAGAACAAAGATGTTTAATGGTAGAAAGTCTCTTGGAGAATGAAGATGTGTTACATTACCATGACAAAACACTTAATTATAATTACCAAACTATAGTCTATTGTAAAGTGTATCATACTATATTTTGCAACAGTTCCTTAATGAATACTACAGCATAGGATTAACCACTGAACTGATAAACTGTAATAAGTACTCTACTAAACTTTTACTATTAAACTTTTATACTACAGTAAACTGCATAGTACCACAGAAGCAGCATTAGAATTATAATGCTTTTTATTCTTTACTTAAGAGTGGGTGCTTCCATTAGAACATTATTGGCTCGAGACTTCCAATCTCATTCACTTAAACTCATTTTTTAGCTGTAAAAAAAAATAAAATACTTGTTATGCTGCTTGATGTTGCAAACTGATATTTTCTAATTATATTATTTTTGGTTTTACGTATAGTCATTAACACACTTGTCTGTAGAGCAAGTAGTTTGACTGTTACTTGGACTGTTATTCCAAGTCATTTCTCCCATGAATCGGAAGTAACAATCGCAGAAATGAGTGCACTTCCGTATTTCAGAATAAAGGCTGGTTTAAGGTCTTTGCACATTAAAGTCAGAAATTTTCATATCCGTTTTTTCATATTCATGAGCGAAAAATTTGTCACGTTTACAAACCTTGCACTGTAAAAAATGCTGGGTTCCAAACTCAATTCCTACATGTTGTCCCAACAAAAATCTATTAAGGTTGAATACATTTTTTTAATGTACAAAAGTAACAGACAAAAACGTTGGATTCAGTGTGCAATAACCTTTATACTTCTGCATTGAGTGCACATAGATGGTCCAGGTGGCGCAGCCTTTGCACAGTCCCATACCCATGTCTGATGCAAACACTAATGCACACCTCTCAAAAATGTAACTACATGTCGCGACTATGCATAGCACAAGCTCTGTGATTGGTCGGTTTTGTAGCAGAGACAGGTGTGGATGGGCCCGAGAGCCACGGGAGATTATCAAGCCCATTGGAGCGACTTTTTAACAAGTGTTGAGTCCCGCGGAGAAGCTCCATATGAAAACTTTTGTTTTGGTTCTTTATGATTAAAGTTGTTTCACATCTTCCGGTTTCCACCTCTGAATGAGCAAGTTTTAGCTACTTGTACATTAAAGTAGCATTACATGTATTTCTCGTATAAACAAAACACCGGCGAAGAAACTCGACACAGGGAATCATAAAACCCCACTGTCATCTAGCAAGTGTTATTGCAGAGCAACACAAACAGAACGCAGAAGTATAAATGCACTGTGGGTTACAACGATCACTCGATGCAGAAGTATAACTCACTTCACGTTTTTTAGCAGATATGAAGCACTCCCAGTAAAGCCTTCCAGTCATCCAAGCACTCCAAATGGTCTCGCTGTCTCCTCTAGAAAGTGAATTAGAGGCCAGCACTAGTCTGGCCTAATCCCCGATCGCTAAGATGAATCTCAAAATCACACATGCCAAAGACCACGTCCAACCCCGGTACCACTGCAAGAAGCGAGCAAAAAAGATTAGCGCATTCCTGTGGCAGCACAAATATTCCCCAGCACAGGGTCCCTGGAGGTCCACTGAAAGACCTTGCTCAGCAGAACCCCTGACAGGCTGAAGCACCGAGAGGAAAGCCAGCTAATCAGCATCCCGGAGAAGAGCTCTGAGGCTGGGTCACGCAGGCCACATCACCCCCCTGTCCTTTCTCAGCGTAGTCTAGTGGGCCATTAGCGGTGCTCTTTATCTGCTGCTCATCCAGTCACTGACACGGTGAGCTCAATCTCTGGTGGTGGAGCAAATGCTTTATTTGAAGCTGTTGAATCCTTGGGTTTTTATATGGGGAAGGTTTTTAGCGGTGTTTCTGAGGGATGTTTAATGATTCGTTCTTGTTAATCCATCCAACAGACAACATGAGTCCTGTGATGTTGCATAATTAGCATAATGAGGCATAATTAAGTTTTGCGAAACACACCAAAACAATGAAAGAAACTATTGACAGCCTCATGATTAACATAGAGTTTATGACAAATAGGGACTTGGAGACACAAACAGGTGACTTATTACCATAAATAACAGAAATGCAGGTTGCAAGTGACTAGGGAACGACAAATGAGCACATAACAAGCATTTTGGAAGACAACGTAAGAGGAAGATAGGAAGGCAGGATAGTAGAAATGTTTTCTAAAATGTAGTGGTAATAAATTATCGTTATGAAGGGCCATAAACCAGAATGTATGTATTATATGAAGGCTTTTTAATCTGTGATTAGTTAATAAAATTAGGAAAGAGAAAAGAAGAACCAACAGTTAATTTCCACAGATTTTGTTTAGATTTTTTTTATCAACAAGATTCAGGACATTTTAATTATCCTGAAAACACTTGTGTGGAAAATAAATAGTTACAGTTATGTAGTTAGTTAGTTATGAGATTTCAACCTAAACCAAAAAATTGTTTTATGGCTTAGTTAATAATTTCATTTTCCTTCGGCTTAGTCCCCTTATTCATTCATCAGGGGTCGC
>CAIGQV010019186.1:11582171-11592201 GCA_903798115.1 Danio jaintianensis | reverse complement strand
CAGTGCAGTACTCACGTGTGCTTGCGGTGGAATATAAACACCGATGAGAATGAACGAGGAAAACTCCCGCGGCGAGTAGAACGGCTTACAGTTAATGAAAAGCACTTCCATGTCAGGACAGCACATCTTCTTTAACACAGTTACATCCGTACACCACCTTCTGTTGATGTAAAAAAACTAAAGAACTAAAAAACTAAAGAACTAATAACTACTAATAAGAACTAATAAAGTCATATAGAAAATGATTACTCGCTAATGAAGATGCATGTTATAAAATCATGCTCATACACTTCAGCTCAATGTATTGTTGTTCATTTGAGGTTATATTTGCATAATTTTAAATCATGCTAAATACCAGATAATTTTTTGGACCTGATAGAGAAAGCCATATAACTAATTAATACAAGAGAATATATTTCTTTAAAATCATATGTCTGTTCTGTTCACCATTTATCATGTATTATATTTCCACTATTCTTTTTTTTGTCAACAAGTGCTTACATTTTTTTGTTGGTCAGTTTTTTGTTTTGTTTGGTTTGTTTTTTTAGGAAAGTAACATATTCAGTTGAGTGAAAACCCTGCCTGGGTGTGCATGTGCAAACTAATTACCATATTCTTTCTGTTTTTGTCATTTCAATGATCTTCCACGATAATTAATGTTGAGTCTTGATATTCTGCATTGATTTGCTCTGTATTGTGGTGTTTCTTTCTTCTGCAGAACACCAAAGAATACCAAAGATTGTTGTGTCTTTCCCATATAATTATACTATAATGTCGCAAACGCATCATGAAATATAAACAATGCACATATAATCTGAAGTCATGTCTTGTTCTCAAATTTTAATATGCCATTTTTGAGAATATGCCAGCACTTTAAGAGTAAAAAAATAAAAGGCTATTTCTCTTATTCTTGTATCTAACTTTTAATCTAAATTTTATAGGCAATCGGGTCGTACTTATTTTATTACAGGCAAGCGAACGATATTTACAAGCCTGTTTTCCGATGCATTTGTTTATAGACGCAGTTCAGGGCTCTTTTGCACCTGTTGCCCTCATGAGCAGGACTCTTAAGTCTCCACAAAAGATCAAAAGCGCCTTCCGCTAAATTGAGCTGAGCTGTTAAAGCTGTTAAAGGTGAGACTGTAGGCAGAGAGACAGCCATTACCACATCTGATTGATTAGCTGACAGCAAAGACATGTTCCTGGGCTGTAGCTTCAGAAAATATTTTAGCAAGGTCTAATAAATAATAAAATATAAGTTATTTCTTTATTTATTTTTAATTTGATTGTCTGGTTGTATTGCCTCTATCATATATTTAATGTAAATTGGTAGTTTGTTATTAAATATTAAATACCAAACTATTGATTTATGTAAAGATTAAGATTTAAAAAAACATATTTTGGAAGCATTACAGGTAAATCGTGCGGTGTGCTGTATATAAAAGACACTACTCTGTAGTATATGAATAATAAAATGTAAGCTATTTATTTGATTTGTTTGTTTGTCTGTTTTTGCATTTGTTTTATGTTTATTACACTGTAAAAAAAGTCACGACAACAAAGGTTTTTAATGCCACTTTAACTTATTTCAATAGGTTAGTCAGGTTCTATGTAATATTTTTTGAAATGACTAGAAAAGGTCATTTGATTCAATTAAAAAAAGTTCAGACAGCAAGAATTCTTTACAGTAAACATATTACATATCGAATGGTCTGCAAAGATAATAATTTGAATAATATTTTGGCAGGATTAAAACTAGAGATCATAGTAGCATCAATTATAATAGACTAAATATGTCATTATGCATCAAATACATTAGCTAGGTATGTATGTGTTTGTTTTTTGTTTGTTTGTTTTCAATTTAAATTTAAACGTTTTTTTTGTTTTTTTTTTTATTCAGGGTGAAATCTGTTTTTTATATCATGAAGATGGCATGCTGTGTTTAAACTGTGAATCTGTGCTAAATGTTTGTTTTGCATCTAAAATGCTTTTTTCTGCCATTGTGTCAGACATTAACATCTTGCATTTGATTTCATATTTGCTTCTAAAATAAAACATGTTGCACATGCAAAATTAATTGATGTATTCTTTGTCTCTTATCAATGAACAAAATAAAAAGAACAAATAACACGAAACAAAAGAGACAGTGATTGTTGTAAGAAAAGAAGGGATCTGGTGTTAAATAAATCAATACTGGATTGGCTTAGAGTCAGCGGCGTCTGTTAAAGCTTGCGTACAGATCTTGTTGCGGGCTGATTATGATCTGACTAGCTGCGTTTAAAGAGTGTGCTGATAAAGAATTGAGCGCCGCAGAACCAGTGAAGTGCATATACCTGTAAGTTTTCCCGCTTTCATCAAGAAGAGACAATGAAAGGGCTGACAGGGCCCTGATCCGGCTGAAAACAGCTGAAGCAGTGGTTGTGTCTTAAGACAAATGCTCTCCTGCTTGTGCAAAAGTATGCCTTCATGCTCCAAACAGGCTTGCTAGCAGGTTTTTGTATGACGAAGAAGATTTTACCACAGACAGCATATCAGCAGAACGAAACAAATGGTGTCATGGATTACAGGGATTATTTGAGATGCCACTTTGGAGTGGGGCTCCATAGCACAGAATTTTTGAGGCTTTTTCGTAAAGGGATCAATCAATCAATCAATCAATCAATCAATCAATCAATCAATCAATCAGTTACTATTCAATTAATTAGCCAACCAACCAATCAATCAATTAGCCAACCAACCAATCAACCAATCAGACAACCAACCACTTAATCAAACTATCTAACTAACCAACCAACCAATTCAATTCAGTTTATTTGTATAGTGCTTTTCACAATAATTATTGTTTCAAAGCAGCTTTACAAAAGGTGCACATTATTGCATTACAATCGCAATCAGAAAAATTAAGGTTATTAGTTACCATAACTTCATTAGTTGCTAACAACTTTAATTAACTAGTTATAATAGGTTTTAACAGTTAAAGTTATTATATATAAATGTAGGTAACCTGCAGTTATATAGTATATAGATGATGTCTATGTGTGCATGTTCAATGAAGTGTATGTGTTGTCCTTGAAGTCTTCGATGGGTGGCGTCTTCACAGGTCTTGGATCTCATCAAGTGGTGCTGCACAATCTCTATAGGCCTCGGGATGGGCATCCCCAGGTGGAAATAGAGAACAAAAAATAATTTGCGTTGCTGCTGTCACTAATGTATTTGAACAAGACATTAAATGTCAATGCAAAAATGAATGACATGCTATAAATGAAAATAGGAAAAAAACATGGGAAGAAACCTATAAAACATCTAAGTATTTCTAACAAAGTGCCTGGTGTAATAAGAAAGGAAGAGTGTGTCCTACGCAACATAGGCTCATTCTGAAAACGTAGCCCTATATACATTTCTGGAGATCATGAATTATGTAGCCAGAAGTACGTATGGCTGCATTTCGTCTTTAAAACGAACGCTACGGGGCGGTAAGATGCCGTTCTTTTTCGCGCTTACCAGCTGACCGCTTACCTCCGTATGGAAGGCTTTCCAGCTGTTACCAGTTTGTCCAGTGGCTCGCCGTGTACGTCGGCGAACTTGAGACGCAGAGAGGAGTTGACCACGACGAACGGTTCCAGAAAGCAGGTAAGACAAAAACAGAAGCCAAAAAAATAAATAAACAAGTAAATACCAGGGTGAGAATGTGGTAAAATCTGAAAACGTGTTAAAAATCAGGCGAGGGCTTTTCTTTTTCTGGATTGCTTTTTAAAACTGTCGTTGGGTTTAGGGAAGTGGGTGGGCGGGTCAATCGTTGCTTTTGAAAACACTATTGGTTGGGTTTAGGGAAGGAGAAGGGTGGGTCAGTTGATTGGTCAGTCAGTCAGTCAGTCGACAGTGGCCTCTGGTGGATTTACGCAAGAAGAGCAGGTGCAAATGGCAATCGCAAGAGAAATCTGAGATCTCAAAAAGCATACACAGCGGCCTCTGGTGGATTTGCGAAAACAAAAACTGCAAAAAGCATACATCCTGGGATGTATTTGGTGCTCACCAGAAATGTATAAAGCAGTACGTTTTCAGAATGAGCCTGGGTTGAAAAAAACACCAACTATTCTTAAATAACTGGTTTGTAAATAATGCAATAATTAATTTAGTATTGAAAAATAAATCATTGACAGAGTATGAAAACACAATCATTAAGCACATTATACATGTGCTTATAAGTAAAAAATACAGCATTTGTAGCTGTAGTTATAAACTGCTTACTAACGTCTATTAATGTAGAGGTAATGCTTAACAAATAATGAATTTACTATTTGCTAATGCTAAATAAATAATTCATAGTGTGTAGTTATTATAAAGTGTTACCAAAGATATTTAGAAAAATGCTGGTGCATGCTGGCACCCATTGACTTCCATAGAGATTTTGTCTCTACTATGGAAATCAATGCAACCAGCATTCTTTGATAATAATAAATGCTGTTATTTGTAACTTCCAATACATCAAAGTATCCTATGGTAGAAAAGAAATTAAACATAAATAAATAAATAAATAAAGTATAAGTTAATCCCTCTAAAAGTTCTTTTTTAATAAAAAAAAAAATAAAAATAAATAAAATCTCGCTTGTATGAGTTAGCATAATATGCATAATTCATATAGACTAAAAATATTTGATCATATACAAATTCAGTGGTAAGCATTGTACTAATACTAAATATACTGAGCTAATGCACTATATCCTATCATTTAAACACGTGGGCTGCACAAATGATTCTGTTTAATATATGGGAACAGACTCATTATGGATCAAAATATACCTTTATAATGGTAATAAAACAGCTAATTAGTGCTTAGTGTTAAGCATAAATAGACAAGCGTTACAGCACCTAGTCTGTCTTTTAAAGAAACATTTGTTTCTTTCCAAGCAATTAGAGAATTAATCCATTCGAACACTGTCTTTTTGCAAGTAAAGCATTGCTCAGAGCATCGATCTGTCCAAAATCAAGGCAGAAAATGTGACTACGCAGACAGCAGTGGTCTCATTAAAGTAAATGAGATGCGAAAGGGCACAAAACCAGCCAATGAACATGTAAGGAAACTGGTGCAGCTGATATAGTATTATACAACTGAGATACAATGAATAGCCAAGTCCCCTGATCTACAGTATGTGCAGCCTCTCTGATCGCTGCCTCTATTAGACGTGCTTCTGTTTCTGACACTGTGTAAGTCAATAGGGTACAAAAAATAAGCAATGGTTATTATCATCATACTTGCCCAGTTGATTGATAATGTCAAGAACTGCAAATATTTGTTTGCTAAAATTTTATGTTTAAATAAATGCAATTCAAATGATGAATTATTTAATTTAGCTCTAAGTTTGCATATATTTCTTGCACAAAAAAACTAAACACTGTATAAAGTCAGGTTCAACATTTCACATTTTTCTGAAACTTACAGATGGGATTTTAGATATATCCTGTTATCATTCCTTAATTTGGAAAAAACTGGAAATGGGCAGAAAACAAACATATTTTCACTTAGGTCCACATACCTGCAGAATCTCACCTTAAAATAAACGAAATGCAAACATGCAGCAAACCAGCCAATGAACACATATGAAAACTGGTAGAGCTGATACACTATTACATAACTGAGAAACAACGATTAGATATGTCCCCTGCATGCCTCCCTGTTCACAGCCTCAATAGACCTGCTTCTATTTCTGTAAAGCTTTTGATTCCATACTGAGAAAGAAAGTGCAAGAGATGCAACCACATGCAATTTGCAGCATCCATCCGCAGAGCTGGCCCAGAGTGTGATGCGGTGAGAAACTGACAGTGGCGGAGGTGCTGAATTCTAATTGTTTTGAAGGGTATGGAACTGAAGGGTTACCATGGCAACGTGCATCAGTCCAAAGGCAGGGAGCGACGGATGGCTCTGTCGCCTGATTGCTGTGATCTAATTCAGAGTTTCCAGGCTGCCTCTTATCATTCACTTAAAGCACGGAGGATTAAAACATAGGGGGATTGAGAGGTCAGAACATGACATGTGTATTTACCATTTGCATGCGCACAAGTCTTTATCGTCTGGCGAGTACGTGCATCTACATTTAATCATTTTGGAGAAGCTTTTATTCGAAGAGACTTATAAATCAGCAAAATAAAAGTAATCAAAGCAACAAAAGACCATGAAAGTGATATGATAAGTTACTGTTGCTTTAACGCAGTATACAATTATAGTTTCAACAAGTTTTATTGTATTTAATTATGTATACAAAAAAGACTGTACAGTGTTATTTTACAGTAGCTCAATTTCTGTGCAGACAAACCATAAAGCGCTGTTTATGTATGTTATCTATGCTTGTAATTTGTTTATTATATTTTACCGCAGATGCAAAATCATCATCTCAATCAATCTAAAATTCTTTCCAAATAGAGCAATTTAAATAATCTTGGAAATTTTATTTATATCCCAATATGTACAAAAATAAATAATCGCTCTATGTGTCATGCATAAGAGCATACACACGGATTAGGAGTTTCAAATTCAGCTTTAATGAAAGGATGGTCAAACATGCAGGGATCAAAAAGTAATTTGACATCCAGGCAAATGTCAGGGCAGGCGGCAATCAAAATAATAACAAGATACAATAGTCAAAGATCAAAAATAAAGAAGGCAAGGGGCATGAACTGTAAGAAGACTTGTGACTGAGGTGCTTAAATATTGTTTGTAATGTGCTGCAGCTGCATCAGTGTAATCAGTGTCCAAATTGGTAAACAATTGGTTTCAGCCGTGAGATGCAAACCATGATGGTAGGTGTAGTCCGGCTGAATCGCTGGTGGAGTGTTCATCTACCTGGATTGCCCGCTAGTGAGTCTGGTGGGCACTCCAGCTAATGACTCGTAACAATCGTAATATATATGGCAGAAAAAAATTAATCAGATGCAACATCAGGTTTTTTTTTTTCCAATATTGTGCAGCTGTACATATACACAAAAGGGTCTGAAATTAACTCTTGGCAAGCACCAAATGGAAGTAAAAATTGGTAAGTATACTGTATGAAACACTGCTAATCACCAGTTGGTGGGTTTGTATGAATTACTACAAAACAATGTAAGACTAGACCAGTTTTTAAAGAAGATTCACTGTTTCTAAAGTTCTTTCCCAAAGCCTAGATCATCATGGTTGGCTGTTTATGTCATCAATAACAAGAGCAAATCAAAAAATTGGATAGATACAGGCAGATAGGTTCAGCAATTGACTATCGATTGCAGCAATTGGCTATGCGGTTCTAACTTTTACCTGAGATAAAAGACCTGAAATAAACTTTTACCTGAGATAATTCTGTTTGCCGAAATGTTTTGATGACTGACTTTCAGTCATCTGTTAAGATATGAGTTATCTGAAAAAAATTTAAGTTAATATCTTTTTTTTTTTTTTTTTACTTCAGAGCAAAGCAAGGACAAATGTAAAGAAAAACATTGTAGTTGTAATAATTACCTGTTTTTTGCCTAAACTTTTTTTGCTGGTAAATGTTTGGCCGTTGGCAGGGGTGGCAAACAGTTTTAGGCCCTGTATACATGTATGCACATAAATTAGCCATTAAATTATTACCACATGCTTTATAACCAGAAGGCCATCCTGCAACCAAATCACTGATTCATTGAGGTATCAATGTCTCCTGGAATATCTGGTACCACAATGCCAACAGCAGGTTCTCAAGTACAATGCTTTACCAATCTGAACCACAAATGTTCAGATGGGTGTCATTTCTCTTGCATTTTCCCTCAAACCAGTCCCTTATGATTCCGGCAGCTGTGGAAAGGTGCATTATTCTGTTTGGTGATGACAGTCACCATAAATGTGTGCACTTGGTCTGCAATAGTGTTCGGAAACCCGAGAGCTGTCAGGCATCGTGTTATTATTATAACGGGGCCTAAAAACCCATGTGCCATAGCCTAGCAATAATCATCAGCAATACACAGAAGGTTGTGATGACCTACAATTGAAGTCAAAATCAGCAGCCCTCCTGTGATTTTTCAAGTATTTCCCAAATGGTGTTTAACAGAGCAAGGATTTTTTCACAGTATTTACAATAATATTTTTTTTCTTCTGGAGAAAGTCTTATTTGTTTTAATTTGGCTAGAATAAAAGCAGTTTTGTTTTTGTTTTTTACCATTTAAGGTAATTTTTTTTTCAACTTTGTTATCCAATGATTTGCCTAATTACCCTAACTTGCCTAGTTAACCTTATCAACATAATTAAGCCTTTAAATTGCACTTTAAGCTGAATACTAGTATCTTGAAAAATATATAGTAAAATATTATGTACTGTCATCATGGCAAAGATAAAAGAAAATTGGTTATTAGAGATTAGTTATTACAATTATTATGTTTAGAAAGTCTTGTATGTCTTGGGGGGAAAAATACAGGGGGACTAATAATTCTGACTTCAGCTGTATGTGCTGTTACACATTACCCTGTCAACACAGTGAACAATGCACAACAGTCTCCTCGATGAGCTAAAGCATTTGAAACGGTCTGCATGCATGAAGTGAATCAATGCAATGCATGACTGGTATGTTTTGTAAAATAACAACACAATGATTGATTCATGAAAATTGCTTTTTGATAGCGCTTATTTATTCCCCAAGGCTATGGAATTGTCATTAGCAGTAATTAAGATGAAAAAAAAAAAAAAAAACGTCAGCCTGCTGAAACCGACTAATCATTCATGTAAACATATCGCTGTGCCAGTGTCTAACTCCACTAAATAAGCAGCGGGCTTTTAGATAGGATGGGAGTTCGGTAAGTGCCATAAGCTAAAAAATGAGCTCTATGCATTTGTTACAGATATACTCATAATGGGGGGAACGCTGCAGAAAATCAATAGGTAATCAAGTCTGCAATCTAAAAGCGGGATGTGCTGGCCTCTTTTCTCCGCCGCTCACAAACCCGGCTGAAGATAGATGGGGAGGCTGTCGGATTTTGGACTAATACCGTAAGGTGCACGCTTTTTTTTTTTTAAATTGATCATTTTCGCAGCAGTTCAGATGCTCTTTGGGGAGGGAAAGTCACATGCAGGTTTGATCAGGTGGCACGGTCTGCTGATGTTCTGCTGTGTTATACAAGGCCAGCCATGAAAACCTCTTCTCTGCTGCCACTTTTGTAATAGGGTTTGTCAATGCAAATTATGCAATTATTCTTATTGAATAATTCACAGGGATATAGTGTTGTTGTTTTTTCTCTCCCCAAATCTCTTGCCAGGTTTCCCGTATTTTCAGAGTTCAGTGGAATTTTTCTCAAGCAAATAAATAAATGATAATAAAAAAACTGCTAAAGTAAATCAGATTTGACTAAACTAACCATAGACTTATCGTGGCATCTATATAGATGTATAGATGCATATGTTTCTGCTCTCTGATGATTTGAAGTGCTTCTTTTATCCTCATTTGTAAATCGTTTTGAATAAAAGTGTCTGCTAAATGATTCATTTGTAAATGTAAATTTATAGAAAGTGTCAGTTTTCAAAATGACAGGGACTATTTAATCTCTCAATGCTGATTATAATTATTAGCAGCAGCACTGGATCGTTTGATGAAGTGAAATTTGAAATTAGCAGCAATTCTTTGAAAATAGAAACCTTTTGTAGACTTTAAAACATCAGTAACACTTTACTTGAAGAGAGTGTTCATAAGACTGTTATAATCATGACATGACAATATGAATTCGATTCATGACACTATTATAATAGCCTCATGACAGTTAGGTTTATGACAGATTTATGACAAGTTATGTTGTCTTGATAATTTCAAATTGTCATAACAAAGACAGGTTATGATGTATTTATGTCACGTTGTCATAACAAAGACATCTCAAACATGTCACCTTTGCTTTAAAATGACATAACTGAGCAAATGACACTTAATAACAGTTGCCAAAACATGCATAATATCTCATTCATATCCATGACATGCCATGTCATGATTATAAGGCTATAGTCTATCTATCTATCTATCTATCTATCTATCTATCTATCTATCTATCT
>CAIGQV010019186.1:11555836-11575116 GCA_903798115.1 Danio jaintianensis | reverse complement strand
ATAATATAATATAATATAATATAATATAATATAATATAATATAATATAATATAATATAATATAATATAATATAATATAATATAAATTATGTCTGTTACAGTTATGCAACAGTGGTGAATATGTTTTATGAGCACACTAATGTATTGTACTAAACTAAACTGTACTAAACTGTTTCTTGAAAATCAAAAAGTATTCAAAATATTTTTATCAAAATCAAAAGGATGGAAATCTAAGTATTTTATATCAAGTAATGAACATCTTCATTCATTCATTCATTTTCTTTTCGGCTTAGTCCCTTTATTAATCTGGGGTCGCCACAGCGGGATGAACCGCCAACTTATCCAGCATATGTTTTATGCAGCGGATGCCCTTCCAGCTGCAACCCATCACTGGGAAACATTCATACACACTCATTCACACACATACACTACGGACAATTTTAGCTTACCCAATTCACCTATACCGCATGTCTTTGGACTTGTGGGGGAAACCGGAGCACCCGGAGGAAACCCACGCGAACACGGGGAGAACATGCAAACTCCACACAGAAATGCCAACTGACCCAGCCGAGGCTCGAACCAGCGACCTTCTTGCTGTGAGGCGAACGTGCTACCCACTGCGCCACCGCGTCGCCCTATGAACATCTTTTGTTTTTCTTTTCTTTTTATTAATAATTTCATATATTTAATAATAATATATGTTTATATTTTCGTTCCTTTCTCTTAATGAACATAGCTTTTTTTTATGTCTGCCAGTTGTCAAGGCAACCTCAGCACGTGAGATGTTGGCACACCACTTTGTTTTATTTGATAAAATTAATCAAATTTCACATCACATTTATTTGCAGAAGATGACTATCAGTCTGTTAAGGGTGTGATGAGATCTGATATTAAAATGGGACAGTATTTCACACTGAGGGGAAAAACTGCCTCATGATATCAGCATGTGTGAGGGTGAAAAAGTATCAGAAGGAAATGCTGTAGCAACACTGTTACATTTAACTAACACTGCCCTGCTCACCACAACACAAGCCCTGCTGTTGTTTTGCTTTTATAAAGAAATAAAAAAAAAGTTGCCATTCTGCACTACATGATCAACACTGCGTCACGGATTGGCAACAGTACTTTAATCATAAAATGTGTAATTCTAATTTTATGTTGGATTTAAATATAGTTAAATTTGCAACTTTTGGTGGAAACATAGCAATAAACTTTTTTTTTTGTTTTCACAGCTAGTTGACAAGGCATCCTTACTAATTCATCTTGTCAAAGTACTAAAATAATAACTGAAGCTAAACAAGGAATTGAAATAATCTAACAAATATTGAATAAATTGATTATTTACATATTAAACCAATAAATATTGTGGAAGAAAATCTAAGAAAGAAATCCAATAAGATCAACAAAAAAACATATGCCCCAGTATTTCATTGTTACTAAAGTAGTAAATTGATGCTGCAAAGTTTCTGGAGGGCCGCGGCTCTGCATAGTTTAGTTCCAACCTTAACTAAACACACCTGATCAAATTAATTGACTCCTTCAGGCTTGTTTGAAACCTACAGGTTGATGCTGCAGTCACACTAGAGTTTGAGCATGCAAAATTCTGTCGTACGGCGCTGCGAAAAGGGGCAGGTTAAACAAGATGATTAGACATTTAAAAAAGCGAGCGTTTGGTCCATATTTTACATTTCTGTCCAGATTGGTCATGTTTTGATCTTCAATTGGTCTCATGCAGTCGTGTGATGCGATTTCGGAGCTTGAACTTTGCAACGCAGCGAACTGCGAAACTTGTTGCACGAGCTTGCGTTTCCAGTCTTCCGCATTCACGTGCGTATGAATGGAAGTCGATGGGGAGAAAAGTCCAGTGTGACCGCGGCTTAAGGCTGATTTATACTTTTGCGTCGAGTGATCGGCGTGACCCACGGCACCTGCCTTGCGTGTAGCTGTGCATTTATACTTCTGCATGCTATTTGTGTTGCTCTGCAATAACACTTCCGAAACATTAGCTGACAGTAGGTTTTTATGTTCCTCTGTGTCGAGTTTCTTCGCGAGTGTTTATTTTTTTTCTGAACGGTACCTTAATGTACAAGAAGCTAAAACCCGCTCATTCAGAGGCAGGAACCCGGCGGACGTGCAACAACTTTAATCATAAGTTAAACACAAAACAAATGTTTCCATCTGGAGCAATTTCACGGGACTCAACACTTGTAAACGCTCGCTTCATCAAGCTCGCGACTGTCAGCACTGCCCACACTTGTCACTGCTACCAAGCCGACCAATCACAGAGCTTGCGCTATGCGTCGTTGCAACGTGTAGTTTTTTGAGAAGTGTGCATCAGCGTCAGTGTCAGCGTCAGGGTCAGCCACGGCAAGGGGTCTGCTACCACGCAAAGGCCTTGCCGAAGCATACACATGCACTTGATGCAGAAGCATAAATCAGCCTTAAGTGTGTCAGAGCAGTGTTGGAACTAAACTGTGCAGGGTTTGACACCTCTGCTCTAAATGATTATATTGACATTTTGAAATTTTGAAGACATATTAACAGTAGTTTATGAAGTGAAACACAATTAGAACAATTTACTCAAAGAATCAATAATAACTTTTTATATAGTTATAATATAATAATATAATAATAATAAATAATAATATTTGTTTTTTAAAATTCACGTTGTACACTTTGTAATACCTCTCATACCTCTCATATCTCATAATTAACAGCTGTTTCCTCATACACCATATTTAACCACATTCGTAATTTAAAGGAACACTCCACTTTTCTCTTAAAATTAGGCTCATTAAACAACTTTCCTAGAGTTAAACAGTTGACGTTTACAATTTTGAATCCATTCAGCCAATATTAAGGTCTGGCGGAAGCACTTTTAGCTTAGCTTAGCATAGATCATTGAATCGGATTAGACCATTAGCATCTCCCTCAAAAATGACCAAAATGTTTTGATAATTTCCTCATTTAAAACTTGACTCTTCTGTAGTGACATTGTGTACTAAAACCGACAGAAAATGAAAGGTTGCTATTTTCTAAGCTAATATATATTTAGAAACTATACTCTCATTCCAATGTAACAACTTGTCAAGCAACTTTGTTGTTGTACCTGCAACTGGATACTATTTTCAGGGATTGTGTAAAATATCTGCATGAGCCTTATTTCAAATAAATGTGAAGTGTTCCTTTAACAACTAAAGTACTAGAAAGTAACAATTGCCCGAGGAAGTGACGACAAGATATAAATAAACCTCATAATAAACACCCTACTTAATTTTAATACTTTAATAAGCCAATCTTAATCACATAAATTACCACGTTGTTTTGCCAGGCCTTGTTTATTTATCAATTTTTTTTTCTGCTCTCCAGGTACATTCAACCTTATGGCGATGTTAACTCTCTTCCTTTTACCTGAGGTGCTTCTCTCACAGATTCTCAGTCTCCACATCACTAAAACATAAACACAACTCTCACTGCAGAGTCCTCCAGGATGCAGTACAGTTGGTGGTACAATTCCTTGCCCGTGGTTACAAAATATTCATATCATTGATTGCTCCTCCGTTGGCAGGGAGATAAAAGATTGACAATGTGGAGATGAAGAGAGCGAAAGAGAGAGGGAAAGGGGAGGTGTGGCTGTGATTCATGCTAAAGAATATCAAAGTGTCTCAGCGAGGAGTCAGAACGAGAGAGAAAAACTGCAGCACATCCAGACAGCCTCATTTTAATAGAACCGTAAACACTGTCGCAAAAAAAAAATGCAAAAATAGAGTACTATTCCCTGACTCTAGCAGGCCAACGTTTGGGTCGAATGAATCAAAATCTTTGCCTGATATGCTGATTAAATTAAAGTGACGCTACACTGTTAGACATTATATTGTATTTTTTGCAGTAACTTACTGGCATCGTTGTTGCCAGTAAGTTACTGCAACTGCCCTTTTACAGTAACCTACCTGTAAATGCATTTTACAGTAAAATAGCTGGATCACAACGTCTTTTTATGGTAAAGTGGCCTTTACCGTATTTTAATTTTACAGTATGACAATTTTTACAGCACGTTTACTGTAATTTATTTACATTTCACACTAGCAGTACAAAACCTTTGTTTTTAGTATTTACTATTGAATTTATAAAGACAAGTGATAAGATCATGTTCATTTTCATTCATCAATCTATTTTAAATACATTTTGTGATACAAGATGTTAATTACTGTTTTTTTTCTCATTAACTGTCTAATTTTTGTCTTCAACTACAGTAGCAGTACTTGAGTACTTTGATTACAGTAGAATTCCGCAAATTCCTAAGTTACTGTAAAAGTTTTCAAATGACCCACAACGCAGTGCATATTACAGTAGTGAACTGTAAAGAATGTATGTGGTATTGTACTGGGCGTTTTGCAGTAAATCACTGTGAAACAGTGTATTATGCTTTTTCTTTTCAGATAATAACTTTTTTCCTGCCATTGACGAGATATCTTGTCAATTAAGAGACAACGCTTCCCCGACACAGACGAGTTAGGGCAATCCATGTTTTAGGACCCTAGAGCATGTCCTGAATGACTTACGGGACTTTTGGGTCTCATGGGAGAAAAATATAAGACGATCAGAGAGACTGTAGATCAGATTGGATATAAAAATGTTATACAGATTTTCTTTATACAACGAAATGATGCACCCCCGTCAATCTGAATTAAGTCATATGTGTGTGTGCACCCGCTTTGAATGTTATCAGTCGATTGAATAGGCGTTATCAGTGGTTTATCAGCTGATAGATATGGGCCAGTAGGGGCCTACTGCGCCTACTGGTAGGCTCAGAAAGCCATTATCAACCATCCACATAATTTATCAGCTGTACTAATATAGAAGAGTTCAGATCCAGATCTGTTTTAACATTACTGTGACGGTTGGGTTTAGGGTTGAGGTAGGGGTGGACGTTAATAAAATACAATTAATGGGAAATAATATAATTTAATAAATAATATAAATAATCAGCATAGGCTCATTCTGCATTTTGTCTTTAAAACGAACGCTGCATGGCGGTATACACGCTTACCTCCATATGAATGGCTTTTCTGCTGTTACCAGTTTCTCCAGTGGCTCACAGTGTACGTCGGCAGACTTGTGACGTGGTGCGGAATTAACAGCGATGACAGCGTTCGAGTCTGGTGAAGAACGGTTTCAGAAAGCATGTAAGACAAAAGCCAAACAAATAACATATTTGTTTTTTATTGCTTTTTTAAAAACAGACGGTTGGGTTTAGGGAAGGAGGAAGGGCGGGTTAATCGGTGCTTTTGAAAAAAAATCTGAAGGTTGGGTTTAGGGAAGGATGAGGGCGGGTTAATCTGTGCTTTTGAAAAAAAAACTGACGGTTGGGTTTAGGGAAGGAGGAGGGCAGGTCAATCGAAGCGGCCTCTGGTGGATTTACCCAAGAAGAGCAGATATTTGATATCTCATATAGCTGATTAACCATGTGGATGGTCGATAACAGCCTTCTGAGCCTACCAGTAGGCGCAGAAGGCCCCTACTGGCCCATATCTATCAGCTGATAAACCACTGATAACGCCCATTCAATCGACTGATAACATTCGAATTCGCTGGTGTGTGTGTGTATATGAAATATATACTACAGCAAATATCTTTAAAATGGAGTACTTTGAAAAAAAAAAAGCATTTTTCTCAGTTTTTTTGATTGTTTGTTTATTTGTTTGTTTTGTTAAAAATTATTAACCTATAAACCTATCTGCATTCAAGTGCTGATAAAACATGGACACATTAAAATATAATAAAATGTTTGTTTGTTGTTGTTCTATGCAGAGGCTTGATTCTTTATTTTGATATAAACTATGGTCATATATTTCTAGAGAAAAATATTCTGAGGGCTGGTCAATTTAGGTCAAAATCATCAAAAATGGTGGTGGCTGGCAACTTTAATTTAAAAAAATGCTGACGAGGAAAGAGTTAACCTAAATAAGGTTTTGCTGTATTCAAATGTTAAAGGTCTTGAAAGTTTCAAAGACAAAAAGTACATGATAAGTAAAGGCATGCGTTCACTGTGTGATTTTTGCGCATATAAATGCCATATTGTTTTCTCCATCAGGAGAAGTCGTTGATGCTCTTATGTATGTGGTTTGTACCATATAAGAAAAAAGTACAAGCCAATTTATAAACATGTCAAAAAAGTTTGTGAGCTTAAATTTGGTGAAATTCCATGCAATTGCTTTGGAGCGAGGTCATGTATTTTGTTTTATTTTACTTTGCTCTAACTATTTTCACATAAACTCACTGAACATCTTTTGACCATCAGAATGTACACTAACTTTATGAATAATTGTTGGATTTTTAGAAAGTAATGTACACCAAAATGTGTATGTATTGTGTGCATTTCAAAATACTGTGATTAATTATGTACTGCTTAAACTTTCAGATTGCCTTTTAAACTATTCAGATTATTGTGTGTCACAGCACCAACTGCTTGATGACTTTTTATTTATATTTTATAGGCTATTTATTTTCAGACTTAAACATTTTGACATGTTAGTCTAGCCTATGACATGCCAGAGATATTAAGTGAAAATGTTTTTAACTTTACAAGACTCTATTTGTTATGATTATATAATTTAACTAAACTGATGATGAAAACAACCTTTAAAGCAGTTATTATTATCATTATTTGATGTTAATTTCATACATAATGCTTAATAATGGAGCTTATTGCTAAAGTAACTTAAAATAACCTCTGTAACAAATGTAGCCATTTGTCAATGCACTAATGAGATTTAACCTAAAGTGTTATCTATTGTACTTCATAATGATTTGAAACACTGAACATTTATTAACACAGAAAATATAGAGTGTGTTTTGTTATTGTACCTGTTAAAGAAACCTTTTTTGGAGCTTATGATAATATCATCAATTGTGATCAAAGCCTCAGCAATTATCGCAACAAGAAATTTCATTTTGTTATTTGACTATTGCAATATAGTGATACAATCAAATTGATGTGCATGCAAACCTATTCAAAACATAATTTGGAGCCTTTAAAATAGCATTAAACTACATTCTGAGACTGTGGCCGATAAAGTCATTTTTTTAATGTGTACTGTGGTTACATCAAAACAAGTGAACATCTTAAAGCGCCTCTGAGATACTCGATCTTGTTTGCATTTCATGTGTGTTTAAACCTTTTCTTTTCACTTCATTACAGATCATATTGATCTAGCTTGGAGCATGCAAGCAAGGCGAGGAGTTTTTGTTGAGTATTATCCAAAGCTTCTCCATAGCTGTCAATTGATCATTTCAGTTGTGCTAAAGAGAAAATAAGAAGTTTATTGCTGAAAGTAGTGACATAACAGCCAGTTACAAGTAGTTTTGTATATTCAGCTATTTAATGAATCAATAAACTTTCAACCCCTAAATAAACAGACCTTAATTAAACAGAAATGTATAAATACTTGTTAAATGCGTATAATAGACTAATAAATCAGTATATACAGATGTTTATTTAATTTTTAATAATATTTTTGTTTTGTTGTTCTTTTTGTTTTAATAGTGGCCAAAAGTAATCTGATTTGTTTTAAATGAATGTGACCTGATTTTAAACTAATAAATCAGTATATACAGATGTTTATTTTATTTTTTATAATATTTTTTTTGTTTTGTTTTTCATTTATTTTATTTTATTTTATTTTTATAATTTTTATTTTTTATTTTTTTTATTTTATGCTTAATAAAGCATAAATTTATTTTTTATTTAATGTGAAATGATTTAAAAAATAATACATTATTATATACACAGATGTTTATTTAATTTTAGTAATATTTTTGCTTTGTTTTTCATTTATTTTATTTTGTTTTATTTTATTTTATTTTATTTTATTTTATTTTATGCTGTTCTTTTTGTTTTAATAGTGGCCAAAAGTTATCTGATTTGTTTTTAATGAATGTTAACTGATTTTAAACTAATAAATCAGTATATACAGATGTTTATGTAACTTTTAATAATATTTTTGTTTTGTTTTGTTTTGCTTTGTTTTTCATTTATTTATTTATTTTTTAATTTAATTTAATTTAATTTTATTTTATTATTTTATTTTATTTTATTTTATTTTATTTTCATTTATTTTATTTGTTTGTTTGTTTGTTTGTTTGTTTGTTTCTTTATTTATTTATTGTTTGTTTGCTTGGTTTTTAGTTTGTTTCTTGTAGTAGTGGCCAAAAGTAACGTGATTTGTTTTTAATTACTTTCATTGAAGAACAAGATGTCTGATGCTCAGGTACTGACATTAAAGCAAAAGGGAGACCAACAAAAAAAAGTCTTGTAGAATTTACTAACATTGCACCTATGAGAATCTTTTATATAAAGCACGTACTGTATATAATCAGTGACAATATAAGGCCTTCTATATGCACATTACTCCAAATGATTAGTGTTAAACACTGCATCGAGGTGTTTCCTAATTCCACAGCATCAGCCTTCCTGGTCAAGTTAAAATTCATATACCACTGATAAGAATAAATTGAACTAGGGGAAATTAAGCATTAAAAGCCTGAAAGTATTTCTTAATAACTGGCAGAATGAATCATCTCTCCTAAGCCTTTATTAATTAAAACACGGATTTAACAAAAGCTACGGGCATTAGAAGCAGCCTTCGTTATTTGCAAGAGTACAGTACGAGAGAGCAATATGCTGCAATGACAGCCTATCAAAGCACCGATATATTAAACTGCTACTTTAGAAAGATAGTAGAGAGAAACTGTGATGCTCAAAACTTACAAATGTATTCTATTGTATAAAATGCATACCATTTCTCAAGGGTCAAAGCCTAGGTTCAGCTGGATTTACAAGCAGCATGTCTTGAGCTTAAGGTAATTCCATATTTATATATAAGAAAAAAATATCACAAATCGCATTACTTTTGAAAAAAACTACCTAAAAAAAACATTACTTCAAAAAAAAAATAATAATACTACAACAACATCATGGGCACAGGTTCATGTCAAAAGCACATAAAAACATGAGTTCACATAATGTTGTTTAAGTTTGTGAAGGTAAACAGATGGGGAAGCTATAACATAAGAGTAGGTAAGACTATTATATCTGAAGACAACATACTAATAAACTCAACCAGGCCTCTGTGCCTTGAGCATGCCTAAGGCAGGAATTATATTAGGGATTTTACCACATGTATGTTCCAAGAAGAAAACTCAAAATGGAGGAGTTTGAGGGAGTTAAGAAACGGGGCTTACTGAAATACTGAAAAACTCCCTTTGGAGTGGAATTTGCAGATCTTTTTTCATGCTTAAATATTAACATTACATACTAATGAAAGATGAATGACGCTAAAAAAACACTGAGAATTCTTAAAGTCCACATGAACTGGAAGCTGCAACCTTTTTTTTAATTTTTTTTATACTTGTATTGGGACACAGTTCCTAGAAAAAGAGAATATTAAATGAGAAAACAGTGGGTGTGGCTTGTTTTTTCTGCTATGAGCTGAATGGATGTAGTAAAGTAGGCATTTCATTCAGAAAGATCGAGAAAAGGGTTTGGGGAGAGTTATTACAACCTAAAGACACCTCCTCCTCACTATTTCTGTTTGTTGTCAAAACTGACAGTTGGAAGGGCGTGCTTAAGTATGTTAGCCACGCCCAATACCTCAAAATCACATAATCTGAGAATTTAACTGAAAAACAAAAACAGGAAGTATATTTTCAGATTTTCATTTTAGATTACAAGAGCAAACTTTTTTTTTTTTCTTATTGACGTTCACAGATGAATTGTTCACCACAAAACTGGCAATATGAGCTAACAAAATCATATGATTAGTTTTGATTTCATGTGTACTTTAAAGCACTAGTGAACCCATCAAATTATGACCCGGCATGACAAAGTGGTAGTGTGTTTTTTATTTAAACAAATCAAGCTAAATTTCAGCTTAATTTCATTAATCATTATTCAATATAATGTATTATTAATTTAAAAAGAAAAAAAAAAAAAAAAAACAGTATTCAGTCACAGTAATTTAAAGTCACTGTGAAATCAAAATTTCAGTTAGTATCAATCCACTTGTTAAGTCGTGACATAAAATACTGTTATATATATATATATATATATATATATATATATTGTGACTGTGATTTTCGAAAGTAATACATTGCTTTGAAAACATTTATTATTACCATTTGATAAGCCTCCCCATACAGTTTGATATGGTGTTTGGACCGGGAAGCCGCTTCATGTGACGTCTCACTTAAGTGGATATGTTAATCTTAAGGCAAACTATAATCTAGTGTGCTCCAAAACAGTGACAAAATCTGCATTAGAAGATATAAACATTCAAAAATGCTTTAGGTTTGTCATTTTCAGCAAAATGAATCAAATTATTTGACGTCACCTTATACTTCAGTTTCTCATCAAATCTTCTCTAGTTTTTGATATGTCCCGGCCCTTCCAAGACGCTATTGCTGCATGCTAAAATCTGTCATTTATTTACGTCAAAAAGTGTTTGATCCAAGGGTTCACCTCTACACATAAGCAAATATAAGAAAAAAATAAATAAATGATAGCCAAACAGTGTTGATCTGATTCTGAACTCATTATTATAAACAACAACAACAACAACAACAAAAACACACATTATGTGCAGCATCTCTCTACGACAAGCCCTGAGGAGAAAAATACATTGAGCACACACAAACACACACACACACATCTCAGCGGACACCTTGATATCAAAACAACATAAAACACACACACACACACACACACACACACACACACACACACACACACACACACACACACGCACGCACGCACGCACGCACGCACGCACGCACGCACACAAAAGCAAAACAAAAATAAAACTGATTTGATGTCAATTGGCTACCTTGATGTCAAAATAATATCAAATGGACATCTTTTTTTGACGCCAATGTTAGATGTCAAATTGATGTCATTTTGACATCAGGCCAGTTTACGTGCAATGTAGGGTTACAAAATCCAGTGTAAATTTTACATTTGGAATTGAAGCTCTCAGATGAATAAAAATGTTCTTATATTATAACACTTTTTGTGTCGCTATTTTGGTGGACAATGCGTAGATGTCAAATGGATGACATCAAATCGATTCGCATTTTTGATGTCATGCTTGATGTTAATTTGATGTCGTTTTCACATCAAGGTGCCTGTTTTTGGCTGAATTAAGTCTGTTTTTGCATTAATGTGCACACAGGTATGGTTCACTTCAGCCCAGAGAGCCACAGCACAGAGCAGATCATATGCGTGAGTTGGCATGACCACATAACATATCAGACACATTTGAATTATGCAGAAAGTTGTTTTTTAAGTAGAAAAATGCCATGTCAGACTCAACATTGCTACAGTATTATAGACTTGAGTGATGCAATTGAGCTTGACGGCTCTGAATGCCACAGTTGTGATATAAACACCATTGGCTGTTTTTAAAAAGAGGGAGGGGCTACTCTATGTCCTGCCCTGTCTCCCTGTTTGAGACTTCCTCAAACATCAAATAACAATGCACATTTCAAAGCACTTCACAGGGCCTTTATATCGTTCAAGAGAGAGATCTGAACCCACTCCGTCAATATATTTCTTTACTAAAGGCGTCGTTAAACATTCAAAAGCACTGGATTCAAACAGATATTTAGTCAGTGGATAATAGCAAAGATAACATACAGTACGAACTCCAAAGAACAGGCTGAGGGAACTATAGGTGGTTACATAAAGCAGCAGTGTTATTGTTTGAAGGTGTTTGTTCTCGCACTGCTCTGAAACAGCCAGTAGCAGTTGTCACAGATGGCACTTTAAAGCATCTGCAGCACTTCACATGGGATTCAGCTCTTTTGAGAGAAGGTATCGCCTGGAGCCCTAGATGAAATGAAGTGGTAGTGTCGTTTAATTTATTTATATTATCTTTTACTTTATTTATTTTCCTATATACTGTAGTGTAGGTTTTTTCCATCTATGTTTTCTCTTTTTTTTAGCTAAATATTGTAATAATTATAAACGTCCAGTCATTGCCTTGAGAATCTTCTAGATTTTTTCTTTTTTAAATTGGCCACTCTTTCTAAAAAATTGGCATCTCTTCATAAAGTCAGTGGGAGTTCAATGCATGAAAACAAACCAATAAAAGACTGCAGTTGGCTTTATAATATATTTTTGATAATACTATTATTATTATTATTATTATTATTATTATAATACACTCACCGGCCACTTTATTAGGTATACCTTACTAGTACCGGGTTGGACCCCCTTTTGCCTTCAGAACTGACTTAATGTTTATGGAATAGATTCAACAAGGTACTGGAAATATTCCTCAGAGATTTTGGTCCATATTGACATGATAGCTTTTTGACATGGTAGCAGTTGCTGCAGATTTGTCAGCTGCACATCCATGATGCGAATCTCCCATTCCACCGTGTTCCAAAGGTGCCCTGTTGGATTAAGTTTGGTGACTGTGGAGGCCATTTGAGTACAGTGAACTCATTGTCATGTTCAAGAAACCAGTGTAAGATGATTCGTGCTTTATGACATGGACCGTTATCCTGCTGGAAATAGCCATCAGAAGATGGGTACACTGTGGTCATAAAGGGATGGACATGATCAGCAACAATACTCAGGTAGGCTGTGGCGTTGACACGATGCTCAATTGGTACTAATGGGCCCAAATTGTGCCAAGAATTGTCCAATTTTGGTGAGCCTGTGCGAATTGTAGCCTCAGTTTCGTGTTCTTAGCTGACAGGAGTGGCACCCGGTGTGGTCTTCTGCTACTGTAGCCCATCCGACTCAAGGTTGGACGTATTATGTGTTCAGAGATGCTCTTCAGAATACCTCGGTTGTAACGAGTGGTTATTTGAGTTACTGTTGCCTTTCTATCAGCTGGAACCAGTCTGGCCATTCTCCTCTGACCTCTGGCATCAACAAGGCATTTGCGGCCACAGAACTCCCACTCACTGGATATTTTCTCTTTTTCTGACCATTCTCTGTAAACCCTAGAGATGGTTGTGCATGAAAATCCCAGTAGATCAGCAGTTTCTGAAACACTCAGACCAGCCTGTCTGGCACCAACAACCATACCACGTTAAAAGTCACTTAAATCACCTTTCTTCACCATTCTGATGCTCGGTTTGAACTGCAGCAGATCGTCTTGACCATGTCTACATGCCTAAATGCATTGAGTTGCTGCCATGTGATTGGATGATTAGAAATTTGCTTTAATGAGCAGTTGGACAGGTGTACCTAATAAAGTGGCCGGTGAGTGTAATTCCACACACAAATGATCTTCCTGTGCTATTATAAAAAAGTCCTAATATAAATGACAAAACATAATCTGAACTAACCGAAAATTCTTAATATGGTCAACAAACTAACTCTTCTTAATATACTGTAGTAAACAAACGGAGCAAATCAAGCAGTGCCATCTACAGACTATTACTAATATTTTAAAGGAATAGTTCACCCAAAAATGAACATTTACTCACTATTTACTCACCCCTCAAGTGGTTTCAATAATTTATGAGTTACTTTATTTTGTTAAACGCAAATAAATATATTTTGACAAAAGTTGAAACCATTGGCATCCATAGTAGGAAACATTCTTCAAAATATCTTGTTTTTTGTGTTTAAGACAAGAAAGAATCTCAAACAGGATTGGAACAAGTTAACGGTGAGTAAACGATGACAGGATTTTCAGTTTTTGGTGAACTATTGCTTTAAGATGTGTAAAGGACTAAGCGAGTCACATCGATGCATTAATAAACATTAATGCTTTTCCTTTACACATTTGAAATCTTTCAAAAATCTAGATTTCAGCAACATGGTTAAATCTGAAACTCTCTCTCCACCTGTAGAGTCTACAACAAACATGATAATGAACATTGATGATTTATTTATATGCACGAAACAATACATTTGCATTTGGGCTTGTGGTTTATTAGCAGAGCTGCTCATAAATCAGAAACTGTTATTCTAATAAAATCCTTATTATTAATTCAGGAGAGAATCTGTGGATTTGAAAAAAAGTAATTTATCAGATTTTATTCCATTCGACTTCTTTTGGAAACAAATGCCATTGCATTAATTCATATGACCAATCAGCTTATAAGGCTGGAATATACTAATCAACATTTTAATTGCAACAGAACTAGTCGGCATCATAAGTTGTTAATATTAAAGTTAATCATTTTAGATGCAACTTTGTCAACAAAATAATGCAAAATAAACCCAGAGCAATTATGCATTTCCGAGCAATGCAATAGTGTTAAATTGATGATTTTTCCCCCAATGGAAACTGTACCGACCACATCCAAATCTGCTTTTTTTTCTGTTTTTTTATTATTTATTTTTTACATATTTTCTTTTCAATTACTGTTCTCATCTCCTTGACATTCATGATTGTTTCATGTACAGTTTATTTCTTTTACTGTATTATAATTACAGTAGGCATTTGCTGTTAGAATAATAGCCCTTGATCAATTCAGTCTTTCACATATACTGTATCAGTGACAAACTCCAATGAATGCTGTAGCAAGTTTAGAATATTTTTTTTTTTCCATTATACATTATTACCTACAATAATCTTGGAGATTCTTTTTACTTTAAAATAGATTACAAATTACTGACTACTACTGGAAAATTGTAATCTGATAACATTACTAATTACTTAATGTAAAAAGTAATCAGATTACTAATTACTTTACTTTGAAGTTACTTTTAAAACACATAAAATATACCTATTAAAATACAAAATAAACTGCAGCTCTTTCAGTGATTTAATATTCACTGAAAAACATTACAATGAGTTGATCACAGCAGCTTGACATATTCAAAAGACTTCTCTCATCATTCACTTGTTCCAAACCTGTTTGTCTTTTTTAAGACATTTAGAAGAAAACTGGATACCTGTAACCACTGACATCCATAGTATGAAAAAGCACTGCAGTGTTTGGGTGTTCTGTGTTTGTCTGAGATAATTAGTCTACCGAAATGTGTATATTCCATACAAAGTATGAAGCTGACCGGTCAGTTCTTGTCACGTGACTCGCAGTTTTCAACTAGGTGCGCAAGCTAAATGCGAGTGCGCTCAAAAGACGCGATATGTGAACAGCCCCATAAGCAGCTACACTTCTCTTCACATATAGAAGATACCTTCACTCCAGGTCCTCCACAAAAATCCAATTTAGCCTGTTTAGGGTGAGTTGGACCGCCGTGTTTTTGGGTGCCGGTGTTTTTGTTCAAGTGCTTGAACAAGTTGCTGGTCGAGTTAAAAGCAGTCGAAAGTTCTTTAGAGACTGGACATAGACTGCACTTCAGAGCAATATTTTTGTTTTTACGCTCAATGAAATCACAGTAATGTCTGTATTTACACTTGAAGAAGCAACCACTCTCATCAGCAGGAACAGTATTTCAGCTCACGTTCTCCAGCTATTTAAAAGCGCATGCTTATTAACTGACGTTGCAGCAGAAAACGTGATTTAAAAGAAGCATTTTTTTCTTCTTCTAAAAACTATATTTGTAACGTAAGTAACGCAAATACATTGACTTTAGTAACTGTAATCAAATTACACAAATTCAAAATGTAATGCGTTACATTACTGCGTTCCCCAAAAATGTAATTAAAATACAGTAACGTGTTACTGAGGAACGCGTTACACCCAACTCTGTTTAAATGTTGTCTAGTGTATAATGCCTGTTATTTTTCAATTTCTTCAGATTTGAATAGTCATGTGTAGTCCAGCCTTTACTAAAGGAAGTTAGAAAGTGATTTGACTAAAACAACAATTAAAAGTTTACTGTTAGTTGTTCTGTTCATTTTCAAATCGCATCATACACTTTTGAACAGGCACTGCCTTTAGCCACTCTACACAAAAAAACACAGGACAAGATGCAAAAATGCACACAAAACAAAACTGATGACAGTTTCTATGCAAAAGTAGGGTTGTAATGAGTATGCCACTTATTGCAAACAGACGGTGAGCTACGCAAAACCCTAATGACGTTTAGGAGTGCATATTAAAAGCCATTTGTACACTTTGCAGACGCAGAGTGAAGTCTGGATAATATTTTACCATGCGTAATGGTGTCCCTGTGGCTATACATAACTTCCCACTGTCACTTTCCATTTGATGTGTCATGAGAAACATTATGAGTGCCTTCACACTAACGTCGCTCGGCATAAAAGAAAGGAGGGAATGACATATTGCACAAACAGTCCAAGGTAGCAGACAAACGAGCCATTGTGCGTCTCATTTTTCAGCTGCGCTCTTCGTGTCTTAAAACCGAGGCGGAGTTGAAAATGAAGCGCAGTTTTTGTGTCATGGATCGAGGATGTATGATTGCTAGCCTAGCTAAGGTGGATGAAAAGTCTAGCTCATAGAAGTGAACGAGAATAATGAGAGAAGTTCAGGTTTAGGTCAAGAGGTCAGTGGTAAGAGGTCAGTTTGGTCATTCTTACATTTTGGTGAATTTTCCGCCCCCATGAAACAATGTTGCACATTTTGTATTAAATGTTACAGGTTTTTAAACACATTAGCACAAAAAAAAAGGTTCCTAAGATGACTTAAATAATGACCCAATAATCCCAATAATCATAAAGGCCCAACACTGAAAATAAAATAAAATAAAATAAAATAAAATAAAATAAAAAAATAACATTATTTGTAAAATATTTCAATTAAAACATTTTCTATGTATTTAATTCCTTTTTATGGGAACCTGTTTTTTGTTTTTTTAAACTGAAAGATTTGCTGAAAGTGTCATCATTTCCTTGGGGAGAAAGCAACTCCAAGGAAAAAAAGTTTTGGTCTTTTATAAAATATACAGTAATTTGTACAGTATGACTTGCAAATGAGGAATACAACACGCGATTCATCATGCAGACTCAAGTAATATCACAAGATTACTCCTGTAGCACTAGTAATACAAAGATCATTTTGAACATTTCTGACAAAAAAAATCTGACCGTGAGATTAAAAAAGTCACAATTGCCCCCTTTTTTGTTTTATTCCATGATATAAACAAGCTTCAATATGCAGCAAACTGCTACTTTAAACAAAATGCGTCGACATTCTGACAGATTAAAGGGATAGTTCACCCAAAAATAAAAAGTACTTACTTTTGGGCGAACTACCCCTTTAAATCAATCGAGTACTGCAATCACTGAGACGGCACGAGTTACTTCATACATCGACCTTATGATCACCGCATAATCAAGAGAGGCTCGTCAAAGGCACTTTCCCCAAACAAATGGATCAGACTTTGAATAAAGCGATTAAGGACATCAATTAGCATTCACCCCTCCTGCTATCAGCAACCCTCCACGCAACATTAGACATGAAAACTCATCGAGAGCTTTGATCTGCGAGCGCGTGCATGTACAATTGGCCAATTGAGGACCTTTATAGAGCCATTTAGAAAATGGCAAAGTGGAAGCACAAAGGCAGCTACGGCAAACATACAAAAATAGCAGCGAGAAAGGCAGGTAAACAGCGCCCTGAATAAACCTAGGCACACAGCTGCCAGATAGATAAGACGGCTAGTCTAACAGCTATGAGATGAGAAAAAAAGAGAGGCCGTTCCCCCTATGTGACTAAGCCACTAAATGGAACTTAGCCCTTATCTGAACTGATGCAGGGATTCCTCTGATTTGCCAGATTTGCTTTGATGTGCTCAGCTTTAGCGGCCGCCGAGAAGCCATGCTAGCTGCCGTCATACATGCTTTTATGCGCCTATGCAACACAATGCCACCCGAGCCCCGACTAGCTCTAGATGGCCTTAGCAGCAAGCAGCCGTGTGAAAAGAATGTTAAAAGTATTGTGTAGTGAAAACATTTTCTGGCCTCTCTTGTACGCATAGTCAGATCTGCCATTTCAGTTTTACATCTGATGTTACATGAGCTGAGCTTCTAGCTCTGGTAGAGTGAAGAGGGGGGGGGGGGGGATAAAAAAAGTCGACTTTCTGTTTTCTACAGATCACTAACCTGCATTTAAATGAAGCGGGGATGCATGTTTTGGAGTTGAAGTTGCTCATTGCTGCCATCTAGTAGAGCAATGGGAGTAGTGCAAGTATAGCTAATAAGCTTTTGATCAAAGGATCTGGCTATGCAGCTGCAGCAGTGATGTTTAACAACATATCTGTCTCTCTGTATGTGTAAATGTGAGATCACATAGGTCTAAAGAGTATTGTTTAAATGATTCCCAGGAAAATAAAAAATAAAAAAAACATTAAATGAATATATAGGATTATATAGTGCTGCATATCACTGGTGCATAAACACTTTTCCCTGGGTACACAGTTTGTCAGCTCAAATATTAAAGCCATCAAGCTGCAATGCAATTGCAACTTTGTACATGATTTTATTTCACACATTTTAAGCATGTGTTTTTTTATCAAGAAAGGCTTTCTTGTCAGGATACATTTTCATGTTTGTTCTTAATATATAAAAAATCCACGAAATGAAAGAAGCAAACTAAAGGAATAAACTGTTCAGTGTTATCTGGTTATATTATTGGTGTTTAAAAAATGTAGAAAGTGTAGAAAATAAATGAGAGCAGCTAATAAAAATAATGGCAATGAGGCATGTTTTGTGTCAGGATAATATATGTCCTATAAATGAAGACAAATTACAGACTCAAAAAAGTAAAGTAAACTGACCTATGTATGCTTGTGCATATTTTACACAGTTATAGAATTGTAATAATGTATTTTGGACAAAATGAAATGATGAATGAATTAAATTAAATGAGGCAGGAAGGAAGGAAGGATGAAAGCAAGCAAATATGAAAGGAAGAACAGAACAAAGGATGAAAATAATCAAGGTAGAAAGGCGAGAAACATGGAAGGAAGAGTGAATAAATAAAAGGGAAAAAGGGAAAAGTGAACAATGAAAGGAAGGAAGGACAACAGGAAGGAAAGTAGGAAAATGAAAGTAAGGAATAAAAGAAGGGAGGTAGGAGTCAAGACAGTAAAGACATGCAGACAGATGGATGAAAGGAAAGATTAATCGAAGGAAAGAATGAAGAAAAGAATCGAGGTAGAAAGGAAATAAAAACGGAAGAAAGATGGAAGGAAGGAGGGATGAAAGAAATGATGAAAGTAAGCAAATATTAGAGGAAGGAGAGAACAAAGGAAGAAAATAACCAAAGTAGAAGGAAAGAAACATGGAAGGAAGACAGATGGAAGGAAGAGTGAATGAAAGGAAGGAAGGAAGGAAGGAAGGAAGGAAGGAAGGAAGGAAGGAAGGAAGGAAGGAAGGAAGGAAGGAA
>CAIGQV010019186.1:11537539-11549183 GCA_903798115.1 Danio jaintianensis | reverse complement strand
TTTTTTTCCTCATATTTATTTTGTGTTGTCACTTGTCACTTTATGTACACTGGAAGCTTCTGTAGCCAAAACAAATTCCTTGTGTGTGTAAGCACACTTGGCAATAAAAACCGATTCTGATTCTGATTCTGATTCTGATCAACTAATAAATGCTAAGCAGCATAGAAACTCATAAAGGACAATTTATCAATGGTTTCAAACAAATAACATTTAATTTGGGTTTCAGACATTCAAGTACATATAATAAGTAAAAACATAACATTTATAGTTTTTAAATTACATGCTGATGTCTATGGAGAAGGCAATAATAATTATTTTTAAATATAACAGGACAATGTGCTTCATTCACGTAAGATACACACAGTTTAGATTACTAGAAAGTTTACTTTATCCCTCTCCCTACTTTAAACAGTCACTTACTTTCATGTATTTTGGGGAAAAAAATGAATTAACATGTTGTAAATCCATCATCACCCATCATATATCAAATAGTATGATCATTATTAAGCCATTTAAATAACAAAATACGTGTCCTTACACATATTTGAGAGTCAGAATATCAGAGATTTCACAATACAATTAGGATGTTTGTCAACATTTATAAAAAAGGGGAAAAAAGAAACAAAACATGATATATGCATAAATCATGGTGGCTGCAGTGTGTCACATGATAAACTTGACGCGTCACCATGGAAACTTTAAAGCGATGAGTTCTAAATAATATTCACATTGAAAAAAACTCACACAGGGGAGTAAGCAGGAGTGTTTAAAGCTTACTTGTGAAAGGGTTAAACAATACAAATAACACAAACCAAGACTTCAGTTTAATTTGTTTTAGCATGCATAGAGAATTGTGCCATCAATGTACATCTGAATATTAGCAGTGGGACAACTAAAGCCAAATCAATAATATACAAACTAAACAGAATAGGACCCAATACTGATCCCAGAGGAACTTAAATATTACAAACTAATGATTACAAAACATGGATGTTCCATTAGGAATTTATTTAGACTAACAAAATGCAGTTCAGAAGAACACAAAATTGTTATCCTATGACATAAAAACTTTTAGATCCTTAAAAACCAGTACAAGACAGCGCATTGGCAGCCATTCGTTGTGTCTGAAATTGCAAACTAGCTAGGTACTACATGGACATTTGAACTTTGCAACTGTTAAAATTTAATTTCTACATAGTACAGTATGAGTACATAGAATGTAAGTATAGCATGAATGTTGTATGTACATTCACCATGCTGTCATTATCATATGACCTACCAGTGTCACTTGAATCACTTTACTACCACTCATATATCCTCTCTGTGGCTTAATGATATTAAATCATCCATTTATTGCACACTTCACAATCTCTACAACAGAAAACATTAGGATGCCAATATAGGCCAAAAAAAATGTAGTCTGATTATCATTAGGCAAGCAACGTGTAGTTTCTTGTCCACAATACAGCAAGAATTTATTAGTCAAAAATTTATCTGACACAGTGACTATTACAAAAATAATGTCATAACCCTCAAGACTTCATAACTTCCTCATTCACATATATCATCATATGGTAAATATTAATGTGAGAAATTCAAGATAAGGGTATATTGTAGAAGTGTGTCAATGTTCTTCACTAAAAACATGCATCTTTACAATGGAAGCAAACTGTGGCAAAAAGGGTTTAAAGCAAAATGGAAATATAATTGTTTCCTAAAGCAAATATTTTATTTGAGCTGTGAAATTTATGAAATAATGTAGTGTTTGTGTTGTGCGTATACTGGTGTTTCATGAATCCATGAATCAGGGATGTGGGTTGAGAGGTACTACGTTTCACCCACAATTAACATCAACATGCCAATGGTTGTTATCACATAATTCAACCCACCATAGGCATGACTCCTATTTACATTGCATTCACATTTATTAACTTGGCAGACACAGATAGACATACTCAGACATAAGCACAGCATAAGCAGTGAGTCATTCGAGCAGTCAGCCTCTTATGAAACAGGGTTTAGAAAATGGCGAAAACATTATGCTAATAATACAGTACATAACTAACCCACTGCACTCAAAACATGCTCAACTCAAATGCAGGTAAAATGTAATGTGCAAAAATGTTATGTGCAAAAAAAAAAAAAAAAAAAAACATGGAAGGAAGTGTTATTAATAGTATCTTTTTATTATCAGTAAGAACAAGTTATTTAATTCTGGACTATTGTTCTATATTGTCGCTGACAATTTAAAGGAACACTCAATTTTTTAATAGGGTCATTTTAGTCCACTAGCTTAGCATAGATAATAGAATCGGATTAGACCATTAGCATCTCGCTCAAAAAATTCAAAAAGACCTTCGATAATTTTACATTAAAATTTTGTGCCTGCTGCAGCCATGGTACAGCAGCAAGGTTCACCGAAAGAAATGACTTTATTTTGGTGAAGTCAAATCTAATAAATTTACTCTCATCATTTTTTAATTGTATTATTAAGTTTCAAGGATAACTAGAATTTTCTAAGTAAATATTTAATATTTACACATTTACTTCATGTAATAAATGAAATGAGTGGAAAGAGTTCAATATTAATATTCATTTAATTGTAATATTTAAATATTTTCTAATTGTTGCAAACCTAATAAAATCCTTATTAAGTACATTTTAATAATGGATATGTCACAATGGATATGTAGTTCAAAGCATGCTTTGCAAGGTATTGAATTAAGAGGAGAATATTTTGAAAATAAAAGCAATCTTAGGTGTTTAAATTTGAAAGAAAGAGTTGTTAGAGTTTAATCTTCATTAGTTTGAAGGTTAGGAAGAGTTTTGAGTAAGTTTTTTTTAGTTTTAAGGTTACCACCTTGCAGAGCAGTAGCACTCATGCTTAGGGCTTTGGCATTTTTATTATCAGCAGTAATGTTTGACGCTTTACTCAGAGAGCCATAGCTATGCTAATACTTCTTCTGAGATCAGTAAGCATATTTAAAGTAGATTTGCTCTTGGGTTCAATTTGCTTAAAATAAATTAATAATTCAAAAATAAATATTCTATAAATAATTCATGTGGAAATGTGTGTCTTAATTAAACCAACTTACACCAAATATACTAAATTGTAACTAATAAGATTTATTTGAATTGATAAAAGCAATGTTCCTTCTGCTAAAACAAGACATTACTTGGTTCATATAAATAAATGTAGACTCGAAAATAAAGATAACTTTTAATTAATTAATTTAGGAGTGTTCGGTTAAAAATTAAGTACATTTTACATGATATTGACAAGTTAACTTGAAATTTGTTCGTGCAAATTGTTACAAGGATTTTTTAAAGTAAATCTTAAGAGTTTTTTCAATGAAAATAGCTACTTTTAATTTTCTGTTGATTGTTGTACATGATGTAACTACAGAAGAGTCAAGCTTTAAATAGGAAAATGATCAAAACTCTTTTTTGAATAGAGCAAGATGCTAATGCTCAAATACGATTCATTCATCTATGCTAAGCTAAAAGTGCTATCGCCAAACCCGGAGATCGGCTGAATAGATTAAAAAAAATAATAAAATGTAAAATTCAACTGTTTAACTCTAGGTGACTTATAAAATTAAGCTATTTTCAAAAAAAGTGGAATGTTCTTTTGTAACCTTATCTCTCCACATTAGCAATTCTTTGAATAACTTGTGATATTTCACTTGCTGAGCTTCCATGGTAATCAGATTTTACTGTGTGTGAAGAATGCGAATGACTTTACTTTTGTTTAAAAAAAAAAAAAAAGTTGCATCTAGGACATTAGAAATGATCCGTAAAATGTCTTTCCCCATTTACTGAGAAGCACATGTTCCGCTAGAGGCTTCTGTATGTGCTTGAGCTGACTTGAGCTGCAATCAATTCCAATCAGCTCGAAATGTTTCAATCAATGTTTAGAAATCGCACCGAACACAATGCATAATAAAATGTTAACAGTGTTACCAAATGAATTAAACATTTTTAATCAATAATGTGTTAACTTTGATAGCACTAATGAGAAATTATACTTACAGCACACAAATGAAGAAAAATATTTTCATTTATATAAAAGTTTTATGTTTGTGATGCTAAAGCTTGGCTGTAGTGTAGAGTGGCAGGTGAAAACTAGTAGACAGATTGCCTGCATCTACAGGCTAAAATCAATGCTGAATGCTGTGAATATATGTGAACATAAAGATTTCAGCCCAGAGAGACTGTTGAGATGTGAGAGAGCAGAGAAGTGTTACAACCCAAACAATCAGAAAAGACCAGAGGCCTGTCGCATAAAACAACTTTAACAAACTACGGGTTGCAGAGTAAGTCTTGGGTTGACAAAACCAAACAAACACAATCTAGTTAAGATCAGGCTAAATGGTTTCACAATGCTTGATATAAACTTTCTCTGATCATTTGTAGTTTAACCCAAAGTTTGTGATTAACTCTGGAGTGCATGCAGCTGAACGTGTGACGTGCTGCAAACAGCCAATCACACAACACATGAGGGAATCTGTTTGAGTCATTTCTGGTAAGAGAGGCAGCAATTCACTTCTCTGTTGAATATTATTGTCAAAAATATATTCATTCATTCATTCATTTTCCTTCAGCTTAGTCCCTTATTCGTCAGGGGTCGCCACAGCAAAATTAACCACCAACTGTTCTGGCATATGTTTTACCCAGCGGATGCCCTTCCAGCCTCAACCCAGCCCTGAGAAACACCCATACACTCTCACATTCACACACATACAGCCAAGTTTTCATTCATTCATTCATTTTCTTTTCGGCTTAGTCCCTTTATTAATCAGGGGTTGCCACAGCAGAATGAACCGCCAACTTATCCAGCATATGTTTTACACAGCGGATGCCCTTCCAGCTGCAACCCATCACTGGAAACACCCAAACACTCTCATTCACACACATACACTACAGCCAATTTAGCTTACCCAATTCACCTATAGTGCATGTCTTTCGACTGTGGGGGAAACCGGAGCACCCTGCAGAGGGAACCCACGCCAACACTGGGAGAACATGTAAACTCCACACAGAAATGTCAACTGGCCCAGCCGGGACTCGAACCAGCGACCTTCTTACTGTACTATAATAAATGCTAAAATAAATTTACAATGCAGAAATAAACACGGTTGATGCAACAAAACTTTAAGAAAGCTACTTGAACAAAATATTATATCAGTGCAAATCAATCAACAGATTTTAATAAAGTAGGTTCACAGACAGCTGAAAGACATTTAATGAAATTTTTTATATTTATTTTTGCCTATATTACTGTAGGAAGGAAGTGAACGAAGTGACAGGAAATGCAGTTGAAAAGAAAGGAGTTGATGGGATCAGGAAAGGTCCATTATTTGGGACTCGAAATTGGAACAAATGCTGCACAGTTGCATTATATATTGGTGCATTGACCAGGCCATCAGTGCAAAAACACTGCCAAAACTGACTTTTGAAAAAACAAGCTTTATATATTAAATTTACAAATGTAACCTAGAATAAAACTTGATCTGGAGCAGGTTAGCCATAAGTAGACCACACTGATTCTGCGCACGCAGAAATTCGCTAATTTTTAGCCCATCATTGAGTCTATTTATTTACTTGTGTAAATGTGTGTACATTTATTTATTTAAATTAATTTCAGTAATATTGTCTAATATGAAAATATTAATATGATTTATTTACAATACAGTTTGTAAAGTAATATTTTCTATCTTTTAGTAGATTAATTACATGAGAGATTTGCTTTGTTTACCAAATAAGTGGATCTAATTGGATTTGCATTGTAAACATTAAATAAAAGTTAAAAATGTATTATGTTTTTATTTTAGGTTTTCAGTTTTTAGTTACGATACTCCCAAAATCATTCCGCATAAACCTGCAGATTTTGTACAAAATTATGCGCAGAATTAGCTAACAATGTCCGCAGATTCTATCTTGCCCTAGCCATAAGTTACCATAGCAAAAAAACAACCTAGCCTTCTTGAGCCCAAAAACTCAAACTAAACACAAGCTTACCTGTGTAAAAGCCCAAACCGGCTTTGCACAAGAGGACTCAGCTACATGGGGCTATTAAAAATATATATATAATAATAATAATAATTAACATAATGAGCCCAATCATACATCCAGCACAGTAGAGCACCAGGTGCAGTTTTTTTTTTTCCTTTCTACTTTCAGCCCAACAGTTATAATTTTCTTATCCTGTGCCATGCTGTTTAAATAGAAAATACACTTGTGCCTATTTGTCACCCATTGGCTGCTGATCTGAAAACTAGCTGTAAACTAAAACCTGACCTAAAGTCAATGGCACAATATAATACTGATATGTTAATATAAACGTTACTCTTGCTAATATGCGCTTATAATGCTCATACACACTGCTTACTACATACAGCACACAGCGATGCACAGCAGCACACAAACATTGTAGACTACAAAATAATTGCAATAATTTATCTTTTTATGGCATTATTTTCTGAATGATGTGATAAAAAGCGCTTCGCGAAATCCCTTCAGTAAAAACCTTTGACTCTAAATATGTAAAAAATATATAAAATAAACAAATCAATAATAATAATAACAATAGTAATACTTATTATTATTGTTGTTGTTGTTATTATTATTATTATTGTTGTTGTGTTAATTATTATTATAATATTAATTATAATAAAAACTATTGTTGTTGTTGTAATAATAATAATAATAATAAAAATAATAATAATAAAAACAACACTAATAATAAACAATACCTTTAATTTTAATCCAAATAAAAAGGCATGCTTGCAATTCTTACTGTAATCAATCAACAAGTAAAGTATGTTGATAACCATTAGTTTTTTTCACCCTATTCACTTGTCTTGCCTTAAAAAAAAGAGAGAAAACTGCAGTCGCTTGAGACAGAGAGATTAGAAATCTATTACTGGAGCAGATAACCATTGGCCCTCTTCAAGTCATTTATCTAACTGTCCTCTCACATGGATCTTAAAGTTTGCATCTCCAGCCCTCAAAACTCAATATCTGAGAAGGGCTGTTACTGAAAGTGTAATGAATTGCACAGGGAGTCTGAGTGTGTCATCAGTTAATTCAATCTACTATAGCCATGAAAAAAAGAGAAAGAAAAATCACATGACACACCGCAGGATGAAATGGTGTTTGGTTGGTGCGGTCAGTTGCACAGAAGCTAAAATGGATGATGGTGTGTGCTAAATTTGTGTCAGTAAATGGGTTGAGGAGAAGAGAGTTTACTTTAGTCAAATAGACGCAGTAAGTGATGCAACAGAATTATGGGAAAACAATAAATGAGCACTAACCACAGAGTTAAATAATGAACATTACACAGCAGCCTAAGAGACATTTATCATGGAGGAAAAAGGGAGTGAAGAATGTTATCAAGCTGAACTTCGAATCGGTGTTCATACCATTAGGAAAAGACATCAGATGTTAAATAAGTGACATTAAAATATGACATACTGAGTTATAATTATTATGATATATTATTATTATTATGAGAAAAAAGTTGAAATTCTGACAGTTCATACAAAGGGGTGGACCAATAGCCCGTTTCCACTGAGTGCTACAGTATGGTACGGTTCGGTACGATTCTGTAAAAATACGGTATGCTTTTATGGCCGTTTTACACTGTCAAAAGGTACAAAAAAGGGAACCGTACCATACCACTTTTTAGGTACCCTTTCCAAATGGTACCTAGCATAACAAAAGGTGGAGCGAGACGCGCAGCTGAACGCTATTGGTTTACAGAGATATGTCACTAGCGCGTGCACAAGCAGGAGAATGAAAACAAAGGAAGCGCCATTTTTAAATGCACAGCCGAGACATTACACCATAATAATATATACATAAAATAACGAGTCTTGGTCGATCCGAGCTCAAACAAACCTTGTCGTCGTCTTGATGAACAGCCACAAAGCCAAGAAGAAGAGCAGAATCTACCCTGTGTCCAGGGGCCGATTAAAAAGTAGCCTAGTTGTGACCTAAAGGGACGCTAAGTTACAACTTACACACTACTAAATATTTTTGTGTTGCACCACTAAACTTAGTTTAAAAGTAACGCTAAGTTCTAACTAAATATTTACGGCAGCATCCCCCCATGTATAACGTAGAAAAGAGATGAAGGAGAGATTAGTTTACACTGAGGAGCTCACGATAATAATGAAGAATGATCTCCCTCTACTCACAGCCTTCATTTCCTCCCAAACCTCGCATTTATTTCAGTTTGTGAAAGAAGAGTTTAATTTTCTTTCAAGGAGTGTTTTGTGTTAATTGCATCACCAATTAAAACCAGACTTTCTTCATGACTGAGTTCTTCTCCCTGCTCTTTTCTCTTTCATGTGTAGGATATAAACAATTCAAGTTTAATGTTTCGATAACTTCATGTGTATTTCGCGTGCATTCATGGCTCGCGATGCAGGTGTGTGCGTCGTCTGTTATTAGTGACTGACTGTAATTTAATGTGCTATAAAAATGTAATTTATAATTTCATAGGAGAGTTATATATAGATGCATTGGTTGCAGAATTTTAAAGCAGTTTAACGATTTAACTGCTTTTTATTGTATATTACGTCATTCAATGCGACTACGCATGACTTTTATCGAGAGCTTACGACCTACTAACTACAGTATGCCTTAAGAATATGTGGTGCAACCGAAGTAAGATCAAATTTAGTTACAAACTAGCTAGTACTTACTAAGCCCTTAGTGTGGACTTTACGTTCCAGTTTAAGACAGAACTTACGAACAGCTAGTGCAAACCTACCCTGTTGTTTACGAGGCCGTCTAAAAGCACAAGTGGTTTCACTTTCTCGAGAGAGTTCGCGTGAGCTAGCCGCACGTCTATATTTGAAATAACGAACTTGAGCTGATGATAATAATGTGCGTGTGATTATTGAAGTGTTTCTGACATCCGATCCTTTCAGAAACGGACAAACGAGAGAGTGGAGCACGAAAAAACTAAAAGGAGCACAAAGGAGCAAATTTCAGCAACCTAAAACATGAACAAACTGCCATGTTTAACTATTATCATCACCTTTTGGACTATTATGAACTCGGAATGACGGAATTACTTTCTAACAATATGTTAACCTGAAGTGCACAGTGAAGAATAAAGATACAGATGAGAGGTTTGCACTGAGTGTGGGCTATATGTTTCGTGTTGTTTTTGAAGCCAAATAAGGACTAAATGTATGTTGCGTGTAGTCTTTCTGTAATTGGTAACATTCCGGAGACTGTAGGGGTCTGTATGTGTTCATACCTGTTGCATTTATTGTTTTATTTTATATAATTGAAGACGCTACAGTAGGCTATTTTGCTATTTTTGATCATTGATCTGCAGTTACATGTATAATGAAATTATGTTCATAGAAAGGTTTAGTATTTATGTGTATAAAGCCACTATTTTGTGCTTGATATGTAAACGACCCGATCAGCTTTACTTTGACATTTTCTCAAGCGACAATGACGTCGACTGCAACTTTCTGTCGTACACCATTGGTAGCCTTTTGGCAGTGGAGACACAAGCCTGATAAAGGTGACCCGTACCGAACCGTACCGTACTGTACCACTCAGTACAAACAGGCCATAAGTGAGGTAAGCAGCCCCGACCAATGCCAAGAAGCCTATATTAGCCATATAGCTCTTTTATAAATTTTCTATCATATGTTATAAAATCTGTCTGTAACCGTAAAATTTTAATGTTACTTCTTTTCAAAACTGGGGGCCCCTATGAATAGTGGACCATTCCTTTCGTACTGCACATGGTGAGGTGTGAGCGGTTCAAAGACACTGCCAGTCTGCCAGCGATCAGAGTAGAGCTGAGGTAGAGCAAGGTAGAGTGTGCAAGAGGGAGAATTTTGAGAAAATGTGGGGGGAAAAGAATAGAAATAAGACAAACAATGAAACTCAGCTACCTCCGCGATCTTGCTTTCCAGCCAAAACACCTGTCAGATAATGAGCGCTGACTAATCTAATCTACAGAGAGAACAAAAATATCTGTAGAGAAAGAGAATGTTTTGAGTTTCAATGCTAGGGCCCCATACCTAGAATTGCTTAGGGGCCCCAAATCACTATGTCCACCCTATCATACATAAAATTCACCACAAAAGTGCTTCATAATGCAAAATACATAAAAAATATGGTTTGACTCATCTTTTAAAAATATGACTTGGCAGACCATTTCAAATTCATTATTACGGATGTTTTTTCAGGAATTACAGATTTTCAGTAATTACAGATTTTTTCAGTATGACTATGTTACAATGTAAATTTTTATTTTGATAATTTACTTTTTTTCTCAAATTCTGGCCTTTTCATCTTTACCAATTTTCAACATTAAGAAACATTGGCACATTGTAATTACTGGCGTACTGTAATAACTGTTGAATTGAAGATTTTTATAATTGTGATTTTTTTTATTTATTATTTATAATATGTATAATATATACAATATGTGTAATGTGTATAATAATATTAACAATGTAATATTAATATAATGTTTATAATATTTTTTTATTATATCACATTATATTTTATATCACAAATTTAAATCTGACAATAATGGTTTCACATAATAAAGTACATGTAGACTTTTATCTGTACATCTTAATATTTCAACATTGTCATAATTATTGTCAACATTGTCATTATTTTTATGACTATTTCATTTTTTTAATTTTATTTAAGTTGTAATTTTTTTAAGTTGTAATTTTGACTTCTTAAGTTTACATTTCAGATTTTTAAAGCCATAATTTTGTATGATAATTATAACTTGTTCATCTTTTTAAAAAAAATGATCACAGATTTTCCTCAACTTTTGATCAAATGTTAAAGGTTTTATCCGTATATAATTACTAGATGGTCATAATTTCAACATTGACAAGATTATGATTTTATTAAAAGCATGATGCTATTTATTGATATTATTATTATTATTATTATTATTATTATAGCTTTGCTTGGCATGACGCAAAGTAAAATGCACAACTAGACTGATCAATACTTGCATATACACATCATTTTTGAATGTTTATAGCTGTTCACACATGTACTCTATATCCAATCATATCTATTTTACTATATCTGTTTTCACCTCCACCATAAACCACCAACCAGACACTTAACATTAAGTACATTTGGCTAAATTAAAACAACCCAGTGGTCCCTCAGAGCCCGAGCATAGAGCCAGAGCTGCTCTTTTAAGACTGTACCCACACGTGTAAGAGAGCGCCTCTCTGTGCCAGCATGCCGTCTGTTCTCTATTGATTGCCTGCGGCGGCCACCTGACCCCATTAATAAACCGCATCCCGGCATCCCTGCTCACCCGCACACATCCATGATGCATGATGCAAAGCTGGATCCACGCAGGAAGCAGGAAGAGGCTGCGGCATCGCCTGTGGACAGAGATCTGCTCTCAGCTGCCATCCACTATACACTCAACTGCAGATAAGAAGAGGAGAGAAACTAACTGATGAAAGAAAGAAACATGCCGGCTGAGATGCTAATGCTGATTATGGGGGGGGGGGGGGGGGGGGGGGGGGGGGTGGGTGGATTTAGTAAAAATAAAAAATATAAAAAATAAGAAAAAAAAAAAACAAAAAAAAGATTTGTAATAAAGAAATATGATTTT
>CAIGQV010019186.1:11522852-11537439 GCA_903798115.1 Danio jaintianensis | reverse complement strand
GGGGTTGACTAATGGGTTAATATATATATAAGTATATATATATAAGTATAGCTGAAACACTGAAAGTTCATCAAGTATTTTGAAGGAATCAAATGTTCTTGGAAATCAAAGATGAATTGGGAATGGCTGAAACCATGAAAAACAAACACTACAAGAATTCATAAAAAAGCTTATAGTTGTTAGGTGTGCTGATTGACATGATTATTATAAAAAATGAACCAGTAGCAGACTTATGACTTTCCGTAGCAAGTATATAGAGTGATCAGCATAATCAATGAGGATGAATATGAATGATGACAATTTTTATTTTTATGCATTTCTCAGTGAATATAGTTAATAATTGTTTTATCAAAGAGTCATATCTATTAAAATAAGAGTTTGGTCGCCTAACCAAAAATACTATATAATAATATAAAAAATATATATAATAATCAAATTCAAACTACAAAATTTCAACTAAAGTTTATATTTGATATGTTTCTCTTGATTGTTTCTGTCTATTAAAATGTTATTTAATTTTTTTCCCCAACGTATTTATTTGGATGTACAAATTTTTGTGTTGGATTTCTGTGATAGTTCCAGTTTTGGCTTTGGTACTGGCTAGTCTAATGTATATGCACAAATATATTATTGTAAAGCATCCTTTAGAGAATTTGATTAAATGTTTTGATAAACTTCAAATGTTGATATACTGTACTGTACTCTGAGAAATTAAATGTAATGAACATTGTTTTGATCGTAGTATGTTGATTGATCATAATAGTATGGTGTGATGCTTACAAATATATACATGACTGGATGCATGTAATTTAATTACGCTTAATGCACGCAACATGAAGCACAGTAACAAAAGACTATCAGGCAGTTTGAATGAATCAAATGTAAAAGAAAGTGACTTATATTAGATTTAGGAATAAATATGACACTTTATACTGCTAAAGTGTACTTCTCTAATTGTGACATACTGTAGAAAGACAAAATGATGACAAAAGTCATAACTGAGGTGAAAGGTCGAATCAATAGTAGGATTAAAAAGTAATAAAAGATACACGTATCTGACAAATGTTGACTTGTTGATATTGTATGTCATAATTATTACTTGTATATATGAATAATGAATTAAATGAATAATCATTTAATTTGATTCATCCATAATAATAGATAATAATTTAAAGCAATAAGAATTATTATTTTTAATAATTTATATTTGCATTATGGCAGCGCGGTGGCACAGTGGGTAGCGCTGTCGCATCACAGCAAGAAGGTCGCTGGTTCGAGCCTCAGCTGGGTCAGTTGTCATTTCTGTGTGGAGTTTGCATGTTCTCCCCATGTTTGTGTGGGTTTCCTCCGGGTTTCCCCCACAAGTCCAAAGACATGCGCTATGGGTGAATTGGGTAAGCTAAATTGTCCGTAGTGTATGCGTGTGAATGAGAGTGTATGGGTGTTTCCCAGTGATAGGTTGCAGCTGGAAGGGCATCCACTGCATAAAACATATGCTGGATAAGTTGGCGGTTCATTCCGCTGTGGCGACCCCTGATTAATAAAGGGACTAAGCCGAAAAGAAAATAAATGAATGAATGAATTTGCATTATGGAACCTTGATCTTTCTTCCAACTACTTCTAACCTTGACATGTTTGAAAAAGTGACTTTTATTAACATTTGTAATAGTTTAAAGTGATATATTGTCTGGATTGGTGTTGTATATGGTACAAAACATTGCAATAAACTGCCAGTAAGTTTTCTGTTATTTTGCTGACTTATTTCTTTCTATGTTATTTATTATAGATTATATTATTCCAAAGTACTAAAATGTCAATAAAGTCACTGTTAAAAAGTAGAGTTGAATTTTCAACATCAAAAGTCACCAGAGCAGAGATAAAGGTCCCATAACCCAATTCACAACCGTAAATAAATGGAAAAAAAACTTCACAAAATACTGAAACTGTTCATTTTTACAGGGTAACAGGTTGTAGAAAAGGATGTTCTATTTATTAATACAATAAAAGCACAACAATAAAATAATACTAAAACTAATATATCAAAATAAGTCATCACCGTCATTGTAAATTGAAGTATTGACAGCACGGTGAGAAGATCAGTAAATCTCAATTGTATTTGCCAAAGTTATACAAGAAATCCCAGCTTTACTAACTGCTAAGCTTCTAATAAATATTCAGACTAGTGGTTCATACAACGAGAACCAACTGCATCTGAAATACGACCAAACTGAATCAGACACGGATCGCTTTGTGGTGAGCATAACACAACAAAACAGGACAGGAACTAGAACGGATCCCTCAGGGCAAAAGCGAAGCCTGCCAGACCAAAGAGAACAGTGAGAGCAAGTGAAGAAGAGCCAACAGAAGACGGCAACAAAGCCTATGATCATATTATTATTATTTCTAAACTCGCTCTGTCAGTAATGATCTGAGCTGAACAGAGTTTACTTCAGTCAAATAAACGGTCTGAGTGATGCAGCCTGGATGCAACAACAAAATATGAGGAAACAAACAATCAGAGAAAATTTCACTTTTGCCGATTTTTTTGCCATTTAGTTAGGTTTCTGCTGTGTCTGCCAGCACAGAAAGGATTAAAAGAAAACATGCAGCCAATTTGTTATAAACTGTCTGAGTTTTAAAAATGTGTCATCCGGTAACCCATGTATTTTTTTTCTTGTTTGGTTATCTTTAGCCACCGCCAACTTCTGATGTAGTTTATTTTACAAGGAGTGTCAGATATTGCAGGCCTACGTAAGGTAAAAGCTCACAATACATGTGTGCTATAATGTTCATATTCAATAGGTATTTGTAAAAGTACCAGTTCACATTAAGATTGGCTAACATTATTCATTTGATAGCTTACTGTAGGTCTTGATGATTTTTGCTGTTTTTTTATATAAAGCACTGTAATCTGACATTAAACATGAAACCTAGCATATATAGGGTGTCCATACTTCAGTTTGCAAAAGAAAAAGGATCTGTTTTAACCATTGGATTAGGTATAAAATACATCCAGGAGGTTTTTATTGCAGAATAAAGCCAGACAGGCTGTTGTACACGACTTTATTCTGTGAAATCAACAATTTGATAACCGTTATCCCGCTTATTACACAGCCTCAAAACATAGCAATTAGACACAAAACATTGTTATGAACTGATAAATTATTTTATTAAACGCAAAGCTGACAGAAACGAAAACAGCTAATGGAGTATACACTAACTTGTGGATTATTTAGTCACAAGATGGCGCCAAACAGTCAAAAATGGAAAGCTGACAGAAACTAAACTGGCTGGATAAAGTATTTACTAACCTAATAAACTAATAAACTAGTTGTCAAATAGACAGGAATAAATTAATGACATCTTTCTAATCTTTTACATAATAGTGCATTTGCCTTTACATCATAAATATGGCTATTATATATCATGTCATTTTATCACTGTCATAAATGTTTTCTGTGTCCCGATTGAAAGTTTTTATCTCGTAATTTTGAATTCTTTGTCGATAATCATGAAATCATGTCATAATTTTCACTTTTTACCCCAAAGAACGATTTTCCCCGCTTTTTTGTAGAATGCAGAATGTCACAGTATGGAATTTTTAGAAAATTAGTTTATTTGCAAAAACAGAAAATTCATTCAAATTATGTTTGTTTTTCCTCATACATTTGCAAATAAATAATTAAACAATAAAAAAACATATATGTTTTTATCTGTCTTTGCCAATGTTCTCTTCATTTGTATCTCTGTATTTTAACATTTTACTGATATGATTTCTTAAACCTCAGAATCAAAATGTTCATCTAGTCTAAATGCTGAAGCACAACCCGTACTGTAGTGCAGCTGCCATCCAATAATGGCAGTAAGCTTTTGTACTTTTAATATGAAACAAGCTGCAGCTTTCACATTCGGTTAATTTTATGATGAAACAGAAGCAATAAATATGATCTTGGAGCTCTTTAATGTGGCATGACAGATCGCTGAAGCCGCATCAGTTCCGGGAAGCGATCAACTCTTCTTCTTTACTAGTGACAGCATGAAATAAACATGACTGAACATCAGAAGGTATGTGGAAAGACACAGCACAACTCATTAAAATGTATCATCTCGCATATAAGCGTTCAGCGTTTCAACCGCAGAAAGATGTCAGTAAAACAGACAATATAACGTGACCTTAGGAAATCCATTCAATTTCTATAAACATGTTAGTAAGCTAGAGAAATAGCTATATGAAGATTTTGCTCATATATATGAAAAGTTCATATGCAAAAACCTCTAAATGCCATCTTTTGGCATTGAGAATTTTTATCAGGCTCCTGTGTGTAGGTTCAGTAATTTCACTTTAATGGCAAAGAATAAATTATTTTCATGGTCATTCATTCATTCATTCATTTTCTTTCGGCTTAGTATCTATTCCAGCATATGCTTTACGCAGTGGATGCCCTTCCAGCTGCAACCCAGTACTGGGAAACACCCATACACACTCATTCACACACACTCATACACTACTGCCAACTTAATTTATTCAATTAACCTATACCACATGTTTTTGGACTGTGGGGGAAACCGGAGCACCCGGAGGAAACCCACGCAAACACGGGGAGAACATGCAAACTCCACACAGAAATGCCAACTGGCCCAGCAAACTCGAACCAGTGACCTTCTTGCTGTGACGCGACAGCACTAACCACTGAGCCACCCTCTTTTCATGGTCTTTAAAGTGAAATAACTCAACATGAACAAAGGAGGCTGAGAAAAATGCTCATTTTCGATGGAAATTTCAAATGGCACATAGAGGAGAACTCTTCATATGCATTAAATATGAAATTTATATTTTAACCTGTTCTACTGCCTGCATTATTTATTGTTAAGTACATTTTTCAAAACTGTTTGATCATGATTGGTCATGCTCTGAAAAATAAATCTGCCTTTTTAGAGAAGAAATAAATATAAATAAAAAATAAATAAATAAGGGCTGCACGGTGGCGCAGTGGGTAGCATGTTCGCCTCACAGCAAGAAGGTCGCTGGTTTGAGCCTCGGCTGGGTCAGTTAGCATTTCTGTGTGGAGTTTGCATGTTCTCCCCGTGTTGGCGTGGGTTTCCTCTGGGTGCTCCGGTTTCCCCCAAAGTCCAAAGACATGCGCTATAGGTAAATTGGGTAGGCTAAATTGTCCGTAGTGTATGTGTGAATAAGTGTGTATGGGTGTTTCCCAGTGATGGGTTCCAGCTGGAAGGGCATCCGCTGCGTAAAACATATGCTGGATAAGTTGGCGGTTCATTCCACTGTGGCGACCCCAGATTAATAACGGGACTAAGCCGAAAAGAAAATGAATGAATGAATAAATAAATAAATATATAGTCAACACACAAACATAAGAACATTTTCTTGTTGAATTTGCTTGGCCATATTGTTCAGCTTTAAGATACAATAATGGATTTAAAATATGTGAAGGAAAAGAGCAAAAAAAAATTGCATAGCACTTTATCTAATAAAATAAATGTTATAACCTTTGAATTGATTTTTTAAATGTAATCCAATATATTTACTGCCATTTGAGACATTAGCTGCTTAAAAACATTGTGGATTTGTGTTTGGTCTTGGTAAAATTAGATGATATAATAACACACAATTGATGCCATACAAGTTTGATGACACAGTGTATAATTATTAGAAAAATTTGTTTTTATGAATATTTTTTTGATCACATTTTTCAGTGGACCAAATATTTGACATTTATTCATTCATTAATTATCTCTTGAAAAGAAGATTATTTGAATATATGATGTTCAAGAAGGATCAGTGACAAGAACTTGGATATTTACAATATTTAGTAACAAAGCTAAATTTAAACGTCTTAAAAACATACAGTAACTGGGCAAACAAAAAATAAATAAAACCAGAAACACTTTACAATAAGGTTGTATTAGTTATTGTTGTTTAATTTATTTACTAACATAAACAAACAATGAACAACACATTAAAGTATTTTGTCTTTTTTTAATGTTAATGAAATGAAAGTTGTTCATTGTAGTTCATGTTAACTCAGTGCATGAACTAATGTTCACAAGCACAACTTTGGATATTAATAATGCATAAGTGAATGCTGAACTATGATTAATAAACATTATAATAAAAAGTATTGTTCATTTATAGTTCATGTTAGTTAATATATGAATAATTATGAATAAAGTGTGACCATAAAACTTTAAATAAATAAAAAAAACAGACTGAGATATATTTCCATTGAACACTTCTGAATATCCTCAAATCAATATGAAATCTTCATTCAAATGCATTAAGCCATGAGACATTCCAACCAATTTATCTCAATTTACTACTTCTCTTTCAAGACTGTCATAAAGGAAAGTCTAAAGCAAATCAGCAAAAAAAAAAAATCACTTTTAAACACTTGCTTTTATTGTAACCCTCTCTTTGATTTCCTGCTTGATCATTGGAACAATGTATGTACAAAGGAAATATTTTCATTATTAGAGACACTTTAGCCACTTCAGCACTGCAGGCCACTTAACGTTAGATTTGCTAATGGATTTTCAGACAATAAAGATGTATAATTTCAATACCTAACTGAAAAAGTAAAAATCTCAACATGACTTCAAAAAGCATAATAAAATGAGCTGCTGAAGAGAAGCAGCATCTGCCCTTGATAAGCGTCCAGCTACAGACTCCCCAAACTGAAACGCAACTTTAATCAACATCATTAGAATCGACAGCGAGCTAATTGATGGGAGCACAGCGTGTCCATAACGGTCTGAAGGTTTGGAGATTTTAACTGCATATTGGCAATTTGCAGTCTATAATGAAGAGGAATGGTCTAAGGTTTTCATCGATATCGTTGGAAGAGTGAGCATTTAAAGGTGAACGATAACACCGCCTCACCAATTACTGCCGCTCTGACTAAGCAGGACTAACCGACAGCCGGATGAAATGAAGGCAAAAGCAAAAAGAAGCAATAATTCTGACAAATCAAAACATAATGAACTCATGCAATTCCTATAGCATTGTCTTAATGACTCTATAAGACACCAGGGCTGGGTTATGAATCAGGTCATTACAAGCGGACATTCAAAATGTCAAGGGGTGTCTAAAGGGGATGTTTGGGGGAGGGGTTTGACTCTGATAATGAACGCTTGATCCCCCCCACCCCCCAAGAACCTTAAAACAAATAATAATAATATATTAATAATAACAACGATAATAAGTTCATCGGTGCATGCAGGCAAACTTGTCACAGTTTGACAAAATTGATCGTTTTATGTCAAAAATGGTTTGTATTTGAGAGACGCATGTCTGTTGAAATCCCTATCACAGATTACTTTATAAGTCAGAATCCAACGATCATTGCTAAAACAAATTAAATAAATGGCCAATGATCAATGTATAATGAACACATGGCTTGTGACATAGACTTTGATCAAGCAAGCCAAGTGTGGATGGGTTGAGTGGGTGGGTGGGTTGAGTGAGAGGGTGGGTGGTTGGCTGATTGATTGACTTGTGGTTCTCACTCCTCATTTACTCAAAAATACATTTAAACAAAATTCTATATTTATGAGTGCAATAATTATAGTCACAAAAATAATGTAAATTGTTGAATGGATTCATGTTTTTATTATTATTATTATTTTTACAGCAATTTTTTTGACCCTAACTTCCAAATGCTATACTGCAAATCAAGACTCGTGTCCAGGCAACCTTTTCCAATCTTCAGTTGTCCAATTTTGGTTTGATTGTGTGAATTGTAGCATCAGTTTAAAGTTCTCACCTGTCAAGAATGTCACCGGTGTCCTCTTCTTCTGTAGCTCATCAGCTTCAAGTTGCGCTGGTGCCTTTCTATCAGCTCCAACCACTCTGGCCATGTTCCTTTGACCTCAAGAAATGTTGTCATAGAATTGCTGCTCACTGGATAATTTCTCCTTTTTAGACTATTCTACGTAAACATTGTGTGTGAAAATCACAGTAGATCAGCAGTTTCTGAAACACTCCGACCATCTGGCCACCAACAACACTTTAAGTTACTACAGTAAATCACCTTTCTTCCTCATTCTGATGCTCGGTAAGGGGCCATTCACACAGAATTTACACAGAGTCTTTGCATCTAAAAATAAACATTTTGCTTACATTATCATATTTTATTCAGATATTTTTCTGGTTTGTAAAAACAACAAAAACAAAAGAAAAAAAAAACAGAAATTGGTAACGGAATTGGCTGTAAGAATTTGGAAAATAATAATTGGTGCATCACTAGTAACAACATACAGTATTGCTTGTTCAGCTCAAAAGACTCCAAAAGACCTTCAGTAGAAGGTAGAAGGTTAAATAAAAAAAATATATAAAAAAAGTGTTGAAAGTGCATACCACTACTAAAGCTCCGGTCACAAAGTTTGAGCATGTAAAATTAGGTTGAGTGGTACCATGAAAAAGTGTTGCATAAAACAAGACGATGTGATACTGAAAAAAACAAGCGATTGCTCCATTCTGCATTTCCAATTTCCTGTACAGAAAGATCACATTTTGATCTTTGGTCTCACCTAACTTGAACTTTAGAACGCTGCGACATGACAAACTTTTCTCACAAGCTTCCATTTCATGTCTGGACCATTTGCATGCTTATGAATGGAAGTCAACAAGGCCCAAAAAGTTCAGAACAACTTAAGACTCTAAGTTCATCCCTCACCATCTCATTTTAATGTCAAAAATTCTATATGGCATTTACTTGACTTTTATAACAAAAAAAAATATTTTAAAATCTTTCTATTTATTCTTAAAACAAGGAAAATGTTTTCATACATATTCCTGCTAAGTGCATTTGGTTATACTAAGCCTGTTAGATTGAGGACAGCATAGAGACTGCTTCGAAAATGTGGCACTCAGTGTGACTTGGCTCAATAGCATCGAATACCAACACTTTGTAGAGTCCAAAAACACTTGTAACCTAACCACTGAGCCAAGGAACCATCAGCTTTGGCAAACCATTGGATGATATAATTGTTTAGAGCTGCGATGTGAAAAACAGTCTATAACAAGAGTTTTACACTCTCTTCGGTTGCCATTTGTCAGTAAACTGAAGTGTTTGTTAGACTGCCTTTCTATACAAGCCATGTATAGTTTTTAACATTGAAACCATAAGTTAAAGTCTAGTAGGGAAAACCAAATTCTGGACCAAGTGAGTCTGGATGAAATACTGCACATGCAGCCTGTTTACAATTATCCAAGACGGATTCGTGCAACAGATCCGAGAATTCCAGATTCGTGACACTGTTTGAGCAGTGCTGATTACAACTGACTGCGTGACACATTCATTGCCAGTCAGCCACAATAAAGTATGTATTAGAGGCTTCTGGAAAATCACACCAGAGCCACAATTGGTCACAAATGGCGGTAAGCAACAACCCCCACCCCCTTTGTTACTGTAGATAACTCTGAAAAACAAATATTGAAGTTGCTAACTATTGCTAACTGTTGCTAACGAACTACTTACAATAGTTGTGTTCCAAATGACTCAAATAAACTCAACTGTGTTGTGTATGAGTTTAGACACTATCCCAAATGCAACCCAAACTATTTTTGGATTTAGTTTTTTTTTTACTAATAGAAATTCAAACTGTTTTCCAGTCTACGTTTAATGGTTGCCAGATTAGTGAAATGAATAACCAAACTACCAAGTAGTACCTGTCAACCACAATGCAACTACATTCACCTTTGGGAGGTGGCATCATTTCTTACATTAGTGATTTTTGCTTGCAAAATCCAAAATAAATAAAGCAATGCAACCTCAGCATCTATAAGCTCCACCCCTTCCTCTACATGAGCAAAGATGTGATAGTTGAGTGCATGAAGTGTTCAACACTCCACGCTTCTTGTTATTGGTTGAATAATTATCACTCGGGTATTTAGAGTGCACTAATCATTTTTAGTACATTCATTGTGAATGCTCTACTTAGATTAGCTATAGTCCAAAATGGTGTGGAATAGTGCATGCATAGGTATGGGATTTAGGATGCGCCTAAACGATAGCTGTCAGTGTGAAAACATTGTCCCAAAATATAAAAGATTTAATAATAAATATGGTGGATAACAAGATTAATTTAGAAGAAAATGTTCACAGATCACAATGCAAGCAGGAGAAACCCCACTTTGTTATCTTTAACTAACATTAGCACAAACTAGCTAATGTTGGTGCTGCTTTTTAGTGTTGTCCATTATTGCTTTAACTTTCCTATAAAATGTATACATCATTTTTGACTATCTGAATTTTAAGTTGTCTTTGACCATCTTCATAGTTCTACTATTTTTGTAGCATAAACACCATTAAACTAACGATCTTCCAGTGTTTCTTTATGCCGCTGAAACCTAAAAATTTCTGAAATCAGGTCCATATGCAACTGATACTCAACTATCATTGGCTTATCTGCATTCGAGGGGAGTGGTTTACCAGTACATCAACTTAACATGTGCTGCGTCCCAATTCACATACTATCCTTCCTAAATAGTATTCGAAAATAGAATTAGTGTGTCCCAAACCGTAATGTATTGAAAAGAGTAAATAATTGCCAAAGGTTCCTGGATGGTCTACTATTTCTGTTAGAAATTCGAAGTGTAGAACCATCCGTACTCTAACTGCTAATATTGCCCCCAATACGTTGCGCATTGGATGTGAATTGGATTGAAACTACAAACTCGAGTAAAAATTGTAAACAAACTACAAACATGGTGGACACATGAGACCAACCGTCAAGCAGAGAGGCTTCGGTAAAATTGTTTGGATGACTATTAATTAATATCTAGCCAACTGTAAAATCGTTAAATCATGTTTTCCGTGTTATATTTCATCTGCAACAACAATGTGAACTTCTATAAAGACATGTTTGGACATTAACTTCTGAAAGCATCCAAACACCTGAGGAGATTTCTCTGCATGAAAGACTCGTGAATGGCAGATTAACCTGCTGCTGCATCTTCAATATGGTAGGTAATTAAATATGGAAGAATTGTGGATGATGTTGCGAGATGATTGACAGGGGAGGTAACTAAGCAACAGAACGGTCCGTTAATGAGGAAGTAGTATGTTCCCAAGTTTGCATAGTCTTCTGTTACGCACTCAAAAGTATGTACGGTTACATTACAAAAAAGTACATACTTTTAGAATGTAGTATAAGTATGTGAATTGGGACACAACTTCATCTATTTCAGCCACATACAAACACTCTCTCCACCGCATGCTAGTGCTAAATGTATTAGCTGTAAAAGTGGTGGTGTCACTCCTGTTGCCATTTGGATAATTGACTGTGAGCAGTGACAGCCATCAAGTGAGAGGAAAATTTGACAGTATTTGTGACAGTGCAACAAGCTGTCTGTTTGCACTGAAGAGCCACTTTGTCATTTGTTAAATAGCTCGGCTCCTAGTATGTGCGCTTTAAAGTATGCAAATATGCAGAAAGTCTGAGTGAAAGAAATATTATTGACTGCACTAAAAGCTAAAGCAGGATTTTTTTTAAAGTACATATCTTCATTAGGTATTGCATTGCATGATCGTTCTAGAAAAGTGAAGGACATGTTTGTTTGTTTTTTCTTAAGCTTAATAAACAAGATCCTTATTGTGGTATTATGTAAAAAAAAAAAAGAAAAAAAAGAAAGTGCTAAAGTAAAAGTCACAGTCTACTTTTGTCCTAAACTACTTTTTATTTGGGATCCGACATATGTAGCAGATTTTGCAAAGATGCTGATATATTATTATACATATTATTATTATTATTATTATTATTATTATTATTATAATTATTGAATGTAAATATTTTTTGGATCACATGTCAGCTTACATTATGTAAAAATATTTTATTTACTTTTTTTAATGCTAAAATGTTAAAATAAAATGAATTAAAAGAATGGATTTGGCATGAAAGCTCGACTTTAATAATTTTGTTTCAAAATAAGATGAAATAAAATAAAATAAAATAAAATCCCAGTACTGGGTTGTGGCTGGAAGGGCATCCACTGCGTAAAACATATGCCAGAATAGCTGGTGGTTCATTCTGCTGTGGCGATAAATAAGGGACTAAGCCGATGGAATATAAATGAATGAATGAAAAATTATAAATCTTATCCTAAATGAATGTAAACTGCTAGACTGTCAGCTTAGTGTTTTATATTTCACATGGTCTTTATGCTGTTCTTCATATCCTCTAAAGGTACACTGGGATTTCATCTGCCACAAAAAGATATAAATCCCTCATCACAGGCAGCTGAGGCACATGCTGTTTACAGCACATGACCCAGGACATGCAGGGACAGAGCCTCTCAAACTGAGTAAATGAGACGAGAAGTTCATTTTTATCAGTATGTGGAGCGCAGTGTATTCTGTGCTTTATCCTGTTCTCCTCTTCATAAAGAGGACAACTTTGCTCAAAATGAAAGAATCTCAGATGTGCAAACACAAAAATCCAGAAGATCTCATAAATTGAAGGTCTGAGACAGAATAAAGCCGGTGAATGGGAGGCTTGTGATGTTAATATGATGGAGAGCAAGGTACAGAAAATGACGAACGCAGTAGAAGCAGAGGAATCTTTATAGAATCTAGAAATTCATTTCAAATGAAATACAATTACAGATATAATGCCAGGAAAATATTTATATTTAATATGAAATAAATAAATATGAGATATGGCATGAATGCGTTCAACATCAATATTAATAAATGTTACAAGAGCACCAAGTTGGCACATTAAAAGAGCATGTGACACTAGAATAAAATATTATAAGAGGAGACATTCACTACTTCACAATACATTTTATTGAATTCATTCATTCATTCATTTTCTTTTCGGCTTAGTCCCTTTATTAATCAGGGGTCGCCACAGCGGAATGAACCACCAACTTATCCAGCATATGTTTTACACAGCGAATGCCCTTCCAGCTGCAACCCATCACTGGGAAACACCCATACACTCCCATTCACAGACATACACTATGGACAATTTAGCTTACCCAATTCAGCGCATGTCTTTGGACTGTGGGGGAAACCGGAGCACCCAGAGGAAACCCGTGCGAACATAGGGAGAACATACAAACTCCACACAGTGCAAACTGACCTAGACGAGGCTCGAACCGGCGACCTTCTTGCTGTGAGGTGACAGCGCTACCCACTGCGCCACCACGCCGCCTCTTTATTGTATTAATGTTTGGACAAAATAAATGAATTGGTGAGCATAAGAGATGGTGCTGCTTAGTGTCATTGTGGAGACTGTAATATATTATAATCTTCACAATGATTTATGTAATAATAACAATGAAAATGTTCTCAAAGGAAAAGCATGTTTATAAAAAGTTGGTTTTAACAAGAAAACCTTTGTTGTCATAATTAATCAACTGAATGCATCATTACTGAATAAATTAAATTGATTTATTATTTTTAAAAAGTCTCATGAAATTTAGGTAAAAAAAAAATATCTCCATGTATTTTGGAAGCCTTAGAGATTTAGCAATGTATTCAGGGAGCAATATGACTTTCTTTCTTTCTGATCTATCCGTCTATCGTTCAACAAATAAACAAACATATACAGCTATGGAAAGATTTTGGATGGATTGATTGATTAAAGGAATAGTTCACCTAAAAAATCTGTCATCATTTACTCATCCTTCACTATCCTAAATCTGTTTAGATTTTTTTTTTCTTCAGTTGTACATAAAGTGAGATATTGAACGTTGGAAAAAAAAAAAAAACAGCCATTGACTTCCATAGTATTTTTGATCCTGCTATGGATATCAATTGCTTCTTTTTTCAACATTTTTCAGAATATTAATAATAGTAATACGTTTAGAACCACTTGAGAGTAAGTAAATGGTGAATAAATGTACATTTTACAATTTGTACAATTAGTATTAACAAAAAAAGTGTATCCCACAGCACTTAAAGTAGCATTATAACAAGAACCAATGTGGCTGTTTTTGAGTGACATCATGGTTAATGAATCTATAGATGTCATGAGAAATCACATCTATTGTTCTGACAGCAAAAAATGAATCAGAAGAAAATGCGTCATAGTGCATGTTGAACATGTGTGATGAGGGGCAAATTCATTTAGTTCTGGCAAACATCAAATAATCATTAAGGCGATTCTGTGAAGATATGCCAGATATTTATGTCAAAGTAAATTATGTTAACCTAGTTAATTATAGCTTACAGTTGTAAAGCCAGAACAACAAAGCAAAAAATAATTGAAAGACAACTGAGTAAAACAAGAATAAAATTATTTCATTACAAACTGCAGCTTCTACCACTGTTGAAACTGTCCTTTCAGGGCCCTTGATGTCTGTGGAGGATGAGGGAGCTCTCAGATTTCATCAAAAATATCTTCATTTGTGTTCCGAAGATGAAAGAAGGTCTTAAGGGTTTGAAACAACATGAAGGTGAGTAATTGTTGACAGAATGTTCATTGTTAGGTGAACTAATTAAAGAGTACATCAGAATTCATTGGTTCTTGGAGGCTCAAAGATCTAATGACCAAATCTGAATGCAGTAAACATTTGTTTGCTGTTAAAAAAATAAATAAATAAATAAATAAATAAATAAAT
>CAIGQV010019186.1:11501323-11522452 GCA_903798115.1 Danio jaintianensis | reverse complement strand
AACACTGTGGTATACAATGTTCACATGTTCTTAATTGTCACACTGTTTATTTCAGTTGTAGTAGGTCAGACACAAAGTAATACATATATACAGTAGTATTATATACAATATAGATACGTTCATCTGCTGTCTCTTAGGTTGTGCCACATCCACACACACACATCTCACAGCCAGTGCTGCTGTCTGTCCCTCTCCAAATATAATTTTTATGTGTTCCTCTTCAGTCATGCTTTTAAGTTTCTTTATAATATCAGTGAACCTGTTTGTGTATACAGTACTGTGCAAAAGTTTTAGGCCAACATTAAATCTGTTGTTTTACTGATGGTATAATGGATATATGTGACCCTTTACCACAAAACCAGTCATAAGTGTAAATTTTTTTGTATTTTATTTTAAACAGATTCATACAGGATGAATAAATTATCTTTCAGTTGATGTATGGTTTGTTAGGATAGGAGTTAGGTTAGAGTTCGAATTATTTTGGTTTAATTGTTTAAGAGATGTGAAAGACAATGTTGGGGAGAGGCTGTTTGTCCTGGTTTGAGCTGCATTTCCACCAGTGTTTTTAGCAATATTTTCTGAATTGATGGAATTGTGAATGTTAAAAAGTATAGATAGGTTTTAATCCATTATGCCATTCCTGTTGGAAAGGACTTCAGTGGTAATAGTTTTAATTTTCAGCATGATAATGGTCCGCTAATTGCAGTGAAATCCTTTTTGGAGAAAGAAAACGGCTGATGAAACAAAAACAGTCATGAAATGGCCTCCACAGGATCCAGACCTGAATATTATAGAGGCTGTATGAGATCACTTGGACAGAAAAAAAAGGATAAGACACTCAAAACCTAAAGAAGAATACTGAAAAGTACTAAAAGAAGCCTGATATTACACCACACATTATTTAAGAAAATGTCAAAACAATTAGAACAAAACAGTTCTGTGCTTGGTGCCAAGGGAAGTAACATAGACTTTAGCTTGAAGAGGAAACGTTGTTATGTTCTTGTTTTTCTGTACATATTTCCTATATTTTCTGTTTGTTTTTAATAAAGAGACTGATTGATTATATATTGTGCAAAAGTTTTAGGCCAACAAAGCTGGTATAGTGCTCTTTTGCACAGTACTGTGAAGGAGAATGTGCACCTCAATCTCTCTCTAAGCTTCACGCGCAGCTCAGCAAAGTTGACATGCCCTCAGAAGGGGTCAGAAGCACACGCACAAGAGCTTAGTCTTATCTCTACTGAATCTGTCTATCACACCACCCTGACTGAGCCCCGGTGTGGGAGAGCTTTAAATTACCTCCGCGTCCAAAGGGGAACACATCTGAACACCTGAACTCGTGGCATTCGCTACAGCACTGTGCAATCTTGGTTTATTTCATATTGTGCCATAAAATTTCATCAGTTTTAGCTTTTACCAAGGTACCTTGTAAGATTTAAGAAATCTCAGATTCTTTGATGCTTTCACATATGGACAGTACAAACAATGTGTATAAACACAGAGATAATTGCCTCTACACCCCATGGAGAGAGAATGAGGGAAAGCTCATTCTCCCGCACTCCCTACCCTTCACCCACACTCCTCTTCACCCAACTCGCACAGAATGGTCATCTCAAAGCATAAATGTTCTATATTAACGCAAGTGACTTTTTGCATTATGTTTGATATCATTTTAAATGTCTCAGTGCGACTGGTACAATGGTCTCATTCCCTCACAAATAGACAATCAAAATAATAGATTTATAACTCTAGGTATCTTTTGACCTACTGATAAGGGTGTGCTCCTAGGGGGCTTCTATTCAAATTACCATTTGTTCCCTATAGGCACTCTTCAGATCTAACATGCCACTAAATGCAAATGCCTATTGTTGTTCCACACACCCCTCCTTGAAGGAGATTCTGTCTTGGTCTGACTATATAAGGAAAAGTGTCAAGAAGCTCGGCGCAATTCTGTAACCAGATTAGTCCATAGTGTGGAGTTCTTATACTCTATACTATGTATATTTTGAAGTCAGGTATGGATCTTTTGATCTTAGATTTATCTTTGAGAATTTGATGTCTTGTATTGATTGTTTATGAATTTACTGAATAATTGGCATAATACACATTTACCTGACTAATAAATTGTTATGTTTTGAAATATTCAAACAGATTTCGTGTTATTATCTCTAGTAGATTACGTTAAGTCCATTACACCACAAGCCCCTGTACAGGTTAGTAACGGACTAAAACACGATAGACGGAGCAGCGTGGCATGCTATACGATGTTCTTAGAGCACCGACTTACACATTGGCATTAATTCAAGTATACTTAGACTGTAAAAGGCTAATAATGTTTTTCTATTTAGAACAACAAAGTATTGTTGAGACCAATCTAAATGTGGGTAGGCCTTCATCTCTAAACTTATACTATTTAAATCATATGGTGATTATTCAAAGTTACTAATAGTTTAAGTAAATTGGTCTGCTTAATTCTATAGTAATGATCATGGTATGATTAAATAGTTTTGTTTTGATTTAGTAGATAGCAGATCTATGGGGACCACATAAAAAATATTCTAAACTGAGTAAGTAGGGTTCTGCCTTTTTAGAATAGTGGATAATCGCCTCTGTTTAATGACCAAGACTGACCTGCTTGTGTTTAAGAGATTGTATACTCAGCCGGTACAAGACTCAGGATGTTATAGGAATCCGAATGAACGAGAATAATATACAATAACAGATCGAAGAGAATATTCAATCATAATCTAAAGTAATATTAAAAGAAACAAAATAATCTTATCAATGTTTTATGATTGGAGTCAGATAAAACGAGGATAAATATATTAATATTCTAAACCACCTCATATTAAATTGGAGTCAGATATGAGTTAAATTTAAAGTAAATCAATATTGTGCACTGGAAAGACCGAACAGGCAGTGAACCTTCATACAGTATAATCAGTTTTAACCAAGATAAATACATGTCACAACATTTAACAGCTCATTAGAGTCAATGTGGCTATTTTTGAGCGCCATCATGAAATCTACCGATGTAAATCCCATTTTTCATGTCAACACATTTTTTTAAATAACAACCTTACTTTTAAATATTTGTGCACCTAAAGAGAAAAAAAAAACAGTTTGTTTCTGACTTAATTAGATGTAGCTTTTTACAATAAATGTTAACTCACAGCTGCTTTACAGAAAACACTAACAATTCATAGAAAATTCATTTTCATGCAAAGAAAAAAATTACTTAAAAATAAATGTTTCACAAAGCCTTTTATTAACCATCAATCAACTCTTTTTTTCCCCACATTTCTTAATTAAAAACTCTCTGAGTTGAAAATGAAAATTCCCAGAGTAGTTTCTGAAACTTTTCTTCATATGAAAGGGTCAGAGGCATCAATTATGCCAAGTGTTTCCCAGAAAAAGTCTATACCTGCTCCCTTGAACACAACTAGCCCACCTACTCATTTTTAAGTGAATACCAAAATTAGTCCATTTGTGTATAATTGCTAACATGTGCTGTACTAAACCACCCACCCACACACATTAAATGTATGAAACATGTTGGTTACTGATTTAATTATAACGTCTCTATATTTATGCAGTCTTAATTGAAATGTATGGTTCCTTTTTTTTTATATAGTAGTGCTAAGTGGTTTGAACTTTCAAATTGCAGTTTCAGTGCAGTGCAGATTCGGTTGAAATAAAAGGAAAGAAATTCACATCTTGGATGACAAGGGTTGAGTAAATGATCTGGAATGTGTTATTCTGGAAGTGAACTAATCCTTTAAACTTCCATACATAAACAGGGCAAAGTCAATACAGCATTACGAATTGCTGTGGCATTTTCATAAACATTTGACTGAAATATCATCTGAGAGTAAGAGGCTTCTCTCATTCCTATTAATGTGAGCCGTCGTGCAAGACTGCAGCACTAAATTAATTGCATTTCGAAGGAAACGAGAGGGGGTAAAAATGTGGATTTAATTGAAAGGAAATGTTGGGAGGGAAAAAAAATACATTTTTGAAAATCGTATTTTTCTTTTATTTCATCAACTTTAAAATCCACAAAGAAAGAGAGACCGTGTGCAAGATGAGAATTAATTGCGGAAAGAGACTGAATGGTGGGCTTTGAGATGAGATATGGGAAAAGAGCAAAGGATTATGGGATCGGCGGAGGGGCACACAAACAACCCAAAAAAGTCTAAAATAAAGATTTTAAAACACACAAAAGAGATTTGTCTTCTCTGTATCTGAGCAAAATATCAATATGTACGAAAAGAACAAAAGAGAGACTGGCTGCTGCAGTTTTAAGTGAAAAAAAAAAAAATAAATCGCCCAATTATGTCATCATTTACACACTTCCATGCTAATTCTGTAAGAACTCTTTCTTTTGGAATACAAAAGAGGACATTTTAAAGAACGTATTTTTGAGTCTTTTCTATATGCAATTACACTTAAATGTCACTAGAGCTTTTAAAAGCATGCAAAAGCACCATGCAAATATCATAAGTGGTCCATGTGTACTTCCTCCAAGTCTAGATTAATCTCAAATCTCAAAACGAAACTGAAAAAAAGGTGAAACTGGTGAAATTTAAAGTTAGCCATGTGCACTTCTGATATTTTGTCCTTAACCAAACCAGACCATTTACATTCAAATGTCAAGAGATCAATGCAGAATTAAAACTACTGCAATACACACTCATTCACAGCAGATTTATGTAAAATTGTAAAGGCTACTGCTAGACTGTTTGATATAGCAAGAAATTTGTTCATTTATTCATTCCAATTGCACTGGGAAAAGTGACTGTAGAGCATTGAATACAAACTAATGTTTGGAGACAGTTTTCACTTTGAAATTCCTAGTCATGAGAAAAACAACAAATAACACATTGAAATAAATAACACTCTGCTAGAAATGCATAAGCACCAAAAATATATATTAATAAAGTTGATTGTGTGCACTTAATCCAAGCTCTGATTTAAAACCCTGATTTGCTGTTCACATTCACATTAGATCAATCTGTAATTGTAAAAGAAATTTGCAAAAACCCATGAGAATGATTCATTTATTGCAACTGCAATCATATGTATGAATAAATAACTACAGTACTTATTAATTTCACAGAGTATTACTTTGAGGGAAAAAAGTCATATAACATAAGTTATTTGAGTTGACTATTTGAAGTGTTAAAATGAACCAGTCAAACGTAGCTTTCTTTGATTAACCGATTAAAAATAAAATCATCATAATCTCCAAAACCTCCATAAACCTAAGGTCAGTGATTTTATTGTCCGAAAGAAGAACTTTTTATACTCTCTACAAACGTAATTCACTCACTCAACGTCAACCTGTCCATCAAGCAGACATCCTTCAGGACTAAACAACCCGGCAGAGCACAATGTGCCACCAAAAGATTTTTTTAAAGTGAACATTTTGAGAGCAACAGAGACAAGAGACATGAAGTCATAAAAGTGGAAAGCAATTAAAACAGAGGAGTCACCTTGGCCTCAACTGCACTGAACTGTCAGAGCTTAGGAAGGATCTCCAAATATTTCTCCCCCCTTTGATTGATGACAGGTGATCGGGACGCAGCGCCGCAGACCCTCACCTCAGTTATAAAGCAGCCACCTCAGCAAAATCTAATTGAGCTGACTTCCTCGGTTCATCAAACCATTACATTATTGGTCTGATTAAGGTTATTAGAGAGGCAGAAGACGAGGCGGTCACTGAGAATATAGAAATTATGTGCATACGGGCCTTTCTCTACACTGTTAGACATTTCTGTAACTTGCACAGTAATTTACTATATTTCACCTACCATAATACTGCAAATTATTTTTACAGTAAATAACTGAATTTCCCTTTGTGTTATGGGAATATTCTGTGAGGGAGATGAAAATGTCTTTATTAGCACTGGAAAACCCGTAATGCTAACTTGGACAGGTGAGGTAAAGTCTAGATGAGAGACAGCTTAAGATACTCACGTCAATATAGCATCATTTTTGGGACACTGTACAACAATAATTAATATTTTTACATTACTGTGAGGGTTGGGTTTAGGGTTGGGGGTAAGGGTAGGGGTTCATAAAATACCATTTAATGGGTAACTTAACAAATAATATGAATAAAACTCGGTATAACTACTGTTTTTACAGTACTGTGATTGTTGGGTGTGGGTAGACATAAAAACAAATACAATTAATAGGTATTTTAATGAATAATACTTGCTAAATTCAGGCCAGGGGTGTGCAGTGGCACAGTGGGTAGCGCTGTTGCCTCACAGCAAGAAGGTCGCTGGTTCGAGCCTCGGCTGGGTCAGTTGGAATTTCTGTGTGGAGTTTGCATGTTCTCCCCGTGTCCGCGTGGGTTTCCTCCGGGTGCTCCGATTTCCCCCACAAGTCCAAAGACATGCGCTGTAGGTGAATTGGGTAAGCTAAATTGTCCGTAGTGTATGTGTGTGAATGGGAGTGTATGTATGTTTCCCAGTGATGGGTTGCGGCTGGAAGGGCATCCGCTGCGTAAAAACATATGCTGGATAAGTTGGCGGTTCATTTCCCTGTGCCAACCCCAGATTAATAAAGGGACTAAGCCGAAAAGAAAATGAATGAAATTCCAGCTGCAGCTGTATCCCTTCTAGCAACAACCAACACATAAACCACGTATTAGCCAATCGCAAAGAAGCTACTGGACTCCTTCCATGCATACTGCCATAGAGCTAACATTAGCATTAGCTGCTATGCTTTTTAGGCTAATCATATCATTGTGTCAAACAATACACAGCAATTTACTGTATTTTTTTTCTTCAAATTACTGTACTGTATTTTTTTTATTTACTGTACTGTATTTTCAATTTTCTAATTACTGTAGTACTGCATTTTTTCGCAACAGCTTTGGCGCCATCTTGCAGCGCTTTGACTGCTCTGCACCACAGGATTTGCCAAATTTTTGGACTGTGGCGCATTTCCAGAGTTGTTAACAACACAAACTGTACTACGGTAAGCTGAGGTATTTTCATTTCACAGACAATTTTGAGAATGAGTAGAACGTGTAAAGTATAGCTAAAATTGGCTAATATATATATTTTTTCTGGTTTGGAGTCAAATTACAGAATTTAACATCTCAATTTATTTAGTTTCATTCATTCATTTATTGATTTTCCTTCGGCATGGTCCCTTATTTATCAGGGAACGCCACAGCGTAATGAACCGCCAACTATTCCAGCATATGTTTTACGCAGCGAATGCCCTTCCAGCCACAACCCAGCACTGGAAAACACCCATACACACTCTCATACACTACAGCCAATTTAGTTCATCCAAATCATCTATACCACATGTCTTTGGACTGTGGGGGAATCCAGAGCACCCGGAGGAAACCCACACCAACACGGGGAGAACATGCAAACTCCACACAAAAATGACAACTGGCCCAGCCTGGACTTAAACCAGCGACCTTCTTGCTGTGAGGCGACAGTGCTAACAACTGAGCCACCGTGCCACCCTTTTATTTAGTTTGTTACATTAAAAAGATAGTTGACCTCCCCAAAACTACTTACTCTTTTCTCTCTTTCCAGTGGTTTCAATCCTTTATGAGTTTCTTTCCTCTGTTGAACAAAAAAGATGATATTTTTAAGAAAACTGGAAACCGATAACCGTTTACTTCCATAGTAGTAAAAACAACTACTAGGGAAGTCAACAGTTACAAGAGTTTTCAAAACACCTTCTTTTGTGTTCAGCAGAAGACTGTTGAATAAATAAGACTATTAACCATAGTTATTTTATTCTTGTCAACGGTGTTGCCAGTAAGTTACTGTAAAAACCCTTTAAAACGTCTAACAGTGCAGAGCAAATGTTTTACTTGCTGTAAATGCAATGGAAAGCAGAGATCAACCCCTTGTGTGGCTGTGCAATTTAGATGGGCGTTTAAAACTTTAGCCTCGTTTTGACATGCACAGTGATTCTGACAATGTGAAAATAATGTGTCCGCTGAAGGAGGATGAAGCTGGAGGTGGAGGTGGCTAATCAGAGGTGATATTACCCTGTCATTGAAGACTCCTAATGGGGCCCACAAGAGCGTGTTGCTTACGCTGGCAGACTTTATTTCATTACTCATTGAAGCAGAGGAACGGTCAGCGATGCCAATTAGAAATTCTTTGAAAAATTTATATTTGCCATAAGAGTCTATTGTGGATAATATTAACATAAAAAGCAGGAACCACATCTATTGGGAATTCACAATTATTTTTCATAATGGCAGATATTTAAATAGCTTTGCTCTGCTATATTGCTCAACACTTTCACACATCTCATTCATTCATTTTCTTTTCAGCTTAGTCCCTTTATTAATCTGGGGTCACCACAGCGGAATGAACCGCCAACTTTTCCAGCATATGTTTTATGCAGCGGGTGCCCTTCCAGCTACAAACCATCACTAAGAAACACCCATACACTCTCATTCACACACATACACTACAGACAATTTTAGCTTACCCAATTCACCTGTACCGCATGTCTTTTTTTTTGTGGGGGAAACCGGAGAACCTGGTGGAAACCCACGCGAATACGGGGAGAACATGCAAACTCCACACAGAAATGCCAACTGACCCAGCCGAGGTTCCAACCAGCAACCTTCTTGCTGTGAGGTGACAGCGCTACCCACTGCGCCACCACACTGCCCCATTTCACACATCTTTGCATCTAAAAACACAAGATGCAGTATTCAGGATTTATTTTAAAGCGCCACCTCTAGCATGTTAACATCAAATAAAACAGTTTTCATGCCAACTTGCTACTGTAAATAGAACTTTAGAGCTCTATAGTTCTATATATAGACAGAGAAATAGAGTTCTTCTGATTGGTCCACTGCTTTGGAACTGACATTAGCTGTTTCCATCCAAAGATGTGAATTAAATTTATGTGCAAAACTGGAATGTCACATAAAAGACATGCGAATAAAGCAGCGTTTCCATCCAATGAGTCAAAGAGAACAAAATAGTCACTTCCTGATTAACTGGCGCCAAATATAAAAAGTAAAAATGGAATTTACTGCGGTAGGAGAGAGAGAATTTTAAGTTTATTGCCATATCAGCTTCTCTGGCTATGTCATGGCAAAAAAAAAGATCAAGTTTACCACATTTTTTAAATACCACTTTTCTATAATTATAAAAATATTCTAACAATTAAAAGTCATCAACAGCAATAAATACACAAGATAAAAATACATAAATAATAATAATGACAATATATAAGAAAAAAAATCTAAAACCTTTTTAAGGTTTACCTTTGATAAAAATTGTACAATTTTAGAAGGATTCACATTTAAAATATTTCATTTAAAGTCTCTCCAGATAAAAATTGTTGTTTGATAACATTAAAAATAGGGAATATTATACCACAAGTATATGTTTAACAGTTTGGTTTCTGCTGCAATATTGGGGGTTCTTCTCATTTGAGTAAATGTTCATGTGTGAGTCTCGAGTGTCCAGTGCGGCATCTTCTATAAACAATCTCATCATGTCTTGAGTTAAAAATAAAATTAGATTTTGTTCCTATTTCAGGTTGGTTTTAAAAACAGTTTATTTTTTGAGCACTGATACTGCGGTAGGAGAAGCTGCGTGAATCTTTTCTTTATTTAATAAATGACTTAGAAGATGATGCCGACAAGCAATGAACGTGTGGTGGCGTTTGAAGGAGTGATATGCGGATCACAGACACTCTTGGCAATTCTGGAGGTAATTAATAATATAATAACACTAATATTGAACATTGAATATTAACAACATTTCAGATGTTTTACTATGTGGTCAGCCTGCTGGTTTGTCCATTCACAAGTTTTTATCATCACATGATCTCTTATAACAAAATCACATGACTTTTTTTTTATGCGCATACTGGAATTTGTTCAGTAAAAGTATTTCCATCGTAGCTTATGCGCAATTTGACTTATCGAATAAAAAGTTTATCCTACTCAGTTATGCGCATATATTTTTTTATGTTCATTTTTAAAATTTATGCACATCTTGGCGTTTCCATCAAACGTTTTTTATGCGCATATCCAAAATGCGCATAAAAATAGGTTGATGAAAACATAGCTATTGATGAGCAGCACTGCATGAACAAGTTGAAATAATTTTAACTTGACACAGCAATCCAAAAGATATGAGACACGAGCATGATCACACATGTGTTTACATAAAAAACTATGGAAAAGCACACTGTAAAAAGCAATTCACTATTTTACTTTAAAAAAGTGAGTAAACCTGTTACTTTAAAAGCGATAAGATTTTACTTTAAAAAAAAGTAAGTAAAAACTTTGTAACTTGGAACTGTTAAGTTGACTTAATTTTATGTTTTTAATTATGCACACAGTTTATTTTTATTTTTTTATTTATTAGTTTTAAGGCAATGTGTTTACTCACGTTTTGTGAAGTCAACTAATCGCTTTAAAAGCAACAGGTTTACTGACGTGTTTTAAAGGGATAGTTCACCCCAAAAATGAAAATTCTGTCATCATTTACTCACCCTTTAATCATTTTAAACCTTTATGAGATTCTTTCATCTGTTGAACTTGAACACAAAATAAGATATTTTGAAAGTGTTGGGAACCTGTAACCATTGACACCCATAAGATTTGTTTATCCTACTATGAAAGTCGATGGTTACAGGCTTTCAGCTTTCTTCAAAATATATTCTTTTGTGTTCAACAGAAACAAAGAAACTCATAAAGGTTTATAACCACTTGAAAGTAAGTAAATAGTGAGTAAATGTAGTGAGAACTATCCCTTTGGGGGAGTCAACGAATCGCTTTTTGCATTGTAGCACATTGGAATGGAAAAATGCTTTCTGTGTGATTGGCCCTTTAGAATCTCCCAACTGTAAAGTGCAAATCCAAAATTCCTGCACACACATGCTTTCACACAAACTCAAACAAACTGATACCATGCAACAAAACCAAATGAAACAAAGAACATACTCAAGTGACATCATTTTCAAACAAAATCCTATCCTGATGAAATGAAGTTCGTTTTTCGTTCTTCATTTGTTTTGGAAGTACAAAACAGATCACCAAAGCAAACTTTTCTTGGAGTTTGTTTGAATATACTGGTGAGACGAGTAGCAGAGCTGCTGCAGATGTATCCGCAACTGTATGATTGCTTCCAGAGAGATTTTAAAGACTCGGAGGGGGTCACACACCCGACAAGAAGCCCATCTTGTCACTCTATGTCTTTTCGATGAATTTGCGCACACCGGTGTTGTGTAAAACATGTTCTGTTTAAGGGTACACGCAAGCGGCATGACATTTACGACTCCTATTGCAACATGCGGTTGTTGATAACGTCAGATAAAAAAAATAGTATACCGTCACTCAACCTTTTCAAACTTCTTTTTGCCCTCAAATGAAGAATGAAAAAGAACTTTGTTTGAAGTATACCGAGGTCTTAACTCTATAACCCTGGAGAAGAGATCATGATGCAAGGGCAGAAAGCGCTTTGGTGAAAGGGTCTCAATTTCACAGAAGTCACTTGTGTTATGAGAAAAACTAAAAACTTCTGCTGTGTTCTGTAGTTAATGGGTCCAAGAACTTTTACAATCCCTCTCCAGGCGTGATCCTTGGGTCATGTCTAACAAAAAGGTCTTTCTTGTTTTACAACTTAGAGTTGAAGTTTTCTTTGTTATGGTTTGGATGTAAAAGGAAAAACTGGCAGAGGATTCACATGTATTCTGTAACCAAAAAAAACCCACACACAGCACTGTGTGAACCTCTGGAGCTCTGCATCAGAACACACACACACACACACACACACACGCACACAGACACACACAAATGCTGTCCGAAACACAAATCTCACTCTTAGAGCTACTGATATTATGGATTCATTATCTCAGAGTTGGCTTCTGTAATTGGCATGACACATTCTTACCTGACAAACGAGAAAGGGATTTATTTTTTTTAAGGGATGTACTGTATTAAGTTATTTCAATGCACAATGTGAAGGCAAATCATTATTATTTTATGTAATTAAAAAATAAATCTATTTTATAATAGTGTCATTTTAAATAACTATGGCCAGTAATTCGAATCTCATGGAGCCTCAAAGCCACAATAATGTGACGCGAGTCACGTCACATAACCCACAGAGCGGTAATGTTTGAATCTTTGATGCGACATGCTCATCCATACTGAGTAATGCTATGGGTTGAAACGAGAAAGAGAGATGGAAGAGAAAACAGGCAGCAGTGTCATTGTCGCAAAATATTGAACATACATTTAAAAAGACAACAGGGTAAGGCTAACGTTACTTACTTCCTAACAGATGAGAATCTGCCATGAGGTTCTAGACTAAAGCCTGGTTTATACTTCTGCGTCAAGTGATCAGCGTGACGTTGCTGTGCATTTATACTTCTGCGCGCTATTTGTGTTGCTCTGCAATAACACTTCCGAAACGCTAGCTGGCAGTGAGGTTTTTATGTTCCTCTGTGTCGAGTTTCTTCGCTGGTGTTTTGTTTTTTCTGAACGCTACCTTAATGTTCAAGTGGTTCAAACCTTTTAAGGTGGGAACCGGCGGACGTGCAACAACTTTAATCATAAGGTAAACACAAAACAACAGTTTCCATCTAGAGCTCCTTAACGGGACTCGACACTTGTAAACACTCGCTCCATCGGGCTCGTGTGGCTCTCACCCCCGCCCACAGTTGTCAGCGCTACCAAGCCGACCAATCACAGAGCTTGCGCTAAGCGTCGTTGCGACGTGTAGTTACATTTTTTTTGAGAGGTGCGCGTCAGCGTCAGCCACGGCGAGGGCTATGGGTCCACGCGCAGGCTGCGCCGGAGCATACGCGTACACTTGACGCATAAGTATAAATCAGCCTTAACTGGCCGAATTAGCCAGGACGTCCTGTATATTGGGCATTATTGATTTGTCCCATGACCTCCCATTCCCTATTTTTGCCATTAAGTATTTGGAAAATAACTTTATTTCCAGGTAGAGTCCTCAGCCGTCAGCTGTCACTTCACAGCAAAAGACGCTAATCCCGTCACGTCCGTGTTTTTGAGGCTGTTTACACCTGGTCACTTCATTAGTTTTATTCTGATCGGATATAAATCCGATCGCTCGGACAACTTCAGAAGGTGGTCTGGGATGCAATCCAGATGAAACTGGACGGGTCTAATCATTTGTTTTTAGACAAAATTAATTTAAATAAAATAAATTATGACCTGCGGCTGAGTGTTTAGAGAAACACCTAGGTGCACTTTTACAGCCAAACACACGTAAAGTGCAAAATAAATAAATAAACAAATACATATTTACTATAAGCATAAAACATGTGTTAACGAACAAAAGGCCTAAGTAATAATTTCACATGCCATATTATATGAAAATGTTTTAATAATAATGTCTGTTTGAATATAAATCACCTATTAAATATTCAAGCATGTGGTGCTGTGATGAACAACCACTAATACAATCTGAATATATTTAAAAAGCACTCAAAGTTAAAATAATTGTTATCAATGTTGTGCATATTGATTATCACAACATATAGTGTTAGACTGACAAAATTTGCACATGATCTTAGTTAGCAACTTGACAAAACAGTAATTTTTGTTACTGCAAAAAGCCTGCGCATGACTCTAGAAGACAAGCTAATCCACCACTAAATATTTTATAAAATGTCACCAAAATGCTGTATTTAAACTTCTTAATCAAATACAAAACGTGGGGGACAAATGCAAAAATGTAGGTCCACTTTTAGAGAAAAACAACCCCCCCTTTCACTAGGCTGACTACGGGCCTGCAAAAGTAGTATGAATTTAATTTAACAGCAATCTAAAGGCCCGTTCATACCGGGACGCTTTTTGCTCGCGTTTTTCATCGACGTTTAACACCTTGTGACTAAACAAAAGCGTCACGATATGTACGAGCCTAAACATGGTAAACCTAACCGGGACGCTTTTCGCTCACGTTTATCATCAGCATTTTTTGAGTTTTCTGCATTCAAACTATTTTCATGGCGTTGAGCAGATTGCACGTGCAAAACTATCCCCTGACGTTAGATGGCGCTTAATGAACTAGCAAATCATGAAAGAAAAGTGAAAAAAACAAAACAAATTACCATCAAATCCTATTTGCTGCTCTCCACTCCTACTGACATTATTGTAGCTGCTGTTGCGTTTGTCAGACAGCTCTTTGTGTTTAGACAACAATGAAAAAACCAGCTCAACATTCATCTCACCTCCTTGCTGCATCTTCTTCATTGAAAGAAAGTGAAACTGGGAACTGTTTTGTGCTTGAGTGCCTCCAAGTGGTGTTTACTGTAACTTCAGCAGCTCTGGGCACGTGAACAAAAATGCCGATCTAAATGGTGGACGCGGCGCATCAAAACAAAAAAACGAGCATGAGGCGTTTCTTTAAAAATGACGCTTTTACGCCGGGTGTTTGCCCGTTGGTGTGCACGATCACATTAGCACCCTTTGTTTAGACACAAGGCGTTAAACGTCGATGAAAAACGCGAGCAAAAAGCGTCCCGGTGTGAACGAGCCTTAAAGGTACTGGTTAACCCTGCACCATGTGACTAAATTTCATACACCCTATTATTTGTAAATAATAAAATGAATAAAATAACAAAACATATTATTTTAGAAAGTGTAGAAATAGAAAGTGTAAATTTAATGACAACTTGAAATTGGATCAAACAAAACTCAATCATAAAACAACAACAACAACAACAAAAGGCAAATTTATAGCATCTGTGCAGTTAAATATATACATGCATTGTTATATTCATACAATATATACATGCATTATTTTCCCCCATGCCAGTGGATTCCTTTGTGTTGGCATGCTGATGCACTTGGCAAAAAACTCTGCCAAGTGTATCATAAAAAAAGTGTTTAACAAAACACTTTTTTAATTTTAATTTGTATCTGAAAAAATAAACATGCTTTTTGAAAGCCAAAATATTATATGTCACCGGCTAATATTTAATGTGTAATAAAAATGTTGTAGAGGAGAGTCTAAATGACTTTTTTTTTTTTTTTCAGATTTGGAGCCAATTCGCTGAGAAATTTGTAAGCATAATTACTTTGATTTTACACAGAACTCAGAAGGTTAGTAAAATCTGCTGGCAGCCTGTAACTCAAGAAGTACTAAATCCTTTCAGATTGTTGCTTTTAATAATGCTTTTTAAAGATACTTTTTAAAAGTTCAGTTTAGTTAGTTTTAGTTCCAGCTGTGAACCACATTTAGTTGTTAAACTGAACAGATAAACAGTTGTCAGTAAACAAATGCATACCTGTCTACCTTTTTGTCTTTTAAAGAAAAACTTAAAAAAAATTAATACATTAAATAATAATAATAATAATAATAATAATAATAATAATAATAATAATAATAATAATATAGTGGCGACATGGTGGCTCAGTGGTAAATTGAATGGTGAATTTATAGGTGAATTGAATAAACTAAATTGGCCATAGTGTATGTGTTAATAAGTGTGTATGGATGTTTCCCAGTACTGGGTTGCAGCTGGAATGGCATGTGCTGTGTAAAACATATGCTGGATAAGTTGGCGGTTCATTCCGCTGTGGTGACCCCTGATGAATAAAGGGACTAAGCTGAAGAAAAATGAATGAATGAATAATAATAATAATAATAACAACAACACTTCTACTACTAATAATATTAACAACAACACTACTACTAACAACAAAAATAATAATAATAATAATGTTGATAAATAAATAAATCTATTTCTATCAAACAATTGCACAGAATATACTTGATTGAGTGAAATATAGATATTTACTGTATTTTTTTTATTCTAAATATGAACTTTTCTTTTCATATTCTTCTTTTAAAACATCAAATGTTTAAATCTCAGAAATATCTTTGTTGAATTGTTAAAAAGTATCCAATTGAATTGATCAAAAAACAGGTCACTTTTATTCAACCACCTTTTTTTTAACCAGAAATGACACAGGCTTCTCCCAAAAGATAATAAAAAGATGTACAAGAAGTATCATTGTGGAAAAAATATATATTCCTCAGCTTTTACTTACATTTGAACAAAACTTTAAGTCAGAATTTGCCAGGGCTAATTCCGGAGTTGACTGAAGAAAAAATAATGTTGAAACCAGAAATAAATCTTATGTTGCTCTATTAAAACAAATCCATATATAGAAACATTCAATTATCCGAATTCTTGCACACACTGGAGAACTCGAATTTTGAGTTCATCAAGTGCCAGCGCAAGGACATAATTTTAGCAACATTGATGAGAATATCAATCAAACAACGGGAGGTTAATCAAGGCCAATGAATTAATTGATTTATTTTACACAGTGGACAGTGAAATAGAGAGTCATGGAGGTTTACTCTGACATTGTCCTTTCACTGAAAATCAAGTGCTGGCTAAAATTGACGGCTAATTAGTAATAAGAGAGATTGATGTGTCGGTGAAGCTGAAATGACTGGTGAAGCTGTAATGGCGTTCTATTTTCACAACATCCGCATGGGAATAACGAAGCCCAAACAGAAAGAGCATGTACTATATATGCTTCTCTCCTTTATCTTATTTTTTTTCAACATGAGGCACTAAAGTACTGCCACTCCACATCTTTCTAAATATAATCTGCACTTATATCTTATGATTGACAGTTAGCGCAACTCCTTTGGCTACTTTCTACTTGTGTAGGATGCGAGCGAGATGCATTTTTTAACAATGCAAGGGCTCGGTTCCAAGTGGATTATTTACTCAATTTGAAATGCGAGGCAGAGCTGTGCATTCATTACATTCACGAAGCGACAGCTGAACTCACAGGTGCGTTCAGTGTGTAACGCAGCGCATTATCAAAAATGAACAGAAGTTCAGTCAACTTCAGAAAAAAAAGAAATAGGAGTAAATTAAAAAAAGTTCTGAGGAAGTGAGCTCATTCTTAAACTCATAAATGTGAAATGTTTTGTTCTTATGCAAATATTAATTTGATATAGCACTGATTTGATAAAATATTGATTTGTATTAATGGAATAATATATTATACCATATATTTATGTTTACCATATTTTTCCTTTATTTGGCTCTTATTTTGGACAAAATGGATTTTTTAAAGTTAACATTTCTGTTCTGTTCTATTAATGGATTATTGAAGTTATCTGTACAATTATAATATCTGTACAACAGGGGTATACAATCCTGTTCCTGGAGATCTACCTTCCTGCAGAGTTCAGCTGCAACCTTGATCAAACACATCTGTCTTTAATTACCAAGTGCTCTTTCAGATCCTACTTAGTTGGTTTAGTTGTTTTTGATCTGGGTTGGAGCTGAACTCTGCAGGAAGGTAGATCTCCAGGAACAGGATTGGGCACCCCTGCTGTACAAGATTCATACAAAATAGCTGAACAAATATTGTTTAGAAAATCTTTCATAAAGCAAACTTAATATTGAAAATAACAATTATACATATTTTAATCCTTTATTTGAATCTCAACTAGTACGCGCAAAGTGGAAAATGGTTGATTTTTTTATTTTTTATTTGATGTACATAAATTGTACTTTTCCATGTCAACAAGACGTTTATAATTTAAAGAAATTAATAAAATAGTGATAATAAAACCTAAGACCAAACTGAAAAAAGTCTTGTTTTGTGTCCTGTTTTTCAGTACAAATGTGTAATTGTATAACTCAATCAGTACAACATATTATACTAAGTCATATTTGTAAGTCACATTATATATATAAAATAATAAAAATTAAACAAGAGCTCTTTTGGAGACAAGAAAATAAAATTAAAAAAAGAAAAAGCTAAATAATTCTTATTCCTGTTATCAAAGTTTAATAAGTTAAATAAGTAAATAAATTAATAAATAATAAGTAAAACTAGTTTTTTTTTATATATAATAATAATAATAATAGTAATAATATGTGACACTGGACCACAAAACCATAGTCATTCATTCATTCATTCATTCATTCATTCATTCATTCATTCATTTTCTTTTCGGCTTAGTCCCTTTATTAACCTAGGGGCGCCATGGCAGAATGAACCACCAACTTGTCCAGCATATGTTTTACGCAGCGGATGCCTTTCCAGCTGCAACCAATCACTGGGAAACACCCATACACTCCCATTTACAAACATACACACTACTGACAATTTAGCTTACCCAATTCACCTATAGCACATGTCTTTGGACTTGTGGGGGAATCCTGAGCACTCGGTGGAAACCCACGCGAACCATAGTCATGACTCTTTTTTTTTTTTTTCTTTTGGAAATTGTACAATTTACTAACAAATTACTAATTAAAATGAAAGCTGAAAAAAAAGCCTCAGGTTGATATCTGGAATATTCAAAATATTGAATTATTATTATTAAATAAAATACAATTATTATATGGAAAATCACATTTAAAGTTGTCAAAATGAAGTGCTTAGCTATGCATTACTAATCAAAAATTTAGTTTTGGTATGTTTACAGTATGAAACAGTATAATACTCATCCTGAGGCCTCTAGAAATTGTGCAGCGCCATTGATGTGATCCAAGTCCTGTGAAGAGATGATTCAAACCATAGAGGACTTCTAGAGGTCTCCATACCCCTGGACCAGGCCGTGAGCAGATGCTGTGGCGGTCATGGAGAAGTGGAGAGCATGAAACTGATTCCTAAAAGACCCAGTGACAGATGAGTTTCCGCATTGATCCTGTGGGCCAGCCTGTACACCTGCAGGACCTATACTCACACCTGCAGCTTCTCCACGATGAACGTAAAGTGTTCTCCAGCCCCCAAAGCCTAGACTGCAGCTCTGCACAAGAAGTCTGGCCAGAGGAGAAATGGTCGTTCCCAACTGAGCCTGGTTTCTCTCGAGGCTTTTTTCCTTCACTTTCGTCACTTGGTGAAGTTTGTTCCTCGCCACTGGCTTGCTTGGTTTGGGACTTGTGGAGCTGCGCATAGATGGATTTGCTCTTCAGTGTTTGGACTTTCAGCATTGAAAATTCAACCACACTGAACTGAACTAAACTGAGCTTTAACTCTGAAAACTGGACTGACACAGTTTCAATTTACTAGAACTTTGCTCTGCTTTGACACAATCTACATTGTAAAAGCGCTATAGAAATAAAGATGAATTTAATTTAATTGAATGAAATTTACAAAATAGCTGTATGGAACATGCTATATACTTAATTATAAGAAAAGAAAAAGAAAAATCAATAATTTAACCAATACAGTATATTTTTGGCTATTGCCAAACACATATCTGTGCAACATGTAAGTTTTAATATAGTAATATTAAAAAAATATATTATAGTAATAATAGGCTTTGCATAATCATTTTTATATTTTACAGGGAGGAACTGAGCAGAACTTAAGTCTACAGCCGTCAGCTTGATAATAGGATCCTCAGTTTTCAAGACGTTCTCATGTCCCTGGTGTGAGAACCTTTGGTAATTACTAGAGATAGCACAACCTGCTGGCAGCCATGATGGATCGAGAGGCACGTTTTCTGGCCAATTTTCCTTTGTAGCATGTGTAATTAAGTGAGAAATATAATGTAGTGAATTAATTAAGATTAATGGCGCTGCTTCCAACAGACAGATTAACAGCAATGTTTTAATGTTCTCATATTTCACCTTTTATGAGGGCGGGAAGGATGAGTACTGTCCCCCGAACAGTCTTAACTTTCAAAAGATCCCGGACAGGGTGATAAGAGATTGATGAAAGAGCCGACCAGCACAGTGTGGCTGTAAAAGAAAGGCTATCCAAGAGTTCATTTGCACAAAAACTGTACAATTTTCAGAATAATGATTTGAAAAGATCACATTTGCATGATCAGGAGGCCGTTGCTTCATCAATAGCAGTTTATTTCTGTAATTCAGAATATGGGACACATCATGATGATCTTACATTTTCTGTGTTTTATGTCCTCAAACTGGGCCCTTGGATACATCAAGCAACCCAGAAAATGTGAAAAAGCAACCCAATAATTTTGTTTTGGTTAGTCTTTCTGAAGGCATATGAAAAAATGTGCCCTTCAGATTTCACTCCTGGGGTATTTATTATATATTATGAGCCCTTAAAGGGATAGTTCATCCAAAAATGAACTTTTACAGTCAGTAAATTAACTGTAAATTATAATTTTTGGGTGAACTATCCCTTTAATCTACACGTTTCCACCTTCTGCACCATTTCTAAACACTTGCTATACCAGTAAAATTCTAAATTCAAATGTTCTGATGTTTGGATGAACAAACAAACGTAAGATCATCCATAGACTCTCAACATCTAAGCCACTGAGAACATTATGGATGAATTTCATTTTTGAAGGGAATGAGCTGTACTAAACGTATTAATAGTGCAACATTTATTTGCAAGAGTTGAAATAACTTAAATGTATATATGATACATAAATGTTTCTTCTAACCATTCAGAAATGTCCTGGTGCATCTAGAAGTATTAAACTCTTCCTCTCCATCATTGTCAGACATTTTGAAAATGAAAAATAAACTTTTTCAACTTCTAAAAAGAATCAGCTCATTTGTATTTAAATAGACAATGTGTGTTTTTTGCATAATATGTCCCTTTTAAGACTTTGTATGCATATATCACAGTGAAGCACATATTTGCAGCGCTAACATTCTGGCATGTTGTGTTGTTTATATGTTGGGAGTGTATTAAGCAGAAACCAATTGTAAAGCTCAGTGTTTGAGTAGTGCTTGTCACATGAATATCTTCTCTCTGTGGGAGACTGCTGAAACAGAAATAATATAGCTGAAAACTGTTTGCTCAGCTGATACTACACAGCAACTGTCAATACACCACTGAATATATTAAGAAAATGCAAAAGACATCCTATAAAAGAAACTCAAACCTAAATACAGCGCACAGTGTTTTCTTCTGTTACACAGAAATTAGATACAGATTTACAATTATTTTCATTTTTGGGGGTGAACTGTCTCTTTAAATTATAGAATTACATACTGGATGGATGGGCAAAAAGATGGATGGATGGATGGATGGGCGGATGGATTGATGGATGGATGGGCAGACATTTGGATGGATGGATGGATGGATGGGCGGGCGGGCGGACGGATGGACGGACAGATGGGCAGATGAATGTATGAATGGGCGGATGGATGGATGGA
>CAIGQV010019186.1:11487242-11498143 GCA_903798115.1 Danio jaintianensis | reverse complement strand
ATATAATATAATATAATATAATATAATATAATATAATATAATATAATATAATATATCATAATATAATATAATATAATATAATATAATATAATATAATATAATATAATATGTTTCATCCTTTTCTTCCTATCTCCTTTTTATATTTTTTTAATTTCTTCTCATATCCCTTAAATTTCTATCAATCCAATTTGTTTACTTACTCTTATACACCCACACACAGACAGACAAACATACACTTCACTGCAACATTATTCTCCATATTTCAGAAGTTTGAGTGTGTGAAAAAAACATTAATTGCATTATTGTAATTAACATAATCTAAAAAAAAATCTTTAAAAAATATTTTAAAAAGTATTTAATTGATATGTCAGATATTACAAAGCAGCCAGAGAAGCTTGGATAAGTCATTTTCCCTCAAGCAGAGCTGGGTTCCGCATGCTGGTCACACTCTGCAAATGTACAGGAGAATGTAAAGAGCAGTAAAATAGTCAAACATGACAGGCATTAAAATTCTAAAATGTGATGGGTCTTTTACGCCGCTCTCTAGAAGCTGTAAAATGTTCATTATCCACACTAAATGTTCAGCCGTAGAAGAAGTGTCCAAAAGGTTTTCCATTCAGATGTTCTTCCTTGTCTTTTAACAACCAATCTGAGAGTTGGTTGTAAGTATAAATCTGAAAAAGTCTTCATAAAACTCTCTATTAGTCTATATTTGATTTGAATTCTGTAACCTTTTAGTTCCTATACATTTTTTTTCTGCCAGCATATAAGAAACGAATGCTGACAAAACATTCATGGCCCACAGAATGTTTTACTGTATAAATATGTAAACAGTCAATGTATTAAAAGAAAGAACAACACATGGATATGGGTAAGTTTCATAACACAGCAAAATGTCAAAGCTAAAAATTAAGAAAATCTAATTTTAGTCAAACAAAATATATATAAAACTTATAAAACATTTCTAAAGGGTCACCAGATATCAGTAACAACCAAAGTAATCCATACATACAAAAAAAAACCTGAATTAGTTCAGAAATTAAGTTATGTGTAATAAAACTAATAACAGAGGGGAAAAGTATTGAACACACAAAGAAAAGGAGGTGTAAAAAGGCATGGAAAGCCCAGAACGCAGCTGAAACCTTGCAGCAGTTAGAAAGCAGCCCTGTCCCTCGATAGCATAAATTAATATTAGCTGGTTCAATCCCAACACCTACATTACCAGATGATAATGTTGATGATGAAACCAGGATGGACATGTCAGCAAGACAATGATCCCAAACACAGCCAATGAAACTCTCAACGGGTTTGAGAAAAGAAAATAAAGCTGCTAGAATGGCCCAGCCAATTAACTGAACTGAGTCCAATAGAAAATAACAAAAGATCAGAGTTCATAGATGAGACCCAAAGAAGCGACAATATTTTTAGACTCTTTAAATCTAAGGGAAAATAAATCGCACCTGAGCAACGCACAAGACTTCATTCTCCAGACAAGAAGTGTCTTGAATCTGTCATTAGAAAACACATTATACACATTTTAGTAGTTCAGTACTTTCTCATTCATTCATTCATTTTCTTTTCGGCTCAGTCCCTTTATTAATCTGGGGTCGCCACAGCGGGATGAACCGCCAACTTATCCAGCATATGTTTTACGCAGCGGATGCCCTTCCAGCTGCAACCCATCACTGGGAAACATTCATACACACTCATTCACACACATACACTACGGACAATTTTAGCTTACCCAATTCACCTATACCGCATGTCTTTGGACTTGTGGGGGAAACCGGAGCACCCGGAGGAAACCCACGCGAACACGGGGAGAACATGCAAACTCCACACAGAAATGCCAACTGACCCAGCCGAGGCTCGAACCAGCGACCTTCTTGCTGTGAGGCGAACGTGCTAGCCACTGCGCCACCGCGTCGCAGTACTTTCTCCTTGTGTCATTATATTTTATTGCACATATTTTTTTTCTGAATTTATTTGTTTTGTTATATTTGTTTGTTTAGATTGTTTGAGATTTTCCTTTTTTCTCTTCTTTTTTTTTTACCAAAATCTGGGTCAATTTCATGTCAACAGCTCAAAAAATAAATAAATAAATACATAAATAAATAAATAAATATAATCAACTGATAACATTAAAGGTTTTTAAATGTACAACATGTAGGCAAAGAACCACCCGACGTAAAATGCATTTAAAATCCTTTAACACAGCAAACAATTGATTTTCCTGCTTATTCCTTTGACATGATAAGTTTTAGACAAGTTAAAACTAGTACTAAACTAGTAACTAGAGTATATTGTATACAGTATGTGTATTTCTTCTAATCAAATGGAACGTCCTGGTTACGTACGTAACCCACGTTCCCCGAATAGGGAACGGAGACGTGCGTCTGTTAACAAACTATGGGAGTAATTCAGACGACCAATCACTCTGAAGAGTAAGAAAACGGGCCAATGAATGCCAAAATGAATTGGCAAAGCTTATTTATATATAGCCATTAGTGCTATATAAGCTGCCCGCTGAGGAGTGAGCATCAGAATTTGCCTGCTGAAGAGCCGATCACTCAGCTAACAGCTGGAGACTCACATTGGGAAAGCGTGCCAGTCCCCGAAGGGGGAGGACGCTGCGGAGACCACCTGCTACCCAAGAGAGGAGACTTGATGGCAATAATTCAATTCAATTCAATTCATCTTTATTTCTATAGCGCTTTTACAATGTAGATTGTGTCAAAGCAGCTTCACATAGAAGAGTGCAGTGAATTGAAACAGTGTCAGTCCAGTTTTCAGAGTTTAAGTTCAGTTTAGTTCAGTTCAGTGTGGTTTAATTTTCACTGCTGAAAGTCCAAACACTGAAGAACAAATCCATCGTTGCGCAGCTCTACAGGTCCCGAACCATGCAAGCCAGTGGCGACAGCGGCGAGGAACGAACTTCACCAATTTGCGAAAGTGAAGGAAAAAAAACCTCGAGAGAAACCAGGCTCAGTTGGGCACGACCATTTCTCCTATGGCCAAACGTCTTGTGCAGAGCTGCAGTCTAGGCACCGGAGGCTGGAGAACGCTGGACGTCCATCTTGGAGAAGCTGCAGATGGGAGAGGTCCCCGGCTGGTGTACAGGCTGGCTCTTCAGGATAATGCGACGACTCATCTGTCACTGGGGTCTTACAGGAATCAGACTCATGCTCTCCACTCCTCCATGACCACCACAGCAGCTGCTCAGAATACGGCCTGGTGCAGGATTATGGAAACCTCGGGATTAAAAAAAAAAAAAAAGACTAACATAAGCGCAGATGCCGTTCAAATTATAATGTCTTTTGGGAAGTGTTCCCGGCTCCGGTTGCCCTAAATAATGCAGACTAATAATCCTTTTAAGGATTTGTATTTCAAAAGCATTTGTGTTTTATGTGTATGCTAATGCAAAGAGATGTGTCTTTAATCTAATAAGGACATATGGACTAGCCCTATGGAGGGGGAGTGCTACATATGATAAGCTGGTTAGCAGGTAGGGAAGACATGGGTCCGCCTGGTCAGTGGGAACACTCCATGGCAGAAATAATTATATGGGATCACCATCAGGGGCCGCGCATAGCTGGCACCGAACCTCAGCATGTGGGTAGACCAAGAGTGGGCGTACCAGACATCACACTGAGCCAGGCACCCGTCTCCTCCGCTGAGTCGGGTGCTGGGGGACTCGGAGGAATTCTCTAGGGTTCGCCAAGCGGGAAACTTACTAGCAGAATAGAAGAGGCGCATGTATCTCCGGGTTAGGGAGCATGGCGAAGCAAGCGTTTTTGACACCGAGTTTAATTTCGATTGACCGGAGTGACCCAATAATCGGGAGGAAACCGACTCCACTCGAGGATTATAAATCTCGTGAATGTGTTAGGTGTCGCCCAGCCCGCAGCTCTGCATAATCTGTTAAGAGGCGCTGCGTACTCACGCCGAAAAGGAGGCACCGCTTTTATTTTTATTTTTATTTTATTTTTTAAGTGTGCTCTTATGGCATAACTATAAAATGGACCAACCTCTGCTTTGATACGGCACTTCCCTTCTGCCAATCATAACAGAAAAGAGCTGCTTAAAGACGTATGCTCTACGTGTCACATTAAGCGCAGTGCGCGGACATAGCAATAAAAGGGCTGGGTCTGCCTCCTCCGCAGACAGCGCTTGCAAGCTCACTACCACTTTTAATATTAAAAGGGGTGGTAGGAACCTTGGCACAAGCTGAACCGGTAAACGTGAGAGTAGGCCGGTCCGAATTCCTGGCATGATTCGCTGACCGAAAATACCACTGGAATCCTAACTCTCCTGACTGATACCAAAGCGACCAGCAGAGCTGCCTTCATGGACAGAAAACGTATAAATACTGAGTCAAGTGGCTGAACGGATTAGAGAGATCCCGGGAGGGCAAGAGAGGGGGGCGGGGATGGAATTAACCATCTCGCGCCACGCGCCTCTGAGGAACCGGCTAATAAGGTAATGCTTTCCCAGCGCGCTACCATCCGCCGCCCCACAGAGAGCGGGGATGGCAGCACGCCAAACCTTCAGTGTGGAGTATGACAGCCTGCGCTCCAGTTATTCTGAAGGAAGAAAACACAACACTAATCTGGCATGTCCGGGGTTCTTTTCAGAGAGAAGAGCGCCACACAACGAATAGACTCCACTTCAGGACATAGGCTTGCCTATACAGGGTGCTCTAGCCTGAGTGACGGTGTTGACCATCTACTGATAGGTCACCTAAGTCCACCGTGCTCTGTCTAGAAACCCTCCATGGGGGTTCCAGAACGCTGCGCGGGTGCCAGTCCCAGAAAAAGGAGTACTTCTTCCAGGGAATTCGTCAGGGAGGGCCATCACGAGGAGTGTGAGTCTGGAAACTCGGGTCCGGTTGGGCCAAGGAGGCGCAACGAGCGAGACCTGCACCTCATCTCCCCGACCTTGCACAGAGTCTGTGCGCGCAAGCTCACTGGGGAAAAACCCATATTGTGTAAACCGAGGGCCAGCTGAGTGCCAGCGCATCCGTGCAGAGCAGGGAAAGCAGCTGGTGAAGGGCCGCTTGGGAGAAGCGGCAGGATGTCCTGGGCTTCTCTGAAGAATGCCCATAACAGCTGGACTGTGCCAGGGTGGAGTCTCCATTCTCCCAGAAACGTAACTGTCGTGAGAGCACGTAAGCTGGCACGGTAGAGCTCATATGGGATATGAACGGCATACAGCTATTAAGCCGCATGACTCCGTAGGAGCAGATGGCGAGCGAGCTGAGACATGCGGCGGTAGCGCACATCAGCCAACGGTTGATGTGCGCTATCGCAGCCGTGCTGGCCATCCTAACCAACACGTGTGTCCCCAACACTGCCAACAACTCCAGGCAATTGAATAGCAACACAACCAAAGTCCGATTTACGAACCTGCAGCTGCATGCTCGATACACACAGCTGACCAGTCCATACTGGAAGCATTCGTCAGAATGACAGCATGACTGGACATTTGTTCTAAGGGCACCCAGGCCCGTAGAAGGCAAGGTCCATCCAGGGGCTGAAGGTGCGGAGACACAGCGTAGTGATGGACACCCGATGCGTCTTCACACGCCATGCCCATCTGGGGACCCAATCGCGAAGCCAGCGCTGAAGTGGTCTCATATGAACAATTGAGCGGCGTGATAGCGGCTACAAAATGTCATATGCCCCAGGAGCCTCTGAAAAACTTCAGTGAAACCACTATAACTGCCGAATTAAATGGACAGGGCAGCACTAGCCCAGCACGCTAAAAGCGCACCCTGATGGACACCGGGTCCAGCTCCAACTTGAGATGAGAGCTCGATTGTATCCTTCGCCAGGAGGATAACAATCTTCTCACGCGAGACAGGGGTGGCATAACGATGACCACTTAAATACACACGAAACGATCGCTGACGTACCCGCGGAGGGGCAGCTTTGGGATGGGGAGTGCTCACCCCGGGAAGCAGAGCGTCTTGAGGAAGAACTGAAAATAAGAGATTGACTTTTACCTTCCTCCCAGGATCCCGCGGAGAGGCTGGAGGTGCGAGAAAGGAGCTCATCCTCTGGCGCCCTCAAAGCCTGTGGCGAAGTGCACCAAAGCTGAGAGCTGGAAGGCAGCGCGTCCCATGCTGGCAGCAATTGGGCTTCCACACCCAGAGGGAGGAAAAGCCGCTCTTTTCGGATCACTACATTTGTTCGCGGGGGAGGCCCGGCCCTCAACCGGGGAAAGAACGGTTCTCCTCCTCTCCAAGTGGCCCACCTTACGTTCGCTTCGTGGTCCGATTACCGGACTTTACGGCGACCTATGACAGGAGCGTCATCTTCCTGCAGGGGGGCTCGGCGCGTTCACTAGCCAGTGGAACGGGCTGTGACGGCGGAGCATTTTGGAGCCGCTGGAAAAGCTCTCTCGGCGAGGAACAGCCAGTGCGGACAGGTCCGGTGGGGGAGCATTTTTCCGAGCCCACCAGGAGATGACCTGCTCCATCGCGCACGGCTGATCTCTCACCACCGAGGACTCCTGGGTAATGTCCCCGACGGTGTGGCTGAGTAGGCCTGCCTGGGATATGGGCACACCAAGAAAGCGTACTTTGTCTGCGCAGCGTATATCTGCCAGGGTAAGCCAAGGGTGGCATTTCCGGACCACTGTGTGGCCATCGTCCTCCCCAGGGCACGGGCGGCCGACTTGAAGGTCATGAGAGCATAGTCGACCACCGTGCGGTGCTTATGTATAAGCCTGGGGAAGAACCGCCTCTGTGCAGCACAGCAGGTGCCGTGGTGCAGGACAGAAGCGGCATGACCCGCAACGGTGTGGGCTCTGACCATGAGAGACACAGAAAACCCGCCCGCCTTGGACGGGGGTCTTAGCTTACCCCTTCAGGTGGCGGCGCCAACCACCTGAGGAATAGCTTCGTACCCACTGGCCGCCTCGCCATCAGGGGAGGTAAAGGCGGAAGCGCACGAGGACCGGGCGGAGAAAAAAACACCCTCTATGCCAGCGTGCGCTCGCTGTGCGCCCCTGGGAAGAAGTGGACGGGAGCTGGAAGATTCATCTTACATCAGCCCGCACGCCACACCTCTAGTCGGTCCGGCGGTGAGACTGGGGGACAAGCCATCTCCAGCCACACCACCGAAGCAGCCCAGGAAGCGCAGCCATCATGTCTGATTCGAGAACCGTGACTACGCATTGCACCCCGTAGGATGGAAGCGAGCCCGGTCTGTCATCTGAGCATGACAGCTTGCCCTCCAATGTCGCGATGGACATCTGATCTCCGGTGTTATCAAGCGGAGGCGCGGGCATCCCGGGGGATGAACCGCACAACCACTCGAAGCTTGGATGGAGCGCGCTGTGGAGGAGTGGGGGTCCGCGGGCCCGGAGGCGACGGATAAACCCCCACTGTAATCCTCAGATCTGCCCGCGTGCTAACCGCTTTCACAGGGAGCAACGGGGGTGGCTTGGAAGCCGCGATCTCAGAGCTGTCCTTGACCACCGCATCGACATGCTGGACCCCCAGACCTGTGATGCGATACCATCATCCGGAGATAGGAACCACCGCATCCAGAAACGCACAGTCAGAACAGCATCTTAAAAAAGACGTGTTGATTGACTGTGTTGCTCTCTTAGGGAATCTGCTCTTTTAATGGAAACTGCTCTTTTGTGCACACCAGCGAAACGCCCAGGGGACAGGAAGCCCAGATCGACCGCCACTGTCGCGTCATCTCCCACACTGGTGAGTAAACTGATTTCAGTCTTGAAATCAGGTTGGCAGATAGAGTGTCTTCAGTCTCGTGAGAGGCTCTGAAAGCTAAATTCTGATGCTCACTCCTCAGCGGGCAGCTTATATAGCACTAATGGCTAATCACTGTCAGCTGTGGAGCTGAGCTTTGCCAATTCATTTTGGCATTCATTGGCCCGTTTTCTTACTCTTCAGAGTAATTGGTCATCTGAAGTACTCCCATAGTCTGTTAACAGACGCACGTTGGAGTTCCCATATGAAGGGGAACCAATAATGCTTGGCTTCACTGTACACTTTCGGTGGTCAGCATAAGAAAAGACACACAGACACGAAAGTAATAGTATCGTAGTAATGCCAGCATTTTTTATTTTTAAGGGAAATATACATTTACAAAGCAAAACTTTCCCCTGAATTCGTCAAACAACTGAGAAATGAGAGACATCTTATTTATAGTTTTTTTTTATTATTGTTATTTCTTGATCTACCACACTGTTCAGTCTGGGATGCTTTTTTGTTTCTACAAAGACATACTGAAAAGAATAATAATGCAAAATGCTACTGGACCATCAACAAATTTCATAACCCAGCGAACCTGGACATATTTGCTAATCTGCCTTCTGTTTCACAAGCTGTCTCCTTCTCCGACACGACACCAGAATTATTTAGAGTCCTGGCTGTGTGGAAACAAACACTTGTCGCCATGCCAACAGGGTTGCCCACTGCTTGGCAACAATTTGTAAGCAGCTGGGAGGGTCTAACCTTCTCTGGCATTGACTTACAGCAGTGTATGTCCAAACAATGCTTCATAAATACAAGGCATGAGCTCATTCCATTGGATCAGAAGCTTCAGAGGAGTTTCAATAGGTACTGAAAACCCCACGCAAAAAAAATCATACAAATACATGCAGCTTTGGAATGTGTTTAGTGATATTTGTCAGTGTTGCTATTTAAACAATAATTAAATCATAAACAGTTAATTTTCCATTGATTTGTCCATTGCATATATCTGATAAAAGCCAAAATGTCTAAAATTATCCAATTTTAGAAGCTTACAAATAACTAAGGCTTTCTCATGTGCACCCACGTAATATAAAGAAAAGCCATATATCACACCTATTAAGATTAAGGAACATCATGTGGGATAAAAGAGTCCCAAAAAGGATTGATAGCAACATCAAGGAAAACAGAGAACAAGAAGAAGAAAAAAAAAAAGGATTTAATGTCAACTTGTATATTCAGGCTGCCTATTGTGCTTTTAGAAAACTCCAAAAACATAAAAAAACAGATAATTCAATTCCAAAAAGAGAAATTTAAAACATACTTTTATTTGCTTTATTGCAGAGCTTTATTTGTTAAAAAGCTTTCTTGATTCAAATACCCACGCAATCTAATTCCTGAATCATTGTGATTAGTCTATTAATCCTGATCACAGCTTAACTTTCAAATCTGCATTTGACCCAGAGATAGCAGGTTTCATTCAGGCTTTTATAGTTTGGATTTATACACTGATCAAATTAGAGTATTTTAGACTTTAAATGATGGTTAAATCAATTAAAAACGAAAAATGTAAAAAAAAAAAATTTAATTGAAATGTCTTATTTGTTCAAGAGATTCTTTCAAAAATGCTGATTCATCCAGTAACAAAACTCTTGAAGTCTTAATGACTCGATGAGGAATTTCTCCATGACACATTAAAATGAAGATTTGTTGCATGGAGACATGTTTCCAAAGCCTGTGTTGAACTGTAATGCAATAAACATTGCACTTATGACAAGAAAAAAACAGGCATGATCGAGCATCTGTTCATTTTATGGGTGAACTTTGTAAACACCACATCCTTTTTATGGTCGATGTTATATTTACATTTACATTTAGCAGACGCTTTTGTCCACAGCGACTTACAATTGAGGAGGCATTCAGAAATTCCACAAGAAGAGGCAATATGTGAGAAGCACACTTTATAAATGTGATATAATTATGTTCATATTTCAGTCCAACTGCACCACAGTTCATTTAAAAGTGAACTGAGAATCAAAAAAGTACAATTTAAAATTTAAATTTAGGAGTGTGCAGGCTGTCCTTTTTCCTTGTTTATTTATTTGGCAGTAACATAACATCCTGTTTTTGCTTTGTTTAGATATCCTTGATTCGATGTTGCATTCATATTTCAGTCTTGCACCTTCATTTACTGCACCAGAGTTAATTTGAAAGTAGAGCGAGAACCAAAAAGGCTTCATTCTGGAACTTTAAATTAAACTTTAGGAGGGTGCAGGCTGTACTTTTTCCTTATTTATTTATTTGGCAGTGGTAAATTTTACACTGAAAACTGCCATGAAATGCCAAAAAAGGTTATATTTTCTCTGGCCTATAATGTGTAGCAGTTAGCAGAGAAATTATTTATCTTTGACTCCATTCAAATTATTACTCTGGCCCTTTTGTGGTTCACATTCACTTGTCACACATTAAATAATCATAACCTTGGAAAGGCTGGCTGAAAACTAAATATTTTCCTGATAAACACTATCATTATGTTGTGTAAAAGCGAGAAAGAAAAAAAAAAGAAGTCCTATTGATATTCTAGGGAGTGAATCGGGGTTAAGGTCGAAGCAAGATTGTCTGCCGGATGTGCAAACAAGGTAATCAGATTTTGCATCTGTTGGTATGCGGTTGTGGGTGCACGAAAAAGCTTCCAGTGCCACTGGCTGAAACTTGGTGTACTCATTAAGCTAACTACGTCAATCTCTGCATCCTCTTCTCCCCCATCACCTGCATGCTTATCAGCCACAGCCTTCGCATTGGTGACAGGTCAATTGCCTGGCCAGTGGATTCTGGTTAATCACTCGTCAAATGGAAACCAATTGAGTTCTGGTCACTGGAGTTCAATGGAATTGCTGGCTATTATTCAACTCCTGCTTCATTCTTCATGTACTGACAATACAAGACATGATGAATGGGTTATCTTTAACAACAAAAAAAAGCACTGCCCTTGATCATTAGATTAATGGTATAAAATGGACACACACACATACAGTACAACACCGTGCGCAACTCATAGCAACAAAACTGCTCATCGATCAACTCAAACTGCTAAGATAAAAAAAGGCACTGTAAAACGGGAAATAAAAAGGAGTATCATCATTTCTGTGCTGTGTGTACATCTTTTATATTATAT
>CAIGQV010019186.1:11463284-11486842 GCA_903798115.1 Danio jaintianensis | reverse complement strand
TGTGTGTGTGTGTGTGTGTGTGTGTGTGTGTGTGTGTGTATTTGTACAACTACTACTATTAATTACTATTACTACTATTATTTACTACTACTATTACAAAAAAATACTTTGGAATTCAATGGGTGCCAGCAATTAGCAATCATTTTTCAAAATATCTTCCTATGTGTTCAAAAGAAGAAACAAACAAGAAGAAACTTTTTTTTTTTGGTCTTAAGCTATGAGAAAATGCTAATACAAATGCAACCACAATCTATACTGTAAGTAGTTCTCATAAAATATAAAACATTTTACAAATATAAAACAAAAATAATAACATATTTAAATTAACATAGCTGTCAATTCAAAACATTAACTTTAAGCTACTTAATTTTTTTTCAAATGTATGTCTACTTGATGCTTTTCTACTACAGTTCTTTAGGCGTTTTATTTTAAATTGAATGATTTTCTTTTTGTGATAAAATTTAACATTAATTGTCACGTCTGGATAGTTAATTTGATAAACCTTTTAAAATCTAATCACCTAAATCAAAGACTTATAAAACATTATTACAATTTAAATTCTACTAACATGTTTTATATACATTTATATTAATATTTATATTCATGTTATTTTTGCTTTATGTTGTGGGTATACATGGGTGGAGTCATGTATGTGCTCATTGCCTGGTGAAGAGAAGCTAAGCTCTAAATTTCACCTGTGGTGAGAACTTAAATAAATATTTAGCTATTTTTGGAGCTTTGACGTGCCTGTTTTTATTATTATTATTTTTTATTTATTTCACTTATTCCCTATAATTACTCCAGCCTTCAGTGTCACATCATTCAGAAATTATATTAATATGTTTATTTGGTGCTAAAGTAATTTGTGTTATTATTATCATAGTTTAAGTGCTTCTTAATATTTCCGTGAAAAGCTTGATACATTTTGGTTTTATTGTATTGTATTGTATTGTATTGTATTGTATTGTACTGTATTGTGCTTGCTTGCTTGCATGCTTACTTTCTTATTTGCTTGGATTCATAAACAGAAACAGGTTTTCAGCAACAGAAAGTTTTTGAAAGAACATAAATTTATGACTTTTAATACTTTCATAGAAAGTTTTAAGGAACAATATTTATTGGAAACAGAAATTGTGACAGTGCTATTTTACCACATTTGATCATTCTAATGCATCATTGCTAAATAAAAATATTTATTTCTAAAAAAAAAAGTCAAGGTTCCCAAACCTTTGAACGGCAGTGCACATTAAACCCTTATGCCCTTCACGCCTAATTAATATTCAGCCACATCAGGAGTTACAATCATAATTTAAATAAAGCGTCACCATGATCTTATTACGCCCTTGCTCATACTGTAGCTTCTATCCCAAAAGAGAACAGAGACGACACTGACAAAACTTGTGAAACTCTCTGCGAGCCTTGCATCAGAAACATGTACAGTTTGAAGCAGAGAAGAGATCATTTGCACCACGAGTGGTCTTTTATCAAGTGAGAAAAGCCAAATGTCTCCCTCTGTGCCACCCATTCAGAAAGAAAGTGAAAAGTTAATTGGCTCCTTCCTGGTCAACTGGGATTCATTTCAATTAACAGGCAAAACAGCTGTTAATTCTGTGCCACAAAGAACGTGGTCGTATGTTTAATTGTTTGCAGCACGGCGACTTGCAAGCACTTTCTTAAAGAACAGAATGAGTCTGGGAGGAATTAAAATGGAGTGGATATTTTAATTGCACTCTTTCTTTCTCGTTCTCAAACACGTCTCGTGTTCGGCATTTCAATGCGTGTCTGTACCATTTAATTCAGATTGCTTGATTCCAAGAGGCTGATGACAGAATCTCGACCCACAAAAACTGCTGAAGAAAAGCTATCAGTTACTTTACTTAAATAAAGGAAGAGTAGCCATGTTGCCTTAAAAGTGACAAATTGACTATTTTTTAAGTGAGTATACCTGTTGTAACTTGGAACTGTTAAGTTGACTTAACTTATTTTTTTTAAATAATTTTGCACATAGTTCATTCATTTTAAAGGAACAGGTTTACTTGTTTGTTTGTTTTTTAAGTAAAGTCAACTAAACACTTTTTATAGTGCAGTAACAAAAGCAAAAGGGGCGACATGGGGGCGCAGTGGTTAGCACTGTCACCTCACCGCAAGAAGGTCGCTGGTTCGAGACCCGGCTGGGTCAGTTGGCATTTCTGTGTGGAGTTTGCATGTTCTCCCCGTGTTCGCGTGGGTTACAAAACACTAAAATGGTGTGGCTAAATATCAACTTTGATATAAATGGCCCTGGGAGTAAGTAACAAAACCAAAAGCACTTCAAAGAAATCTTAAAATCTTTTTTTAAATAATTTGACAACTCTGCTACAGTTGAGTTTTAACATTTTTTAATCCATTCAGCTGATCTTCGGGTCTGACAGGAGCACTTTTTCGCTTAGCTTAGCATAGATCATTGAATCAAACCATTAGCATCTCACTCAAAAAGTAAAAAAAAAAAAAAGTTTCAATAATTTTCCTATTTGAAGCTTGGCTCTTCTTAAGTTACTGTATGGTCTTATGTAAGACCAATGGAAAATGACAAGTTGCTATGTTTTATGGCTTATTGTTATAATTATTTATTTTTTTAATACTCTCATTCTGGCTTAATCAAAGAACTTTGCTGCCATACCATGACTGCAGCAGGAGCAACTGAGAAGCATGTGCCTTATTATTGTTTAATTTTTTTATTTTTTTGATGCTAATGGTCTAATCCGATTCAATGATTTCTGCTAAGCTAAGCTAAAAGTGCTCCAGCCAGAGATCGGATGAATAGATTGAAAAAACTGTTTAATTCTAGGAGACTTGAGTCTGTTTCCAAAAAATAAGTGGAGTGCCTCTTTAAATCTGGAATACATTTACAGTGTTTCCTTTTTTGTTATGCTATAGCGTCATTCCAAAATGTATTAAATTCATTATTTTCCTCAAAATTCTACAAACAATACTCCTTTGAATACTTAAAAAATTGCTAAAATGTCAAACAAAGTCTTTCTTTTTGTCACTGAGTATTTTTTTTATCGAATTTTGAGGGAAGTATTGAATTAAGTTCATTTTGGAGCAAGGCTGTGATAAAATATGCAAAAAGGATTCTTTAAAATCCAACATACTGTTCAAAGTATCTGATAAAATAGAAGTTTTTAAAATGTTTAAAGAATAGAAAGAATTGAAATGGAAATGTCAGACAAAAAGTACTGAAGTTATCTTTTTTAAAATATAATTTCACTGACCTTCAAGGCATAGTTCACCCAAAACTGAAAATTATGTCATTGTTTACTCACGCTTTACTTGTTTCAAACATGTTTGACTTTCTTTCTTCTGTTAGATACTTTGAAGAAAGTTAGAAACTGGTAACCATTGACTTCCTTTTTCCTACTATGGAAGTTACCGGAATCTTACTAAGAGTCTTCAAGATAAAAAAAACTCAAAGGTTTGGATCCACTTGAGGAAGAGTAAAAAGTGAATTAATGTTCATTATTGGGTGAACTATCCCTTTAAAGGCAATTGAGCAGACCTGTTTATAGTTTTTCAAGAGTTAGAGAAAAACGATCAATCGTTTGATGTCACATTTAGCTTTGTCATTAGTTCGAGTGAAATAACTCAAGATGATGTTTGTCTGTCATTATCTCTGTCAAGCATCACTCTCTCTGCTGGATGAGATCTGTGACAGAACATCGTCAGTGATAAACTGTCTTTATTGTTTTGTTGCAGTTCTGAATGATAAGATAAGTTTCTCTTCTTTACAGCTAGTTTTCTTTTTAACTTTCTTTTTTAATATTTTCCTTTTTCATGGTAAATAAGTATTGTTTTAATATAGTGAAGGCTTATGTTACATTTATTAATTATGCTATAAACAATGTTGTGTGTAATTAGTTACAAACAACTAGTTACTTTAATTAAAAGTAAAGACAGGGACATTTAGTACTGTATATTAATTCAACAGTTCCATATACTGTAAATCAATTCAGAATATTTTTCAGAATAAATCTAATTTTTCAACTAAAGAGAATTTATTAAGACAGTTGCATACGCTTAATAAATAATAATTTAGAAATGAATTCATAACAATACAAGACATTCAGAGGAGCTAAGCAATTGTAAATAGAGTTCAGGTGCAAGTGTCATCTAAAAAAATTTGTTCTAAAATTAGTATTTTTTTCTCAGCCTCTTATTTTTATGTTCCACTTTAAAGACTGTGAAAATAACTAATTCCATAACCAATTCATCAATTATACACAGAATTCATGAGCTTTAGATAGAAATGCTCATTTTATAAGAAACAAATTCAGCTGGCACTTATAGGTTTTTGCATCCGAACTGTTCAAATCCATATTTTTGTTATCAAGATATATAGTACAGTACCAAAATTTTTCATCTAAAAGTTTTATTTGTCCAGCAACAGCACATGCTTCATAAACAATTCAATTTAAAATAAATGTATGGTATGTATGAAATATGGTGTCATTAGATTGAAACCTGTATCAAGCTGTTTGACTCAAATTTCAAAAATTAAAAGTTACATTTCTGTTGTCTATGATTTATGTGGATTCTTAGTTACCAAACAAGTAATTTTATAATTTACTATATATATAAAATAATCAAGTATTGCAATAATAATCAATTATTACAATAAATCAATTATTATAAGTTAATCAGGAATTGATTCATAAAGTATATCAGGTTCATAATAAAATAATATTTTTCATCTATAAAACAATTCTTTACACCAAGTTAACGTGCAGTGTCATGCTTTATTATTACATATAATTAACGAGAAGAAACTCATTTTTTTGATTCAAAGATAGGTTTCCTTTTTTCTCTGCATTAGCTCATTTTGAAATGAAAACTCAAAAGCAATCATTTATAACACTAATTTTAAATGTCACTTTTAGATGCACAATAATAGCACAGGCACTGCTTAGTTTTTTCAACAAATTCATTACCTTGTTGCCTTTTCTCTCTGTCTTTTCCCCAAAATAGGATGGTGGGCATAGAAAGAATGACCTCCAGATGAGAAATCTGAAATAGGACATACTCACTAGCCAGATTTGCAGAGTTTGCTTTTCTAAAGTTTGAAACGAGAAGCTCCACACAAAACATAAATATCACCCAGGGCCCAAGAGAAATGGAGCCGACAGTATGGCACTGGTGTTATTAACAACGCTACATACAAAAAGATGCTAGTAACCTTTAAAAAAATACACAACTGCACATCTGTCGTCTTGTAGTGTGGAAACTTTTCTTTAGGTTGACAGTATGGTAGACTTTTAAATGTCACTGAAGAACAACAGTTGGCATCTGGTTTTACCAAAGGTTTTTATTTTTTAGACAATAAAGACAATGGGCTCAATTTTAACCATCTAGGCACAAAGTCTAAAGCGCATGGCGCAAAAGCATTAAGGGCATGTTTAAATCCACTTTTGCTATTTTAAGGACGTAAAAATATGGTTTGCGGCACATGGTCTAACGGGGTTGTGCTTATTCTCTTAATGAGTTATGGGTGTGTTTTAAGTATAACATGCATTAAACCAATTAGAGTCTCATCTCCGATTCCCTTTAAGAGTCAGTTGCGTCACACCATGGGGCATTTTCTATTTACATGGTGGGCTTTGTAAGTGGAAAAACAGAACGCTTCACTAGCAAGAAAACAGTTAAACAGACCATCTGCAGTGCGAGGATAAAGAACGAGCATCCTCCACTCGGCCTCTTTATTTTCTCTTTACTTTACTTTTCCTCTTTACTTTTCCCCTTTAGTTTCGTGAATAAGGAAACGGTTTGTAAGCACTCCACCGAAGACATCCATTAGCCTACATATTTCATTTTGTTTGTGAAGTGCAAAGTTTTTTTTCAAAAATATTTCTAAATAAACATTTAATTAAATTCTAATTTCCAGCAAATAATTAAATGAACAATAAAGTGTGAGTTATATCCAAACACACGTCCTATGCCCCATATGGTGATGCATACGTCTCCAAAACCCAACAGGTGGACAAATCTAAACTTGTTTTTATTAAAACAAATATAAATATGCATACAATAAATAATACTACTACTAATAATAACATTATAGCTACAAATGCAAAATGTCATGAATAAACTAAAAAAAACCACAAAAAAAACCCGAGATGAGGCATGGAGGAAGTGGTTTTTATATTTATTTAGAAAATAATAAATTTTGTAACATTTTAATCTTAATTTTTTTTCATATGTAAAGATATTTGTGTACTGCTGCACATCCTGTGTGTATTAATTATGTGTAAGTGTATTTAATTATTAATTATGTGTAAGCGTAATTATGTTTGAACCTGCATAGTCACATAACTAACGCACTCTGTGCTGGACTTTAGACCGGCTTTTAGTTGGTCAATGGCGCAGTCTATTTTAGTTCCTCAGAATAGCAACGCACCAACAATGCGCCTTAACACCTCTTTTTTAGACCGGCACACCCATGAGTCCAGAAAGTGGCGCAAATGAATTTGCTATTTAAACAATGTGGCGCAAAACATGAACTGTTTATTCAAAATTACTGTTTTTACTGAAATTACTGTTGCGCTGATCTGAAAATAGCAACAGATAGTGTCAAACATGTCTTGCGCCTTATTGCGCAGGGTATATGATAGGGCCCAATGCCTTCTCAAAAAAATGCATATTGCTTTTATGTTTATGGACTTAGCACAGGGTTTTTTTTATGTTCAATAAATAACTAATCTGTGCAAAAAAAAATAAATTAAATAAAATTCCCAGACATCTGCAAAAATCATTATGCATACCTACAGTATGTGGTTATATGAGAGCTATCTGTTAAAAATGACACCTGCACACTGACACAAAACACAGCGTGAAAAGGAAATGCTAAACTGAATTGTGGAGTGTGAAGCAGTGAGGCAAAAAAAAAAAAAAAAAACACCAACATGGTCGCATAAACAAGTCATTTTTGCTAACTGCTCAGACACAGAAGACTCCTATATTACACATTTCAAAGATCAAACTTATGGTGGAAAGAACATATCAACAGAGACCCTGCTGGTTCAATAAACCTACCATACAATTGTAAAAAAATAAAATAAAAAATAAAATAGGTAAAACAAATCACAAAGGTTTTTCAAGAATAATATAATGCCAATAGTAGCACATGCACTCCATTCTATACATCCCTATCAGCTGTCCTCAGTTCGTTTCCACTGCTTTTCATTTCCGAGAATGAGAATCCTAATTACATTAATTGGATCTTTTTTAGCAAAGCTCATTTATATTTGCTTCATTGCCATAAGCTGGAAGCATTCCCATTTGTTTAGTGCCGCTGTTGTTAGTGATAGTCGTGTTTTGGTTCTGGCGTATGCGTGAGTGGCATCAAGGGACTGAAAGACTCCTCATCATAAACTGGAAGCTCTTTTTCAGCCAAATCAATCCTCGTTTCTGTTTGCAGGGGTCACGGCTAGAGCTAATACTTGCGGCCATTTGGATGAGAACAAATTTGGGGAGCATCATATTGAAGTAGAGAAGAAAGCTGCAGGCGATTGACTCTACTAGACTTAAATAAGACCGAACCAGCTTTCTTCCCTTGAGAGTTGGACGCACAGCACTTTAGAGTGAAATTGATTATGGAGAGCCCAGGTTGATTGACAGATGTCATGGAAAATAGATTGCATTTGCAGTCAGCTCAGGAGATCCATCACCATTAGCCGGTTATGTATATGTGGCATGAGACGCCGGGTCACGTAAGCCCCTGCCAATACCTGTAGTCAGCGTTTCACGCACGATAAATCAACCCAAGCCATACATCTCTGAGTCAGGGCACTATATTATATCAGAACACTGCTGACATCCTTGTTATGTGAACTAATCCAGGGTTGTGCTGTTCTTTGAGCTTTCCTAAAATCTGAAGGAGGGAAGAAGAAGAATGATTGAGCGAAAGTAGGCGGCTTCGCTGTTAGGCTTCTTTTTAACAAGTTTGTAGTTTGTTTGTTTGTCCCTTCTTGAACTTATTATGCACAAGGCATGAAGTGTTTGAAAACCGATGGCACTGTTCCATTTCATCTGAAATTTCCACAGCACAAAAGTAGAAACTTACAAAAGCAGCCTCCCTGTAACAGGTAAAGCATTTCCATAAGCCTATCAGCAGGATGCATTGTGTGCTTTCCAGACTTGAATCAATGACGAGTTTTAAATTCCATTTCAACTGCCGAACCTGAATTGAATTTGAATGGAGGCAGAAAACAAGGTGCGGCATTATAATTTGTATTTAATTATAATGCCGTGCTGTAGCTTAAACAGTTTGACTGGCATTCGGTTTGGTTCAGTTCCCTAGGAATGCATTAATTTATAATGAATTCATACCTTGAAGTTGCTTTGGATAAAAAACAAACGCCTGAAAGATAATATGGGTGTAATGTACTGTAAATGTTTAATGCACAGAAATCCATGAAAATGCTATAAATGTAAATCATACCTGAAAATACTCACTAAATTAATCGGTTAATTCAGCAAGCGTGCATTAAAAGTGATTATCAAAAGTGGGAGTAAAGTTATTGGCAATGTTACCAAATATTTCATAATGCTGTTCTTCAAATACGTCTTATATACAAGAAAATTAGAATGATTTACACAATTTAGAGAATGATTCCTTATATGCCATAATTCAATTACACATACAACTGACATTACCATCATTTTACATCAATTTGTCAATAGCAACAATACACTCATTGCAGACACAATCATTATAACAGCAGATCCATCCTTGAACACTTTGATTCAGCTATATTTTATTTATAAGCCAAGAGCTTTAAGAACTAGGCTCTATGTGCTACAGATCTTTGAGATCATTATTTAAGGGGGGTTCATTTTTAAAAATCAACATTTCACAACCTCAAGAATATTTAGAATCAGAATCCTGACATTACTATATTTACAGAAGTGATGATTTCATTCATATAGTAGCAACAATGCATTCATTACACTGAAGATTTTCATAGATAACTCCTTGCATGCTATAAATTGGGAGTGTTTTATTTATTAGCCTAGACAAGAGCTTTAACACTAGAATTACCTACTGTATATCTGCTAGAATGGTCATATAGCGGCCGTTCTGACCTTGTGATTTTTAAAGTGATACTAGATCGATTTTTTGTCAGGTCATATTTACATTTGAAGCTTCTGATATAGAGATGTTAGCATGAAGCTTCGAATGTCCATTATTAAAATGTATGATATTTTTTGTAATATGTAATTGAGTAAGAGCTGTCATCTCTGAAGGTGCATGCCCCACTTTGTGTCCAGCAAAACTGAAGAGCAAAATGTCAACAAATGTGGATAAAAATATCATTGTCATTTTGGAAAATAATACCTTGGCCACATGACTTTTGTACTTTATAATGCTCCGAGTTTATTGAAAGCAATAATTTGAAGCATCCACTGGAATCCAAATCTGTGCAAAATGGATCTGTTTTGTTAGGATATGCAATTATAAAAATCAGGACAAAAAATGTAATTGCAATGAATGTGCAAAGAACCCACTAGCAGAACCCACTATTGTACAGCGCCTTATTACAGGATCAAATTCAATATAGATAAATATGCTGTTAGTTTATCTGTTAAATAAAACAAATCATAGAAAATAATGACTAATAAAACACCACCAATATGCATTTCAATGAACATTAAATAAAAAAGATAATAAATAAATAAATAAAACTATTGACTCTGTTCAAGTACAAATTATACTGAATAAAGTATTAAAATTATACATAAAATGTTTCAAAAAGATTTGTACTTTTAAAGATTTATGTAGTTTATGTAGAAATGTGCACATGTAGTTTAACATCAAAGAATGTTTAACACAAAAAAAGTGTTTTTTCCAACACTTTGATTTATATTGCTCCAAAGAATAAAATGCCATTTAATTTCAACATTTAGGGATTCTTTTATGAACTGAAAGTTTAAAGGATAATAATAAAAATAAATACATCATATAGAAAATACAGAAAAAGTAGAGAAAAAGCTCATTACCATTTTTTTATTGCCACAAAAAAAGCTCAGTGTTTTTCAGTCATTAGGTCAAAATATCATCATTCTGCATTTATTCATAACTATTTTAAAATGTTCCTACACTAAAAAAAATAACCCATCACTGGGAAACATCCACACACACTCATTCACACACATACACTATGGTCAATTTAGCTTACCCAATTCACCTATACCGCATGTCTTTGGACTTGTGGGGGAAACCGGAGCATCCGGAGGAAACCCACGCGAACACGGGGAGATCATGAAACTCCACACAGAAATGCTAACTGACCCAGCCGAGGCTCGTACCAGCGACCTTCTTGCTGTGAGGCGATTGTGCTACCCACTGCGCCACCGTGACGCCCTGGGCTGAATTTAAACAAACAAAAAAAATAGGTTGAACATTACTAAATTTAACTTGTTTGTTTGAACTCAGCCTATATAAATGGTTTGCAACAGTTTTGCAGAATACATTTTTTTTCGGTGTAGTAAAGTCCATCTAACAGTTGATTTTATCGCAATAAAAAGCTTGAGAACATGTTTGAAACAAGTAGCCTATATACATATACACTAGGGATGCAACGGTTCTCTGTAAAAAATCGTATCATCCCGTTGTCCTCCCACCGTTCGGTATTCAATTAATTTAAATTAAATTCATCTTTATTTCTATAGCGCTTTTACAATGTAGATTGTGTCAAAGCAGCTTCACGTAGAAGATTATAGTGAATTGGAATGTTGTCCGTTCAGTTTTTAGAGTTTAAGTTCAGTTCAGTTCAGTGTGGTTTAAATTTTCACTGCTGAGAGTCCAAACACTGAAGAGCAAATCCATCGATGCGCAGCTCTACAGGTCCCGAACCCTGCAAGCCAGTGGCGACAGCGACGAGGAACAAACTTCACTAATTTGCGAAAGTGAAGGAAAAAAAAACCTAGAGAGAAACCAGGCTCAGTTGGCACGACCATTTCTCCTATGGCCAAACATCTTGTGTAGAGCTGCAGTCTAGGCGCCGGAGGCTGGTGAACGCTGGACGTCAGCGAAGACTCGTCTGTCACTGGGGTCTCACAGGAATCAGTCTCATGCTCTCCACTCCTCCATGACCACCACAGTATGCCCTGTGATTTTTTTTTGTTGCAAAGATAGCCTAGATTAGTGGTCACTAATAGGCGGCTCGAGGTCCGTGTCCAGACCCAGAAGCGTCCCATACGGACCTGGACACACAACAGGTCTTTTACTTCAGTCCCGCTATACCGCTGGGTGTTCTTCAGCACTCGGTCACTCCTGCTATTTATTCTCTGTTTACCCACTGTCTACTAAGAAAAGTTTTCTTCTCGATTGACTGTTCCCGCTGAATTAAGACGAGAGAGAAGAGCCAAACTTTGCTTAAGATTCATTCATGGTGCTGAAAAGTGATAACGGATCTCTCTGTAATCATTGTTGATAAAAATGTGTTGTTGCATTGGTAATGCAAGCATAATGTAAACAGAAGTAATCAATACTCTAAAAATGCTCAGTTATTAAGATGTGTTGACATAATTATTATCTGCATAATTGGTTGAGATTGTTGAGTCAAAATGTAAAAAAGAAAAAGGGGAAGTTTAACCTTTTTCTCTCTTTATTTTTTCTTAAGCATTTTATTTGAACATACAATTTCCAAAATGCAATACTTTTATTTAATTAATGAGAGAACATGCATATCTACAGTCATATGTGTGAAGCCTGTTGCGTTTTCAGGTGTTTGTTACCCAATAAATATGTATATTGTTCTTTAAATTTTTCTGTAGCCATTTGTTTTTTTCTAAACATAGCACATACCGTACGAAACCGTGACCCTAAAACCAAGATACATACCAAACCGTGAGTAGATTGAACCGTTGCACCCTATAATATACATACATATACATACATACATACATACATACATACATACATACATACATACATACATTTAAGAAAAGTCTAAGGTACCAAAGTTAGATGGCTTTTGTTTCAAGAAAGTTATTTCAGCACAACATGTAAAAAATGGTGTTAAGTAATGGACTCTTTACAGTGTATCATTCTTCAGCATACTGGAGAATGTCTTTTTCTGAACATTCTGCATTAGACAAGCCTCTTTTTCAATTTCTAGGAAAAGTCCTCGACCTCGTCCAACAGCCAGCGGAAGTGTTTTACCCCACACACTCTTCTGGCTCTCGACAGTGCAGTACATTCATAGCTCCCTGCCAATTACTGAGCACCGGGTTGCCTAAAGACTGAGCCTGACCTCCTGACTCCCCGCATCTGGCCGTCTGCTCCGAGCGGGGGTACAGACAACCCTGGTCCAGTCTGCAGGTCTGGGACCCTTCAGCCAGCCAAATCCCAGCCCAGCGATGCCTCAGTCACATACAAATGTCAGCTATTCACTGGCTCATAAAGAGGCCAGGAGTTAAATGTCAAGTAATGCCTTTTAAACTAATTGCCTTTAGTGTTTCTCAAGAAGGGAATCTCTATCGCTAGGGCTGATTAGCGGGAAGGGCTAGCTGTTAGCCAGATGTTAGCAGGTGTTCGCTGCGTTTTTAACTACCTCCCTCTGGGCGAATATCCATATTGTGTTGGAAATAAAAGCTGCTTAAGGTGAGATTATGTCCAGATGGGGTCAGAGGACTGAGTTTATGGAAGTTTTTACAAGGCCATTTATGAACTCAGTTACCCGGCGTTATATAATGTCCAAGACAGATTCTTAATATAGTAAACAAGAGGAATTTAATGAGATTTGTTATTAGTTTTAGTTTTAAAGCCTCAGACAGCCTCTGGGGTAACATGAACAGACGTAGAGGAAGCATTTAAAGTGAATAAACAATTTCAGAGACGAATGAGAGATTTGGATATAAGTAGATGTAATGTGAATGTGTTTTAGTCATAAAAACATCAAAAAGGCAAATGTAAACCTGAGGGGTTACACCATTTAATTCATTTTATTAGATATGTTATTCTCAAAAATTAGATATGTACTGTCGACAACACAAAACAAACTGTCAGTTTAAGTGCAGTGGATGCAGTGTTGCCAGATATTTCTACTAAAAACAAGCAAAAGCAATCCACAAAAAATGTATCAACTAAGTTCAAAGATTGTAGTTTGCAAAGAGGATACAAAATCGCTAAAACCAAACTTCTTCTTATAACTTTGTTAGTTTTAAACATAACAAAAATACAGCAGTCCAGACCTTGGTGACCACATTGCTGGTTACATGTGATATTGCTGTTAAGTATTGTATGGGATCAAATTTACGCCTAAAGTATTGCGGTTGCAGATCGAAAAAAATTCATTCATTCACTCATTTTCTTTTCAGCTTAGTCCCTTTATTAATCAGTGGTGGCCACAGCGGAATGAACTGCCAACTTATCCAGCATACGTTTTATGCAGCAGATGGCCTTCCAGCTGCAACCCAGTACTGGGAAACACCCATACACTCATTCATTCACACATACACTACGGACAATTTAGCTTACCCAATTCACCTATACCGCATGTGGACTGTGGGGGAAACCGGAGCACCCGGAGGAAACCCACGCGAACACGGGGAGAACATGCAAACTCCACACAGAAATGCCAACTGACCAAGCCGAGGCTTGAACCAGCGACCTTCTTGCTGTGAGGCGACAACACTACCCACTGTGCCACCGTTCCGCCCAGATCGAAAAATAATGTGCGTAAATAAATAAAAAATGACATCGCATGTAAAATTATAACGTGCAAAAGTGAAAACTAAACGCAGAATAAGAAACAACGTGGCTGCATACCGAAAGATAATGAGCATGAATCAACAATGAAAACGCGTTTTGACAAAATCTGTTTTTTTGCTCTTATTTGACTGTTTTTTGTGCTTAAGGTCTTTACCCCTTTGCTCTTATTGCCACATTTTGCGCTTGCGTTTCCAAAAGATGTAATTCGAGTTTCATTTAAATCACAGGCGGGCTTCAGAGTCATCATTGTATGTATAAATAAAGGAATAATATATTTTAATGGCCTAATTAAATCTAATTCAGGCTGAAAACTATATATCAAGGCGCAAATATTTAGACCTTAAAACATGATTTATGAAAACATGAAAATATTATTAGCATTAGGGATGTCCAGATCCGATCACGTGATCGAAAATCTGGCCCGATCACACAGTTTTCAGACTCGATCAGGACTCGAATATAAATGTATATATTAGTATGTATATATTAGTATGTATAAAAATATATATATATATATATATATATATATATATATATATATATAATTTTTTTTTTGTGTTAATTTTTTTTTTTTAACAAATGTTATTATTTAACACATCTATAGTTATGCGGTGGCACAGAATTAAACCTCTTTCTTGACTTCACACAGAAACAGCAACACGTGCGGCATGACATTACTTTGTTGCAGAGACGCTATGGATTAAATGGCAGCAAAGTAGAACATGGAAGCAGCTTGAAGCGGAAAGCGCGACTATGTCTGCGGTCTGGAAGTATTATAAGTTATGCCTGCCGGGTACTTTAAGTTGAGGTGTTATTTGTTTTTATATTAGATTTTTTTATATATTTACTGTTGCACTAAAGTCCAAAAGTGAAGAATTTATGTTATTTATTACTTGATTGTTCAAGCTACCTCACAGAAGTGCTCTGTTTGTTAACAGAGTTGTTGAATGTTAAAATAAGGTGAATTAAATAAAAAATAAGGAACATCCTGGATCAGTTTCTTCGCTCTTCTTTATTCTTTTTTTTATGTATTATAGAAGTATCGGATTGTTTTTTTTTTTTAATCATTTATATATGTAATGGTCATACTAAAATAAAGGAATAATATATATTTTTATGATCTATTTAAATCTAATTCAGGCTGAAAAACTATATATCAAGGTGAAAATATTTAGACAATGAAACATGAAATCCTGAAAATACGATTGACATATCATTTTAAGAAGTATAATTTTAAGAAATGGCTTCTTAATACATTTATTATTTTTGTTAGCATTTTTAAAAATTATTTATGAAATGATCATACTAAACTATAGGAATAATAAAAATTATCATCTAATTACATTAATTTCAGGCTGAAAACTATATATCACAGTGCAAATATGTAGACTATAAAACATGAAATTATGAAAATATGATTGACCATTTTAAGAAGTATAATTTTAAGAAAAGGCTTATTAATACATTTATTATTTTTGTTAGCATTTAAAAAAAACATATATGTAATGATGATAATAAAATAAAGGAATCATGTTTTTTTATGATCTAATTAAATCTAATTGAGGCTGAAAACTATAAATCAAGGTGCAGATATTTAGACTTTAAAACATGATTTATGAAAAACATGAAAATATGTTTGCCGTATGATTTTAAGAAATGGCTTCTTAATAATCAACACTATGAACATTAGGTTTTGTTGTTGTTGTTTTTGATCATTTGTATATTTGAGTATTGTTTATAATTTGATTTTATTTGTACTTTTTGTTGGTTTATAGGCCTGGCATACATCTGGCAAAGGGACTACTAATGAACGTTCTTGAGGAATGTTGTGTAATGTACACTGCCCCTTGTTGTGAAAATAAACTAGACAATGTACATCAAATAAATATAATTTACTATCACATACACTATTATCGTGATATCAATAATTGATCAATGTATTGTGCAGCCCTATATTGTGCAGTGTACATTTCATTGGTGAAATGTTTGCAAAGTCCACAGACAGACATAAAGAGAGAACAGTGGCTAATGAAAAAACAAACCAAATGATAAAATAGGATCCTCCACAAGAGCAATGATACATAACGTTATGATTAAATATCATTTTACCAAGCAGACACATCAATTACATGACATTCAGGCTCTTCCACTGCATACTGAAAGACTCTAACATTAAGTGCAGAGACCTTTGTAAATCAAAATCACTCGGCGTGTAGAGGAAGGCCGCAGAATTCTTTGCAGCAAAGTCCTCAACAATTGCAGATACTTCACTAAAGGGCAAGCAGGGACATTAGACAGTTTTCAATGAGTGTTTTCAAAACATCAAAGTCGGTGTCTCCGCTGTCAGCTCCACGTTCTTGACTCATATCCAGCACATTCACAGCAGCGCGCCAGCAAAGACAACAGCGGAAAAATGACTAATTAGCGTGTGTCACAACTTCGGTTTCGCAGACCCTTTCTGTTTACTGCTCACCACAGGAGGAGCTTGAATAACATGTTGGATGCGGCAAGAATAATTATCTCTTGAAGGGCTCGGTGGCTAATTAAACCGAAAAACTGACTCCATACAGTAGCTCAAAGAATAAAGATCTCATTGCTGACATGAGTAATGGGGACGCAAACATCAACCAACTCACTGGTGTAAACCTTTGTGTTTGGTTTATCGTGACTGACTCACGCTTTCACAATTTGATGGAAGCTAACAAGATGTACCGAAGCTAAAACGCCTATATAGTAATCCTTCTCCATGGGATTTGAAACGATAAAATGGCCTTCGCCTCAGCCTCTTAAGCTTCTGCTTATGTTTAGCGGAGGAATGAAAAGGGATTACATGCACATGAATTAAAGAATAGAAAGAGAATAGGAGAATTCTGAGGATAAATGAAGAGTGTGACCTGTGAGGGTGGTAAGTGCCGCTGTGTTTGAGGCTAATTGTGTTCAGGGTTCGTGACTGTAGCTTTCAGTTTTAGAGAGTCTCCTTAAAGTGCACAGTAAAGTGGTTGATTACTCACGCTCAGGCTGCGGCCCAATGCTCAACGCTTCTGAGCTCCACGTTTGACATATCCTTTGCACTTTGAAACTCATAAAAAGGCAAAAAAATGTCGTGTTGAAGCCATCGCTGGTGAAGAATAAAACGGCTACATTAGTTCAGTAAAAAAAACATGAGTCAGTCTCTGTGTGCTGCCAGTGACAAAGAAAAACTCTTTTTGAGCTTTGTTTGAGTTTTCCGAGCAATACTTCAAACCGACTCACAAGTGGGCGAACTGTGAAAATTAGCAAGCTTCAAGGCAAGACGTCAGTCATACAACCTGATTATGCCTTGGTCCATTGCTTGTATAAATGCATACCGGAAACAGAAAGCACAAAACTGGAGGCTATAAAAAAAGCCAAGTCTTTCTGGCACGTCAGGCTTTCCTATGTTGCTTTTTATTCATCAAACATTTGCAGAATAAATAACAACATTGGTAGCTGAGCATCTACGCCAACAGATGCAAAATAATGGATATCTGAGTCATATAAATTTCATCCTGTGAATGTAGAGGACCATTTTATTGAATGCTGTTTGGGCCTATGTGTTTTGCTCAATCTCGAACTAAATCTTACCTCTTTTACCCAAAGACCAAAAAGTCGTAACATTTAATGGGGGCTCATCCGGGATTGCTATAGTTTTTCAATAAAAATCCCTTGAATTGTGGTGATTTTGGCAATTGACACTAATGCAAATAGTGTGCATATTCATGCAAAAGAGTATTGTACAAACCAGGATGCTATAAAAAGCCAAATCTTTCTCGCACGTCAGGATTTCTTACATTGTTTTATTCATCAAACATTTGCAGAATAAATAATAACATTGGTGAGCATCTACGCCAACAGATGCAAAATAATGGATATCTGAGTCACATCCTGTGAATGTGGAGAAGTCTAAAAGAAGCCGCCAGCCATCTGATTCCAACCACTTTACTGAATGCTGTTTCAGCCTAATATGTGTGCCTGTGTTTTGCTCTATCTTTCTCAAACTAAATGTTACCTCTGTTACCCTTATATAAAAAATGTCAAAGTTGTAACATTTAATGGAGGCTCATCTGGGATTATTATTGTTTTCCAATGAAGATCGCTGGAATTGTGATGATTTTTGTGTTTGTTGGTGGAAATTGGCACCAAGGGAAATGAGGGAAATTGTGTGCCTATTCATGCGAAAGTGTATTGTATAAAACAAGATGCTATAAAAAAGCCAAATTCTTTTGGCACATCAGGATTCCTTACGTTGGTTTATTCATCAAACATTTGCAGAATAAATAATAAAATTGGTAGCTGAGCATCTACGCGATCAGATGCAAAATAATGGATATCTGAGTCACAAAAATGTCATCCTGCAAATGTAGAGAAGACTGTAAGAAGCCGTCAACCATTGAATCCAACCACTTTTTTGAACATTGTTATGGCCTAATATGTGTGCCTGTGTTTTGCTCTCTGTTTTTAACTAAATCTTACCTTGTTTACCCTAAGGCCAAAAATGTAAAAGTCATAACATTTAATGGGGGCTTATCCGGGATTATTACTGTTTTTCAATAAAAATCCCTGGAATTGTGATGATTTTTGTGTTTGTTGGTGGCAATTGGTGCAAGTGCCAAAGTGAAGTTGAATTTTTTTTTGGGGGAGAATTCAAATTCTCCAAAACTGTTTGCCAAGCTTAAATTTCACATTTGGAATCACCAATAAAGTTAAACATCAACTGTCTCTTAAGTTTCGCTTCTAAATGTTCGAATCAAACAAAATCGCCATTTTTTTCAGGTTGGTCAAGCGAATGCACTTTCGAAGGGAACGAGATCACGACACCAACCTCATTTATGGCCGTGTTACACATTATCATTCTCTAAATAATGCCTCGTCCGATCCCACAGTAATTCCCAACTTGGTCTTGATGACATATCTCCTCCCAAAATGACAGTGACTCTTTGTTTACAAGTTTGTGGGAGTTCGAGTAGTTGCATTGATGTAATAAGCGTAGGACGTGCCTAACTGTACCTTCCATCCGTTTCACACAGATTACAAAACCAAGTTTTCAAGTATAGTTTAAAATTTCAAGCTTTATGTGTATATATTTTTCATGTCTGTAAGCAAGTATTCGCTGAGATTCCAGTGTGTTTGCTAACCTCAGAGGATTCATAAGAACTGCAGAAACTGTCGTAAAAACACACATCTGAACCAAGCCAATTGTTTTCACCATTCAGAACTATTCGAGTGACATGTCTTGTGTATTCTACAGTCTTTGCTAGTGCATATACAATAGTGTGTGTATTCATGCAGAAGGGTATTGTACAAAACTTTACTGGCATGTACAGATTTCGTATACAGTTATACAGTTTAGATTTTTTTTTATTGTAAATTTATTAGAAATATTGAAAACCTCAAATCAGTTACATGGATCACTGAGTGTCTACAGATTTGATATAATATATATATCTGAGCCGCGTAAATGTCATCGGCGAATGTAGAGAGAACTAAAAAGGAGCCAACAGGCCAATTTCCTTCACTGCACTGAAGAAATTTTTCAACCTTACAGCACTAAGAAAGCTTGCTTAAAGGTCACATTTGATCAATCTATATTTTAGCATATCGTTATGATTAAATCAGCCCTCTGAGAAGAAATAAGAACATTGTACAGTAATAAAAATGAGGATTAATTCATGTTTGCGCACACACAGCAAATTGTGAATACATTAACAATATTGATTGATGAGAGACACCTTATGTAATGGCTATATTTTTTTCCCGTCTAAATGTGGTCTTAATGTATGTTCACTGAATTATTCAATTCAATTAGTGTATGAATAGTGATGTTTCTTTTTTAAAGTCTTTGATTTGTTGGTTTTTGTCTCCGGGTTTCTCCGGGTGCTCCGGTTTCCCCCACAAGTCCAAAGACATGTGGTATAGGTGAATTGGGTAGGCTAAATTGTCCATAATGTATGTGTGTGAATGAGTGTGTATGGATGTTTCCCAGTGATGGGTTGCAGCTGGAAGGGCATCCGCTGCATAAAACATATGCTGGATAAGTTGGCGGTTTATTCCGCTGTGGCGACCGCAGATTAATAAAGGGACTAAGCCGAAAAGAAAATGAATGAATGAATGAATTATTATTACTGGAATTATTACTATAATAAATCATTTTTTCATCAGCATTTAATCATATGCACACATACAAAATTTCGGGTTTTCTATTCTTATCAAAAACATTTCCTATCTAAAGATAATTCCCTTCATTGTGCACAGAACAGACAGGAGCAATAAACCACACTGTCATAGTCTATGAGAGTCTATAAGGTCACTGTCAACTGAAATGTCAAGTAACTTCTCCTTTCTTAGCATCAGTTGTGAGATGTTCAGTGTTGCGCCAGAGGTGGTAAAACAGTCTCTGCTGGTCCAAATAAATCCCAGAGGACGCTGCCAAAAAAAAAAAAAAAAAAAAAACCCACATGGGACGACAAGTAGAGGAAGAGTCTGGATTTCTGTTCTCTTCAGGAAAGGACCAGAGAACAGAAAAACAAGTTGGGACAATTTGACAACATACAGGGAGTTTAAGTTTTGGGTTTTTCTATGTATAGATCTTGGTCCCTCTATTTAAAAAAAAAATGTCAACTGAAATAATGCTGTGAGTGACCTTTAATACAGAGTGTACAGTCCTGGCCAAAAGTTTTGAGAATTACATAAATATTGGAAATTGGCAAAGTTGCTGCTTAAGTTTTTATAATAGCAATTTGCATATATTCCAGAATGTTATGAAGAGTGATAGGACTATGCAATTCATCTTTCTTTACCATGAAAATGAACTTAATCCTGAAACAAACTTTCCACTGCATTTCATTGCTGTCATTAAAGGACCTGCTGAGATCATTTCAGTAATCGTCTTGTTAACTCAGGTGAGAATGTTGATGAGCACAAGGCTGGAGATCATTATGTCAGGCTAATTGGGTTAGAATGGCAGACTTGACATGTTAAAAGGAGGGCGATTCTTGAAATCATTGTTCTGCCATTGTTAACCATAGTGACCTGCAAAGAAATGCGTACAGCCATCATTGCGTTGCATAAAAATGGCTTCACAGGCAAGGATATTGTGGCTACTAAGATTGCACCTAAATCAACAATTTATAGGATCATCAAGAACTTCAAGGAAAGATGTTCAATTCTTGTTAAGAAGGCTTCAGGGCGTCCAAGAAAGTCCAGCAAGCGTCAGGATCGTCTCCTAAAGAGGATTCAGCTGCAGGATCGGAGTGCCACCAGTGCAGAGCTTGCTCAGGAATGGGAGCAGGCAGGTGCACGCACAGTGAGGCGAAGACTTTTGGAAGATGGCCTGGTGTCAAGAAGGGCAGCAAAGAAGCCACTTCTCTCCAAAAAAAACCATCAGGGACAGATTGATCTTCTGCAAAAAGTATGGCGAATGGACTGCTGAGGACTGGGGCAAAGTCATATTCTCCGATGAAGCCCCTTTCCGATTGTTTGGGGCATCTGGAAAAAGGCTTGTCCGGAGAAGAAAAGGTGAGCGCTACCATCAGTCCTGTGTCATGCCAACAGTAAAGCATCCTGAGACCATTAATGTGTGGGGTTGCTTCTCATCCAAGGGAGTGGGCTTACTCACAATTTTGCCCAAAAACACAGCCATGAATAAGGAATGGTACCAAAACACCCTCAAACAGCAACTTCTTCCAACAATCCAACAACAGTTTGGTGAAGAACAATGCATTTTCCAGCACGATGGAGCACCGTGCCATAAGGCAAAAGTGATATCTAAGTGGCTCGGAGACCAAAACGTTGAAATTTTGGGTCCATGGCCTGGAAACTCCCCAGATCTTAATCCCATTGAGAACTTGGTCAATCCTCAAGAGGCGGGTGGACAAACAAAAACCCACTAATTCTGACAAACTCCAAGAAGTGATTATGAAAGAATGGGTTGCTATCAGTCAGGATTTGGCCCAGAAGTTGATTGAGAGCATGCCGAGAATTGCAGAGGTCCTGAAAAACAAGGGCCAACACTGCAAATACTGACTCTTTGCATAAATGTCATGTAATTGTCGATAAAAGCCTTTGAAATGTATGACATGCTTGTAATTATATTTCATTACATCACAGAAACAACTGAAACAAAGATCTAAAAGCAGTTTAGCAGCAAACTTTGTGAAAACTAATATGTGTCATTCTCAAAACTTTTGGCCACGACTGTACTGTGTCCCTTATAGAAGCACAGCAAAAGGCTTTAAAATATACAGTGTGGACAGAATAAGTGTGAGACATGAAGAAGGGTTCCAAATCATAGTAATAATTAATATTTGTCTAAAAATCTAAATTTTAAGGCCAATTGTTTGTATTGTGTCCTTTGTATTGTGGGTATCTGCATATTTTTTTCTGTATTTATATATATAAATTATTCTGAAAACTACCAGTAATTAAATTAAATTAAATTAAATTAGATGGTTCATTCCGCTGTGGCGACCCCAGATTAATAAAGTGACTAAGCCGAAAAGAAAATTAATGGATGAATTAATAAATTAAATTAAATACATTTTTATTATGGATGTGAGAGTCAAAGTTTGTGTTGTATATCTTATAACTTAATTAATTGTAACTGTAATTATTTTTATTTGTATAATTATTATAACTATAATTAAGATCTCTTTCAGACTTTATTGCATGTATTTTATTATTTTAAATAAAGAAGTAATAATGTGGGCTTATTTTAACATTTGAAATGTCTTTCCTTGATCAATTTAACGCAGCATTGATTTTTTGTATTTATTTAATCTTATAAAATACAGTATTTTAATACAACTACATATTATATAAAAAAAATACGTCACATAATCCTTAAGAAATCATACTAAGAAAAATGTTATTAGATGCTTATTTATTTATATTAATCTTTTTGTTAAAAAAAAATGTTTAAAAAAAATAATTGTGTTAAACTTTTTAGAAAATTTGAAATATAAATCTTTTGTTAAATTATAAATGTCTTTTCTTGGCCAAATTAATTTAATTCAAATCAAATATAAAATTTTGATTTAAATTTAAAATATATTTAGATCAAATATTAAAATTTAGCATACATACATTTGTGTTCCTGCTATTAATATTATTTTAATTCCATTTATTTTATTTCATGCACATTATTATACACAATATTAAATTCTAGGTAAATTATACATACATTATTCATATTTTATATTATATAATTATATATACATACATTAATATATACTGTATATACCAGCAACACAAAGTGTACATATTTTTAATGATTGCCTAAAAAACAAACAATATTAGCTTGTTGTTGTATTTTGTATTTTAACATTTTACAGTATATAACAACCCGACCCTACTGAATAGCTTGCTCTTTTCTCCCTCACAGTTTAAATTTGATCAACATCAAATGAAACATGGCATCTTCCCTCACTGATGTCCATCCGGCCTCTTCATACTGAAGTGGTGAAGCCTGCCTCACGTCTGACAAGAATCTCCAGCCACCCGAAACCCCTGAGCTAAGCTGTCTGAGAAGAAGTAAACGCTTGGAGACCGAACAAAGACTGAAGAAGAGGCAGAGTCAGCGGAGAGCCTTTGGGAAGTGCCGCGGAGGTCTAATGGAGAGCCATTGAAACGTGGGAAGGATTTGCGTGTGTTTGTCCGTGTGTCAGGTGGATAGAGCCTCTGTTTGGCTATTTGACATGCAACGCACTGCCACAGATCCTGTCTTTCTGCAAAAGCTGTGGGATTGAGTGTGTGTGTGTGTGTGTGTGTGTGTGTGTGTGTGTGTGTGTGTGTG
>CAIGQV010019186.1:11445089-11460600 GCA_903798115.1 Danio jaintianensis | reverse complement strand
CCTTCCGGTTGATGTGGTTTCTGATAGGGGACCACAGTTTGTTTCCCTGTTTTGGGGAGAATTCTGTCAGCAGATCGGGACCTCTACGAGTCTGTCTTCAGGTTTTCATCCTCAGACCAACGGACAGTGTGCTTTAGCATTTGTCCGGTGCCGTCGCACCTGGATGAGGGCTGAGGAGGTCTTGGCCCGGACTTCTAGACGGACCAAAGCAGCAGCTGACCATCATCGGACTTCCCCACCTCAATATGTGTGTGTGTGGTCAGAAGGTATGGCTATCCACCAAGGGCCTGCCTCTCAGGGTGGCCTCACGTAAATTGGCGCCCAGGTTCATTGGCCCATACTGTATCACCAAGGTCTTGAGTCCGGTGGCAGTTAAGCTCAAGTTACCTCCTACTCTTGGTCGGGTACACCATGTTTTTCATGTATCCAGGGTTAAACCTGTGTTTAGATCCAGTCTTAACCCCATTGTCTCTTCCCCTGCCCCCCTGCCTGGTTGATGGCTCTCCTGCATACACTGTCAGGAGGATGCCAGACGCCAGGGCCGGGGTTTCCAGTATTTAGTGGACTGGGAGGGTTATGGTCCTGAAGAGAGGAGTTGGATTCCGGTTCGGCATGTTCTGGATCGGGCGTTGATCGTGGACTTTCACCGGCGGCATGGTAAGCCCCAGGTGGCGCTCCTAGGCGGGGGGGTACTGTCATGGTCTGTCACCTGCATGTTGTTGTCACGGTCATATTTGTGTTTGTTTTCTCGGTGCACATGGCATTGTCTCACCCCACCCACTCGTCAGTCTACACATTAGATCATTATCATTTCATTATTTGCACCTGTCTTTAAATTCATCTCTATTAGTCTCCCTATTTATTCTTCTCATTGTCTTGTACCTTCTCGTTCGTGTGTGTTTACCTTGTGCTCTGGTCTCTCAGATCTCGTCCTGTCCAGTCTCGTTACCGTTTAGGCTCCAGTGCCAGTGTTTTTATTTGTTTTGGACCTTTTATTTCTCCTTATTTTGTCAGATTGCTCCTGTTGCTATCAGCCGTGACAGACGCATTCCTCTACACTTCCTGCTCCAGTTCCTTACTACCGCCCACCAGCGATCTTCCCGCTCCCTCTCTGGTCGCCTTGCATCCCGCCTGGGCGCTCTCGTTTTGGCCGCTGTCACCGCAGTATTGTCTTGTTGACTGCCAGATTGGATCGCCTTGCGCCCTCTGTTGGACTTCAGATTTTTATTTTTTTGCCAAGATTTGTGCCTCTCTGTGGTTTTCACAAATTCCCGTGCTGGGTTTTTTGTTAATATTCTTTCCCTTTTGCAAGCCACTGAAGAACAATAAATTGTTTACCTGCACTTGATTCCTCTCCTGATTTTTACCCTGACACAGTCACCCGTTTGTGGATACCAAAAATTAGGGATGTCCCGATCAGAATTTTTTGCCCACGAGTCCGAGTCTGAGTCATTTGATTTTGAGTATCTACCGAAACCCGATCTAATACTTCAATAATACATAAAAAGATTAAAGAAGAGCAAAGAAACAGATCCAGGACGTTCCTTATTTGAACATTCAACAACTCTGTTAACAAACAGAGCACTTCTGTGAGGTAGCTTGAACAATCAAGTAATAAGTAACAAATTCTTCACTTTTGGACTTTAGTGCAACAGTAAATATAAAACAAATCTAATATAAAAACAAATAGCACCTCAACTTAAAATACCCGACAGGCAATCTCAAGTTTACATATTTCACAGTTTGCTATGGCAATGTTGTCATCAACTTTATAACACCTCCATACCGCAGACTTAGTCACGCTTTCCGCTTCAAGCTGCTTCCGTGTTCTACTTTGCCAGCATTTAACCCATAGTGTCTTTGCAACAAAGTGATGTCACGCAGCACACGTTTCTGTGTAAAGTCAAGAAAGAGGTTTAATTCTGTGCCACCGCATAACTATAGATGTGTTAAAAAATGAGATTCTATATAATATATATATATATATATATATATATATATATATTCGAGTGCTGATCGGAAGGTACCGTCTGATTCCGATCGAGTCTGAAACCGCGTGATTAGGCCCAATTTCCGATCACGTGATCGGATCTGGACATCCTTACCAAAAATATGTACTTGTCTCAAATGTGTCTGACTTCTCTAATAAAACTTTTTTTTTTTTCTTTTGGGTGTAAATGTCATTCTCTTAAACATGTAGTTACCTTCCAAACTTAAAGTTACCTTTCTTTCTTTTTTATTTCCCATTGAACATTCTCCCCCAGCTTGTTCACCTTTCTTCCAGTGAGGTAAACTTGAGAGGACAAGACAAGGACACGTTGTGTATGTATGTGTAAGCGCATGGATGCGTGTCAGTAGGTGACAGCAGACAGGCCAGCTTTCATCTCTACAGCTTCTTTGCTCCCATGGGCAAGCAGGCAGATCAATGCTGATGAGAGGCTTTCAAAGGGAGGACGCGGGCCTGACATACCAGCTCTGGCCTGCCATTTAATAAAGACTGTGCGGAGGAGAAAGCGGTGGCAGAAACAGCCGGAGGACTCCTGGGCATCTTATCTTCGGTGCAGTGTGGTTTAGACTCTGCTCAGGAACCGATCTTGCATGATGCAATTTAAGCAAGATCTAGTTTTTTAAATTTATAGAAAATATTTTTCTATAACATAAATTTGGGTGTACTAGTTTTTGGACCATTATCGTAAGTTATTTTGTTAGATAAGCTGCAGATTTGGCTTCAGTACTGACTAATCTAATGTATTTGCACAGATATAATATTGTATAGCTTCCTATTAAAAATATGAATTTAAAAGAGAGATTTGTGAGGGGGGTACTTATATATGCCGAGCATTGCATGTCTAAATGAAATCACCTTCTAATGTTTTTTTTTTTTTCAATGGAAACCATCAATTGCTATACATTAGAAAGTAATTTATTATTATTATTATTATTATTATTGTTATTGTTGTTGCTGTTAAATGTGGATGGTACAATGATTAAAAAAAATTTTTATAAAGTTATGGGCATATAATATTAAATATCAAATAATAAAAATAGAAAATTACAAAAAAAAAGTATTATTTTGAATGTTTTTTCTAATCATAATTTCCACAAAAATATTAGGCAGCAAAATGTGTTTTTTTTACACATTTTAACTACAATTCTATAGTAACGTACAAATACTATTATAAAAAAATAGCAACAATATTAACTGAGCACCAAATTATTTATTAATGCTTTAGTTTAAATGTTATATAATATGTACATAATTAAGTTCTCTTTTTTTTACTATTATTAATGACAATTAGTAACAATAATAAAATAGCACCATTACTGTTTACCATTTCTGAAATCTGAACTTACCACACTGAAGATTGGAGTAGTAGCATTTATTATAATAATAATAATAATAATAATAATAATAATAATAATAGGCGACGCGGTGGCGCAGTGGGTAGCTCAGTCGCCTCACAGCAAGAAGGTCGCTGGTTCGAGCCCCGGCTGGGTCAGTTAGCATTTGTGTGTGGAGTTTGCATGTTCTTCCTGTGTTCGTGTGGGTTTCCTCTGGGTGCTCTGGTTTCCCCCACAAGTCCAAAGACATGTATGTATGAATGTGTGTGTATGGGTTATTTTAATTGATTATTTAATTTGTAAAAATCATTTAATTATACTTCATCACTCTGTGTCAAGTTTCCACCTGGCCGAGCATTTATATTCCCTTCTCCTGCCTCTCTGCAGAGGTCTGAACGTCTTAAATGTCCTCTGCAGTAAATAATCAAAACTCTTTCCCACCCTCAGATTTCATGATGAGGCCAGAGGTCTGTCTGCAATGAAGATGACAAACAGATGCTCTCCTCCTACTTTCTCTGCGAGTCTATGAGATCTGCCAGAGAGGCTCTGCTTCATCAGGACCAAATGAGGGTTTACTTTATTGTCTGTTTGTTGATTAATGAAGTCTCAAATGCAATTACTCAGGAGCAAACGTATACGGCTACAGACCAGCCCTTAGAATTCCTGATTGAGCGTCCCTGAGCAAGCGGGACCATTTGTCACAATCTGGCTGCCGGTTGAGCATCTTATCACCTGAACAACATTGCTTTTTTTTTTTTTTTTTTTGATAACTGAAAGGGATGGAGAAATGTCACTTTTGCTGGTAAAAAAAAAACTCGTCTGATGACCTTGGGAGAGGTTGAAGTTTCTAAAGATAGAACTGTAGTTTTCTTATCACTACTTGGTCATTACAAAATCATTCTCAAGTATGTTTTAATGGGATCACAAATAATGAAATGTAATGTAATGGGTTCCTTAATGCTGACATATAATGTTATCTGCACAAAAAAAGGTCCTACTCTCTAAAAAAAAAAAAAAAAAAAAAACTATATGGGAGCTTCAAACCAAATGGAACCTGCAATTAGCTGGGTTTCCATCCTAGCAAGAAGTTCACAAAATAGAAAAGAAAAATCCCAAATGCAAATTAGGTGCATTTCCATCAAGTTCTTAGAGCGGCTAACTGTAGTCAAAGTCATTCCACTTGCCAGCCATCTTTGAATCATTTCCCTTTTTGGTGCTTTGAATGGGAAAATATGAAATGCTCCAAACTTTTTTCCAAGTTTAAATTACATTAAATTTCATATTTGGGCTGTCTTTTAAATTTAGTTTCTAAACATTTGAATTAAACAAAAAAATGCATTTTGTTCAGGTTGCCCAAGCTAATGTGCATGCGCACTTGAAGGAAGCAAGATCACAACATTAACCTCCTTCATGCACTGGCAGTTGGAGAATGTCTAGCTCTCTAGTGGTCAGCTAAGCATATTTGAAAGAGTGCAGGCATTTTCAGCTGCTTCAGTGGACACGGGCACTGTCAATCTGCATAATGGGACTACGCTGATGATGTGACCTGTCTGCGTGAACAGGGTGTGAATATGCAAATCCTCATTTTGACAGACAGGTAGGACAACCTATCGTAATGTTGAAACCAAACAAATGTTTTTTTGGTCCTACACCTTTCACAGACCATATACAGTGCCTATAGAAAATACCCATTTTGAAATAATTGCTTTATTTGTCATACAGCCTGAAATCAAATCACATTCCAAATAACTTTTCCAGCCTTTGAAATTGTTTTGTAGCCTTCTCCTAATGTGTGCTTTTCTACAACTTTATCCCAAAAGTCTTTTGAAAGCAGGATGTAATGTAAGTGAAGGTATAGATGTTCACAGGGTATGATGATTTTCTATAGGCACTGTAAATGCAGTGAATAGAAATACATTTAGACCACTTTACTTAATGAGTGCTGTTGAATTGTGAAGAGATTTTAGACCAGCATAACAAAGAAATGTGTTTGAACCTTTAATTACATAAAAGAAGATCAGATATGCTTTTAAAACAAATGATAACAAAGCTTCTTCTTCAAAAATCAGCAGTCTGCAATATGAAATTAAAATGATTCAAACTAAACTATATTACAAAACGACGTAAGATGTATGAAATTAAAAACGTTTGAAGTTCATTTAACACTCCCAACAAGTGATGTGACATTAAAGGTATATTAGATGGATAATTAAGGCCAATATTTATGAACAAAACTTAATGACTTATTATTTTTCTGTGAAATACTAAAGATAATATATTGAGGAATGATGGAGCCCAGGTGAAAACACTGACTTCCATTGTGTGACACTCATGAGTTTAAATAAATGAAAATCAGTTCAAGCTCAGAATATCAAATCAACCGTGTGAAATAGTTTCACAATCCTTGTGAAAGTTTCTGCTTTTCAAAACTACAGTTTTTTAGATACCCATACTAACTGTATGTACACACAAACCCACATTCTATTTCTCCAGATGTCCTTATTCTAATAGTTTCGGGATGGTCCTTTTCAGTACAGCACCAGCTGACAGCATTTTGTCTCAAATACAATTGGCAATAAACCTTCTTCATGTTACTTTTACACTCAGTAGCTCAAGGCTGCTAGTCACAGATCTAATAATGCTCGTATATTTAAAATATCTATACAGAACACTCAAGGACACACGCACACACACACACACACACACACGCACACACACGCACACAAAAAACTGAGGCGTGGACATCAAAACCAATTTATCTAATATAACGTGATGGTTTGTGAAAGTCTAGTGTTCAAGGAGTCAACAAGGTCAGTCCCAAATTGGCTTATTCGTTTCATGACCTAGAAATCCTCAAAAAACAGAATCATAAATGTTATGTGTTCATTTTATGTTACAATTTTGCTAAATCCTAAAAAATTGTCCAAATCTCTCATTCAGCTTTTCTTTTTCTTTTTTTGCTTTAAAGGGATAGTTCACCCAAAAATGGTTTCCTCACTCCCAAGTGGTTACAAACCTTATGAGTGACCTTTTTCTGTTGAACACAAAAGAAGATATTTTGAAAAATGTTAGAAACCTGTAACCATTGACTCCCATAGTAGGAAAAACAAATACTATGAAAGACATTAGTAACATGTTTCCCAGCAAAGACAATCATAAAGGTTTGTGACAAGTAAAGGATGAGTAAATGAAGATGAACAAACATTTGAAATCTCTTTAATGTCTAATGTTTTTGTTTACAATGAAATTGTGACAAAATCGTCCTTCATTTCATTAAAATTCCCTTTACATGAATGTGTTGTGATCAAACATGTACCTATGAGATATAGAGATAATATCAAATTTATGCTGTTACTGTCAATAATAATTTGCAAATACACTCATACTGTATAATAATGATTACTGTAATGATTGTGATCATCTTTGAATTACATTGTGTGGGATTTTGTGTTGTTCTGGCCAAACCTGGGCACATATTTATGATGCAACAAAAGCCCCGAGGCTCAGATTTGTCCCTGCAGCTGTAAGAATGGAAGCAGGGCTGTTTGTTGTAGAGAAGGAATGCTTTGGTCAGCAACAAACATGCAATGAACTCTCATTACTGGGAGGGACAGCGCTGGCGTTGTCCACCTCCAGCCAGCCTACTCAACACATGCATGCTATAATTCAACAGCAGACGGCTACAAACACACATACACACACACGCACGCACACGCACACACACATACACGCACACACACACACACACACACACAGAGGAATTACCCACTGATCTGAAAGAATGCATAACGCAATCACAGAACACAATCACCAAGGAGACGCATTGAGTGATTTGTGTATTTCAGCACATTATAAACATTCAGTTGGTCGCGTCTGTTTAATTTGTTTGTTAATATCAAGGATTTAAATTAACACTCGCTAAATACCAAATATGAGTCAAAATCTGCAATAAAAGGGTTCAGAAGTAGATTCCTGAACTGGTGTTGGCCCTGTAAAGTTGGTCTTAGAGACCTCAAAGTTGGTAGGATTATTGTTCAGCAGCACAACTTTAAGCTTAACATCTTTCATAGTTTTCTTATGTAGCATTCATAGAAATAAAAAAATAAAAAAAGTAGATTGGGCATTGAGGTTATCATGTGGAAGTACAAACAAGAACTGACAAATAATAAGTAACAAAATAATTAGGTGTATAAAAAAGTACAGTTGTATGTATCAATGAACAAATTACCAATAATGGCAATAGGCATATGCCGATATTCAATAATTCGATATACACCTTGAATTTAAGGAGAAGTGGTAGTCTTCACCATTTTAAATCTTGTCTTAACACCAATCTTTTTAGGCAGGCTTTAATGTGACCATTTTTTTATCATGTTATATTTAAGATGTGTTTGTATTTATAACTTTCTCATATTTTACGTATTTGAAATATTGTTTGGGCAATCTGTTATCAATTGATTTTGGCATGTTTATTGTAAGGTGACCTTTATTATTGTAACAAACAGGACTGGTAACCATTCACCCAGCAAGTAGAGTGAGCCCTCACCCGAATTCTGACTGGCAGTATCTGCTTCCTTTACCAAACGTTCTCTCATTGTTTTGTATTTCTTTTCTGTTGTGACCATTGTGCCTGTATTTTAGACTACTGCCTTTTGGATTATTGATTTTGCCTTGACTGCCTGGTTGGACTGATTGTTTAATTATCTGAAACTTGCCTGCTTTACCGACTATGATTCAGCCTTTTGATTTGGATTTGTTTGCTGAAAACTAATAAACTTCTTGCACTTACATCTACTCTGTGTCCACGTCGTCACCACCGCCATAGTCACAATTATATTGTGATAAGGAACATCCACTTTTGGTGACCCCTGAAGCAAGTGGGTACGTGTAAGGACTGGAGAGTGTGGCTGTTCATAAAGCAAACAGCGTCATCTGGTGGTAAAAATTAAGCTCAGAATCGATTCAAAGATCGCACTGCATTTCAGAATCGATGCAGAATCATTTTCTCCATTGGAAATGTATCAATTTATTTCCTTAGCTATAATTTTTGCAAGTTAGTCTGGCAAAAATGTTGTTCGATACGTCTTTTGTTCGATACCTCTGTACAGTAAGGTTCCATTTCATAACATCAGCTAGTTTAACTAAAGTCAATGTAACGACAACTACAAAAGCATTTATTAATCTGATGTTAATTTATTAGTAAATGCCTAATGATACATAAAAATAATAGCTTTTTATTAAGTTAATAATTTTTACATATAGCTATAATGTGCCAATTTCTAACTGTTGGTTTTAATGCATTAACTAACATTTACCAATGAGACTTCATTGTAAAGTGTTACCTCTTGTACGATATCATACATTTGCAGTTTATTTATTTAAAAAATGTAATTATTACTTTAATCACGTACTGTATATGCAATAAACCATTCATTCATTCATTCATTCATTTTCCTTCGGCTTAGTCCCTTTATTCATCAGGGGTCGCCACAGCGGAATGAACCGCCAACTTAACCAGCATATGTTTTACACAGCGGATGCCCTTCCAGCTGCAACCTAGTAATGGGAAACATCCATACACACTCATTCACACACATACACTACGGCCAATTTTAGTTTATTCAATTCACCTATAGCACATGTCGGCCTCCCGGTGGCGCAGTGGGTAGCATGATCGCCTCACAGCAAGAAGGTCGCTGGTTTGAGCCTCGGCTGGGTCAGTTGGCATTTCTGTGTGGAGTTTGCATGTTCTCGCCGTGTTGGCGTGGGTTTCCTCCGGGTGATCCGGTTTCCCCCACAAGTCCACTGTTTCACAGTGATGGGTTGTAGCTGGAAGGGCATCCGCTGCGTAAAACATATGCTGGATAAGTTGGCGGTTCATTCCGCTGTGGCGACCCCAGATTAATAAAGGGACTAAGCCGAAAAGAAAATGAATGAATGAATGAATGAATGTAGCGCATGTCTTTGGAATGTGGGGGAAACAGGAGCACCCGGAGGAAACCCAAGCCAACACGGGGAGAACATGCAAACTCCACACAGAAATGCCAACTGACCCAGCCAGGACTTGAACCAGCGACCTTCTTGTTGTGATGCGACAGTGCTAACCACTGAGCCACTGTGGCGCCCGCGGAATAAACAATAAACCATTAAACTTTTTTTTTGTTATTATACTAATAACATGTTAATCTTTTTTATGCTGCTTAGGTTAATATCATGATAATATAGTATATCATGCAAAAATAAGCAATATATAGCAACAAAAAACAATGATCCCAGCAGAAGCCTAAGCACAAACCATCTTGATTTTACAGTGATGAAAAAAAAAACCTTTTGATGTAAGGAACGTACATGATGTGAGCTATGCAATGATGAGCAATAACCTTGTGGCCTCATTTTGAGTGGACAAAAGGCCTGTTCATTCATTTCTCCCCAGAGCCCACGAAGCACTGAGATCAGAACACACTGCTCATCATCTCAGCTGGAGTCTGACACACACTTCATTCAGTTTACACAGAGGAGCGCCAGCAAAACCACTGCCACTGTCTCTCACAATAACAACACCTCATCTTTATTTCAGATTATGAATTCCCTTTACGACAAGGGTCATGAAACACTTATTTTTCTCTCCATCCGTTAGAAAAAAAGAGTGGTGCCTTGATGTTTCCTTATATACTTTTTTTTGTTTGTTTTGTTTAGAAGTTATTAGACTTTACAGAATGCCTGGAAATAGGATGAGAAAACAGGTCATAGCAGATTTATATACAGTATAGACCTAGTATGTGTGTTTCAATCAGTCACTAATTTAATATTAATTGCCATTTTGTATGCAATAATAATAATAATAATAATAAAAACAACAACAACAACAACTATTATTATTATTATTATTATTATTATTATTACACCACTGCAACATATTATTAAATATAATAATATAATAAAGGTACTTTTCAATTGAATATATATTTTGGATAAATTAGAATGGTTCTTACACTGTAAAAAGTGATTATTTACTTTACTTTAAAAAAAAATTAAGCAAACTTGTTGCCTTAAAAGCGACAAGTGACTTTACTTAAATTAGTGAGTAAACTTATTGTAACTGTTAAGTTGATTACACTTAATTTTTATAATTATGGACATAGTTCATTTACTTAAAAAAATGTAAGGCAATGGGTTTACTCAATTTAACCAAAGTCAACTAATCATTTCTTAGAGTGTATAGTTAATCATTCTTTCAACTCTGCATTGAAAACAATTCTATTCCTATTTCATCCACCTTTAAGTACAATGCCCTCTTGTTTATTAAAGGATAATAATAATTATTATAATAAATTGGAATATTTGAAGGCAATTTTATTATTAAATTATTTATGTATTAATTTATTTTATTAATTTAATTAATTAATTTATTGTATTATTAATTTATTAATTCATTTTCTCAGTTAATTTCCAATAAAAAAAATTTCCTTTCAAGTTGTGCTATTTGTTATTTATTTTTATTTAAAAAATTACAATTAAAAATAAAAACTACAGGCCTGAAAACCTTCTCTTTCCTTGCATATCTGAGTAAACATCAAGTTACCCTTCAAAAAAACAAACCCTTCACTGTGAAACACTATAGTGAAGCAACAGGAAGCATTTAAAGATCTGTGTTGTGTTTGTGTGTGCACAAGCACTCAAGTATGTTTAGATGTTTGTTAGAGGAGTGCGTGTTACAGCCTGTCTCTTCTCCAGTCACACTTGACCATAGACCTGTGTCCCACTGAGAGGCCTCACCACTGGGCAGCGGCATTAGCCCTGTTCAGCTCCACTCACCAACACACTCAGTGCCCGAAGGGACCTGCACCACCTCACAGTGGCACAACTCTTCATCAGGCGCTAATAAGGCTTAAATGTGGCAGCGGGAGAATACCAGGCAATGAAACCAGTTCCACTGACATTATACCACCTTTCAAAAGATTTCAAATAAATCTCTGGTGTCCCAAGAATGTGAAGTTTCAGCTTAAAATAACATACAGATCATGCATTATTGTATATTTGCCCCTACATGTTTTGTGTGTGTCCCTTTAGATGCAAATGAACTGCTGTTTTCTAAAAGAGGGCGGAGCAAAATAGAATGAGCAGTAGCAGATTAAAGCCTTAAGGGTCTAAAAACACAAGGAATATTTAAAGAATATTGCCTCCTCCACAATTTTGTTGTCAAATAGCAGTTGTCATGGTAACTTGCTACTTTTAAGGTCCCTTGAAGTGCTTTGAAATGTGCATATTTATTTGATGTTTGACTTAATCTCAACTGAAAAATGAAACGAGGGTGGGACATAAGAGTAACTCCTCCCCTTTAAAAACAGCCAATAGTGTTTGGTTTTTATCACAGCTCTGCCAGTGAGAGTGGTTGAGCTCTAGCAAGTCAAATGAAAAGCAAATGAGAAGCATCTTGAAGATACTATAGAGCATTTGATTGGTCAAGATTTGATGAGAAACTGAAGTACGAGGTGACGTGAAAAAAAAAATCATTGATTAATGTAGGCTGACAAACTGCAGACTTTGGATGTTGATATTAGTTTTATATGTTCTAAACACGATTTTTGTCACTGTTTTGGAGCACACCAGCTAATAGATAACCTTAAAACTAACAGACTGAAACTAATTCCAAGAGACTTTAAACAGAAGCTTTTAATGCTTGCCCTTCCCCTGAGTTCTTCTGATTGGTCCACTGCTTTGGAACTGATATTGATGAGTTGCGCTAGCAATTACACTATTAGAACTATTCTCTTATCTTTACAGAAAAAGTCACAAAAAATGCATTTATGAATTTCACTGATGGTAAGTGTTTTAGGCATTAATCTAGCAACACAGTGCTATAGATACAGTCAGAGACAATGGTAACTTTAGCCACATTACATTCTCAAAATATGAAGCGGCAAACTAGTTCTGCTTACGGTGGTATTGACCTGTCCTTCTGAAAGAGACTTGAACCGAACACATTGGTGAAGAAATCCGGCACAAAATATATTTTGTGCCTATTAAAAATACAGTAGCCTATATATTACTATATATAGGCCTATCATATATTTTCAGGGGTTAATTTTACATCTGCAAATAGCAGAGATATCAGAAAATCATAATTTTACCTGCAGTGTTTCTGTGAGAAAGAAAATAATTGCGTTAACAATTATGGGAGACTGGGGAGTGTTGTAACATGGGGTTAGTTAACACTGCCCATTTTAGCAGTCAGAAGCAACATATTCATCTATATCATACGCTCCAAGATCCTTTTAAGCTTACAGGAGAAGTTGCATGTGTCTTTGAGCAAGATTGTAGGTTTTATCATTACTTTAACTCTGTATTCTGGCTTAATCTTTGACTGTGAAGAACATGTTCAAGTGTGTTAAATCCTAACCTCATGAATTTTTTTTAGACGGCATGCTTGTCATAAATATCAGGTCACGTTTGGTAAATGATGTCTGTCATTTGACAGATTTGCCCTCACAATTGTTCTGTAACCTTCTTATAGTGATAAAAAAGCACAGTAATTTTAAACAGAAAGCGTCGGTGTTGCACCGTAAATGACAGCACAGAAGCCGTCTTTACTTTCACTATCGATTTCGCCATGAAGCGCACCTTTACCGTTGACATAACAGCTCAAAATTTTAATTTAATATAACACATATGACAGCTATGAGCAGAATCGCAGAAAATAAACCTTGTAACTCTGATCAATGATTGGCATGTTTAGTCTACTCACATATGACTATCAGTTTTGGTTCGTTCTAAAACATTTAAATGGGGGCTGGTGGCCCCACCCCTAGATCCGACCCTGTTTTCTAATCATTTAAAAGAACAGGTTCTAATACATATCGGCTGCGTACGAAATCACATACTTCCATACTATATAGTACGCTAAAAACAGTATGCGAGCCGAGTAGTATGTCCGAATTCATATAATTCGAAAAACAGTATGCGAGAAGTACCCGGATGACCTACTACTTCCGGCAAGATTCTGAAGTGCGCATCCGGTGTATGCTATGCTATCCCATGATGCCCTGTGAGAGAATTCATGAATGGGAGTGAAGTGACACAACTGATGCAGGTAGGTCACGTGATCATGACAAAATGGAGGATGTAGCACATTCGAGTTCCATTCATACTACTGACATTCATACTGTATAGAACGTACTTTTCAAACAGTCGAGTGGTAAATTTGAATTCAAATGCAGTACCTACTTAGAAGGCGATTTCGGATGCAGCCATCCTGTGTGTAGTACTAATTTCCTACACTTCTCATTCAAATAATTTTTTTTTTTTTTTTTGAATGACTGAAATAACTTGGCACAGCTATATGGAGCCATAATGCAGTCAAAACTAGCTTGGAACTGATGTATCTGTGTGGTTTCCTGAAAATAACTGCACACCTTAGAATGTCAATCAACCAATCAGAATCAAGCATTCAATAGACCCAAAGAATAACCCTGTAAAAAACATTCTTGCTGCCTTTTTCTTTTTTTTGTTGAATCAAATTATCTTTTCTAGTCATCTCAACATTAATCAAACTGAATAAAATATTGAGTTAAACTTTGCATATCTTTAAAAAAAAAAAAGTAGAAATTTGATTAACTTATTAAAATAAGTTAAAGCAACATAAAAATATTTGTTGTCTTGACTTTTTGTCATTACATTTCTTACATTGAAGGGCTGGTAATACTAAACTAAATACCCTTCCTACATCACTATGGGGGTGAAATCTAAATGCCACATTTTTTATCCACATGCAGAGAAAGAGTTACCAAATCTTACTGGGTCCTTTTTCGTGTTTTCTGGGTCCAGAATCCAGAACACTTCACCATCAGTGACCCAGAGCTCTTAGACCAGTGGTGACAGGACCAACAAGCTACAGATCAGTACTTGGCTCTCTGAATCACTCCATTATCCCAGAAGGTGGAGTCTTTAATGAGGAAGAAATGAGAACATGGCCGTCCATGAATAGCAATAGTAACGGGGGATAGGAATAAAGAGCTTTGTGGGATAAAACTCTAGGTAAGGCATGTCATAAAGAGCGTTAAGTACATTCTGGATTTTTTTTCCGGCGATAACCGGCTTAAGTAAATCACCTTGCCATCCCAGATTAATCAAAGTCACGAAGGCAGACACTGGTCTGATACTTATGGTTCTGGCTCTGTGATATTACAGACGCCCTTGAGTGCAGCTAAGGATGGAGTTTCTCTGGATAAATTGCACCCAGTGTACGTTGTGCTTGAAAATGTATAGAGATTCCAAAATTTCCATGAAATAGCACCCGTTTCTAATATGAAGTGTTGCTTGTCATGGTAGGAAAGCAGGATACCCGTCAACAGGAGTTGCTTTCATACATTTTTTAGGGTTTATTTAAATATATTTCGTACCAAATCACCATAATGCAGTTGGCACTATATCCAAAGTTGTCTTTGAAAATAAGAAATGTGCTAAATACTAGACTTGTTTGTATGTCAAAATGCTTTAAAAATGCACTCACTGACTCTTCACTCATTAAAAACACAGATAAAAAAGATAAGTATGAATGAAATGTAATGTAATGATATGAAAGCTTCTACTGGTAGCCTATTAAAAATCTTGAAAGACTTGTAATGGGTTATCTGTTTGTTTTAGTTTCACTGACCTTTAGTTCCTATTTTCTTTGTTCCCGGTTTTTCCTTTGTTCCATTTTTCCTGCAAGTCTTTAGTTGCTATAGTTGTTCATTAATTAGCGCATCGTCTTTGAATTTAAGTTTTGTGTTTTTCCTCAGTTGATTGTGAATTAAGGCTGCATGATAGTCCGTTTAATGCTTGTCTGTCTTGGTTTTCTTGCTTCTTAGGGGTTTGGTCAAATAAAACAATACATTTAGATCCTGCTGCAGTCTGAATGAGACAAGACCATTGTTGTTACACTGTATTGTATTATTTTTTTTTTAAGAATTACAACTTACAGCTTCTTAAATAACTGTACACTAAGCATGTTGGAAGAAAAAAAAACTAAAATTATATTTAGTAAACATTAATAATAATAATAATAATAATAATAATAATAATAATAATAATAACAGGAATAGCTAATATATCTTTAGATAAAATGATTAACAGATTTTTCAAAATGCCATAAAACAGAGAATAATTGTTTTTTTAAATGCTGTTTTTT
>CAIGQV010019186.1:11426682-11436727 GCA_903798115.1 Danio jaintianensis | reverse complement strand
GATTGATTGATTGATTGATTGATTGATTGATTGATTGATTGATTGATTGATTGATTGATTGATTGATTGATTTTTAAATATGCAAACTGTTAGCCAATCATATGCTGCATCCCAATTTGCTTACTATCCATCCTAATTAGTTTCAAAAATAGAATTAGTATGTCCCGAATTGTCATGTGCTGAAATGAGTATTCCAAAGTTACCGGGATGGTCTGGTATTTCTGGGAGAATTTCGAAGAGCCGTCCATACTGTAACTTAAAAATACCCACAATACATTGCGTGTTGGATGTGAATTTTATTAGAACTCCGAAGATGGCTCAAACGTGTAAACAAACTACAATCATGGTGGACATATGAGACCAACCGTTAAGTGGAGAGGCTTTAACCTACTGGAAAATATTTAAATCCCGTTTTCCGCATTATATTTCATCTGCAACCACAAAGTGAACTTTTATAGAGGTGTTTGGCCATAAACCTCTGAATGCATAATTCTGCAAACACCTGAGGAGATTTCTCTGTATGCAAAACTCACAGAATAAAAATATGGTAAGAAATTAAATGTGAAAGAATGTGGATGTGACAGATGATTGACAGGGCACATAACTAAAGCAACATAGCGGTCCGTTGATGAGGAAGTAGTATGTCCCAAAGCGTGCATACTCTTCTGTCACACACTAAAAAGTATAAGTATTTTTCGCAAAAAAATACATACTTTTAGGATGTAGTATAAGTTGAATTATGATAGAGTAATACAGTAACAGTGGGTGTTCACTTAAAAATCTACAACCCACCGATGGGAAAGGCAATTACTACCTACTAAGAATCAACCAATCACCATGGAAATTGCAACAAACACCTTGACAACAGTCAAACCAAAAGGAAAGTGTCTAAGCAATGAATTATTTTCATTCAGCAAATGACAAAGATCGCATTCTGCATATCTGCGTATAATGGCTTTCTGCTTTCAAAATCACACAAGCAGAAGACAATCTCCGCCAAGGTCAAGTGTAGCTCATTTTCCAAAGCGAGGAATCTCATCTCAGATTAGAAGCGTTCACCTCGGTGCACAATATACACGCCGGATAAATGACATACCCAAACACATTTGCCTTTTTTTACTTCAATCACTCCCATTGTTTGGAGGTTACGCCGCCAGCGCAGGCGAAGATGATCTAAAAACGCTGTTTCTCGAAATTGCCGCGCGCCTCCCAGGTGTCAGTATAATAGCAGGGATAATTCCATAGGGAACCAAGTAACAGGCGAGAGCGTTGTTTTCGCTGTGTGATTTACACAAGACAATGACTCAGAGGCTCAGGTCTGTTAGATAAGACTGAGGCGAACGCTAAAATCCACCTACTCATATATTACGCTACAACTGTAGAAAAGGGCCAAGAGAAACTGTTTAAGGCCAAGGAAGCTGTCCTGTCTGAAGGTGTGATAGCTAACAGGCACTGCCGAACATCACAGAGGATTTTCACACGTTCTCCGGCACATTCTGTAGACAGTAATTCAGGGAAAGCAGTGCAGATCGTTTTTTTTCTGGGTTTTTTTTTCAGTAACGGCAACATCAGTAGGTTTCTAATAGTGTGTCTGTGTATGGCAGAGTAAGCGAGACAAGCAAATGGAGAAAAAGACAGAAATGACTGTCTCTTTAAATGTTTGAGTGTGTGCGTGTGCGTGTGTGTGTGTGGCAGAGAGACAGCTCCACCCAGTGGCCATCACATATCAGGAAACATTAAAGTCACAAAGGGTCCAGAACTGCACGTTTATTGGTCAATCTGTAAGTGATGAAAGTTGATATATTTCTACATCAGGCAATGTAGAAAATATCTGATTTATGTGGAATCATAGTGACTTATAATGACTGAAAAAAAGGGGGAATTTTTACTCAGAATTTGGTTCTTTCTCTGATAGAACACAGAATGAATAGCGTAAATAACTGTAGCCTACTGAAGGTCACAATTTGGGGAAAGGAAAGGAAAGTCATGACTCATACTCTTTGTGCTCTGCATTTAACCCATTCAAGTTCACACACAGCAGTCAACACGCACACACACAAGGGTGGTGAGAGCCCTGGTTATTCACTTTCACCATATACAATCCCTGCAGATGCCGAGACTCAAACCTGCGACCTTCCAATCACAAGTCTAACTCTCTAAACATTAGGCTAAGACTGCCGCTCCATTTTTAAATGTCATTATCAGGAAAATCAGGAACTTTTTAAGTAAAAATAATAATAATTGTCAATTTGTAAGTGATGAATTCTGATCCATACTGTGGCATATTAGAGCTTCATGGGTAGGTCATGGTTAAGGTCATGGTTATAGACATATGGTTAGCACTGTCACCTCACAGCAAGAAGGTCACTGGTTGGAGTCCCGGCTGGGTCAGTTGGCATTTCTGTGTGGAGTTTGCATGTTCTTGTTGACGTGGGTTTCCTCCGGGTGCTCTGGTTTCCCCCACAGTCCAAAGACATACGCTATAGGTGAATTTAATAAATTAAATTGGTCATAATGTATGTGTGTGACAGTGAGAGTGTATGGGTGTTTCTCAGTACTGGGTTGCAGCTGGAAGGGCATCTGCTGTGTAAAACATATGCTGGATAAGTTGGCGGTTCATTGCGCTGTGTTGACCCCTGATGAATAAAGTGACTAAGCTGAAGGAAAATGAATGAATGAATTACTGATATTTTTCATTCATTTTCTTTTCGGCTTAGTCCCTTTATTAATCTGGGGTCACCACAGCGGAATGAACCGCCAACTTATCCAGCATATGTTTTACGCAGCGGATGCCCTTCCAGCTGCAACCCATCACTGGGAAACATCCATACACACTCATTAACACACATACACTATGGACAATTTAGCTTACCCAATTCACCCATACCACATGTTTTTGGACTTGTGGGGGAAACCGGAGCACCCGGAGGAAACCCACGTGAACACGGGGAGAACAGGCAAACTCCACACAGAAACGCCAACTGACCCAGCCGAGGCTCGAACCAGCGACCTTCTTGCTGTGAGGCGAACGTGCTACCCACTGCGCCACCGTGCAGCCATTACTGATATTTCAGCATATTTATTAAAGCTCAGTCCTAATTATGGACAGAGTTGTTTGTACAATATGTGATGTGATGCCTGAAAAATTACTTGTATCACAAATTGATAATCCCATAAAGTATTTGGTAATATAAATATTTCGTTTAAAGGCCTAAAGTTGGAGGACAAGTGTAAAAATGTTTTTTTTTTGTCATTTTATTTAAAACAATTAAGTATTTTTTTTTTTGGTATAAATTAGATTTTGGCATGGTCATTTTTGTATTATATGTCAAAACAATGTTATGTTTATAAGTGTGTCTTTTTTGTGTTCATACAGTACCATATACTCTTTTGACTGTGTGTGTGTCTGTGACATTTATCCATAACATAAATTACATAAAGCAACATTTGCAGTTTATATTTACCCTCACATTGCAAACATTATTTTCTTTCTTTGAAAGAAATAAAATCAGCTTCTTCAAAAAAAAACACTACAGTATAAAATACATATAAGTGGTCCATGCAATTCTATAACAACAATGTATTTTGAGTCAGAATCCTTATATCTCCATATATAATACAGTTAATTACATTTTCATTCTGTGTTCAATCAAAGAAATAATATATATCAGAGAAAGAGAGTAAAATTATGACTCATTTCCTATATACCAGTGTATTATGTATTAACCATTAACAAGTATTTAAAAAAGGCTTATGATTGAACACTGTAAATTCAATGGTAAAAAAAAAAAAAAAAAAGATATAGCCTATTGGCAACATTATGAAGTATTATTTAATATGACTATTATAAAGTCTTCCTGTAACATATACAGCCATACAAATTGCAAAAGGTGAATAATGAACCTTTATTTTCAGCGAACCTGTCCCTTTTTTATCAATACAAATGTCAAGGGAATAGTTATTACGTGAATGATAGTTATTACGTAAATGACATTCAGGTCTATCCATATCCGTCTATCCATATCCATCATTGCATTTCGCCTTGATATTACAATGACACATTCTTTACTTTACGCATTCATATTCAGTGTCTAAAACCACTGCCTCATTCAACATATGCACTAAACTCCAAATGAAATATATTTTCAAAAACACTATTTTAATACAGTTTTATAACTAATGTTTTCGATGTAACTTCTGTGAAATGACACTTTTATAATAATAATAATAATAATAATAATAAGATTATTCAAAGAGAATTATTGAAAAAGTATGGTAATCAGGAACAAAAACAAAGCGTGTTGAATTATTCATGACCGTTTTTAAACTTGGTCTAACTAAATGGCAGAAAATGAACAGTATTAAATATGTGGCCTTGCTTAAGCACTACCTTTGAACAAAAACACACAATGTTATTGTAACTTTGTTAAGGACTTGTGGGACATGCCCACTGTTTTTCTTACTACAGTATGAGTGTATAATACAATGGTTGTGCTGAGGTGAAAAAAAAAGACCGCAACGTCACAGTGCTACTTCGGGTCCTCCTGTAATAACCCATTCAATACATTTCAGGTGAAGGGATTTGTGCTCCAGCATGCTTTTCAGTTCTTGAGTGAAATATAAAAGATGTACAGTAGCATGTACACACACACACACACACACACACACACACACACACACACACACACAAACACATTAACAGTCAGAACATTTATAGTCAACGGTTTCTGGCAGGTTAAAGGATTTCATTTTGGAAGATTTTTTTTATTTTTTTATTGGAGCCTGTAAATAATTCATTATATTCAAGTTCATTGTGGCGAAGATGTGAGACGTGAGAAACCAGAAAGAAAAAAAAAACATGCAAATTGGGACATGGTATGCAAATTGAAGATACCAAACATACCAGAACAGAAATACAACAGGAGTAATTCTTGATACACAAGCAAAGTGAACTGACATTTGTCAGTAAACTGGTCCATTCCTACTGTATTTTAAGGAGGATTTAGAATTAAAACATCTATTAAAATGTTATTCAGTTTAAAAATAGTTGTAAGACATATGGTCACGCAATATTATAAGGTACAATTCTCGCTATTAATGAATCATTAACTATTAATTTGCCTGAATAAACTCCTAATTTGCTGCTTATTAATAATTATTAAAGTTGTAGATTAAGATAATGCAGAATATCTATTGTATAAGTACTAATAATCAGTTTAATAATAGGCAGGTAATAATCTACTGGTTAATGGTGAGAATAAATGTTACCACATGTATTTGCAATCATTTGGCAATATTATGAATAATACTGAATGAATAAAAAAAATAATTTGATGATTTATATACAGTATGATCATAGTGCAACCCTTAATCATATACTCTTCCTCTATACCCATTTATCATCACAAAGTTTTACATAATTGGAAATATAACACAATTTTGCATAATCACTTATGCTATATTTTAATAAAGCTTAGAATAAGTATGCAGTTTTATCTTTACATAAATACACAGTGAATACCAATGAAAAAAAAATCCTCGACTTTGACTCTCATTGATTCAGAGATTAAAGCTGAGCATCTAAGAAAAGCAGTTTGTATTTACTCAGAGAAGACATAAAAACTTAAACATCCCAATCTCCCCTGTTCAGCACTCTTCAGGTTTGCTTGGAAAAGCAATCGTCGATGTGGTTATGGAAACACACTTTTTTCCCCCATTTTTCTTGAGTCCTAACGACTGTGGAAACATTTGGCAAGCCTTTCTTTTCAGCTCTTTCAAGCCTGTTTGCACCAATTACCACAGTGAAACGAGCAGGTTATTGTACTGTGCAGCACTCAGAAAAAGTAAACGAGGTAAACCGACAACTCAAATAACATCCTTGGGTTGTTGTGCTTCAGCCTACATTTTCTGAAAAAAAAAGTACTTAAAAATATGTTTGACGCTACAGGACGTATGACGCTAGCAACTTTTGTTTCTTTTGACATTATTGATCCTTACAGACGATCCTTACAGACATATTATCGACGAATAAAGGATTATTTTTGCGCAGTTATTTGCACAACACCAATGAAATACTAAATAGTAATCGAGGTAAATCGACAACTCAAATAACATTTTTGGGCTGTTGTGTTGACAATATGAAGTCTTTGTATCACAGGCTCATTGGAAAAAGGCTTTACATTTTTTGAAACCACAAAAAATTGTTATTCAAAATATGTTTGACTGCAGTTTCCAGGTAAAATGAACAACGAACAATGAACAAGTACGGCAACAACTTTTGCTTCTTTTCACATTAATGATCCTTACAGGGACATAATATGGAGAAAAAAAAAAGGATAATTTTTGCGCAGTTATTTGCACAACAACAATTAAGTGAAGTTTCACAAACTAATTTCGAGAGGAGCACGTGATATGATTGATCTCAGCTGGTCTCTCATCTGTAATCATTAGTAAGCCAATCGGATCACTCCAAATTCACTATAAATAGCCCGACAAGCATTACTCCCTCATCTTCGTTTTTTTAAAGAATCCCCCCATCCACCCCATCTTCACTTTTCCTCCTTTACCAAGGGGGAGCTCTCGAGAACTACTTGATCTCGTACCCCTCACATGCCCATTGACCAGGCGGGAGCCCTGGGCTCAATTATCTCAGAGCTCAGGGTTCTCTCCCGGGACAGCATGCCAAACCTGCTATTATTATCAAGCAATATCTAAGTGGGAACTCTTGAAATACCAAATAGTAAATGAGGTAAACCGAACACTCAAATAACATTCTTGGGTTGTTGTGTTGACAATGTAAGTCTTTGTATCACAGGCTCATTGGAAAAAGTCTTTACATTTTTTTGAAACCGCAAAAAAAAATGTACTTCAAAATATGTTTGACTGGAGTTTCCAGTTAAAATGAACACTACAGGAAGTATGACGCCAACAACTTTTTCTTCTTTTTACATTATTGATCCCTACAAGGACATATTATCAACAAATAAATTATTAGTTTGCGTAGTTATTTGCAAAACACCAATTAAATACCACAAAACAACTTAAAGGGCACCTAGTTTACCCCTTTTTCAAGATTTAAGATGAATCTTTTGTCTCCATAATGTGTCTGTAAAGTTTCAGCTCAAAATAGCCATCAGATTATTTATTATACCTTTGTGTATATTGGACATATGAGCTGTTTTGACTTTGTAGCTGTTTTGGTGCATGTGCCTTTAATGCAAATGAGCTGCTTCTCCCCGCCCACCGTTTCCACGTGCGTGTCAGAGCCAAAGAGATCGCTCACTATTGCTGTGATGGGTGTAGCTTCTCCTGCTGCGTCTCACGCATAAACAGCACAGTATCAGACAAGAATGAAGCAGATCTCTCTTACTACAGTAAGAACTTTACCAACGGTTATTTGATGTATTTGTTGTGGAGTTAATTCAAGCCTGTCTACAACAACTAGTCACACACAATGTCATTATAAAAGTTCACACGCATGCACGCGCTCGCTCACACACGCTCAAACACACAAGGACACGCGCGCACACACACACATGCATGCACCTTTAGCTTTGCACTGTTTTTGCACGGCAAATGTGACAGGATACACTCTAATATCCACTGCTGTATGGATATCCGTTATGTTAAATGTACAAAATAAACCTGATTTAAGTCCATGAACCGGGATTGAAGCATCTTCTTTTATAATTGTACTGACACTATGCACCTGTGGCGAAGAAATACGAAGCGATTTTACTGCCTTTATTACAAACATGCACTGTTTTAGAAATGTTTTAAACTTGTAAAAACGTTGTAAAACTCATTCTTGAGGTGCTGCTGAACACAGAGAGCTGAAGAGATCGTTTAATCCAGGTTGCTTTGCGCAACTCTTGTCTTGTATGATGGAGACGTTAATACGCGGCTGTCTATCAATTCAGGGGGCGGGGAAGCCGCACTCCTATGTCGTCCTCAAAATGGGAGGGATTTGGATCCTATATTTAACGTCAGGAAATAAAAAAAAACTTATTGTTTTTCTATCACTCCAGTATGACTGTGGACACACTATACCTACACACAGTTCTATCCAAAACAGCTTACAAAAGAGGATTTTCATCATAGGTGCCCTTTAAAAAGGTCTAAAAAATGCAACTGAATACATTTTCCATTTGGACAACTTTTCTTGTGTGTTCAGTTTGCTCAGTATCTCACTTTTTACCAAGTTGTCTTGAAGCACAGTTCCACAAAAGAGATAAAAGTATAAATGTAAAATAAATGTAAAATTACATGGTTCCAGTGCACTTTAGTCTCAAGTTTGCATTTGAAAACATTATGGGTTGGGTTTAGGGAAGGGTCAATGGTTCGCTAGGTGCTCTGACAAGCACCTTCTCATGTACGTGTACAAGAAGTATGTGTATCTGGAACGTTCAACAAAACATGCCCTAAGTAATGTATTTCAGATTCACAAAAATGTAGACCATGCCCTCTAGTGGACAAGTCATCTGAAACATGCAACGAAACGTGCCTGGAGCAACATATTTTACATTTCGCAGACATATAGGCTGAGGCACCTATTTCCACTGAGTCTTCAGGGTGTTGCACAGTAGACGTGCATTGCGACATGTTTTACAGAATTGTAAACATTGTTTTATAAAGGTACACAGATCAGTGCCAACACTGACCATCTATTCACATTGCTTGACAATGCATAGAAAACAATGTAAAGTTGTGGTGTGCCACAGTTCGACTTGCTTTAGGGAATGTTTGGAATTTTTGAAAACTGACTTCATGGTGCAAGCCTTTGAAAACAATACCAGTATTATTTCTATGTAAACTGCAAAACTGTGATGTTGTGATATATATATATATATATATATATATATTTTTAATAAAAATATATTTAATTTATTTATATATATATATATTTTTTTTTTTTTTACAATATTGTACCTGCACAAGGTTCTTTCAAAATATTTAATCTGTTATCATTACCCCTTTCACACATACAGAAAATTACCAGAATAGGCATGAAGAGATTCTTCCAGCATTTTTTCAGAATAATAAGCTGTAACATTACCAGTAAATTGCCAGAATTCTGCTGTTTGTGAACAGCACATTTTTCAATTGATCTGTAAAGACCTTCTGATAATTTCATGGCAATTTACCAGTATTACTGTGAGAAAAAGGTTATTAACTTCCTTCCTGTTTGAAATGTGAATCAATCACTTTAAGTCAAATATTTTTAATCATTCAATTGATGAGTTCAACTCACTGACTCACCAAAGAAGTTCACAGCCATGTCATCCTGCAGCTCAAGACCCACTGAAGCTAAGCAGAGCTGAGAAAAACTAGGTTGCTGTTGGAAGTGGTGTTAGTGAGGCCAGTAGGGGGCGCTCAACCTGCGGTCTGTGTGAGTACTAATGCCCCAGTAAAGTGAAGGGGACACAATTCTGTCAGTGAGCGTCATCTTTCGGGTGAGACTCTCTGTGGTATCTCTGTGGTATCCCATGGCACTTTTCGCAAAGAGCAGGGGTGTAACCCCGGTGTCCTGGCCAAATTCCCTCTATCCGCCCTTACCCATCATGTCCTCCTAATCATCCCCATCCACTGAATTGGCTCTATCACTCTCTCTCCACTCCACCAAAAGTTGGTGTGTGGAGAGCGCACTGACACCGTTGTCCTGTGGCTGCCATCGCATCATCCAAGTGGATGCTGCACACTGGTGGTGGTGTGGAGAGACCCCCCCCTCCCTCTCTCATGATTGTGAAGCGCTTTGGGTGAGTGGACATACACAGTATATGCGCTATGTAAATACACATTACATTACAAGAAAATTTGAAAAAATCCAATGGTCATATAGACTATTTTTCCTCATTATTTAATGGCACTCTTGCCCCCAGTTTTAAAGTTTGAAGATTTTAATTGACATTCAGCCTTTAATTGTTTGGAAAAGAGCAACCACCTTTGTTTGTTTTTTACAGAAGAAAAAAAATCCTTTCTGTGTTCCTTTAAATACATATTAAATAAGACATCTGAATATATTCAGCCTTTATCCAGAGTAAACCAT
>CAIGQV010019186.1:11411191-11421682 GCA_903798115.1 Danio jaintianensis | reverse complement strand
TTATACATTTTTATATTGATTATTTAAAATTTATAAATGAATATCAAATGTGTGCCATTCCAGTCTCGAGTCCCATCGAGAATCTCTAGAAAGACAAAACAATCGATTTGTGTTGGTGTCACACCCTTGGCTCGTTCCTGCAGTCCCAGTCACCACTCTCAGTCACCATCCACCACACACCACACACGTGAACCCTCACCTGATTACTAATCACCCACACCTGCAATCACCAGCACACTATATAGGCTCACCTCTCTCATTCACTCACCGGCTGGAATCGAAGACGGATGGTTCTCTTCGTCTTTTCTCCTGTGTTCTCCTGTGGTCTTCAGTGGATGATTCTCCTGTGCTATTCCGTGGATGTTCCCTTCCTCCTGTGGATGCAAACTCACCTATTTAAGGGAAGTGACTATTCTTATGTTGGCGTTTACCCAAGTACTGAGCTAACCAACAGAACTGTCTGTTGTGTGAAGATTGTGCTATCTTCACTACGCCATTATCCTGCTTCACCTTATTGTTGTTGTTGCATTGCTCGAATAAATACCCATAAACTGTATCCCTCTTCGTCTTCCTTGTGTGACCGTGACAGGTGGGACAACATGAAGGAATTAAGTTAACTTAGCATTTTTTTACTAATTTAAGTGGATCATAAAACAACTACTTATTTAAAATGAGCTGAAACAACACAATTCTTGAGATTTTTTTTGGGACAACCTAATTGTTTTATGTTCAATCCACTTAAACTTTTTAATTTAATCGATTTGTATTGAGACAACATGAATGTATTGTGTGGAACCCTGCTTCTTTTACACGGAATGAAATAGGAAAAATGGCCATACCTGGGACACTATATATAGCTTTGTAATATTCGTTTATGTGGTAGTCGTCCATGAAGGGCTGTTTTCATTTCATTGTTCGTTTACTTGATGATTTATGTCTGTATTCACCGTTCGCCAATTCTCCCCTCCCTCTTCCTTCAAAAATTAACCGCTACATTATTGTAATGAATGGGGAAAATATCTGTAATGTACATCTTATAAATGGAAATACTGAATAATGTCCCAATTTATTACACTGTTACATTTAAAACAATAGCAATTGTGGCCCATAATACACCAAGAGTCTATTTTGTTCTTTTTATTGCAATCAATCAACAATAATGATAATAATAAATAATAATAATACCTATAATTGTATCATTTAAATCTCAAAACAATGATGTATCCATAAATCCCTCATTAACAAACAAACAAAAACATATATAGACATAATAGGTGCATATATGGTATAAGTTTCCTGTTTGCTTAAATAATAATAAAAAAAATAAAGTAAATGAAGACAAAACTTGACACTGTGAAGGACCGTGGAAGGAGTCATTATATTCACCTCCACGGCTGATGGAAATCAGTCATGTTCAGAAATCACGTTCATGATTGAGGGAATGAAAAATCAACAAGAGCGATTGCAAATTTGAAAGTGAAAATAAAAAGCGAGAGCAAATTCAAAAGTAATTCCACATTTGCATATTGATCTCTGATTTGTGCAAATTATAATAATAAAGATACCACTCACAGGCAACACAATGACAGAAACAAGCATGTCACTAGACAAACATACTGATTTCTATGGGTTTAAACCATGTTTTAAACAAGGGCTTCCAGTTACGCGCATATACCCCGCGCAGCGAAGTGGCGTGGCTAGAGGCGCTGTAATGTTATAGCAGAGAAAGCTAAAATGCCGTCCAAACGCTGCTATTTCTACAGAGCTTGTTCTGTTTCTGTATTTGGGCTTCCAAAGGACATGACACAAAGAGAGAAGTCCTTACAGTTTAATTTTAATTATATTCCAGAGAATTATAAAAATATATATATAGCTAGCATTTGACAGCTTCCAGAATCTCTCCCAGTTCAGTGCTGGATTAGGCTAAAAACTCCTCAAAGGAGCAGCTCCAACAAGCAGAAGCTGTGGATTGTGAGCCACAACCTGTAAGTATTTTTAATTTGTTAAAATTGATCTATGACATGCACAGTGTCTAGCGTTAACGGTATGTTGTAGCAAGGATGTAAACAACGGGAAATGCTGTTTGGCACAGCTAACAATTTAGCTACAAATTCATATTTATCAGTCAAACGGCTGTAAACAGCCACAATCTTCAGCAGCGCGTGCAGTGTCTCTCTATACGGCCGCTTTCCCTGCGTTCTACATCTCAGATAATGAATTCGCAAAAGATATGTGAACGTTTCACATTACTTACACATGCTTATTCTGAATATATGTGAAAGACAGCGTCACTGTATATTACAGAAAAACAATTTAATTCGAGCATTAGAGAAAAATAAAAATAAACATCGGTCCTGCACACATGTGGTTCTTGTGTTACATGCGTCTACAGACTGTTCACACACACACACACACACATACATAAAATGGCAATTCTCTCTTAAAGGAGCCACACCCTATTTTCACCCGTTACAGATACTTGTCAGATTTTATTTTAGAGAGCAGGCATGAGGTTCATCCTTTTCATTTTCTTAATGAAAGGCTTAAACAGATACTGTTAACAGCTACTCTGATTGACACTATTTACACAGCAGAATCAAAGCGCGTGCTTGTAGAGGCATGACACTTTACTGGTGACGTAGAGCCGATCCGCGAATCACAGCACATTATGTTAGCTGACCAATCAGAGCCTCTTGTGGGCAGGCCTTTCAGAGGAACTAGGAAATATGACGTCGTTTTTATGTTAGCAGAGTAGCTGTATATAATCAAAGCTATATCAAAAAATAACGTGATTTTCTACAAATGAAGCACGAGCACACATTGCTTTGCATCTTATAAACACAACCAAGCCTTAAAGGGCACCTATGATGAAAATCATCTTTTTTAAGCTGTTTGGACAGAACTGTGTGTAGGTATAGTGTGTCCACATTTTATGTCATAATTTATGTTTATGTCATATTGGGGTGATATAAAGACAATAAGTCTCTTTTTTTTTATTTCTTGACGTTAAAATAGCATCCAAATCCCTCCCATTTTGAGGCCCACCGCAACTTGGCATAGGAGTGCGGTTTCCCCGCCCACTGAATTGATTGACAGCTGCGTATTAACATGTCTCCGTAGTAACGTGTATAATCATATCAACAAGACAGGACGTGCGCAAAGCAACCGGGATTAAAAGATCTGTTCAGTTCGCTAGGATCATCAATCATCATTAAATGTGATCAAGAGTGAGTTTTACAAGTTTAAAACGTTTTTAAAACAGTGCATGTTTGTAATGAATTACAGCAATTTACTTCAGCTTTACTTTATCACCACAGCTGCGTGTCAGTACAATTATAAAAGAAGACGCTTCAATCCCGGGTTGTGGACATTAAATCAGGTTTATTTTGTACATCAACATAACGGATATCCATACAGCAGTGGATATTAATGTGTATCCTGTCACATCTGCCGTGCAAAAACAGTGCAAAGCTAAATGCGCGCGCTGTCTTTGTGTGTGTGTGCGTGAACTTTGTAACGATATTGTGTGTGACTCATCATTGCAACTCTACAACAAATACATCAAATAATCATTGGGAAAGTTCTTACTGTAATATTTCTCACAAACGTTACATGAGATCTGCATCCTTCATGTCTGTCTGTTATCTGAGGCAGCTGAGGGCGGAGATTGAGGCACACTGACAGGCACGTGGGAACGGTGGGCGGGTAGGACTAGCATTAAAGGCACAGTCCACCAAAACAGCTACAAGATGCTTAGAGCTAAAAATTACAAACTTCTGAAAGGTATAATAAATAATCTGATGGGTGTTTTGAGCAGAAACTTTACAGACACATTCTGGAGACACAAAAGACTTAAATCTGGAAAAATCAGCCAATGACATGGCAGCAACTCAATGCATTTAGGCATGTAGACATGGTCAAGATGATCTGTTGCAGTTCAAACTGAGCATCAGAATGGGGAAGAAAGGTGATTTAAGTGACTTTGAACATGGCATGGTTGTTGGTGCCAGACGTGCTGGTCTGAGTATTTCAGAAACTGCTGATCTACTGGGATTTTCATGCACAACCATCTCTAGGGTTTACAGAGAATGGTCCGAAAAAGAGAAAATATCCAGTGACCAGCAGCTCTGTGGGCGCAAATGCCTTGTCGATGCCAGAGGTCAGAGGAGAATGGCCAGACTGGTTCAAGCTGATAGAAAGGCAACAGTGAGTCAAATAACCACTCGTTACAACTGAGGTATGCAGAAGAGCATCTCTGAATGCACAACACGTCCAACCTTGAGGCGGATGGGCTACAGCAGCAGAACACCACACCGGGTGCCACCCCTGTCAGCTAAGAACAGGAAACTGAGTCTACAATTTGCACAGACTCACCAAAATTGGACAATAGAAGATTTGAAAAAAACGTTGCCTGGTCTGATGAGTCTCGATTTCTGCTGCAACATTCAGATGGTAGGGTCAGAATTTGGCATCAACAACATGAACGCATGGATCCATACTGCCTTGTATCAACAGTTCAGGCTGATGGTGGTGTAATGGTGTGAGGGATATTTTCCTGGCACACTTTGAGCCCATTAGTACCAATTGAGCATTGTGTCAATGCCACAGCCTACCTGAGTATTGTTGCTGACCATGTCCATCCCTTTATGACCACAGTGGTCCCATCTTCTGATGGCTACTTCCAGCAGGATAACGTGCCATGTCAAAGCGCGAATCATCTCAGACTGGTTTCTTGAACATGACAATGACTTCACTGTACTCAAATGGCCTCCACAGTCACCAGATCTCAATCCAATAGAACACCTTTGGGATGTGGTGGAAGAGGGGATTTGCGTCATGGATGTGCAGCCAAAAAATCTGCAGCAACTGCGTGATGCTCTCATGTAAATATGGACCAAAATCTCTGAGGAATATTTCCAGTACCTTGTTGAATCTATTCCATAAACATTAAGTCAGTTCTGAAGGCAAAAGGGGGTCCAACCCGGTACTAGTAAGGTGTACCTAATAAAGTGGCTGGTGAGTGTATATAACACTGTTCTAGTTGAAGCCACAAAGTCAGTCTGAGTAGTTAGGAAATAGGGTTTGTCCAGTTATTAAGGAATGTATAATTTAAGAAATATGCTTAAAGGGAACTTTTTTTTTCACTAGACAAAAATGTTGATCTCTATGAATTTAAACAACGCTTTAAACTTTTAGGATAATATAAGTAAACAAGTGCACAAAATATATAACACTGTTCTAGTTAAAGCCACTTTTACAGTCTGAGGAGTTGTCCAGTTATTAAGGAATGTATAATTCAAGAAATATGCTTAAAAATGGTACGTTTTTATTATGAACCGTAGTATTCAGTTTGAATGCATCTCCGTCAGAACTTGACTGCTTCTTATATAAAGTGCTGCAAATAGAGACTCGACAAACGTCTGTATAATGAAGCATACAACAGCAAGCACTACTCTAATTTCTGAATAGAAGAATGACTATACATTCTAATTTGCTCTGCGATGCTCGGCAAATAAATAACCTAATCACGTTTCCCCGGCAGTTCTTTCATGCAAGCATTTTATAGATGGAATGTTTTCCAGCAAACATTTAAACACACATTACATTATTTGCACACATCAGTAGTCAGAAAGTGAGAGAAACAACAACAAAAAAAGAAACCCTTCTATTCATTACCATTTCAATTTATTCATTCCCATGCAGACCTTTTTTTTTTTTTTTTAAAGATACAGAACCGTGTGATTTGACAAATTTCCTGCATCTTTGAACATTCTCACCTTTCTGATAACAGAATGCATGAATCTTCCTCCAAGTGGAGTTACTAAACAACAACAACAGAGAAGCAGGTGATGTATTTATCCGACTCTCTCCATTGCAATCATTTAGATTGTCTTTTTGTGTATGTGCATGAAACACACGCCAAAGAAAAAAAAAATCTGAGTCATGATCCATGACTATATCCTCAGTCCTTAGGCAGATGTCAAGGCCTCCTCGTGTGAATAAGAAGTTAGCAGGAATTATCTAATGAAAGCAGATAATACATATGGTTGTGTGAAGATATTAAATGTCAGAGCTGCTATCTGGTATAAAACATGATGTTGAGACCCCGCTGACACACAACATATGCGCAACGCCTGCTGTTCGGGGAAGCAACTTCATGCTTCATGATGGGAATCTCATAAAACGTGGATATGCTTGACATGACAAGAACAATTACATACCTGCTTACATTCCTCAAGGCAAATAAATATATTTAAAAACGTCTTGACGTGACATAAATGAAAGGTCGATTCCAAGGAAGCATTATTTAGATTAAATTTGCGGCAAACATTTAAATATAAAAATGAACACAAATTAAATTCCATGCTTTTTAGGGTTGTTTTGACACCTAGCCAAATGCCTATAGTTGGAAATTACACTCTAAAACAATGTGGCTTGTTGTAACCCAATGCTGGGTCAAATATGAACAAATGCAACCTCTGGGTTAAAAAGTGACATTTAATTCATAAATTTTTCTTCGGCTTAGTCTCTGATTTATCAGAGGTCGCCACAGCAGAATAAACCTCCAACTATTCCAGCATATGTTTTACGCAGCGGTTGCCCTTCCAGCCGCAACCCAGTACTGGGTACTGGCTGAATCTGATTCAGAAAATGCAGATGGCCAAGCTTATCAATCAAATTTCCCAGTGTGATATGAGCAGAATATAACAGGTTCGTAAGGTTTTATTTTATGAACAAAGTAGTTTTGCAACAACATGTACAATTTTGGATCTCCACAATATGGCAATGGCGACAACAGTACAAAATTGAGAATAAAATATATGCCTGTTTCCTAATGGAAATCTCATGGACATGACAGAATAAGTGTGGGTTTGGCAGTTGCTAGGAGAACAGTACTTTCCTGATTCTTTTGGTAATTTTGTGGGGGAGGGATTACGGTGTGGAGTTGTTTTTCAGGGGTTGGGCTTGACTCCTTAGTTTCAGTTAAAAGAACACTTAATGCTTCAGAATACCAGTGCACAAAGCAAGTTCCATAAAGACATGGATGAGAGACAATGGTGTGGAGAAATCAACATAGGCTCATTCTGAAAATGTAGCCCTATATAAATTTTTGAAAATAATGAATTATGTAGCCAAAGTACGTATGGCTGCATTTCGTCTTTAAAACGAACGCTACGGGGAGGTATGGCGCCATTCCTTTTCGGCCTTACCAGCTGACCGCTTACCTCCGTGTGGACAGCTTTCTCGCTGTTACCAGTTTGACCAGTAGCTCGCCATGTACGTCGGCAGCCTTGAGACAAAGAGAGGAGTTGACTACGACGACGGGGTTCGAGTTTGGTGAAGAACGGTTCCAGAAAGTGGGTAGGACAAAAACAAAAGCCAAAAAATAAAATAAACAAGTAAATAACCTTGCACCTTTGGCATGAATTACTGTGGAGCAGAGACTACGAGCCAGGCCTTCTAGATCAAAATCAGGGCCTGACCTCACAAATGTGATCCTAAAAGAATGACCAAGAATTTTGCGACTCTATATTAAACCCTATGGGTTGTAGATTACAGATTGGGATCATTAAAGTCATCTGCATGTAAAAGAAAATTTTCTGGCAATATAGTGTATATATAAATCTATAAAACACATTTTAATAAAGACATGCATGGAAAATATACTGTCGACAACCCGAAAACGCCCTCAGTTGCATCAATCATTGTAAATTGAAATAGCGAGTTAGAGACTGCAGAGGCTGAGTGCAAAAAGACATTTCAGCCATTTAGAGACTTCCGCAAATGTAAAGATCCTATTGGGAGAATAAGTGATGGGACACTTTGTCTCCTTGATGCTTGTCTCGTTGATTCCTTCTTTGTTTGCTTACTAAGGGATAGATTTGACATTTCAATATAGGCTGACAAACTGCCTCGGGGGGGAACAGTAACATAAAGTGAGATGAGATATTTTGCTTATCACAAACTTTTCAGATATCTGTGGTCAATGACAAATAAAAGTCTCCATGATTGACTGAATAGAAAATCATTTATCTATTTATTTTTTTAATAACGTGTCAAGAAATGCAGTCTTTGCATTTATTTTGGATTCATGTGGTCTTGAAAAACAACATTTTTAAAGTAAATGTTTACATTTTAAATTAAAGATGGTAAAATATATTTGAACAATAAAGTGAAAAGTAACAACATTCTAACAAAACAGATTAACACATCTTAATCATTACCTTTACCAAAAATACTTATAAATACACAGTAATTCATTGCAGTTTCCATTAAATATTTAACAGTCCAAAGGTGTCTATCCAAAATGTCAATCCACAACCAATGCATGAAATTTACTGAATTCTTCCCAACAAACATTTAACCATTAATTACGTTTTAGGTTTTTAGGGTTGATTTAACAGTTAGCAAAATTATTACAATTGCAAATTTACCATTTATCAGATTAGCAGAAAGGTGTACAGTCCTAATAATTCAATTAATATTATATTAGGGCTGTTGATTTAAAGCACTAATTTAACAAATAACTTATGAAAAAAATAATGTACAAAAAAGTCTGAGATGTGTTGTTTAGTGTCTCAATGGCTGTTCATCGATCTCAAGGCTTATCAGCCTTACCTTGGACAATTTTTGGAATCTACCAGTGGCTCTGATGTATGTGTCTATAGTGATGAATCGTGAAATATAGTTAGTAATATTAATAATATAAATAGTAATATTCGTTCTCAGTCATCTGTTGTTTGTTCCAAACCAAATACATTTAAAAGAGGGCAATGTTATTTTTAGAACTTTATGTAAATAAAATGCTATATCAAAGCATGATTATTGTTTGTTTGCCTGATTTGCTTAGCGCATTTTTGCTAATTAAATATAAATAAATAACATTTTATAAAAAATTTACATTTAATAAAATTATTTTGTATTGCAAAATGGTCAGTTTTGTATTGGTAATAGACAGTTTCAAAGCTTATATCTTCTAAATGTGATTTTTGTCAGTTTTTGGAGCACATTAGCTTACAGATAACCTTAAGATTAACATATTGATTCTAACAACTACAAAACTTTTAATTTGATTTCACTGGGATATTAAATGCATCGCAATAGTCTAATCTGATTCAATGATCTAAGTTAAGCTAAACTAAAAGTGTTCCCGCCAGACCCGGAGATTGGCTGAAGGGACTAAAACAAAATAGTTGAGTTCATCAAATCAGCAATTTCCAAAAAAGTGGAGTGTTTCTTTAAGTTCAAATTACTTTGCTTTTACTTTTACTTGATTTGTGTCTGATATGTGCCTGAAGTAGGGCTGCACGGTGGCGCAGTGGGTAGCACATTAGCCTCACAGCAAGAAAGTCGCTGGTTCGAGCCTCGGCTGGGTCAGTTGGCATTTCTGTGTGGAGTTTGCATGTTCTCCCCGTGTTGGCGAAGGTTTCCTCCGGGTGCTCCGTTTTCCCCCACAAGTCCAAAAACATGTGGTATAGGTGAATTGGGTAAGCTAAATTGTCCGTAATGTATGTGTGTGTATGGATGTTTCCCAGTGATGGAAGGGCATCCGCTGCGTAAAAAACATATGCTGGATAAGTTGGCGGATTATTCCACTGTGGCGACCCTGGATTTATAAAGGGACTAAGCCGAAAAGAAAATGAATGAATGAATGAATGTGTCTGAAGACACTGGGTACAGTATTGGATCATAACTCAGATTTTCTTTCTCTTTGGTGTCTGCCATGTCATTGACCCATTAATCTTTATTTTGGGCCACAATAAAAAAAACTTTTCCAAACATGATTTTGAAAAGAGGGTCTACATATCTCTTGGAATAGCCCATATGTCCTGATACACAGTGTGCGGCGAGACAGAGGCAGCAAGACATCAGTTAAATTCGGTTCAGATTTGACAGGATGCATTTAGAATGAACGTGGGGGTCCAAAGCTTTGACTTGTTACGACTGTCGGGTCGCCACGTCTGTCACTGCAGCCCCGGGGTGAGTTAATCGCTTTCTCTCTACGCACTGCTGCCTGAGCCGCTCAAGCAGCAAAGTACAGCCAGCATTTTCTCAACAATTTCACACCTGCTCTGCTTTAGAATACTGGACAGCATGAGACAATCCATATTTCCACTATGACTAATTTCAATTATGGCGATGCACAGAGGTTCTGTGATCTACAGAAAATGTGTTTAATCCAGAATTACAGCATGCAAAGTATCAACAACGTTCTTGTAATCTTGGCTGTTTACCAACAGTGTGCTTAAACTGACATGACAAAGAATTCTGGGATTGAGAATAAAAACTAAGGCTTTGCTTTAATTGATGTTTTTTTTTATTATTATTATTGATTGCAGCCTGAACAGCACAACGTTGTATTACTGAGTAGCTATCATATATATTTTTAGAAGTAGCTCTTATTTTCATATTTTCATTTTAGTTTAAAGTTGTTTAAATTAAGCTATTATATTTGAATTTTCATTGCAAATTAAAAAAAAAAAATAAATA
>CAIGQV010019186.1:11397804-11411091 GCA_903798115.1 Danio jaintianensis | reverse complement strand
ATATATATATATATATATATATATATATATATATTATATATTTATTTATACAAACAGTTCTGTCTGGTTCTCGAATCTGATTGGCTGATAGTCATGCGATATTCCCGTAATAACAGTACTCGTACAACCTCTTCACCCTTGTGTATTACTCCGCTCACATAGTGACATCAGATCAGTAAACTCACTACAGTTTGACAAATATTGCAGCTGTTGGACAACATAATGTACTTTTGAGGCTTTTTTTAGGCTGGAATGTAGTTGTTTAGATTGCAACTATGCAGTTTATTTATAAGGATAGTGCCTATTTTAAATATTTTATATCGATCTCTCTCTTTTTTATTTTGTAGTGCTGTATTTATACCATAGTAATCTAGTAGTGTTTGCTTTGCTTTGGCTTTTTCTGGGTTAATTATTGTGAAATCTCGATTGCAACAGACAAATACTGGAAAATCTCTGTAGACTGAGATGGCATTTCATGCCGTTCAGCCTTATAATCTTAAAATATGAGTTTTGTCATAACTTTAGACATTATGCTTGAGAATTATTCAAATACTAGTTTTAAAGTGACGTTGGTGAATTAGTAACGGTTTCTGCTGTTCTGACCTTCAACTGCAGATGTGAATGAGTGGTGGAAGAAAGTAGTTCCTCATACAAAAGGATTTTTGAAACCGTGTTTGATATGGCTGTATATCGACACTGGTGGGACACTAAGGTACTCTGCCTGTGGCCTCGAGCCAACGCACGCCTCCCACCAGTACCGATATACAGCCATATCGCACTGCTAATATTATATATATATTTTTTTTTTGTTTTACTTTTTTTATTATTTTTTATTATTTTTATTTATTATTATTATTATTATTATAGTTATTATTTTATTCCTTCAGTTTTGTGGTTTTAGTTTCATTTACCGAAGTTAGTTTATTCTAACCCTGACCCATTCCAAAATATATTTTAAGCACTTTATTTGAATGAATTATTTTTAGTAAAATTACTATTATTTTAAAATGTAATTTTTAATTTAAAATTAAATGATAAAATATAGTAATGTGCATATTAAAGCAATTATGCATTACACGTTTGTCATTTTCAACTGCATAATGCAATTAGGCAGTTTTTGTAAGTAACTGTATAGTGCTTAAAAGTTTTTACATTCTATGTAGTGATTTTATTCATTGTTTTTAGATTCATTTTGCTAAAATAAATGTGTGCAGCTTTAAAATAAAGGGTTTGTGTGCTGTACAGTACATCCACAAATTGTATTTAAAAATTTACAAATAATTAGTAATTTTAGCAAAAAAAAAAAAAAAAAAAGCATTCAGCATAGGGGATGGCTCTTCTTGACGGCTGTCTTTTAAGGCACAATTTAAAAAAAAAAAACAAGAAGGATGGATGGGCATAACAGAGTGCACTGGCTTTGTGTTACAGCCACTATTCAGATTTCGACACATTTATGGCCTCATGTCAGTGGGGAAGGCCTGATGGGCCGAACAATGGAAGTTTCTGGATAAGTCTCTTACCGTCTTATCAGGCTTGAGACTGACAAACAGCTCTTGTCAAAATGTTAGTGGTTAATGTGATTGCAGTTGGCAGATATACTAGCGAGGCAGCCTTGTGCGTGCAGGTTAAGTTGTGTTGTAGTGAGGCTGGTCATCTTGAATGTGACACTGAGGATCAATCTTCTTTATGTGGACACAGAACAACCGTTTAACAGGCAGAAAACTGACCCCAAGCTCCAATTGAGCTGGTGTTTGACGACTTGCAAAGACATGACAATCTGTGGAATGAGGTAAAGGCCGTTAAAGGCCTCCATATATACAGTATAACTGTCAAAAACACCAACATGTGGATTTTAGTGCAAACCTGTATTGTTTTAAGCAGGGTCAGAAAAGGCATTCTTTTTTTCATGAAGATTATTTTTTTATACTTTCATAAGGGCTTTATGATTTCCCAGTAAATGTTCTCAATAAAAATAAAAATGTTTATTTTTCGTTTTTGTCAAATACTTACATTTAAAACATTAAAACCAACAACAACAACAAAAAACTAAAGCAGTTGGAAATTTTATGTAAATAAAACCAAAGAAAACGTAAAGGAAAAGTAATAGGCTAGAGCTGTAGGAGTATGCTCAAAAATATGCTTTTAATATCTAAACAATGAATATTAAGGTTGATTAATAGAACGTTCATAGTATGATCATTAAGGTGAGTGTGATTTAGGGCTGCACAATATGTTGTTTCAGCATCAATACCGCAATGTGCGCATCAGCAATAGTCACGTCGCAGGATATGCAATGTTGAGTCTGAATCATACTTGACCAGGAGCCACAGAACACATGTGATTTGTAGAGTCAATGCTAAGTTAAAATTTAACCATAATAAAGTGAAAGTTTATAATTTGCATGTGTTTTTAAGGCCTGTGACTGTGCTTTTCTAAGACAATAATGTTTGTAACAGATTAATTGTATTTAATTATTTATACGATTTATGCAAGATCAGCTGGTCTGTTTATAAGCTGACATACAAGCGATCCGCTAATGAATCGACTGATCTTCACAGCTTTAAAATGCTCGGTTTCCCTGTATCTGTGATTACACTCAGTAAACAGCGGTGAGTTTGGTGAACTGATGACCTTCACGGCCAATCACAGTCATTTCTGTTGAGCACTTGAACACAATGGCAAATCATCGCTGTTTAAGAACGTGCTCAACAGTGCTTAAATGTTAGCGGGAAATGGACGTTTTTAACTATTACTTAATATTTTTAGATATCTGGACTACAAACAAGCCAAAGTGAAGTAAGAAAAGCATTTTTTGCATTGTTGATTATTCAATTTCTGTACCTGAATACTGTTAGACTCCGCAGGAAGTTGTTAAATAGAGCTATTCAATCCATCTTGTGAAACTGTATTCATATCGCAATATCCGATTTTTCCAATACCGTGCAGTCATATAGTGTGATTTACATCTACATCCCTAAACTCAAGTTACTGCTAATGTGCTAATGTAAAGTCATCAAATGTGCATTTCTAAATGACAAAACATAATTGACCTGATTAATACTACATTTCTACCAAATCAACAACCATCCATAGCACTTTTCTGGTGTACACTATGCCAACCAAGTAAGTGTACTGTTAGCAGTAGAAACCCTAGCCTGATCTGGAGCTGTACCAAATCCTGTACTGTACTAAACTGAACCATATACTGCACAGTAGAAATGAAGTATTATTCCCCTTAAACCTTAAATCCTCAGGGAAGACATACTGTACATTATTATCTGTAGCTGTACATGTGCAGACTGAGGGTTTAGGAGCGGTAAAGGACTGAGGCGTTCCAGACTATTAGATGCTTTATGGCCACCAGGTGAATTTGCTGATCCTTGTGCAAGAGAATAAATTTGTCCTTTCTGTTTTTCTCTGGCTGCAGGAACAGAGAGTGGGTGGGAAAAGACAGTAAGGGATAGAGAGAAATGCCTCGAGGGAGAAATCGCATGCAAAACTCTCTTTAGGTGGGTTTAATGGTTTATGTAGCTGCAACTCCTTGCTTTGTATGAATTTGATGGCTTGTAAAACGCCACACAGACCTCTTTTTATTCTGAGAGGTTTGTTTATGTATACAAATATATCCAAAGCCTAAAAAAATAAGGTAGTGGAGTAAATTCTGGTACTTTTCAATAGCTACACCTCGAACACTTCTGGAAAAAGCTCATTTTGAGAGCTTGATTTTTTTATGTGATTATTTTAATGGAATAAAATTGTATAACCATAACATGTCATACATTAATAAAGCATACAAACAAGTGAAAAAAAGTTGTGATATTTAAGCGTGTACGTAAGTCAAGCATGTGTTTACATTAATGAGCCCTCTGCATGTAAAGTGTCACCTAACCATCTTCTGATCACTCGTTTACATGCTATCCATCCTTTAATATTTCCTTACCGACTGCTGTTTACATGACGCACACTTCCCGTCACTCATATGACATCAGTCTTGCTGCTAAGTCTCTGATGAGTCTGCTGCCAAGCGTCCAGCAGCAACAAGCATACATAGCTCCAATTCACACTCAACGAAATTAGCACCGCAATGCAGGGTTAACACCGCAAATGTGGTGCTAATCATGCTCGGGAGTAGGGTTTCAAATCCGAGTAAAACGCGGTGCTAAAATGTGAAACATGTCTTTACCTGGGGTTAGCACAGTTTGAAAAGCCCTAATGTAACTACAGAAGAGTCAAGCTTTAAATAGGAAAATTATCTCTTTAAGTGAGATGCTAATGGTCTAATTCGATTCAATAACCTATGCTTAGCTAAGCTAAGCTAAAAGTGCTCCCGCTAGACCCAGAGATTGGCTGAATGGATTCCAAAAATGGTAAAACTCAACTGTTTAATTGTAGGGGAACTGTAAACTGAACCTATTTCCAAAAAAAAAAAGTGGAGTGCTCCCTTCAGATCACCTGAGGACGAAGTACAGACCCACAAAAAGAAATACATGACAGAAGAGAGAAGCAGAGGAGAGCAAAGTATCCATCTAAAAGGACAACCGCTGACATAGTTGGCCACTCGCCGACTGAAGCCTTTTTCCCTAACCTGAGTTGACAATACGAAATTTTAATTTGCTATACTTGCATTCTGCATGCTTTACTGGCTCCGAACTCTTATATTTAGGCTGCTCAATAATTAATACTGTGAGAAAACAGAAAGTGTAAATTCAACTCATGAATTTATAAAGCTCAAAATACATATTTATATAATCCCATCCAAATGTATTACATGCTGTTTCGGCACGGGTACACAAATAATGTCTTCGGCAGACTGATTTTGAGATATTTATTATTCTAAGCTTGCCGTCATTTCCCTGAACACTGCATGGTTCCAGCGCTTGTTTCTCTGAGCTAGTAAAGCCCCCCTACTTCTTCAACAACACTTCACATGGTGAAGTTGAGTCAGAGAGCACTTTTGTTCATCCGTTTCTCAGAAAAGCTCCAAATGAGAGGCAGCCCTGTGTCATTCACCATCCAGACCAACAGTCCATTGCTCTGAATAACAGAATGGACTCAAGAAGTATCCTATCAAAGCTCAAACCAATAAGGACCCTCATTTGAAGCTCTAACTTGACATTTAAAAAGTCTACAGCATCTGGTCTTATAAGCTCTATGGCAGAAACAGCTTCTGAGATACTTATGAGACAGACAGGCCTATACTTGTGGTCCTGATAATGAAAAATCATACGATTATAGAAATTGTCTGTGGTGACATGCTGAGCTTTTGTAGCAAAGCTTTTTATATCAGTGGTGGGGCTACATAAGGGCCAGGGAGGCACTGGCCCACTCAAACTGAAGCCTGGCCCACCCATGTTTTAATTATGATTAATCCTAAATAGAAAGCATGTAATTAATGTAGGCTGAATTATGAATGAAATTTAATGTTGACGATTAACAGTGTCCTTTAGTCATTGTTTGTCAATAAAAATTAAAGTCCCCCTCTACTGCACGATAATAGAAATGTCCAACTTTTGTTCTGCACTTTGTGCTGATATGTGCTTTTTTTCTTTATTTGCCTTGATTTGACTAAGGCAGCATCTCTGAAAACGAAACTAGAAGTGCTGTCCTGACTATTCTGATTTGCTGGTCAGGAAAGGACATTATAAGTCAGGGGTTCCCAAACTTTTCAGCCCGTGGCCCCCAAAGTAACAATGCCAGTGACTCGCGACCCCCACTATCCTCTGACGTGATTATAAATACACAAACCTTGCATGTTGCTTCATTCTTGGTGTAATTTTGGAGACCGTCCTCCATGTTCAGTCATGGCCTGTATTTATTTTTAATGTACGCGAGTGTCGTAAAGGTATCAGAGTTTAACCTCGTGCCATAAAATCAATCTAGTGCATTTGACGCTATTGCTGTGTCTTTGATATAATGTAATCACCCCAGGAGTCGGAATCCAAAGGGAAAAAAATCATATTAATAATAATCGAAAGGCTGAAGAATTTTATTTGCATGTTGTTGTTGTTTTTTAATGTAACTATTAACTACTATTTGTTCTGTATGTTATGGATAAAATATGTTAATTTCTACTACCTAATTATAATAATTTATTAAAATGATTGCCCCGCGACCCCCTGATGGGTCCCATCCCCCACTTTTGGGAACCACTGTTATAAGTAATAAAATGAGCAGTGTGAGAGGTATGATTATAGGCTAATATAATCGCCTTTAAGTCGTTTTCAGTATTTAATTAAATCCTCATGTGGTCAGTTTTTATTGTAGTTTCGGCGATCGCTTGTATTTGACATGTTTCAAGAAATCTGAAAATTTTTGCAAGGCACATGTTGATGATCTTGCAGTTATTAAATATCTAAATGTTATGCATATAAACGGGCTTAATTCAAAATACTTGTGCTTCAGCTGATTTCATAATGTGTGTAGATGTTCATGTTAGGGTGTAGATTACGTGGTTGCATTTGCCATGTAAATCAGCTCCTGCAGAGCTCAGTGTTCATGATGGGGTTATTACTGATCAACAAGCGCCATCTACTGGCAGAGAATCAAATAGCCATTTTGTTCTGTCAACTGTTTTCAGGAAGTGTGCTTTATGTAGGATAATTTCGTATTATGTTTTCTCAGGTTTCCCCCACAGTCCAAAAGCATGTGGCATAGGCGAATTGGATAAAGTCAACTTGTATGTGTGTGTGAATAGGAGAGTGTGTGGATGTTTCCCAGTACTGGGGGTTGCACTCTCTCACACACTCTCTGTCTCTGAGTGAGTAAATGAGTGAGTAAAAAAAAAAATCAACATCATAAACAGCAAGTTCTTAGGTACTACAGTTTTACATGACCACATGAAATGAGGTTCTTACATAGACTCCATTGTGTAACAAAAAAAGTCAAACAGAGGTTGTATATCCTTTCCCAGCCGAAATAGCCTCAACCTGCCACAGATGCTGCTCCTGAACTTCTACTCTGCGGTCTGTCCTCTGCACTTTCATAACTGTCTACTTTGGTTCAGCTACCAATTCAGGCTTCAGAAGACTACAGCACATAGTCCAGACAGCTTTTAAAAAAATTGTCTGTACTCCCCGTTCTATTCTCCAACACCTGTACTCATCCAGAGTGGGGGAAAAGGTCTGGAAAAATCCCCCCTTACACCTGGGCCTCTTCCTCTTTGAACTGCTGCTGTCAGAGCATTGAGCACCAGAAAAGTCAGACATAAGAACAGTTTCTTTCCTCAGGCCATCCACCTCATGAACAGTTAAATGGTCCCACTGTGCAATAAAAAAAAACATGAGGAATGTACAATACCCAACATTTTCTTTACTCGATGTTTACTAAATTTTTGTATTCAAATTATTACTTACATATTTTTTTAGCTGTCCCAAATTATTCTAAATATAGTAACTAACAATAAAGTGATAGTTCAACCAAAACAGAACAATCTCTTATCATTTACTCACCCTTCACTTGTTCCAAACATGTTTGAATTTCTTTCTTTTGTTGAACACATGATATGATATTTTTTTTAAAAGCTAGAAACCTGAAACCATTGACTGCCATGGTATTTGTTTGTTCAACTATGGAAGTCAATGGTTACAGGTATTTAGCTTTCTTCAAAATAGCTTTTTTTTTAACCACTTAAGTAACTTGTAAAGATGCAACCATATTTCTAGTAAGTTCTCATTGAAAAGTGTCCTTTTGACCTCTCCTCCACATGATACTGTAAGTAAATGTACATTCATGACATTTTGTATATTAGCTTTCAGAATTATTTAATATAAATCTGACACTGAAGACTGGAGTAATGATGCAACACTTCACAATATTACTGCTTTTACTGTATATTTGCTCAAACACACACAGACACAAGGTTTCAGGTATGATGCAACTGACTAAGCCAAACATCTGACAGTTAAACATCTGCCAACTCACTCTCCTCAGTATACAGATGTATTGCTTTTTCTCCAAACCCACATGCAAACAAACAACGCTATCAATAATATGTCTAAACCTTCCAATCAAAAATGCCGGATCAATTTGGAAAAAGAGTATTTGTTTCTTTTGGAATCCTTCCACTAAATGCGAAATCCAATTTTTGGCTTGCTTTCGGAAATTCATCAATATTTATACGTTTGCGTGTAGTAGTGAGTTTGTATGCCGGGCAGGATGTCAGTCTGTCACATTGGTGTATAAGAGGGAAAGGGAAGATCATGTGGGAAACGAGTGGCTAAGAGAGAGACAGAGACTGTGTGTGTATGCATGTGTGTTTGTTTGTGTGTATGTGAATATGAGAGTGTGCACGCGTGTGTGTGTGCTCTGCTAAAGTGGCAGTGGTGGCAGAAGGATGAAAATTGATTTATTGCAGCGGTGATGAGGAGCGGCGTGCGGGCGGCTCTGGGGAAGTGGACTGCGGCAACATAAAACAGCGCTTTTGATAGTAATTGCTGTGGGGGTCCCAGAGGACCTGCTAACATCGGCCGAATTTATGCATCCCTGACATAGAACCCCTCTCTAATTTCGCTTCTCTAAAGTTAGTGCCTCAGTATTAGTCTCCAGATCTTTGCCCGCACTTCCCTTTCCCCAAAATCATATCATGAGTATGGTTGCGGAAGGTTGCTGTGTGTGTTAATGATTTTTTTCTGAAGTCCGCCATGCTTGAGCTCCTCAATGCCCAAGGCAGCAATACAATGTCCGCTGTATTTTACAAGCCCGAGATTCAGTTACACTGGAAAATAACTTACATTCTTAAGGAGCTTTAGATATTTACAGTATATAGGTGTCTGGTGATGTGTGTGGGTGGAGAGGCTTTGTGAAAGCAAGTGCCAGTAAAAAAAACAGATAAGAATTGATGGTGTTACGGTTCTTTAACGTTTTAGGTCTAGGGTTAAAGAAGCAACATTTTCTTTGTGATTTCTTGTGAGTGGTGGTGGCAGGAGAGCAGAACCAAAAATATGGCAAAAACAAATGTGAATTTATTTAAAAGGTGAATAAAAGTATAACAAACAACAAGATCAGTTGCATGTAAAAAATTTGATCTTATAATAAAGGAGATTTAATTCAATTTTAAATGACTCTTTCTATTCAGCACACCTTAACAATACATAATTTAACTGAAACAATTAATGTCTGAACATTACTGCCTGCTGTTTGCTATTTTATTGAAAATGGAGATGTATTTTTAATAATCAAGGCAGTGATAAATCAAATGATAGAGGAGAGTGCTGTAAAAAAAGGCACATATCCCGACTCGATAGGTAGTCTTTCATCATTTTAAAGAGCTTATTCAGATGTTTGGCCAGAGCCTGAGTAATGCATGCCAGATTGTGCAAGTCAATTTATGCGAAGCACTAACTTGTTGATTAACTTCCACATTACCAACCTGTCAAGTATCCGATCTAAACCAAACACAATCTGATTGTAAATCTAACCAAGAGCCTTATGGTTTTGGAATAGATATGAACAGTCAAAATTACAGCAAACAACCTTAGGAGTAGCAAACTTTTTTTTTATTATTATTTGCATTGTTTTTGCGCAAACCGAACTTAACTTCAGAACAAAATATTCACTTTTGTTTAAATGCTACGTTCCCTTGTCACCGTTTAATTGAAAAACCCCCTAATGTACAATCAACCTATTTGCATGCTTCAACAATTCCGTTGCAATTACAAACACTCTTTAAACAGTAAACAGTAAGGAGAAAAAAGCTACTTTCTACTAACAAACCCGCTGAGTTGTAAAAGAACCTGCCAGCTGCCAGAAACACACACAACCATAAAGAATCACAAAGAGAGAGGAGAATAATAAGAAGAAAACATGCCTAAAGGCTGCAGTTTGGAAAAACAAAAAAATGAATCTAATCAAAATGAGAATATGACTCGTTAGCAAAATTACCAAGCTGGCGGCTATGGCTGTTTCCCCTCATATCACGGCAGCGTAATCCGTGACTCTATTTAAATAACCAGAAACGGGAGTGAGAATCTTTTTCACGACACAGCAATTAAAAGATAATGACTAATTAACCACCATTCTTTAGTAATTGGCGGGAGATTATTAAGCGTAGCAAGTGACCACAATGGTCCATGTAGGAATTGTGTAAATGTCAAAGAAATTAAATGGCACATCCCATATATTTATTTATTTCTTCTATAATAATAATACCCGACTGCTGCATGTGTGTCATGGATGCTTTGGCCCTCTGGTTAAACTGAAACTAAACCCTAACATTATAGTTTTAATTTGTCCGTTTTTCATCTCAGCAAAGTTTCGTTTTGACTATATCTCAGATTTGGGGCATTGTGATAAACAACATTGACATTCATAGCTTTTTTTCCCCAAACAATTTTTGAGCGAGTACTTTTTGTTGGTTCATATTTTATTTAGCAAGGTCACATTAAATTAATCAAACGTTGCATTAAAGAAGTCCTGTTATGCTTTTTACACTTGCATCTGTACAATGTTGCTGTTAGAGCATGACAAATGAATGCAAAGTACAGCACTCCAAAGGGATCTATTCTCTGAATCAGTCAGCGCTCAACTCCCTCAAACATCGCCATTATAGTTTTCTTCCAGGAAAGTACACATGACGGTATCCTGCATATAAATAATTCCCACCCAAGGCACAGAGGTCTGGTTGAGCTGCTTTATTAGTATGTCGTCTTCATGTCTAAAAGATGCTTATTCACAGATCTAACATACTAACACACATGCGATTTCTGTCCTAACACTTTACATATGCATACTTAAACAACATTATATTTGATTCAATTCATCTTTACAGTTGAAGTCAGAATTATTAGCCCCCTGTATATTTTTTCCCCATTTTCTGTTTAAAGGAGAGAACATTTTTTCAAATTTCTAATCATAATAGTTTTAATAACTCATTTCTAATAACTGATTTCTTTTATCTTTGCCATGATGACAGTACATAATATTTTACTAGATATTTTTCAAGATACTATTATTCAGCTTAAAGTGACTTTTAAAGGCTTAATTAGGTTAATTAGGAAAGTTACGTTAATAAGGCAAGTAATTGTATAACGATTTGTTCTGTAGACAATTGAAAACACAAATATTGCTTAAGGGGGCTAATAATATTGACCTTAAAATGTAAAAAAAAAAAAAAATGCTTTTATTCAGGCCGAAATAAAACAAATAAGACTTTCTTCAGAAGAAAAAATATTTTAGGAAATACTGTAAAAAATTCCTTGCTCTGTTAAACATCATTTGGGAAATATTTGAAAAAGAAAAAACTAATTAGAGGGCTAATAATTTTTACTTCAACTGTATCTACAGCACTGTTATGGATTGTGTCAAAGCAGGTTAAGATAGATGGAGAAAAGAGAATAAATAACCAAAACATGTGAATTTGTGTGTGTGTGTGTGTGTGTGTGTGTGTTTTGTGTGTGTGCTTCTGAAATTACCTTTTATGTATTTGGCAGTTGACATGGAAGATAATTTAGGAGAGTTCATTTAAGAGTATGATTTTAAAGCTCATGTATGCTAATGTTTTGTGTGTTGCTGATTGAGTATCCAAAGCACATGGTGTAAAGTCTTCACCTTCTTCAGTAAAGAGGAGGCAGGGAGCAGCAGCTCATTTGCATTTAAAGAGACACACAAAAACAATGTTTTCTATTTAGTCCGAAAGGGGTGTTTACATCATGGTATAATAAATTATCTGTGAGGCAAACATCAGCAATGCATATCTTGGAAATCTGAGCTAATATTACATCTTCTAAAACAAACAAACCAACCAACAAACAAACACACAAGCATAAAACCCCTCTAAAAACATTCATAATGTGTTTTTTTTCTCCAGACAAATGTTGTTATGATGCAATAAATTTATATTCTTTAAACAACAGATGAAATCTGTTAGAAAAATTGTACTGTGTTCAATATTTGTTTCTCATTACTTATAATGTATAACTTTTATATCTTTTAGCATGAAACTTTCTAGATCATAGAAAAACTTTTTAGTTTTCATAGAACTTTCTAGGACCACAGTAAAGCTCAATGTGTCTTCTTTCCAATGATACCAATTTTTTTTTTGTAGCTCGCTGGAGTCAAAAACTGTTACTATTTAAAGTTAGGTAGGTATAAAGCCCCATAAATGAGTGCTGGCTGAAAACCAGAAAATCAGAAAATCATACCAAAAGCTTTTCCAAGTACAAATTCAGCCATATATAATTCACATAGCAATTCAGTCATATATAAATTACATTTTTAAAATATCAAAATATATATATTTTTCTTTTTATATGATTAATATTTAATTATATTAGTTTTTTTTACATAATTTACTTTTTTTCACATCACACCTCACTGTGAGTCTGCTACCCTCATTCAAAAAAAAATATTTTTACTTGTTTAAACTACTTCTTTAAAATGAGCTTAATCAACACAATTCTTTAGTTTTTTGGGGGGGACAACTTAATTGCTTTGTTAAATCCACTTAAATTTGTAAACAATTAAGTTAACTTAATCAATTTGTGTTGCGACAACATGAAGGAATTGTGTGGAACCCTGCATTTTTTAACAGTGCTGTTGTGTGTAAAATGTGCTACTAATAGTGGCAAAACTAATGATCTTAATAGAAATAATTATACTAAGATGTAAAGAAATACTAAAAATGTAAAGCAATTTAGATAGAAGAAATACAAAAACGCCATATAAATCATCCACTATATTCCAAGTCTCTAAGAGATATGTGGAATGTCTACCTGTGACTTGACTAATCACCTTTGCAATACAAGTCGAGCTGTCAAGATATGACACTGTACATTTGAATATGTGAGATGTGAAAGTTACAGTGAAGGAGAAAAGCATTTCACTGTGAGTTAATTCCTCACACAAAACTACTAAAAGACTTCAGAGGAGCTCTCTTTTAGTTTTATGGAGTGTTGGCCTCTTTTTTTGTGCTTCATTTTAAATGCATGGGAAAAAAAATTGACAAGCGTGGTGTTCGAGATTTGTCCTTTCATGTTCGAGTGGGGAGAAATTAAGTCATACAAGTCTGGATTGATGAGTAAATGATGACCGTATTTTCATTTTCTGGTGAACTGTTCCTTTATGGAGCACCGTCTGCAGCAGAGACGTGTTGAAAGGCAGACAGTCTGAGAGAAAAACAGATAAGATGGCTAATTCAGCAACACCATGATGACTCATAGAAAACCAGGCTTCAATAATTGATGTTCCTCTCCTCTGTAATCAGCAAACTGTAGGGAATCAGATGCCTGAGAGTGGGAAACTACATAAAAAGTCTGTGTGTGTGTGTGTGTGTGTGTGTGTGTGTGTGTGTGT
>CAIGQV010019186.1:11371399-11397404 GCA_903798115.1 Danio jaintianensis | reverse complement strand
TTTTTTTTTTTTTTTCAGAAAGTAAAACCGAACACAGTTTCCTGTGATGATTAGGTTTAGGAGTAGGGTGGGGTTAGGGCAATACAAACTACAGTTTGTACAGTATAAAAGGGACATTCAACCAGAAACGTACATTATCTGTCCCTGAAGTAAAAAACATAAATACAGTGAATAAAAAGTATTTCATCCCAAAAATGTCTAAAATGGACTGATGGTTGATTTCTGTGAGTTGTTCTGTAAAGGAATATGTCCTTCATTTGGTTCTCAGATTATTTTTCTTTATTAAAAACACTTTACAAATGTACAAACCCTGTCACTGTCCTTGTCCAATTTAACCTACAGCTTTAATAGCTTTGTTTAGGAAAAAAAAATATTTAGGAAAAAAAAACACTTCAGAAATAGCAAGTTTAAGTTGTTATCATTCACATGAATTGATTAACATGAAATTATAAATAGATTCTACAAATAAACACTACAAATATATAATACAAATAAATGTACAATTGTCCCCATGTTTCTGTTAGTCCTGTCACATTATTTAAATTTAACATAAAATGCGTGCAATAAACCTTAAAGGCTATGACTCGGAAGTGACATAATTTGATGGAGGAGAAGCTGACAGTGTTCAAGGATGCATTCTTTCATTAAATTGTATGATTTTATGCTTGTTTTGTATGATTTTTCGAGGACAACAAGCTTAAAGGTCAGGCCCTGTCACTTTTTTTATAAGTGAAAATGTATGTTCCCCTTCAAATGGGAACTCCAACGTGCGTCTGTTAACAGACTATGGGAGTACTTCAGACGACCAATCACTCTGAAGAGTAAGAAACGGGCCAATAAATGCCAAAATGAATTGGCAGAGCTCAGCTCCACAGCTGACAGTGATTAGCCATTAGTGCTATATAAGCTGCACGCTGAGAAGCGAGCACTAGAATTTAGCTTTCAGAGCCTCTCACGAGACTGAAGACACTCTATCTGCCAACCTGATTTCAAGACTGAAATCAGTTTACTCACCAGTGCGGGAGATGATGCGACAGCAGCGGTGGATCTGGGCTTCCTATCCCCTGGGCGTTTCGCTGGTGTGCACAAAAGGGCAGTTTCCATTAAAAGAGCAGATTCCCTAAGAGAGCAACACAGTCAATCAACACGTCTTTTTTAAGACGCTGTTCTGACTGTGTATTTCTGGATGCGATGGTTCCCATCTCCGAATGATGGACACGGGTATCGCAGGTCTGGGGGTCCAGCATGTCTAAGCGGTGCTCGCATAGGCATAGAGGGCGTTTTTTCTCCGCCCGGTCCTCGTGCGCTTCCGCCTTCACCTCCCCTGATGGCGAGGTGGCCAGTGGGTATGAAGCTATTCCTCAGGGGGTTGGCGCCGCCACCTGGAGGGGTAAGCTGAGACCCTTCGTCCAAGGCGGCTGGGTTATCTGTGTCTCTCATGGCCAGAGCCCACAATGTTGCGGGCCATGCCGCTTCTGCCCTGCACCACGGCACCTGCTGTGCTGCACAGGGGCGGTTCTTCCCCAGGCTTATGCGTAAGCACCGCACGGTGGTCGACTATGCTCTCATGACCTTCAAGTCGGCCGCCCTTGCCCTGGGGAGGACGATGGCCACACAGTGGTCCGGAAATGCCACCCTTGGCTTACCCTGGCAGATATGTGCCGCGCCAACAAAGTACGCTTTATTGGTGTGCCCATATCCCAGGCAGGCCTACTCGGCAACACCGTCGGGGACTTTACCCAGGAGTCCTTGGTGGTGAGAGATCAGCCGTGTGCGATGGAGCAGGTCATCTCCTGGTGGGCTCGGAAAACTGCTCCCCCACCGGACCCATCCGTGCTGGCTGTTCCTCGCCGAGAGCGCTCTTCCCGTGGCTCCAAAATGCCCGCCGTCACAACCCGTTCCACTGGCTAGTGAACGTGCCGAGCCCCCCCGCAGGAAGTTGAAGCTCCTGTCATAGGTCGCAATGAAGTCCGGTAATCGGGCCGCAAAGCGAACCTAAGGCGGGTACAAAGCGATCCAAAAAGAGCGGCTTTTCCTCCCTCTGGGTGTGGAAGCCCAATTGCTGCCAGCATGGGACGTGCTGCCTTCCAGCTCTCAGGTTTGGTGCACTTCGCGTATCTGCGCGTTTTGATCTGCCATCTGTTCAGGATGCCGATCAAGATGCTCATGCAGAAACGCATCCCCCAGCGCGTCCGTCCGCAGATTGGTTGCAGCTATAGACATAGAACGCTCACTCCATGTCTCGCTCTCTCCCTCCTTATAACCGTGTTTTTACCGGTGTGCAACGGGGGCCGAGCATGGCAGTAAATGGTCCCCCCCTTCGGGCTCTTCCTGTTCCATGCATGGAGGATGCCCTGTGCCTCTTCGGCGCACGAACATCAGCATTTTTGATTATTCATTGACTGGGTTAATTTTTTTCAGACCTTTGAATTAGTCGATTATGCATAGGGACCTGGTGCTCCGGCACCTCTGCCTGTTGGGGTTTCGGGTCAACCGAGAATGAGCAAGCTCTCCCCCGGGCAGAGCTTCTCTCATCTCGGGTTGGAGCTGGACCCGGTCTCCATCACGGTGCGCTTTTAGCACGCTGGCTTAGTGCTGCCCTGTCCGTTTAATTCGGCAGTTATAGTGGTCTCACTGAAGTTTTTCAGTGGCTCCTGGGGCATATGACATTTGTAGCCGCTATCATGCCGCTCAATTGTTCATATGAGACCACTTCATCGCTGGCTTCCCAATCGGGTCCCCAGATGGGCATGGTGCGCGGAGACGCACCGGGTGTCTATCACCACGCTGTGTCTCCGCACCTTCAGCCCCTGGATGGACCTTGCCTTCTACGGGCCTGGGTGCCCTTATAACAAGTGTCCAGTCATGCTGTCATTCTGACGGATGCTTCCAGTACGGGCTGGTGGGCTGTGTGTATCGAGCATGCAGCTGCAGGTTCGTAAATCGGACTTCGGTTGCATTGGCATTCAATTGCCTGGAGTTGTTGGCAGTGTTTCTCGCTCTCCGCCGGTTCCTACCGGTACGGGAGGGGACACACTTGTTGGTTAGAACGGCCAGCACGGCTGCGAGGCCGTTTGGCTGATGTGCGCTACCGCCGCATGTCCCAGCTCGCTCGCCATCTGCTCCTCCGGATTCATGCGGCTTCATAGCTGCGCCCCGTTCATATCCCATACGAGTTCTACCGTGCCAGCTTACATGCTCTCACGACAGTTACGTTTCTGGGAGAATGGAGACTCCACCCCAGCACAGTCCAGCTGTTATGGGCACGCTTCAAAGAAGCCCAGGTCATCCTGCCGCTTCTCCCGAACTGCCCTTCGCCAGCTGCTTTCCCTGCTCTGCACGGATGCGCTGGCTCTCAGCTGGCCCCGGGTTTACACAATATGTGTTTTTCCCCAGTGAGCCTGCGCGCACAGACTCTGTGCAAGGTCGGGGAGACGAGGAGCGGGTCTCGCTCATTGCACCTCCTTGGCCCAACCGGACCCGAGTTTCCAGACTCACACTCCTCGTGATGGCCCTCCCTGAAAAATTCCCCGGAAGAAGCACTCCTTTTTCTGGGACGGGCACCCTCTGGCACCCGCACAGTGTTCTGGAACCCCCATGGAGGGTTTCTAGACAGAGCGCGGTGGACTTAGGTGACCTATCAGTAGATGGTTAACACCGTCACTCAGGCTAGAGCACCCTGTATAGGCAAGCCTATGTCCTGTAGTGAAGTCTATTCATTGTGTGGAGCTCTTCTCTCTGAGAAGAACCCTGGACATGCCAGATTAGTGTTGTGTTTTCTTCATTCAGGATAACAGGAGCGCAGGCTGTCACCCTCCACACTGAAGGTTTGGCGTGCTGCCATCCCCGCTCTCCGTGGGGTGGCGGATGGTAGCGTGCTGGGAAAGCATAACCTCATTAGCCGGTTCCTCTGAGGCACGTGGCGCGAGATGGTTAATTCCATCCCCGCCCCCTCTCTTGCCCTCTCGGGATCTCTCTAGCCCCAGCGGTTATGGTTACGTCCGTTGAGCCACTCGACTCAGTATCTATAAGTTTTCTGTCCATGAAGGCAGCTCTGCTGGTCGCGTTGGTATCAGTCAGGAGGGTTAGGATTCCGGTGGCATTTTCGGTCACCGAATCGTGCCAGGAATACGGACCGGCCTACTCTCACGTTTACCTGAGACCCCGGTTCAGCTTGTGCCAAGGTTCCTACCACCCCTTTTAATATTAAAAGTGGTAGTGAGCCTGCAAGTGCTGTATGCGGAGGAGGCAGACCCATCCCTTTTATTGCTAATGTCCGCGCGCTGCGCTTAATGTGACACATAGAGCATACGTCTCTAAGCAGCTCTTTTCTGTTATGATCAGCAGAAGGGAAGTGCCATATCAAAGCAGAGGTTGGTCCATTTTATAGTCATGCCATTGCTCTCGCTTTATGTGCCAGGGTGAGCTGTGTGCCCCGGGAGAGAGAGCACACTTTAAAAAAAAAAAAAAAAAGCGGTGCCTCCTTTTCAGCGCCTCTTAACAGATTATGCAGTGTTACAGGCTGGGCAACACCTAACACATTCATGAGATTTTATAATCCTCAAGTGGAGTCAGTTTCCTCCCGATTACTGGGTTACTCCGGTCAATCGGGACGAAATTAAGCTCGGTGTCAAAAACGCTTGCTGCGCCATGCTCCCTAACCCGGAGATACGTGCGCTTTTTCTATTCTGCTAGTAGGTTCCCGCCTGGCGAACCCTAGAGAATTCCTCCGAGGCCCACAGCACCAGACTCAGCGGAGGAACCGGGTACCTGGCTCAGTGTGATATCTGGTATGCCCACTCTTGGTCTACCCACATGCTGAGGTTCGGTGCCAGCTATGCGCGGTCCCCGATGGCAATCCCATATGCTTATTCAGCCACAGAATGTTCCCCCTGACCAGGCGGACCCGTGTCTTCCCTACCCGCTAACCAGCTTATCATATGTAGCACTCCCCCTCCATAGGGCTAGTCCATATATTCTTATTGCCATCAAGTCTCCCCTCTTGGGTAGCAGGTGGCCTCCGCAGCGTCCTTCCCCTTCGGGGACTGGCACGCATTCCCAACGTATTGTCGTATTCTAAAATCCCTAGTCTATATTAGCTAGGTAAAAGCACATAACGACCCCCAATCAAAATTTTCTAATTATTCCCATGTAATGGTAATTAAAGGGCCTAGGGGACATTGGAAGGTTGCGATCTTGGTGATGCTTGTGCGCTCACGCTATGCTTGGCAAACTTAACATCAGGAGCGTGACGGGCTTAGCTGCTGTGGCGTTTTCCATACAGTCTCCCGTAGTCTGTTAACAGACGCACGTTTGAGTTCCCATATGAAGGGGAACGTCCTGGTTACGCATGTAATCCACGTTCCCCGAATAGGGAACGGAGACGTGCGTCTCCACTGCCAAAGCAGCTGAGTCTCCAGCTGTTAGCTGAGTGATCGGCTCTTCAGCAGGCAAATTCTAGTGCTCGCTTCTCACTTCTAATCACTGTCAGCTGTACGTACGTAACCAGGACGTTTCTGGTAGAATGTCCCAAAAACAATGGAAACCTATGTAATGTCCCCACAATTCACAAAAACAAACGTGTTTGTGGTTTACGAGGATACAAAGTTGTTGGGTATGAGCTAGTTGCACTCTACTAAGGTGGTTGTCCTGGTGAAGGCATGTCCTCATAATTCAAAACGCTTCAAAATCATACTTAACGGGGACTTTTGACATTCAAATTTTGCCACAGGTTTCCTGTAAGGATTGGGTTTAAGGGTTGGGTAAGGCCATATGAATGGTTTTTACAGTATAAAATACATTACGCCTATGGTGAGTCCTTGTAAACCATATACACAAGTGTGTCTCTGTGCGTGTTTGTGACATAAGGACACAAATATGGATATGTCCCAGGTATTACAAGGAGATGATGAATTATGAGGACATTGTTGGTATCTCCATTTATCAAAAGGCTTATAAATCATACAGATTGTTGGGGGGGGGTTCCAGAAAGGGAAACTGCACACATACTTCACAAAATACTTTTCTTAATTGTTTGTCAGAAAAATTAAGTGAGGTGTTCCCTAAAACAAGCAAAAAAAATCTGCCAATGGGGTGAGCAATATAATAATAATAATAATAAGATTATTTTGCTTGTTTTATGAAGAAAAACTCACTTAATTTTGACTTATAATTTCTGGAATCAAGACAATATTCTAACTTGTCTTGAAAATGCTACTTGATTTAAGAATTTTAAGATATTTGGATTAGAAACAAAACAAAAACTCTAAGAAAGAAAAGCATTTTTTTGCAGTGCAGTGTCTGTAAGGGCTTACAGTATGTGTAGGGCAATATTAAATACAGTTTGTACACTATAAATGTCGAACAATTCACAAAAAAACAATCTTGTCTGTGTGTGCGCGTGCGTGTGTGTTGCATTAATTCTGTGAAGAACTGAGAGATCGAGTGAGAAAAAGACACTGCTGGTGTAAGTGTACTAGCACTAGCCAAAGGTTTGACAAATGTCTACAACAAAGTGCTTAGAGGAAGATTTATCCCTTCGACATCTCCACATCTAATAAAAGTTGGGCAAACTCCTGCAACTCATACATCACGAGTCCAAATCGAAGGCGTGCAGGGATTTGTTGTGGCTGTGAATCATGATGCATCATGACACCTTTGTAAAAACATCAACCAAACCTAAAGAAACCAGATCTGAGCTTTTGGATGTAAAACTCTGATTGCTAAGGTTTGGCTTCTGGTCAGAGCCAAATGGGAAGCGAGGCATTAGATCCCTTAGTTAGTTAGAGGTTTAACATTCAGGTGTGAGGGTAATGCCAACCTAAGCCACTGCGGCTCAGAGCCTGTCCGTCAGCTTGCCAGGCAGCTGGCATCAGTATTCCGGGCAGAGGCCTGCCTGTCAGGCTTTATTAGGGAGCTTAACTGGGGCAGCGCCACTCCAGCAAGCTTACGCTTCTGTCACCTAGCAAACACGCGTGAACCATAAGCCAAATTATCTCTGTAACCTAAAGTCTTGGGTCACTATGAGCAAAAGCAGCTGGAAAATAAAACAAGAATTGAAGGTTAGTTTAAAGTCAGTATCCAACGCAAGGATCTATTGTGACATATTTCTAGAGGAACAGCTTGTCTTATTAGAAAATTGGGTGGAATTGAATCTGTAAATAGGGCGGCACGGTGGCTCAGTGGTTAGCACTGTTGCCTCACAGCAAGGTCGCGAGTCGAGGCAACAGATTAGATGGTCATGTGAATGACAGGTTGTCTAACCAATAAACACACTGTCATTGCAGTTTCGTAGTTCCAGTACTTTGATTGCATTAGTATTTTCAATAAGGCTACATGTACATTAAAATATTTGCTATATTACACTACATAAAGTAAAAATCTAGAATTTCAACTCATACAATGATATTGTATTTGTGACTTTTCCCACAAATATACCCATGTAACTCAAGATTGATTTTGTGGTCAATGGTCACAAATATTAGTACTCTGAGATTGTAGAGAAACTCGATGTCATTTATGGTTCTTTGTGGCAATGGGTGCTCCCTGCAGAGCTGTGGAAACCACTCACTGCACTTGTAATCAAATGATATTTATTTTATACAATGAAAACTGTGCAGTGTTTTATTTTTAAATTTGATTATAAAGAAAATCTAAGCTACTGAATAGCTGGAAATCACACCGTTCCATCTACTGCTCCAGCACTTTTATTTTCTTTTTTCCTTCTTGCAATGTAAAGAAAGTGATGACAAATATGCTAAGTTTAATTAGACAAAGATTAGTTTCTCCTGAACCCAATATGCATCTAACATTTTTTGATTGGGAAGAAACAATGCCTCCAAATTGCCCATTAACTTTGTCATATGCTTGTCTGCATTCATCACCTAGCGGGCAATTTGGGGAAGACTGAGTGGGGGTCAATGTTTCCCACTAATCATGCTACAAATGTTTAGCCTTGCACATAACACACTGATTATACACAAAAAGTTGCCATGTTGAGAGGAGGAACAGATGATAGATATTTCACAGTTGCCAAGCAACAGCAATCCTGACTAACTGGGTGGTGGCAGAGCAGCAGTTCTATTAATGAGAACTCAAAGTGCAAACTTCATACAACACGAGGGTTCAGCAAAAAGGACGTGGTCTTATAATAATGGGGTTGCATTTTCCATCCGCCATCTGTATCCCCAGAGGAAAATACAGTAGGAAAACAAATAACCGAAGGCTGCATTGTTTGTACAGCTTTGGTGTGTACGAGCTGAAGAGATAATGCTAGACATGGAGTTTGCTTCCCTCCTCCCATCAGAATCGCCAAATACTTTGCTTTGTGACATTGTTTATGCACCGTTCACCCCATTCCTCCCTTCCTTGGGCATCTTTAGATTAAGGTCTCCACCTAGTGACAGCTTCTCAATGCAGCCGGCAGAGGCTATTTTAAGCTCTTGTGAAAGTGCAACATGTTAATTATGTGGAGGAAGACAGAGATAGCTTATCCTGGTGCTCTATATTTTAAGGAACTCTAAAAGGTGATTGTTTTACTCATAAAGTGCATCATTTTTTGTGGTATACTTGGATGATTTTTGTTTTAGGGGGAAATAAACATGTGCACAATTATCAGAATGTACAGTAAATGCGGTCCGTATTATAATAATTTAATTATTAGTTTTTGAGTAAAAAAAAAAGAATTTATTTAAACTTTTGAGTACATGTAAGTTGTGTAAAATACCATTTATTGGTTAGATTAAGTAAGTTAAACTTAGTATCACCTAGTATTAAATTTATTCAGTTATTAAAGTTTAAAAGATTTGACTGTAAATGTAATAGAATAAGAGTCAAGATAACTAAAAACTTACTAGTCCAGGTGACATACAGTTTTAAAGTAAACTGTAACTTAAAAATATATTACAAAAATATATGTACTTAAATTTTCTTAGGTAATCGGTTACCACAAAAGTTGAGTACTCTGAACTGATTAGGTTTTACAGTGTACCATCCTCTGAGGTCCACTTAAAATGTTAAGATTTTCACATTAAGAAAACATCACAATTTAGAAGTGATTATTTTCTGTCATGTTATTGACACCTCATCAGAACGCTCTCAAAAATAAATGCCCACTGCCCTGATTAGTTGACATTTCTGCATATTGTTATTATGCTGATATATGCATGTACTCCATCTCTAGTAAGTGTACTCTGATGTGTACTCCTTACACAAATTTAGCTAATACATTTTTTAATAAGGTTTCCATTGAAAAACAATGTCCTGCCGCTGGCTAAGATGTTTTAACAGTCCTAAAGGGGCAGTGAAGTAGAAGTGGGCATGAATCGTCTGTGGAAGCAGAGCTTATCCACCCAATTATATCATAGATTGGAACGTTCCAGAAGCTGTGGTTTTTGCAGACTGCTTTTAATATAAGCTGATTTCAGAGGAACCACAAGTTTTGAGCTCTGAAACTTGCACTCTAAAAAAAAATATGGTTCCACACAATTCATTCATGTTGATTCATTCATTCATTTATTAATTCAACACAAATCGATTAAGCTAACATAACACATTTAAGTGGATTAAACATAAAATTCTATCTTTTGTTGTACTTTTCACATTTTATTCAAAAAATATTATTTGCTTCTTTTTAATTAATTGCAATATTTATTAGCTGATTGAGAGTAAAGTTTACTGTATGCCTGAAAAGTTAATTTACAGAAAATCTATTATTTGATCAGCATTTTTTATGCATTTCTGAATAAATTAATAGCATCATGCCTTTGGCCCGCCGTAAACAGGAACACTCACTCTAAAAAAAATATTGCTGCTGCTTGTTCCAACTTCACTGAAAAAATGATTCAAAGATGATTCCTTGGATTTACTTTTTTTTTTTTTTTTTTTTTTTTTAAGTTAAGTGGCTGTAAACAATTTATTTGGGCTTAATTTAAACAAACAAACAAATTAAGTTCCTAAATTTAACATTCCTAAATTTAATTTGTTTGTTTAAATTCAACACAAATTGTTTGTAACAAATTTGCAGACATCCTTTTTCAGTGTTCTTGTTTAAAATTAGCTGAATTTGTCAAAAAGTTAGCTTAAATGTTTTGTGTTGGGATACCATGTCGGTGTATCTACTGGTTAGTGGATATGCAGTTCCCATCATGCTTAGCATAGGATTACATTAAGAGGGGGGAATGTTGAAAATAAAATCTTAGGTGTTTTAAGTTAAGAAAAAAAAAAAGAGTTAAATCCTCACATAGTTTAAATATTTAGAAGAGTTTCATGAAAGGTTTTGAGTGAGTTTACCACCTTGAAAAAGAGCAACACTCATGCTTTGTTTTTAATGAAACCGCAATCACCCAATGTTGCTTGTTAATTCACTCAGTGAGCCACAACTGTGCTAATGCCAGTTCTGAGATCAGTCTCAGTCAACTGTAGGAATTATTAAAGCAGTTGCAGTTCGATATAAATAATAAATAAATAACATAAGCAATAAATAACAGAAAATTCTGGTTGCCCAAATTGATGATTGAGTTTTATTGGCTCCACCAGAGTAAACTCCATTCCGGGCAAGTTAAATTCACATGGAAATTAAAATAAAAACTATTTGGCTGGTTAAAAAATAAAGGAATTTTGCTAGTTGGTTCTATTTGCCTGAAATAAGTTGAAATAACTTGTGGAAAAGTTTTCCTTAATTTAAATAAGTTCGCTCAACAACTGTGTGTGTGTGCTCCACATTCACTTTCTGAATAAAAATAGCCCTGCCCTAAACCTAAACGCAAGCCATTTGGCTGAGTTTATGTTGTTATGCAGACAGGTTAGGAAGCCTTGTAATGAATGAAATTACCGCAAACCACATCATTACCACCATCCAGGGAAATCAGCATATAAATGACTTAAAAAAAGTTGAATATCACCTTTCAGACTGGACACACAGATAAGCTGAGCTTACAACTGGACAAGAGCCAGTCCCATTGATTTATTTGTTCTTAAGCATGGATGTTTGTTCCCTGTGTGTGCTGTGTTTCAATGTGCCTTGTCAAAACATCAATATGAGGGCACTTCATTATTTTTCCTACTTGTGCAAGCTGTCTCTAAGACACCAGCGGAGGAGCTGAGCAGAATGCAAATTTGTGTGTTTCATCCTCTGAAGCTCGCACAAGCCCTCTGTAGTCCTCTTGATCTCTAATGAAATTTAGAATATGCTATCTCTCCACATCTTTTGCCTCATTGCAGGTGTTCCTGTTAACCAGCAGGTTTAATTACAAATTCACCCTGGCAGTCTGAGCGTGCATCTGAAGATGGTTAAAGTTGACTAGCGTGTGGGATTTGCCCCTCTGACAGACAGTGTGAATGCGCTGCTCAAAGTGAATGTGATCAGGCGCTGATTGTTTGTGCAAGTACATTTCGACGTGGCGTCTAATAAATCCCTGGGAATATTGCTGTCAATATACTCTTGTTTTCAAGCTAATCTATAAGAAAGAAGCTGATTCGATTTACTGTGTTCACTGTATGAGGCTCATTCCTGAAACATGAGGGTATGAGGGCATATGATTTGAATATGTTGAATGTGCTTTCGTATATGTAACACATATACGGTTGAAGTTAAAATAAATAGCCCTCGTGCGAATTTTGTATTCTTTTTCAAATATTTCCCAAGTGATGTTTAACAGAGCAAGGGAATGTTCACAGTATTTTTTATATATATTTTTTTTCTAGAGGAAGTCTTTGGCTGGAATAAAAACTGTTTTTAAATGTAATAAAATGTTATGGTCAATATTATTAGCCCCTTTAAGAAATGTTTGAACAAATACTGTTATTCAATACCTTTCCCAATTACCCGAACTTGCCTAGTTAACCTATTAACCTACAGTAGTTAAGTCTTTAAATTGCACATTAAGATGAATACTAGTATCTTGCAAAATGACTAAAATAAATAAAACAAATTAGGTTCTTTCAAGTCTGAGGCCATGGTGCTCCACCAGAAAAAGGTGGTTTGGCAGTATCTCGGGGTTTTGTTCACGAGTGAGGGAAGGATGGAACATGAGATTGACAGGCGAATCGGTGCAGCGGCAGCAGTAATGCGGTCGATATACCAGTCCGTTGCGGTAAAGAAGGAGCTGAGCGGAAAGGCTCTCGATTTACCGGTCAATCTACGTTCCTACTCTCACCTATGGTCATGAGCATTGGGTCATGATCGAAAAGACAAAATCTGGGATACAAAGAGCCGAAATGAGTTTCCTTTGCAGGGTGGCAGTGCGCACTCTTATAGATAGGGTGAGGAGCTCTGTCACCCGGGAGGTTGAAGTTAGTTGAGGTTGAAGTTAGTTGAGGTGGCTTGGGCATCTGTTTCGGATGCCTCCTGGATGCCGAGGGAGGTGTTCCAGGCATGTCCCACTGGAGGAGGCCTCGGGGAAGACCCAGGACACGCTGGAGGGACTATGTTTCTCGGCTGGCCCGGGATCCCCCCGGAGGAGCTGGAGGAAGTGTCTGGGGAGAGAGAAGTCTGGGCTTCTCTCCTAAGACTGCTGCTCCCACGATCTGGCCCCGGAAAAGCGGAGGAAAATGAATGAATGAAAGGTACTCTCATAGTTGTACATTCATTTCACCAACTATAATGGCATATGTTTTATGCAGCGGATGCCCTTCCAGCCGCAACCCAGTACAGGGAAACACCCGCACACTCTTGCATTCACACACGCACTCATACACTATGGCCAATTTAGCTCATCCAATTCACTTATTGTACATGTCTTTGGATGGTGGGGGAAACTGGAGCACCCGGAGGAAACCCACCAGAATACGGGGAGAACACAGAAATGCCAGCTGGGCTAGCCGGGACTCGAACCAGCGACCTTCTTGCTGTGAGGCGACAGTGCTAACTACTGAGCCACCGTGCCATTTCTGTTTTACCAGGTATCGGGAGTTTGTGGGATAGAGTTTGTGCAGAGTGAGTTTTCAGGAGCTGGTATTGGGAATGCAGGTAGGATAGAACAGCACACACACAAAAACACAAAGAGCAGACGAAAGAGATCAGGAACTTTGGAGCAGGAATACAGGAAAGTACTGTAGTTTGGTATGAGTGATGACTCCTTTTCCACATGGGAGGACAGAGAATGTGTTTGTTAGACCTGTGTGTTCCTATACTGTGGTGCTGGTAATTAGTGGATGACGGTCAGGTGTGTGTGATTAAAACTCTGGTGATTGTGATCACTGATTGGTGGAGCCTGGTGACAGATGCCAGAGGAGAATGGCTAGACTATAGTCCAAGCTAATAGAACGACAACAGTACTTGAAAAAAACACTTGTTACAACCAAAGTTGAAAGCTGATGAGCTACACTACTAGAAGAGCACATCACCATTGTGGATGGTTAGGCCAAAAACAATGGAAACAATGGTTTTTAACATGGAAAAAATACCCTTTTTAAACATCCTAATAAGAATAATCCTGTGTTATTAGGACATGGTGTAGTCTAGCAACTGAGGAGCTTCGGTGTATAGGAAAAAAATGTGTTAAATGTTCAGATTTTTCAAAATGTCATTTTTTTTTCTGCATATTAATGACAACCAGGGCGAACAATCAAGTCACACAAAGCTTCGTAAAGTCTCTCTCATCTTGTCTCTTAGTGAATTTGCATCTGTCACAAAAATATGACATTATTTAACATACAACACAAAAAATATCCAACCATGAGGGTTCAATTCTTTAAAGGTCCCATGAAGTGCTTTGAAATGTGCATTTTTTATTTGATGTTTAACAATCTCAACTGAGGGTGGCTCCTCCCCTTTAAAAAAAAACACCCAATAGCATTTCGTGTTTTATCACAACTTTCCCAGTGAGAGTGGTTGAGCTCAACTGCATCAAATGAAAAGCATCTTGAAGGGGGCGGGGCATGTCAGATACTAGAGAGCATTTGATTGGTCAAGATTTGATTAGAAACTGAAGTACGAGGTGATGAGAAAAAAAATCGTTAAGCGATTTAGGCGGAAGTGACAAACTGCAAGGATGTTTTTATCAGTTTTATATTTTCTAAATGCAAATTTTGTCACTGTTTTGGAGCACACTAGCTAATAGGTATCCTTAAAACTAACAATTTCACAAGACCTTCGAACACTCTGATTTAACTGCAGATCTATAGTACTTTTACTTAATGAAATTACAGTTCGAAAAGTGAGAAACTCAGAATTTTACTAACGTTTAGCGCTTTCCAAATGTTAAGTTAGACCCCCGCACGACTTCAGACCACATCACTAACTCCTGAACGTGTCAAAATGACCTCTACAGCAGAAGCCTTAATAATCAAAAGTCACATTTTTACATCTGGTACAATGATAGACAGCCCTCAACGTCCTGTCCTATTAGTATGAGGGGTACATTGTAAAGTGATGTGTGAATATGAGTCGCCAGTTCTCCTCCAGAACCAGAGGGTCATTATTTTAACAGAGGCAAGGCATAGAAGGGGTCATTTATTCTGTTGCGAACTGCGCACCGAGGCATTTTGGTGAGCTCTCTCCTTTAATGTCCCTCTATTAGTATATATCAGGGTCATCTGTCTTTATCTGCGGGCTTCATTGAGAGGGAATCAAGGCTGGTGACCTTGAGAACACAGGAAATGTCATGTGCTTGATTTACCTCGGCATGACCGCTCATATGAGCGATTGCGAATATCGATTTAACACAGCGGCCTAGGTGTATGATGTAGAATTATAATGGCAGCAAATGCAATTTTCATCCATCTCAACATATCATCCGTTTTATTTTGCAGTTAAGGAGTATGAAGCAAATGAACAAACATTATGTAGACAAAAATGAGCTCATGTCCCAAATGTTATGTGGCTCAGCTGCATTATGGGAGCTGGTACTCCCATGTTTTATGTAATTATAACAGATGTCGCAATAACCACAATTCTGAAGTACTACGCTAATGACAAACCTACCGAACAGAAACGAAAGCAACCGCAGAAATCAGGGGTGTCCCCCCCCCCAATTATTTGCCTCTTTTTTTTCAATTAATCTTTATTTCTATAGCGCTTTTACAACGTAGATTGTGTCAAAGCAGTTTAACATAAAAGTTGTAGTAAATTGAAACAGTGTCAGTCCAGTTTTCAGAGTTGAAGTTCAGTTTAGTTCAGTTCAGTGTGGTTTAATTTTCACTGCTGAAAGCCCAAACACTGAAGAGCAAATCCATCGATGCGCAGCTCCACACATACCAAGACCAAGCAAACCAGTGGTGACAGTGGCGAGGAACAAAACTTCACCAATTGACGAAAGTTAAGGAAAAACCTAGAGAGAAAGCAGGCTCAATTCGGCATGACCATTTCTCCTCTGGCCAAACTTCTTGTGCAGAGCTGCAGTCTAGGCGCCGGGGCTGGAGAACGCTGGATGTCCATCATGGAGAAGTTGCAGGTGTGAGTAGGTCACCGGCGGGTGTTCCGGTTGGCCCACGTCTGTAACAGGGGTCTTTCAGGAATCAATCTCATGCTCTCCACTCCTCCATGTCCACCACAGCATTTGCTCAGGATACGACCTGGTTCAGGATTATGGAGAGCTTGGGATAAGGAAAAACAGACTAACATACACGTAGATGCCATTCCAATTATAAAGTCTTTTGGGAAGTGTTCCTGGCTCCGGTTGCCCTTATTAATACAGCCTAACAATCCTTTAGAGCAGGGGTGTCCAAACCCGGTCCTGGATGGCCGGTGTCCTGCAGAGTTTAGCTCCAACTTGCTTCAACACCACCTGCCAGGAAGTTTCTAGTATATCTAGTAAGAGCTTGATTAGCTGGTTCAGGTGTGTTTGATTAGGGTTGGATCTAAACTCTCCAGGACACCGGCCCTCCAGGACAGAGTTTGGACACCCCTGCTTTAGAGGATTTGGATTTTAAAAGCATTTCTGTTTTATGTGTATGCTTTTATACTTTATAATTGTGCAATGAATGTCACAGAATTTTATAATGGATACAAGAATGTTTCCAGTGTAATTTTTCTTTAGCTGTTTTTAACACAGACAAATGCCTTTTATCTGCAGTTAGGAAACCAAGTGGTACCAGAGATTTCCACTTGTAAATGATAGCTTATAACCTATAGCTTTTGTCATAGCTTATAATCTATAGCTTTCATCATGATGAGCCACGGCTGTGTTCATTCATTCATTTTCTTTTCGGCTTAGTCCCTTTATTAATCTGGGGTCGCCACAGCGGGATGAACCGCCAACTTATCCAGCATATGTTTTACGCAGCGGATGCCCTTCCAGCTGCAACCCATCACTGGGAAACATTCATACACACTCATTCACACACATACACTATGGACAATTTTAGCTCACCCAATTCACCTATGCCGCATGTCTTTGGACTTGTGGGGGAAACCGGAGCACCCGGAGGAAACCCACGCGAACACGGGGAGAACATGCAAACTCCACACAGAAATGCCAACTGACCCAGCCGAGGCTCGAACCAGCGACCTTCTTGCTGTGAGGCGAACGTGCTACCCACTGCGCCACCGCGTCGCCCACGGCTGTGTTCAAAATAGCATAAATGATTCCGAAGTGCACTACAAAGGGAGCATAAATGTTAATCTGAAGACAATCTTCCAAAGCAGATTACATGTGATAGACAACTTTTTTGGCTTTTTTAAAAATCATTCAAAGTGGATGTTGGAACATTCGAAAGGAATAGGGCATAGGGGGCATAACTCGAAATAGAACGCAGCCAGGAACTATGCTTCTAACTACAGCTCTAGAGGTGTAGTTGAAACTGCACACGTTTGTAACGCTGTTTAAAAATATTCGTTGGAATGACAGATTTGGGAAACACAAAATCACTGAACTATGTTTGTCACAATGCAAGTAGCGTTCTTAGTTGGCTAACGATGCTGGTGTCAGTGGTTTTTGTGAGGAACAGTTTAGTGTTGACCCTTCAATTATACAACAACACTCTCAGCAAATAGATAATGAGCTGCATTACACATAAAAGGGGAAAACAATCCTACTTGGAAAGTAGAAGAGATATGGAGTGGGGTTGATGGTCAGTCTGAAGAGCATACACTTTCTATAAACATGGCAGGCTTTCTTTGGTCACATACACTTATTGTTAGTTATATGTAATGATACTACAGGAAAGAAGCAGAAAAGATTGCAGGCTTTCTACTAAAAAGCAACAAGAATCCATTATCACGCCTTCCCACATAACTTCAAACATTCTCATAAATGATTCTGGAAATGCTTGAAAAGATACAGTATAGCTATACCCTGTGAAGCAAAGAGACTATTTCAGAATTTGGTGCTATTAATGATTAAATTAAATGAGAATCCAGCAGGCAGCACGGTGGCGCAGTGGGTAGCACAATCGCCTCACAGCAAGAAGGTCGCTGGTTCAAGCCCCGGCTGGGTCAGTTGGCATTTCTGTATGGAGTTGGCATGTTCTCCCCGTGTTCGCGTGGGTTTCCTCCGGGTGCTCCGGTTTCCCCCTCAAGTCCAAAAACATGTGGTATAGGTGAATTTGGTAAGCTAAATTGTCCGTAGTGTATTTATGTGAATGTTTCCCAGTGATGGGTTGTAGCTGGAAGGGCATCCGCTGTGTAAAACTTATGCTGGATAAGTTGGCGGTTCATTTCGCTGTGGTGACCCCAGATTAATAAAGGGACTAAGCCGAAAAGAAAATGAATGAATGAATGAATGAGAATCCAGCAAAATGCATTTGAATAACGTCCTGTTCTTATGCAATCATATCACTTTCTGAGATTTAGTAAGTCAAATGAAAAGTTGTTTTAAGCTCACTTTAGCTATGTTTCTATCCAAATAAGCAAATTAGATGTACCGTATGCACAAAACTGGAATATCGCATTAAACATTTGTGAAGAAAGCAAAGTTTCCATCCAGTGAGTCAAATAGAACAAGATAGTCACTTCCTGATAAAATGACATCAAATATCAACAAGAAAAATCAAATTTGTTGTGGTTGAAGAAGCCACCGTGGGCCTTTTTCTTATAAAATAAATTACTTGTGCCTTAGAAGAGAGAAAAAGTGCAATGAACATGTCGTGGCTTTTGGAGGCATTTAAGATTGGTAATTAATAATACCAAACAACTTTGATGACAAACTTGGTTAAGGGATTTTAGAATGACAAAAAACATTGCAGATGTGCACTGGTTTGTCCGTTAATGCCATCCCATTGTGCCTTTTTGTGTTACCACATGATCTGTTAAAACAAAATCCCATGTTTTTTGATGCACATGCTGGAATGAGCATTGTCAAAACTTATGTGCATCTTGGCATTTCCATTAAGCCCTTTTTCTATACAATACTATGTGTGATACTCCATATCGCAACACAGGCTCATTCTGAAAACATAGCCCTATACACATTTCTGGAGATCGTGAATTATGTAGACAGAGGAATGTATGTCTTTAAAAGACATGTGTCTTCAGTCTTTAAAACGAATGATACGGGGCGGTATGATGCCGTTCCTTTTCGCACTTACCAGCTGACCGCTTACCTCCATGTGGACGGCTTTTCCGCTGTTACCAGTTTGTCCAGTGGCTCGCCACGTACATCGGCGGACTTGTGACATGGGAGTTGACCACGACTATGAGGTTCCAGAAAGAACGGCGAAGAACGGTTCCAGAAAGCAGGTAAGACAAAAACAGAAGCCAAAAAATAAAATAAACAAGTAAATAACAGGGTGAGAATGTGGTAAAATCTGAAAACGTGGTAAAAATCAGGCTGTCGCGAGGGCTTTTCTTTTCTGGATTGCTTTTTAAAACACTACCGGTTGGGTTTAGGGAAGTGGGTGGACGGGTCAATCGGTGCTTTTGAAAACACTATAGGTCGGATTTAGGGAAGGAGGAGGGTGGGTCAGTCGATCAGTCAGTCAGTCAGTCAGTCAGTCAGTCAGTCGACAGCGCCCTCTGGTGGATTTATGCTAGAACAGCAGGCGCGAATGGCACTCTTGAGATCTCAAAAAGCATACACAGCGGCCTCTGGTGGATTTGCAAAAAAAAAAAAAAAAAAAAAAATATAAAAAATCGAACAAATATCATTCCTCCTGGGATGTATTTGGCGCTCTCCAGAAATGTATATAGTGAAGTGAAGTGAAGTGTAGTGTGGCCAAGTATGGTGTCCCATACTTGGAATTTGTGCTCTGCATTTAACCCATCCAAGTGCGCACACACACAGTTAGTGAACACACACATACCGTGAACACACACCCGGAGCAGTGGGCAGCCATGCTGCGGCGCCCGGGGAGCAGTTGGGGGGAACGGTGCCTTGCTCAAGGGACTCACCTCAGTCGCGGTATTGAGGGTGGTGGAGAGTGCTGGTCATTCACTCCACCTACCCCCAATTCCTGCTGGTACCGAGTATCGAACCAGCAACCTTCGGATCACGAGTCCAACACTCTAACCACCAGGCCACGACTGCCCCAGTCGGGTACGTTATAGGGGTACGTTTTCAGAATGAGCCTGGGTTGCCATATCTAGGTGGATGGAAACAGTTTTTAAAAAGTGAAGTAAGTGACTGCCAAGTATTGTAACCCATTCTCAGAATTGATCCTCTGCATTTAACCCATCCAAGTTAATGCGCCAATATTATGAGCTGGGAATAGTGAACAAGAATTTAAGTCACACTTTATCAGTGCTTTTACTTTTTCAATTCAATTCAAGCTTTCAGTTGAATTTTATTTGTTTAGCACTTCTCACAATGATTCTCATTTCAAAGCAGCTTCATAAAAGTATCAGATTATTACACTACAATCACAAATCTGAAAGAGTTAAGGTGTTGAGTAAGTAACTCTGTATATATACTAGGGATGGCCAGATCCGATCACGTGATCAGAAATCGGGCCCGATCATGCAGTTTCAGACTCGGACGTTACCTCCTGATCAGGACTCGAATATATATGTACTGTATATATGTATATATTCTCATTGTTTTTTAACACATCTATATATTATGCGGTGGCACAGAGTTAGACCTCTTTCTTGACTTCACACAGAAACAGCAACGTGTGCAGTATGACATCACTTTGTTGCAGAGATGCTATGGGTTCAATGCCGGCAAAGTAGAACACAGAAGCAGCTTGAAGCGGAAAGCATGACTATGTCTGCGGTCTGGAGGTATTATAAAGTTGATGACGACAACATTGCCATAGCAAACTGTGAGATATGTAAACTTGGGATTGTCTGCCGGGTATTTTAAGTTGAGGTGCTATTTGTTTTTATATTAGATTTTATTTTTATATTTACTGTTGCACTAAAGTCCAAAAGTTAAGAATTTATGTTATTTATTACTTGATTGTTCAAGCTACTTCACAGAAGTGCTCTGTTTGTTAACAGAGTTGTTGAATGTTCAAATAAGGTGAATTAAATAAAAAATAAGGAACATCCTGGATCTGTTTCTTCACTCTTCTTTATTCTTTTTTTATGCATTATAGAAGTACCGGATCGGGTTTCGGTAGATACTCAAAATCAAATGACTCGGCCTCGGAGGCAAAAAAAACCTGATCGGGACATCCCTAATATATACAGTTAACTTGCAGTTATACAATATACAGTGCACATAAAAAAAGGTAGGTCTTAATAAACTACATTTGTTTTCATCTAGTGCTGGCTCAGTGGTTAGCACTGTTGCCTCACAGCAAGAACGTTGCTGGTTCAAGTCCCGGCTGGGCCAGTTGGTGTTTCTGTTTGGAGTTTGCATGTTCTTCCTGTGTTCGCGTGTTTCCTCCGGGTGCTCCGGTTTCCCCCACAGTCCGAAGACATGCGGTAGAGGTGAACTGGGTAAAACAAAATTGACCATAGTGTATAAGTGCGTGTGTGAATGCGAGAGTGTATGGATGTTTCACTGTGGCACCCCTGATAAATAACAGACTAAGCCAAAGGACATTAATGAATGTTTTCATCTATGCAAATTCATTTAATGCCCACTTTTATAAGAGGTTTAAACACAGTTGCGTGGAGACAGTGTGTGAATATAGCCAGCCTCTAATGTTAAAAATTAATTAATTCAATTTTTATAACCATACTTAATAAAAACAGCCTGCAGAAACAATTTGATTGACATTCTCCCTTTGTATACATGTCTATAGAAGGGGAAGGACCCGACCACTAGTGAGATCTATCCCTCATTAGCATAAACAGCCCTGAGTGAGAAGCAGCCGTCCGCCATTAGAATTTTCACCTGCTGAAAATAATGTCAGTGATTAAGAGGATTAGAAATGTGGATTTCTAGGATGAACAGATGAACACTGACGTTTCCATAGACTACCTTCTTTTGAGACACTTTTGATATATTCAGTTTTTTCACAGTCCTGTTTTAAATCTGCCACTATGCTGACACATAGGCATTTGTAGCTCCGCCCTCTTTTGAATTTAAAGCGACAGTCACCAAAACGGCACAATTAGGATCAAAGCCAAAAAGGGTCAGTTCCAAAGGGTTATAAAACATTATTTGCAGGGCATTTTGAGCTGAAACTTCACATACACACTCTAGGGACATCAAAGATGTATTTTACATCTTGTATAAAGGGGTATAATAGGTGCCCTTTAAATAAAACACACAGGCATTATCAAAAATGAACTCCAATGGGAGACATCTGTGAGTGAACCACAGTCACGTGATCTTCTAAACCACAGAAATGTTTTTAATGTCAAATAACACAATCAAGATTAGCTTTGATCCTTGACAGCATTATGCAAATATTAAAGCAGAGCCAGAATCCTTAAGATGCACTTAAGATAGCAATAAGCAGTTAATAGCAATCGTGTGATACGTTTCAGAGGGAGAATAAATGCTGCTGCTAGGGAAGGAGATACAGCAGACCAGTGCGGTATAATTGCGGGCAAAATGAGTTTGAAATTAAATTCAGAGATGTGTTCATCTTTTGCAAGGGCGATGAGGTGTGGAAGCGTTACTAGTTTATAACTTTTAATGAAAGCGGGAGTGCTATTTAAACAACCTTAATTTGCAGATATTTACATATTTACAAAACACGTGAAAAAAGGAACAAGCCCCTCACCCCGGGAGTAATTGGCGCTCCCCTGTTTTTAGTCGTTTAGAGCTGAAAACAATTGTTGTTGTTGTTTTTTTCGCTGCCTTCCAGATGGTACTTAGAAATATCAATTACAAGCTAGTTCAACATGTTTGCAAATGAGTGCATGCATTAGGAGCTACAGTTCCTACCAAAGCAGCATGTCAGGAAATCGCATCTGTCATTTGCGGAGCATGCAACCATCTAACTCAATTAAACAGCCAGATACAAAATAGTCTAAATTTAGAAGTGTCATTGGGATACACTTGTTTTTCCAGTATAGGTGCACATGTGCTCTATATTTGAAACATTTAGTAGGATTTAAATATAAATATTTAGAGCCACAATGAAATTGATATAATAGTGGGTTTTTCTTTGATAATGCAATAGCAGGAACACATTTAAAAGCGAATTAGTTTAATCTAGTACAAAAAGTGCATGCATTATTTTAAATATTTCTTCTGCAAACCTAATGATTATGTAAATATTTAAAAGCAAAAAACTTGAATTTATGTTGAATTAAACGGCAGATGGGCTTCACTCTGAAAGCAAAATTAATTAATAATTACTAATCACCAATAAATAAAGGTTATACAAGTGCATGTATTATGTTGTCTAGTTAATAGTAATAACAACAATTATATAGTATAGTATCAACTCCAATTTACACAAGCACTCTTATTTTGACAGGTCTATGTTTTATTATTTTTGGCTGATTCAAACAGATGCAGGATACCAAATATGCATTTTTATAGCCATCCAGCATATTACAATGTACACTTCACAGATTCAGTTCAATTCATCTTCATTTCTATAGCACTTTTACAATGTAGATTGTGTCAAAGCAGCTTAACATAGAAGTTGTAGTAAATTGAAACTGTGTCAGTCCAGTTTTCAGAGTTGAAGTTCAGTTTGGTTTAATTTTCACTCCTGAAAGTCCAAACACTGAAGAGCAAATTCATTGATGCACAGCTCTACAAGTCCCAAACCAAGCAAGCCAGTGGCGATAGTGGCGGGAAACAAAACTTCACCAATTGACGAAAGTGAAGGAAAAAAAACTTGAGAAACCAGGCTCATTTGGGCACGACCACTTTTCCTCTGGCCAAACTTCTTGTGCAGAGCTGCAGTCTATCTATTCTAAATATTTTAACATGATTTAATGTGAATAATTACATTTATTTAATTAAAGAACTGCTTTGTGACATGTATTAATAATATTAGGCCGTTTGCAACTCCTGTTTTCGTACGTATCTCTAAGGCCCTGTCCACATGGGCATTTTCAAACCAATACAATTTTCGCTGTTTGTCCACATGAAAACAGAGTATCAGGTGACTGAAACCGTATCTTTCTGAAATCTTCGACCAGGGTGAGGATTTCCTAAAACACCAGGTACAGTGTGGTCATGTGGACACTACAACTGGAGTTATCGTCTCATGATGTCAGCATGCATGCTGTTTTCTCCATGCTGATTGGCAAACACAGCTGGGTTCACACTAAACGCTGAAGATGCAAATGAGGCAGATTCTGTGATAAAGTCTAGATGGGATACAGCTACGGATACTCACATCAACATATAACATAATTTTTGTGACACTGTACAACAATAATTAATATTTTTACATTAAAGTGAGGGTTGGGTTTAGGGTAGGGGTAGATATTAATAAAATACAATTAATGGATAATTTCATAAATAACATAAATTATTCTCACTAACTTCTGGCCACAGCTGTATCCCTTCTAGCAACAACCAGATTCTGCAAGGATTTTTTTTTTTGTAAGAAAATCTAAGAGATGATCTTCCCATTTAAAGTGTTTATTCAGAATTCTGGAACTTCAAAATGTTCATTAAGAAATAACTACATATGAAAACAAATCTGCTTTTTGTAGCCATTAATGCAAGTGTAAAGCTGACGCTGACATCAGAATCACAAACCTACACGTGTCATTGTTGCTGCAGTAACAGGAAGGGGCAGAGGGTCAACAACCCAATCAATCATACCGTGGAGAGAGCCATGCCAACAGTGACACATTTCTCACTAGTCTTTAATGACTCCAATACACCTTTGTCACTCTGTGGGTTTCTTCTTGTACTAAGCACAGAAAGAAATGGGGAAAAAAAACAGTAACTCACGATGGTGGTGGGTGTTCCATCTTTAAGCTGAAAATAATGGATGTGTTATTTTAGCTTGGTCTCTGACCTCGCAGATATAACATTTCGTTAGAGGCCAAACACAAAACAAACGCATACCAAGAAGGTCCTTGGTGCCGACTGTGAACTAGAAAACTTCTTTCATTTAAATTATTGAAACCATTATAGCTTAACATGGTGGAACGCTTAATGTAAAATGTATTATACGCATTTCTGCATGTCCTTTATGAGATGCTGGGAAAAATGCCAGGTACAAAGGCTGAAAATGGCTGTAATTATTCTTTTGAAATTATTTTCATTTCATATCTCACAGAGAACATTTCACAGATTCTTAGAAGTGGTATGTGAAGAATTGAAAATGAAGAACTATATTCCTGAATCGTGAATGCATGGTTCATACTTAGTCAAGTCAAGTTTATTTATATAGCGCTTTTCACAATGTAGATTGTGTCAAAGCAGCTTAACATAGTTCTAGTAAAGTCTAGATTTCAGAGTTGAAGTTCAGTTTAGTTTAGTTCAGTATGGTTTAAATTTCACTGCTGAAAGTTCAAACACTGTAGAGCAAATCCACCGAAGCACAGCTCCACAACTCGCGATCCGAGCAAGCCAGTGGCGTCAGTGGCGAGGAAAAAAAACTTCAACAATTGACGAAGTGAAGGGAAAAAAAAACCTTTAGAGAAACTAGGCTCTGTTAGGCATGACCCTTTTTCATCTGGCCAAACTTCCTGTTCAGAGCTGCAGTCAAGGCGCTGGAGGCTGAAGAAGCTGGACGTCCATCGTGGAGAAGCTGCAGGTGTGAGTAGGGCACCGGCAGGCGGTCAGGTTGCCCCGCAGGATCAATGTGGGGACTCGTTTATCACAGTGGTGATTCAGGAATCAGTCTCATGCACTCCATTTCTCCATGACGACCACAGCATCAGCTCGAGATACGACCTGGTCCAGGATTATGGATACCTTGGGATCATCTCTTCACAGGTCTTGGATCGCATCAATGGCGCTGCATAGTCTCTAGGGACCTCGGAATGAGTATCTCCAGGTGGAAATAGATAATAAAGAAAATAATTAGTGTAGCTGCTGTTCATAGTGTAATTAAACGGGATGCAAAAATGCAGTGTTATAGATGAAAATAGCAGTTAAGTAAACAAACATAGAAACAAACATGTAAAGCATATGAGAGTTTCGAACACAATGTCTGGTGTATTGAGGAGTGTGTCCTACAGGTGATGTCAAGCCAGCTCACCTGCGTGGAGCACATTCATCCATCATATTGTTATGCGATGCATTGAGTGTATGCTTTACTAAAAATATAGGTCTTTAATCTAGTTTTGAACTGAGAGAGTGCGTCTGAACCTCGGACATTATCAGGAAGGCTATTCCAGAGTTTAGGAGCCATAAATGAGAAGGCTCGACCACCTTTACTTGACTTTGCTATTCTAGGTACTTCCAGAAGCCCTGAGTTTTAAGATCTTAAAGAGCGGGTTGGATTGTAGCGAGACAGAAGGTTGGTTAGATAAACAGGAGCTAGATTATTTAAAGCTTTATAGGTAAGAAGCAATATTTTATAATCAATACGGAACTTAACAGGCAGCCAGTGTAAGGAGGATAAAATTGGGGTGATATGATCATATTTTCTAGACCTGGTACCTGGTACCTGAGACCTGATATTTCTCAGATGAAAGAAGGTGGTTTTTGTGACATGGGAGATATGATTTTCAAAAGTTAAATTGCTGTCTAATATAACACCCAGATCTTTTACAGTAGAGCTAATGCTAACTTTGTGTCCCTCTAATTGCAGGACGAGTTGTGAGATCTGCTGTGTACAGGATTTAGGCCCAATAAGTAAT
>CAIGQV010019186.1:11336641-11356399 GCA_903798115.1 Danio jaintianensis | reverse complement strand
TAATTACACACCTTAATAAGACCTTTATAAGACTAAACAAGTACTTTTACATAAGACAGAACAGCATTGTGCAGAAGAGGTATTTAAGGTTGAAGAAAACAAATAGTATAACATGATTTTTGGTAAATTTATAAGTAAACATTGTTTTCTTTATTAAGTCCTTGTAGGATGGAGTTTAAGTAAAGTGTCTGGTGCATTTAGACAGAAGAGTGTTTTCTACAGGTGGTTTGTCAAGCCCACCTGTGTGAAGCAGACTCAGAATTGCATAATGTTTTAAGGCGAATTTAATGTTGTAATACGTTATTTACATTCTTCTACACAGATCACAACGGTGTAATTAGAATGTTCGGTTCGTCACGTGACCAGCTGCTAAATTCAAATCTGCTTTCCCGTGATGGCTTGCACTGAGTCAGAGAAAGACGTGACACGACACTTACCATAAATCACAATTTATCAGTTTTAAACAAATACAATTTTTTTTAGGTTTCAGACATTTAAATACACATGAAAAAACCTAACATTGATGGTATGTAAAATACGTTCTCTTCCGATGTATATGAGGATGGAAATAATAATTTTAAATGTAATTGGATGATGTGCTTTATTTCACATCAGTTACACATTCTTTGGGTTTCTATGTTTACTCCATTCTTCTCCAAGTTAAACAGCCACTTACTTTTATGTGTTTTGGGAAAAGTTGATGAATTAACGTGTTGTAAATCCAGCAGCTTTAGTCTCTCCCCTGCAGCACGAACTACCACCCATCACCAGTAATGGCTGAAATAATATGCTCATTATTAGGCTGTTTAAAGGATGAAATACATGTTCTTACACTTATTTGAGAATTAGAATATCAGATATTTTTCAATATAATTAGTAAGTTTGTCAATATTTGTAGAAAAAGGGGGGAAAATGTAAGCATAAATCATTGGGCTGCCATTCAAAATAACGTTCCATTTAAAAAAAAACTCATCCAGAAGTATTTATAACGTGTGAATAGGTTAAAACACTAAAATTCATTATTATATTAGCATCTTTATCAATTATCAATATTGTAAAAAAAAAAAAGTATGTTTAAAGGTACAATATTTGTGCTATGTAAATTTTTTCTATATATTTAAACACTAAAATTTATATTTATATTATCATTTAGTTTTTTTATACATGTGTGTGTGTGTATATATATGTATATATGTATGTATATATATATATATGTATGTCTTTATATTAGCATAGCAGTATAAATAATATAAATATAATTAATAATATCATTTCAATCTTAAAATATTATGGTTGTCATACTTTAAGCACTGAAAAAAAATGAAAGCTATTTCTGGCATTTTGTAATCTAGGGACAAACTGGTGAATTTCTTACCCCCTCAAAGTATAAGTATGCATAAATGCACCTATAACAGGACAAACCGCTACACTGATCAGTTTAAACACTCAGTGAAAAGAGTTACCGGGCAACTTGAACTGCTGTCAACTCAATCTGTTTTTTTAAATCTAACATGGTGAACTGACTTTACATTGTACTGACTGACTGTAACTTGCAAGTGATCAGGTCTCAGTGTGCAGCCATTTTCTGGCACGTCTTCATTACTTGCAATAGTTACAAAATAGACCTCGGTATGGTGCCAGCAGACTCTCTTCTTCAAAAAATTGGCAGCAGGAGACTGGCAGTTAAGAGTAATCACAAATCAAAACACTAATTCAGTGTGCATGGCATAAACCTGCCTCACTCTTCATTTGCAGCATTAAGTTATCAAAAATACAGTACACAGAAACTGATAAAGTTACTAAAATATAGCATATCACTTCCATTTTTATTCAAATATGTGGTAACACTTTAGTTTAGGTCACAATTCATGCTATTAACAACTGGCTTATTACCTTAAGATATTAACTGTTCATTAGTTATAAAGTATGATCTTATTCTGTATCCCTAATCCTACCCAAAACCTAAACCCAACTTCTACCTTACCAACTATTAATAAACAGCTAATTAGTAGTTTATTAAGCTAGCAGTGTTAGTTAATGGTTTGTTGATAGCATGTGTAATGTTCCTGGCCACCTGGCCATTGGGAAGAAGGCGGAGGAGAACTGACAAATTTTAAATAATTTTAAATGAGAAAATAAAACAAACAAACAAACTGAAAGCAAAAGTAAAACAAAGTGCCCAGGCCTGGTCCTCTCTCGTCTTCCACAGCGGTCTCTCCTCCTTATCATCCAGAGCTCTTTGTAAAGCTGTGGTCGCCCCATAGACTTTCATTTATACGCATGCGAATGCGGCAGACCGGAAACACAAGCTCATGTGACAAGTTTCGCATGGGTTCATTTCGTTCGAAGTTCGCTTCGTTCGTTCGCTGCAAAGTTCAAGCTTTGTGAACTCTGACCTGCGAAATCGCATCACGTAACTGCGTGAGACCAATTGAAGATCAATACATGACCTTTCTGTACAGAAATTTAAAATATGGAGCAATCAGAATACAAAACAGAATTTTGCATGCTCAAACTCTAGTGTGACCTTGCCGTGAGACTTGAGACAGGTGGTGGGTCCAGGTGTCAGCAGTTAGCACTCATGCCACCATGCCTCACATGCTCACGGCTCTCGGCACCGCCCCACTCGCTACACCATGAATTGTGGCCTAAACTAAAGTGTTACCAAATATGTTAATCATGAAGCATTTAGATTTTAAAATGCAATTCATGTCTTTATTAGCAAAGCTAAATTTTCCACATCACAACTCCTTCTAAAGTCATTCCAATATGGTGCACAAAAGGAATTGCTCAATATTATCAATGTTTGAAAACAGCTTGATTATTTTAGTGGAAACCATGATACATTTTTAAAGATTTTTTGGTAAATAAAAAGTTCAAAAAATTTTAATCTTCGGAAGATTAAAAATGTCTTTATTGTTTATTGATTGTTTTTTGTCTGTCCTTACTTTTAAAAAACATTCGTTTATTAATGTTAATAAAAAAATAATAAAATTGTACTGCCTTTATGAAATATAGCGTGCAAGACATTCACTCAAATGAAAGTACACACATACTATTACATATACATACAAAACAGAGTGACTGAGAAGTGAATAGGAATAGCAAAAATATATAGACCTTGTGATCTCCAAACTGATTAAGCTACAAGCAATTCCCAATACACCTTGTGGCCCACGTCTTTTCTTCACTTCTGAAAATGCCTGCTAAAAATGAATTTCCCACAAACCCACCAACCCTTGTTCTGAGTCACAGAATCAGAGCGCCGTACCAGAGTGTCAATCCCGCTAATACATTGCATTCGATTAGATCTTTCCAGACGTCAATCACAGAATGAACCAGAAGCACGCCGGTATTCTCTGCAGGATTAAGCCTGTGTTAAATTGGCTGCTCTACGAAAAAATGAGCCATGAAGCCAAGGTGAATAAAGCGGCTTCTTAGAAAGGCAGGTGCGTTTGAGAGAAAAGAAAGAATAAAGATGGTGGGGGGTGAGAGAAAAGTGAGACGGCCCCATGTTTAAATGAGAGAATTACTTCTCTGGCTCCACGAAATGGTGGCAAACTTCAGGGAATTATTCACTGAAGGATAATTAAATGCTTGGTGAAACTTTAAATAAGCTAAATAAATTGCTTTTCTCAATTATGCTTCCTTCCACCTTATTTTTTTTTCACACAGCCCTCATGTGGCCCAATGTATATGACAACTTCTGGGAATACAACACAACCACGAAAAATTGAAAGCGGCAACAAAATAACATTCAAAATGGTTTACTAGTCTGTACCTACACTGCAATACTCAATGGTAAGGCTATGAAGTCCACCAAAGCATTTTTAGCTATAGAAGAATATTGCAGTCGCTCTTCTGAAAACATTTGCCATTCTAGTTCAGTTGGTTGGTGTGGTATTGTATTTGTTTGTATATGTTGATGCCACATTCGTTCTCGCCAGACACATCAATGCGTCTGCCATCTTGAAACATTCAACCTGTTGACACTGGATATAAAAAGATTTTTTGTGGTGTGAAAATTCGATTTCCCGGCTGAAGTAATTGGTAACAATACATTTCTCAATATAGCTAGTTATTTGAATAGGTAGTAATTCTTTCAAATCTACAAAAGTGGTTGTAATAAATGTAAATACTTTGGAAATTAAAATGACTTCACCTTTTTTGGGGGGAGGTGGGAGGGGGGGCACCTTGTTAAATATAGTACAGAATTAGCTGCTGTCGCTATTTTTTCTGTTTGTGTGTTTGAGAAGAAATTTGAAAATTGTATTCTCCACAAGTGTTAGCTTCTCACAAAAAAGTATAATAATAATTCAATCAGACTTGTGATTTAATACACCAATTGAAATTTTGTTTCTAGATAGAACTAACACATTTTCCAATACTAAATTAAGTTCTGTATGATAAACATCAGTCAACAAGTTAATCGTTTTTCAAATATTCTGACCAATGTATCAAACAAGGTTAAGCATTTTATGACATAACTTCATGTTATTTGTGTATTTCACTTCCATTTTCTTAGTTTATGTTTTACCATGTCCCATGTCAATTAGTCGTGTTACTGGGTGAGCATTAGGACCTGGGGGAGGCTGTTAGTCAACAGAGGCTGTAGTGCTAAACATGACTGACACATGACAGTGACTGTTTAACTTACTGAGGGATATTGTACAGGGGGGTTATACTCAAATTTGCAGTTCTGTAATTGGAAAGTCTGTAATACATAACCGTTAATCTAAACCAGAGGTTAAAGTTCACCACAGATTGCTGACCTGATCTAACTGCATCTTTACATGTCGTGGTATACATGGAATAAAACAAAAATGTATTATGATTGTCAATTTATTGTCAATGTATTATGATTGTCCATCGCAGCTTCAGGTTAGAGATCTCCTAAAGAACGGAGTACACTTTGCAAGATCCCTATTAGAGATGAGTATGCGCTTTTACATGGATTAACTCAATATTAAGCTGTAAAATATCAGACATTTACATGGAAAAACTGTTTTCTTGGAATATTTCTGATTGACTTCACACAAACAATAAAGAGACTAAATGTCTGGACTTTAGACTTATTGAAATCAGGAGAGTTATCATCTGATAATATCCATCTTGAACGAATATTTTACATACAAAGGGCAATCCAAAGGACTTTGTTCAGGTCAGGGTACATATGAACATTACAAAAACTGAAAATGAATTATATATTTTTTTCGATCCAAGACTAATGTCTGTTTTTTTTCTTCTTTTTGGTAAAATTTGTAACACCTGTTATAATAATACGAATAACAATATATTGTAAAAAAAAAAAAAAAAAAAAAATCATTAAAATGTTACAAATTAACATTTAAAATATTTTATATAGTATAATTCAAGATACTGAAAATTACATTTGGAAGTTACTGTAACTAAATAATCAGTCCATAACCTTTATTAATTAAATGTGATTATGCTTTAACATATCAATAAATGTTTCAATGCTGAAAATGTTGCAGTTTATGGAATATAAATTACTTCTCAACCAAGCCATACAATTTCAACTAACAATTCTAGGTTCTAAAAATGTCCCCTTAATATTATCATTAAATTACATAACATTCTTAGAATGTTCAAAAGTCCCGTTTTATAGACTGTATTAGCGTTATTTTTTGGCTATAATTCTGCTATTCAAAAGCTTTTCATAATGTTGCAGCCACATGTTATATTAATGTTCTCAAAGGATTATTTAAAAGTTAGAACATTCCTTTATATTAATGTTCTAAGAACGTTTTTCTATAAAATTATGAGAACATTCATCAAGAACGACTAACATAGACATTGTTCTAAAAATCCTCTTCTACCAACTTTACAAAAATGTTCCAAAACAAATAATTTTTAATAAAATTACATGCAAACATTTACACATCTTTTAAGGAAATTGACAGAATGTTTCCTGTTAGCTGGGATATCAATAGAAAAGGAATGTGAAATTGTGTTGTGAATGTGTGAATGCAGGTTAAACGTTTGAGAGAATCTTCACATTTGCGAAAGGAAGTATTTCAAAGTTCATTCATTCATTTTCTTTTTGGCTTAGTCCCTTTATTAATCTCGGGTCGCCACAGCGGAATGAACCGCCAACTTATCCAGCATATTTTTTACGCAGCGGATGCCCTTCCAGCTGCAACCCATCACTGGGAAACATCCATACACCCTCATTCACATACATACACTACGGACAATTTAGCCTACCCAATTCACCTATACCACATGTCTTTGGACTTGTGGGGGAAACCGGAGCACCCAGACTCCACACAGAAACGCCAACTGACCCAGCTGAGGCTTGAACCAGCGACCTTCTTGCTGTGGGGCGAACATGCTACCCACTGCGCCACCGTGCAGCCCAGATTTCAAAGTTACTTTGACTAAAAAAGTGTTGTGGAACAAAATTGTCAAAAGGAAGCATTTGACATCCAAAAAAATGAATAAAAAAACAAACCTAATTCAGTAAGTGATGTCTAGACCTTCTATTCCCCATACACCATTTGCTTTGCTAAAGTAAAGCAAATATTTACTTCTCCAGATTAAAAAATACATGGGCTCAATACCCCGAGCACTGAGGAGCCCTGGTCACGTTTCAGCAATACAGCAGTTGATATTAAGCAGTTCATTTAGACTTGCAAATCACATCTGCAGAGACACTTCAGTTGGTTACTAACCCTTGGCCCTTCTATGAATTATACAACCTGCAGTTTAATATTAAAAAAAGAGAGAGGGGGAAAAAAAGACTGAATTATAAAACACTCCAGCAAACTAAGGGACAGTCAAAAGGATAACTTGTGCATAATTTTACCAGTTCTTTCCCCTTAGTCTGAGATCTAATGGACATTTCCCTGTGCTCTGTTAAATATGGAATATGCATATCTCATAAATGAATTCTCTGCAGCACTTACTGAGCCCGCTTCCACACTCAGGTTAACAAAAGTTATGATTGGTGTGCAACTCTTTCCTAAGGCAAATGTCAATGTCAATATGAGCAGCTCAACTCTTATTATATGGAGATTTGTGTGGTATGATGCCAGCTTGTGCAATATTGTGGAGTTTGTAAAGTGGTTTTTTGTGTGTGTGTGTGTGTGTGTGGCTAATTTATTGGGTCAGTGAATTTGCATAAAAGTCAACTGAAACCAGATCAATTGGAAAATAATTTACTGCAATTAGTTATTTAAAAACAAGTGTTAAATAACACATTTAGCCATGCTCCCTTGCGTTTTAGTCAATGCACCTTGTGAAAGATACTATATATGAAGTTATATATGAATATAGAAAATAAATTCAACACAGGCTCATTCTGAAAATGTAGCGCAACGTTTCTGGAAACTGCAAATTATGTAGCCAGAGGTACGTATGGCTGCATTTCATTTTTTAAACGAACGCTACGGGGCGGTATGACGCCATACCTTTTCGCGCTTACCGGCTGACCGCTTACCTCCATATGGACGGCTTTCCTGCTGTAACCAGTTTATCCCGTTAGCTCGCCATGTACGTCGACGGACTTGAGACACAGAGAGGAGTTGATCACGACGACGGGGTTCGAGTCCGGTGAAGAACGATTCCAGAAAGCAGGTAAGACCAAAAAAGAATCCAAGAAATAAAATAAACAAGTATATAACAGGGTACGAATGTGGTAAAATGTGGTAAAAATCAGACGAGGGCTTTTCTTTTTCTGGATTGCTTTTTAAAATTGTTGGTTGGGTTTAGGGAAGGTTTAGGGAAGTGGGTGGGCGGGTCAATCAATAAAATTGGTTGGGTTTTGGAAAGGAGGAGGGTGGGTCAGTCGATTGGTCAGTCAGTCAGTCATTCAGTCAGGCAAACAGTCAGTCAACAGCGGCCTCTGGTTTACCCGAGAACAGCAGGCGCGAATGGCACTCACAAGAGAAATTTGAGATGTCAAAATGCGTACACAGCGGTCTCTTGTGCAAAAAAAAAACGTACCTCCTGGGACATTTTTCAAGGTCTCCAGAAACGTATATAGAGGTACATTTTCAGAATGAGCCTGGGTTGAAATAATTAGCAATTTGTTACACTCAAAAATGAATGATTAAGATTAAGTTTATCATTGTTTGTAACCTTTTGATTTTAATTTGTCAGTTTTTTTTTAAAATGTTTGTTGTCAGATTCCTTAGAAACAATCTAAATCTGTTCAAATTCAATACTATTAGATTTAATCAGTTAAAGATATGAAAATGGTATAAATTGGATTGACTAAATCTTGTTCAACAAATATTGATCACAAATTGTTAAATTAGTGTTAAAATAAAATAGCTAAATAGAAATAGAGGATTTTTTTTTCTTCGATTTTTACTAAATTTTTTCACTTTTATTTTCACGAATTTGACACGTTCACTTTATTTTACTAGTGAACAATTAAAACAAATAAAACAACTGGGAAAAGGTGTGAAAATAATATGAATAGCAAATAAAATAATGAAAAATAATAGTGAGAAAAAAAAGGATTAAAAAAAAAGTTAACAAATAAAATAAACTGAAAACTAAAAGTAGAAATACAATTAAAGTAAAAAAAGTATAAAAGTTAAAAGAGATAGAATAAAATAAATTAAAATAAAAGTGAAGTTAACAAGAAAAGAAAATAAGTGAATAATTAAAGAAAAAGTTTGAAAATTGAAAAGCGAGAAAAATTGAAGGAAAATTGTGAAATAAATAAAAATAAAATAGCATGGGGATAAAGATAATATGAAATAAGTAAATATAGAATATATTTTTTAAAAAGTTGAAAAACTGAAAACAGTAAACAGAAATGTACAAAAAAAAACACTGAAGAGATAATACATACAAAAAAAAAATTATAATAAAAAAAATATATATATATATATATAGGGGGGCGACGCGGTGGCGCAGTGGGTAGCACGTTCGCCTCACAGCAAAGGTCGCTGGTTCGAGCCTCGGCTGGGTCAGTTGGCATTTCTGTGTGGAGTTTGCATGTTCTCCCCGTGTTCGCGTGGGTTTCCTCCGGGTGCTCCGGTTTCCCCCACAAGTCCAAAGACATGCGCTATAGGTGAATTGGGTAAGCTAAAATTGTCCATAGTGTATGTGTGTGAATGAGTGTGTATGAATGTTTCCCAGTGATGGATTGCAGCTGGAAGGGCATCCGCTGCGTAAAACGTATGCTGGATAAGTTGTCGGTTCATTCCGCTGTGGCGACCCCAGATTAATAAAGGGACTAAGCCGAAAAGAGAATGAATGAATGAATGAATGAATGAATGAATGTATATATATATATATATATATATATATATATATATATATATAGCAGGGAAAATAAGTATTGATTAGGTGCAGTTGATCCCCAGATGTTAGTAACAATTAAATAACTCCATATATGCAAAGAAAACAAATCTAACTAGTTTACAAATTAAGTTATGCGTAATAAAATGAAATGATACAAAGAAGAAGTATTGAACACATGAAGAAAGGGAGGTGTAGAAAGGCAGTTAAAGCCCAGACAGCAGCTGAAATCTCTTAGTAGTTCTTCAGCAACACTCTGCCCTTCGTCATTGTAAATTAGTATTAGCTGCTTCAGTCCAACATCTACTTTCCAGAATGATGAAGATGAAACCAGGGTGGACATTTCTGCAAGACAATGATCCAAAACACAGCCGAGGAATCTCTCAAATGCTTTCAGAGAAAGAAAATGAAGCTGTAGAATGGCCCAGCCAATCACCTGACTTGAATCCAATAGAAAGTACAAAATAAAGATCAGATTTGATAGACGAGACCCACAGAACCATCAAGATTTTTACACTTTGTTGAAGTCTGTGAAAAATCCACACCTGAGCAATTCATGTGAATTCATTCTCCATATGAGAGCCGTCTTTAAGCTGCCATCACCAAAAAAGCCTTTTATATAAAGTATAAAATATGTTTCAGTAGTTCAGCACTTTCTCCTAGTGTCATTTCATTGTTATTACACATTACTAATTTTTCTGATTTTTTGTTTTGTTTTGTTTATTTTTATGCTTGGGATTTTACCAAAACCTGGTTCACACATCTCCTTTAGAAATATTATTCCCAGGAAAAAACATGACGTGTTCAATACTTATTTTCCCTGCTGTATATCAGTGCTAAACCCCAATTCTGAACTTTCAGGTTTTTTGGCCACCCATATTAAATACAACACCACTATATCTAAATTAATCCTAATCAAAAGCAGCCCAAACTGTCATCCCAGATGAAGCAACTGAGTGACATTGTGCAGATTTCAGGAACTAAAGGAACAGTCACTGGATTCTCTAAACCTCTGCATTCTTTTTGCTAGTCAGCTGCAAGTAAAAATCAAGAAACATTTGAACCCATTTTTCCGACCCTTTTTCTCCCTCAGCAAGCAGCACAATGAGATCTGAAGATGCTGGATATCAGTTCTCCTTCTCCCTCATCAGTTCTTCCGCCTTCCTCTGAACACCCACCATAGCCCTTCCTTCATTATTATTTCAAGAAGATGTCTCAGCATCAAAAGCCTCTCCAGCGGAAGAAACTGTCAACCAAAACACTCTTTCTGAAGCAACACCATCAAATGAACTGTTAAAATTACAATTATATTAAGAAACGTTGATATTATTAGTTTAAATTAAAGCCTCCAGGGACCATCCAAATTCTCTTTTCTATCTAACGAAAGAGGAACTGAAGAGAGCAAGGGCTTTCAAGCTCCACAAATGATCAAAAACACAGTAAATGCACCAAATTGTGTGGAACTCTAAATTCCAGTTATTATTTTAAAACAGTCATCCGTACATCTTCAATTTCAATCAGGACATATGAAAAAGCAATTACGTTTGGCATCAATGATCTCAAACCTGCTGTGACACATCCTGCCCTGCGCTATTTAAATATTGTATCAACACTGAGCCAACGATGACAATTGTTTTTTTTCTTTAAGAACAGGAGGAGTATGCGAGAAATAATAGCCATTAATACTCCTCTGCTGGTTGCATTCATTTCATACACACTAACCGATATAAATTTGTCAGTCTGTTGAATGCAATTTGCCTGAGGAAATGTAATTTCCCCTGAGAGACATCAATGCTGTATATTGGAGTGGGCTGTTAGCATATATGAGCAAACTGGGGTTCGGTGCGTGCAACATATGGCTCGACGCAATATCGCATCTCCGCTACGGTGTCAATGTTTTACGGTAATGTCATAAACATGTCACTTAACATTCATCCGAAGACTTCAGCATGCTAACAGATATGAAGCATGTGGATCTTTTCACATTCCATCCGCAAGTCTCTGCAGAATTTCATCAAAACTAATCCAAGCTGAGAGAGGTGCAACAGTTTATTTAATAAATCTGAAACGTTTTCTTATTGAAACCTAAATGCTTAGAAATAGTGCTATCTGGATTTTTTTGAGTATGTAAATTAGCTAAATAAGGTCTGGTTAACCAAATTTTAATTGCAAAAACAAACAAAAAATCATCAGGAACACAGTAAAATTGAACAGTAAAGTTCATCAAATGAAATGAGTTCCTTTCGGTCAAATATTGATTTCGGATATTGACAAAGTCCGAGTAACAAAGTCGAGAAACGGGGGGTGGGGCTGGGTGCAGATTTGTGGTGTTAGTAAACTGTACCAGGGACCAGGTTTTGCAGCGGCGATCGGATACTATACCAAAGTTGACAGGAGGGTGGCGGGAGATGGGTGTGAAATACGGGAGACTCCTGGGAAAATCAGGAGTGTTGGCAGGTATGCTTCAATGTTGTGCTATTATGGGATTTACAGAAGATTGTGTTATGTTGTAATTTGTAGGGTTCGAAAGAGTAAAGCCTGTGATTTGGTTGAGGATAAACTGAAAAAAATAAACTTAAAAACTGTATACAGTGCATGTATTTGTAACTAGAATCATGCAAGTACAGTCTCCCTGACAAATACTTCATAATCATAATGATTCATAACATTGAGGTGAGTAGTGTGTGGCCAGGAAAACGAGTGTTAGTGTGAGTAATACAAAGTAAAAATGTAAAACTCTACTAACGCAGATTACAAATTATTAAAATCATTGAGTTGGATTAGACTATTAGAATCTCATTAGAAACTGACCAAAAAGGGTTTCGATAACTTTCCTATTTAAAGCTTAAATCTTCTGTAGTTGCATTGTGTACTTAGACCAACAGAAAATTAGATATTGCTATTTTTTAGGCCGATATGGCTAGGAACTATCCTCTCATTCTGGCGTAATAATCAAGGAAATGTGCTGCCGTCCCATGGCTGCAGCAGGCACAATGATATGCACTAAAATGATATTTTCATGCTTTAATATTAGTTAGATAATTAGTTAGTTAGTTATTTAGTTAGCTAGCATGTTAGTTAGTTTTAGTTAGTTAGTTAGCATGTTAGTTTTGGTTAGTTAGTTAGCTAGCATGTTAGCTAGTACGAATGCTAATTGTAAGCTTTTTCTTTCATTTGCACCAAAAAAAAAAAAAAAAAAAAAAAAAAAAAACTTATGCAACCTGGTTTAGATTATTTTTTGTACAAATGTTGCAACTTGCGGTACATTTTGTCCATCTGCTTTAAATTCTTGATTGAAAATAAAAAGAAAAGTTTGTTGTTAGATGTTGTTGTTGTTGTTGGTTTTTGGGTTTTTTTATATAACAAAAGGCTTTTTATTCATTTATTCATTTTCTTTTCGGCTTAGTCCCTTTATTAATCTGGGGTCGCCACAGCGGAATGAACCGCCAACTTATCCAGCATATGTTTTTACACAGTGAATACCCTTCCAGCTGCAACCCATCACTGGGAAACACCCATACACTCCCATTCACACACATATACACTACGGACAATTTAGCTTAGCCAATTCACCTATACCACATGTCTTTGGACTTGTGGGGGAAACCGGAGCACCCGGAGGAAACCCACGCAAACACGGGAAGAACATGCAAACTCCACACAGAAATGCCAACTGACACAGCCGAGGCTCGAACCAACCTTCTTGCTGTGAGGCGACAGCGATACCCACTGCGCCACCGCGCTGCCCTCAAAAGGTTTTTTATTTGTAGGTTATTGTATTGGCAAGCTCATAAGTTTTGTATACGGTTTATGCTTAAATTATTAAAAAGCCCAGGCAGGCAGCTGTTATTTTACAAAACATTCATAAAAGTTTGCTGGTCTCAACACAGCTCATGTTATGTGTGCACTTAAGAATTTAAGTTTATATTTGAACCATCTATTATATCGTTATGGCTTGCTATTTCTTTTTTTAAATGTACAACGATCTTACAAATAACATAATTAGTCAACCCTGAAATTATTTCCCCCTTGTATATACTTAATAAATCTTTGCAAGAAATGATCTCCTTCCTAAATTATGTATAGGAAATATATATGTATAATTTTAAATGTACAAAGTTATTTTATACGGTGTGAGATACATGGTGAACATAAATATATGTTCCATTTTCTATGTAATATTTGTTTGACATAAGGTGTACTATAATATATATGTGTGTTTGTGTATGAAAATGATAATACAAAAACCAAACAAGAATGATTTATGAGCAAAAACATCAAAGTTTGATGACTATTACTGCATTTCTTTCTGTCTCTATTCTGTCATTTAGCATATGCTCTCGTCCTTGTCATTATTTTATGATCATATAGCAACATTAAAGTCAGTTTGCTGTAACATGATTGATTTATGATGTTGTTTGCTGCGTGCTCGGGTCGGACAGCAGATCATTCTAGGAATTTCTCTTCACTTCTTGTAACACACAGGGACAGTGACGTTGAAGGGGCATTTTTTGATATGCTCTTTCTTTTGAAACTTTAATGAGCGATGTGACTTCACGCCGCATTCTTGCTCTAGGATTACTGGATGAATATAAATGAGATATACTTATATTTGTTATAAAAACTGCTAAAACTTTGTCTGTTTCTCCCTTAATGAAAACAAGATCGATCTGCCATCAGGGTCAATTTGACTTAAAACTATTCAGATGACACTAAATAATAATAAATAACTCTGAAATCAATTTAGTAAACAGAACCGCTGCGATTCTACGACCATTTCAGTGACATAAGTAGATTAATTTATGTCATTTTGAATCATTATTTTTTTGTGTGTATTCTTCTAAGTTAGTGATTTTTTTTGGTAACGACATCAAATGCTGCCGAGACAGTAGAAGAATGAACAAATATTAGCAATAAAAATGCATACCGACCTTTTGTAAATTGTATATTTGATATCAATTGTATTATCAGCTCAATTAAAAATTGTATCACTTTACAACAGGTTTCCAATTGTTAATATTATTTGGCTTAGTCCCTTTATTAATCAGGGGTCGCCAGAGCGGAATGAACTGCCAACTTATCCAGCATATGTTTTACACAGCGGATGACCTTCCAGCTGCAACCCAGTGCTGGGAAACATCCATACACACTCATCCACACACATACACTACGGCCAATTTAGTTTATTCAGTTCACCTATAGCACATGTCTTTGGACTGTGGGGGAAACCGAAGCACCCGGAGGAAACCCATGCGAACAATGGGAGAACATGCAAACTCCACACAGAAATGCAAACTGACCCAGTCGGGACTCGAACAAACGACCTTCTTGCTGTGAGGCGATAGTGCTAACAACTGAGCCACTGTGCCGCCCCTTTGTTAATATTAGTTTACTACAAATACTTCTGAAACATTCATTAATGTAGTGAAATTAATATCAACATTTATTAAAGCATTATTAAACATAGAAGTTGTATGTTAATATTAAAGTTGAAAAATAAAGTTTAAAATGAGAGTTTAAAATATTAATTAGAATACTATTTGGAGTGTGAAGGGTTTGATTCGTTTGGTTGAATGACCAATTTGGTTGATTGGTTATTTCAAGAAATAATATATGTTTTAAAAAGTCAAAAATCGTTGCATCTACACCATGGTATTAAAGATTTGGCTCTCTTTTTTTTCCTTTCACACTTTTTTGGCTTTATAAGGCAGCTTTATGCAATATTATGAAAAACAATGTAAATGCACATAAAAGAATAGAGGTGTGAACCTACACTGGTCTAACGGTTCGGTTACGATTATCATGCCATCGATTTGGTTCAATTCGATATCTTGGTGCATCACGGTGCATTGAAGATGTTTTCTTTACACAATTTTATATTTTACTTCACAGCACAACAATTCTTGTATTAAAATGTATATATTTATATATTATTTGTAATACAATTTTGTGCTTTAATACAAGCAGTCAGATAAATGACCTGTACCTTTAAAAACTACATGTACAAGTACATGCATAGAACAACATGAGAATTTATAGCAAATAAACAAATGTAAATATCCCTCTCGCTTTCTGAGCGTTGTCGAGCGAGTTTTTACACCCTTATGATTGGTCACGCGCTCAACAAAAAGGTCTGCGATTGGCTCTAACGCTCTGGCGCTATTGACTGATGAGTGAAGATGATAAACAGCAGCAGCGATCACAGCTGATCCATGATAGACGAGGAGGAGAAAACTCACTCTGCAGACATGCTCGTGACTGGCTCCACAAGTATCGCTGTAACAGCAGAGAGAAGAGGAAAAAGTTACCTCACACCACCAGGTCAAATGTCCACAGTGAGAGAGAGAGACAGAAATTGAGTTTGCTTTCATTTTCTCCATAGCAGTGAAATAGGGGCTTCTGCTGTAACTTCAGTGTCAATGAAAGACTGTCCAGCAAACACACATGCAGTGAATTGTGCAGAGTTTCAGCATTTTAATGACTCGCGCTCACCTCCCTCGCCATAGTAAGCTACAGCCATATAACGCATATGAGAAATGACGTCAGTACCAAATTGTCCGCGTCTGCATCGCGGTGCATCGAAGAAACAATTAATTTTGACACCCCTATAAAATAATACAAATTTAAGTATAAACAAATACAAAATGCAGGGATCCATGTTTATGTTGTTTGTCACAAAACTGCATAAAGCTGCAAATTTTAGTTGTTGTTTGTTCATTTACAGATACAAATATCTGTAATAGTGGAGTAAGTGTGCGTGACATATTCGATTTTTTAACATTTTCAGGTCATTTTAACAAAACCGTGATAATATTGATAACAGTGATAACTTTGGTCACTATAATCATGATACAAAACTTTCATACCGTTACATTTCTATAATAGAGATAAAATTATGAGTGAAGCAGCATCAAAAACATCTGACCATCTTTACAAATCGGTAACACTTTACAATAAGGTTGTATTAGTTTATGCATTTACTAACATGAACAAACAATGAACAATACATTTGTTACAGTATTTGTTCATGTTAGTAACGTTAGTTAATGAAAATACAGTTGTTCATTGTTAGTGCATGTTAACTCACGGTGGATTAATGTTAACAAGCAGGAATTTGGGATGTTAATAATGCATTAGTAAATGTTAAACTATGATTAATAAATGCTGTACAAGTATTGTTCATAATTAGTTCATGTTAGTACATACATTAACTAATGAAACCTTATTGTAAAGTGTGACCATGAGTTCATGTGACAAATGTCTCTATATCTACCAATATACATATTATACAATCTATAAACTTTACCATAAAACCAAAACCTAACCACCATGAAATCTGAATTTTAAACCATTCTCTACATTCCCTACAAAGACTTCAATAGCAGCACAAAGTCTTAAGCAATCCACAATAAACAAATTGTTCATAATTATTCAGTTGGCCAGACCACTTCATTGAATATGTATTACACATACAGTATAGATACCACTTTGTTGAAGGTACACTATATGTTCTATAACTGCAGGTTAACTGTATATGCTTCACCGTTGTAGTTTCAATCGCATCCTCCACACCCTAAGGGCTCATTTACGCCGAACGTGTCCTTGTTTCTAAAACCATCAAGACACAGCATTCAGGAATGGTTTAAAAAAAGCATTAGTGTATCCAGACAGTCACTGACCACCTGTAAACAGAAACTTGCAACGGTTTCCCCGCCTCTGAGCTATTTTGATTGGTCAACTGCTTTGGTACTAACAGTAATGAGCAACTCTTCTGTAAAAGTTAAAGTTCTTTTAACTTCAAACAACATCTAAAAAACGCTCAAGTGAGCGGCACTTCAAAAGATGCATGATGTGAGTGTAATATGGGTCACACACGTCCATTAAACACATTACATTAAAAAAATTAAATTGGAAAAGTAGCGTATTGGAAAGGAAAACGCATTCAATGAGAACTTTGTGATTTTTTGATTGTAATTTAATAATGTGCACATTTTGTGAAGCTGCTTTGCAATGATAATAATTGTTAAAAGTGTTATATAAATAAACATGAATTGAACATCCATGTTAAAATAATATTTTCAGTGTGGTCTCAGACTTTTAGACCCCAGCATTGGTGCATCTTCTAGAAGCCGACTGCTGCGAGGCATGAATGTGATGAACTACAAAGAGATGAAGAGCGATACAGTGAAAGAAAGAGAGAGTGAAAATGACCACAGGGGACGTTCTGGCTGAGAGAAGAGATCATCATCATGTTGATCACTGGCACACGGCAGGGGAGAAAAGTGTGGCAAAGATGACACACGAGTACAGAGGCCAAAGCCTGGGTTTTTTTCACCGTATGTGAAAGGAAAAAAACACCTCAGAAAAAAAGAAAGTGAAAGCAGGAGAGAGAGAAGAACAGAGGGCGCTATTGATTTCAGATAGCACCCAGCGCCTGAGCAAGCGGCTTAGATCCAGATAGACGCCATCATTAATGTCAGCCTAAAGTTCACACGGATCAATTTCAAGACTAAATAAAAACTAAAGGTAATCTCTCTCAGTGCCCCACTGAACACCATCAACCCCCAGCTAGAAGGGCTCCATCAAGGTTACCTTTTATAAACGGTGCCCACAAGCGTACACTGAAAATATAAAGAATTCAATACGCACGGCAAGAGTGATGGTGAGGTTTTCAGGAGGCTTTTGGCCATTTATTTTGGTATTAGTACAGCGCCAATGTCAAAATAGAGGTTTAAAGTCACATGATCACTCTGAGGTTGCAGGTTCGGTTTCAGTATTCAGGTGATTTTCTTGTACTACACTGAGCTTTATTGAATAAAAGTTTTGAATAGGCAATATACTTACTTTGATTATTGGTGCTGAGCATGTACAGAGTAGCAACAGATCTATGGCCCCAAGACCAAACAGATCAACATTGCCATGTGCATATTAATTACTATTCTAAATCTCTCTGAAAGTTGTCAGGAGAGAACTAATGGAACCTTACTGTAAATTGTTACCTTAAGCCAGGGGTGTCAAACTCAGTTTAGATCCAACCCTGCTTCAACACACTTACGTGTTGGTTTCAAACAAGCCTGAAGGACTCAATTAGTCTGATCAGGTGTGTTTAATTAGGGTTGGAACTAAACTGTGCAAAGCTACGGCCCTCCAGAAACTGACTTTGATACCTGTGCCTTAAGCAAAACAAAATGAATTAAAAGTTAACTACTTCACCATTTACAGTGACAGACACAGTGGTTTCTATTTAGTAAACCTGATTTTAAGGGACCGTTTTCTAGGAATTATCAATACTTGGTATTAATGGTATCCTGCCACAGTTTCATAATGAGCCAAAAATATGTTTTACATATATCATTATAACATAAGTCATCATGAAATTGCCTTATATAAGGATGTGTTTTTAAAATATGTATTTAAGGGTGTATTCACACCAGTAAAGTCTGTTAGCTCACTTTGGTCTGGACCAAATAATTTATTTAGTATGGTTTACTTAAACACTGCCCTTTCACAAGTGAACCAGAAATTGTTAACAAAACCACACGTGTGCTAAAGCCAGCTATTTATTGGACAGTAATGCTTGCGCTCCTGTAGTGTAGTGTCTGCTGTGCAACTATCAGCTGTGTGTTTGAAGAACCACCACTGACACACTGAGGTCGTATAATGTGTATTATACATGCACATTTCAGTAATAACGGTAGATTAGTTAACTCAGACAAACATTTAACAGACAAACACTGCAATGTCTTTTCTTTTATCCATAAATAAAAGTTGTATCAGAGTTAAAGCTGGGCATTGACTGGGTTTTTAAGTGGTGGTTCATTGGGGCTGAAGGTTCCTTAGCAACGGCAGACGCCATGGGTGCACAAATGAAACTACGGGATCCTAATAAATTAAAAGGCAAAGGGTTTCTGCAAATGTGTCAAATCAAGGTCAGATCATATTCACACCATTAATAAACCATAGCAGATTTGGTAGTGAATGGAGACCACCTCCTCAGCTGGGCCTCAGTCTATTTGTTTGTTGTGCAACAGAGAGCAATTGCTGTATTCATACATCATACAAAAGGTCTGCACAAAAGGGGAAACGAACTTGAGTTCAATTTAATTAGGCCAAACAAAACAGGTGTGAATACACACTTAGTATCTATCAAACTAACTGAAGTCAAAAGCATGATATGACTCACTTGTCAAACTGTAAATGGATTTGATTAATTAAATGACTATACACTCTGTTGTGTCACATTTAAAAAGAAAACATACATTTTTGTTCATTTTGTTCAGTGGTTCAGTTTAAAGTGACTGCTGCAAACTCAATCTGGGTATTTACGTACACAGTATTGTCTTCATTTTCAAAATAACAGTGGACAAAACTTCACAAAATTTGTAATGAAGCATGTTTGTAAGCCTGTCTTCACAGGAACTGCTGTTTGCTCTTTACAATATACATGCTACCCCTGGGGGACATTATAAGAAGACACGG
>CAIGQV010019186.1:11319111-11331641 GCA_903798115.1 Danio jaintianensis | reverse complement strand
AAGGAAAGTGTTTCCTCATCTAACAGAGTAAGATCTGAGATGGTGGGTGAATGCCTGGGTTGAATTTGGATACTGTAGTGATTTCGGAGCATCTAAGGAAGGCGAAAAAGGAAAGATTAAACATGGCATCGAGGGTACGGTCTGTATTTGTGGATGTGTAGCCTTTGCAGAGAGTGGCGATGCATTTGGAGAGGATGTTTTGAGTGATGGGTAGCCTGGAGTCTGGAGAGGAGGGATGGGCTTTCTGGATACCTTTGATAAGGAGGCAAGTTTGGGAGTTAGAATAGATTTTGATGGGGAGCCGTGAATTAATTTATGGAAGAAATTAATCCCACTTAGGTAGCTTTTAATAGAGCTGGCTTGAATATTTTTGGAAGTGTGTAGATGGGTGATGAAGGATGTAATGGTGAGCAGGGAAAAATTGGGAAAAGGTGTGTTGTACAGGGTGTGGAAATATTTGAAAGAATTCCATGCTGAGAGGTATGATTGTAGGGTTCTAGGGGCTACGGCTTGTAAAATGAGGGAAATAGATGTTTGGTGTAGGTTGTGCATGGGGTGATTTACGGAAATATCATCTCTGAATATGGAGGGATGGGCGTAGGATGAGGATCCGCTTCTGGTGCCAATTGCTAAAATCTCTGATAGGATGAGGTTTTTTGCTGTATTTGAAACTGGGGGTGGTTCCAGGGCTGGAGCGTTGTGTGGCATGGGGAAATTGTGTAGGGACAGTGGAGTATTGGGCTGGATCTGTGCTAGAAGTGTGAATGAGTGTTTGGTGAAGGGAGGAAGGGGGAATATAAGAGGGGATGCTAGCGGGTGGAAAGGAGGTGGGGAGAGGATAAGTAATAGGGTTAGAGCTGATGGTAGGCTGAAGAATATGTGTTGATGTATGGGGGGGGTTAATGGGAATGGGAATCTGGGCATGGGTATGGCTAATAGGAGTGGTGTGTAGAGGGGGGCTGGGAGTAGATCGTGTATGAGGAGCTGGGGGCCAAGTGAGAGGGGGTAATAAGGGGTTGTCCAGTGTGAAATGTGGAAGGGTTATTGTCCGGGAGAGTCTCTGTATTTTGTCTTGATGTTGAAGCTGATGAGTTCCTGTTTCCTAGGATGCGTAATCTTGATGATTTCTGGCTGGGTGCTGTGTTTTTCTTGGAAGCTGTTTTGGATAATTCAGGCTGAGAAAGGGACTGGGACCTCGGTTTCTATTTCTCCTCTTGTCGAGGCTGTGTGGCGTTGTACCACTGCTGGCATGTCCGGGAGAGCGGAGCTCTGGCTGGTAGTCTTACCGATGTTGTTGTTGTTGTTGCTGTTGTTGGTGTCCATTTCAAATGCTTGAAAGGCTGAGTAGTTTCGCTTAAAAAGGCTGAGTAGCTTCGAGCTTGTGGTCTTCCGAAATGAAGATAGATCGGTAGAGGAAATCGGTTCATTTATTGTAAGCTTGAATCAATCTGATTGGATTAATACTGATTACGGATGAGTAGCCAGTCGTGCTCAATCATATCACTTGCTCCTCTCGAAATTAGTTTGTGAAACTTCACTTATTGCAATATATTTTGGTGCAATATATCGTACAACAAAAAATAGATATCGTAACAGGACTACAAAATTGTGATCACTATAGAAATATTAAAAATGGAGGCTTTTACACCACATCAATGATTCACTTAAAACAAAAGCCAAAAAAAAAAAAATTATAACACTATTCATTGTTCATAAAATCTTGATTGTGTGAATTCAGGTTTGCGAATGAACATTAATATCCCACAAAAACACTAAAAAAATAAAAATAAAAATGAATTGAAGCAGCAAGGGCAATAACTTGAATTTAATTAATTTGTCATTGTTAAGGTTATCAAGGCCCTCAAAACTCAGACTCACTCTTCTCAGGTTATTATTTGCTGAGGTGGAAAACACACCATGGCGATTTTTTTTCTTTTCTTTTTTTTTTTTTTCTTTTAGTCCAAAGCCAACTATTTGTGCATGTCAGCTCAGTGAGCTGAGAATCCAACTTGGCAGCCCTAAAATTTTACTTTATTTACAAGCAGCCTTTCCCCGGCAGCCAAATAAAGGTTCAATTTCACAGAAAAGGCAAAGTGCCAAATACGGCAAGACTGTCATACATCAGCACGGATCTCCATCAGACATCGTGAAGCCACAGACAGACAAGATCAAAAAGATCAAGAGATGGAAGCATTAACCACCTCTCTGATCAAATATACTGTCCAAAAAACAAAATGAAAGTGAAAATTCTGAAATTGTTTTAGTCTCTGTCACTGGAGTGACAATCAATCAGAACCAGAGCCAAACAGTTTTTTTTTTTTTTTGTGAAACACCAAAAAGCCATCTGACACATACAGTACAAACTTCAGCAACAAACTTCTTGAGATCACCATTTGATCCTCTGACCAGAACAAAAATGGACTGAATTGAAGCCTCGGATGAAAATCTAAGAAATAATAGGAGGGATTCAGCCACATTACAAGTCACTTCCTTTGCATGAACAAAATAAATTTCCACTGTCCAGAAATACTCTTGAAAATTACATTAATTTAACCAGAAAGGCACATTAGTATTGCAATCTCTAGGACTGACGTCATTGTCAAATTCTCTGAAATTGTGATAATTTCAGAACACTACCCCTCCATCCTTACAGCACATTCCCATACTAATAGTGCAGATGTAGAAAAACACTTATTTTGGCCCACAATAAAAATGTAGTTATCACTTACTCACCGTTGTGACGTTCCAAACTCACACTGCTAGCCTTTTTCTCTGGAAAACAAATAAATAAACAGAGTTTATTGGGATCAGGTTCCATATTTTAATGGATGTTCACTAAATAGCCCTCGTCTATATACTTCACGCAAAGCTATGGTATTTTAACTGCTTTTTAGCATTATTTTTAGCTTTATGAAATGTGCTCAATGGAGTCCCTGTTTATGTCTTTTTATTTATGGTTATTAGATCGATAACTTTGAGAATACCTGCTCAGTTTCAAAAGAGGCATTCACCAAAAAAAATAAATAAATAAATAAATAAAAATAAAAAGTTCCTACCCTATAGATTATATTTCATGCCTCCATCATGCTATTTTCATCCACTCTTCAGCTATATTGTTTTATTTATTTATTTTTTGTTCTAAGGAGTACTTACAGCTTTGTGTGTCTGCTTGTAATAACAGTGTGACTTATATTATTTCATGACTGTGACAGTTTCTCTGAAATAAAAGGCACCCATTTCTCTCTATTAAAGAAAATGTAGGTTTCACCTCCCTTATCTCTCAAGATATTTTTTTTCCTCGCTTAAGTTTTCTTTTTCAACATTTTGCAGGCTAAACCCTGCGTTTTCTGACAACTTACACAAGCAAAAGAAGAAACGTGTCAGTGCATGAGTTTGCCTTGCAGATTAAGACGAAAAATAAATGCATCCAGATACGATTTAAAACAGCTCGTAGTTCATGACCTTCATTTTCTTGTTTAGAATGATAAATATTTTGATTACTCTTTCTGTTGTAGTCATTTTTGCATGAGGGCAGTAGAAGAGTAGCTATAGGCCATGGGTTCTCAAAGTGTCAATTCAAAGGTCCAAATATGAATTTTCATCAAGGTCAAAGTTCCAGAAAGAAATGGTTAATGAAACTTGATTTTAACAAACATGCACGTACATAAATCAACCATATCACGTCGCAGAAACAGAAACCATTTCTAAAATACACATTTCGGCATCGCTGTAGCTGATGGTTAGGACAAAAACTCATTTTAACATACTTTTAGATCAGCATCTTTAACTGAAGTTCATTCGCATAGCACTTGGTGAGATTTTCTAGATTTTCTTAATGGGTGGCAATGATTATCCAGTCGCATGTAGCTCTATTATATTTGTGTTTTTGTGTCAAGCTGCTCGTGGATAATTGATCTGCTCGATGGATTACGACTGAATCGCGATTCGAATTAGGCGGAAAAATCAGCTCAGGTAATCATTTCAGCATAGGCTACATACTATATTGCTTCATTGGACTTAAAAGGGTCATTTAATAGGCTATTTTCACTATATTTCACTGCTATTATTACAGTAGACCCATTCTGCATCTACACATTTTATTATCAATATAAACCATTATTATAATCCAAAAGTAATCTTTAAAATAATATCTTAAAATAAGCATTTCACCACAAATAAATTGATTGATTTCTTTGAACATTTGAACTGCAAAATCGCATCTGTTGAGTACAGCATTCTTGTTTTGAACAAGCCTAATAGCCTACTTTGAACATGTACTGTAGCTTGAACACAATCTGGTCAGTGAAAAGAAATTTTTATAATTTTTATTTTTTATGAAAAACTTTGTCTTTATATTATATATATTTTTTTATATTTTTCAAGGTCTTAGTCATTTGTGAAATTAAGTTTAAGTTAAAAATATTACTGATTAACATTAGTTAACACTTTCATATATACCAGTGTTATCATTGACTGTGGGGAGTCGATCTAAAGTGACTGAAACCCTCAGCAGGTTCTGTGATTTCTAGAGTATTGTATCTTCACTCATTTAAGAGTCCCTTAAGGGTTAGTTCACCCAAAAATGAACATTCTGCTAATAATTACTCACCCTCATCACTACTCATTACTCACCAATCGCCTGAGACCTTTGTTCATCTTCTGAACACAAATTAAGATAGTTTAGAGCTCTCTTATCCTCCATAGACAACAAGGGTCCAGAGAAGTTTAGGAACCAAAACATTGACAAAATAGTCCATGTGACTTCAGTAGTTTAACTGTAGTCTTATGAAGCTGAATGAAAAATGAGCACCCTGATCTGGGGTTCATTGATTTACTGACATTGGTGAACAAAGTCATTCGTAGAGTTTTTTTGCCACACAAAAGTGTTCTTGGAGCGTCGCATGATTACATTTGAACTACTGAAGTCACATGGAATGTGTTGGCAATGTTTTGACTCCTTTTCTGGACTCTGAATTTCTCTAGACACTTGCTGTCTATGGAGGATGAGAGTGCTCTCGGATTTCCTCTAAAAGATCTTAATTTGTGTTCAGAAGATAATCAAAGGCCTCAAGGGTTTGGAACGACATGAGGGTGAGTAATTAATCACAGATTTATTTATTTTTTTGGTTGAACTAACACTTTAAGTCCCCTCATTTAATCCTAAAAAAAGACATAATAATGCAGATGATCTCAATGGGCAATCAGTTCAACACTGCCACTGTAATTGCACACCAGTTCAGCACTATGTCATGATCGCATGACCTACTGTTGCAGTGTCAGATGCTCTACTTCACCGCCTTCCACAAACTCTCTCCACAGGCCTGTATGGGATACAGTGTTCGTCATATGCAGTATTCAGAATCTGGTCAAACACATTGGTCATCTGTAATGAGTACTGTGACACTCACTTGCCGTATAGGGAAATAAAGGAAACATACACATTTAACACAAACGTTCATCGACATGTTATGAATCTACAGGCCATGGGAATAATTACATCTCTGAATAATATGCCTACGATACATTGAAGTAGGGGGAAAAAACCCCCCACAATGGTCAGAAAAAGTATCTTCAAAAGAAACTCTTGAGACTCTTTGACCTAGTTATTTTTCTCTTCAGAGTAAAACACAAACACAGAGAGAGAAATAATACATGCATAAAGAAGGAACCCCTGTGGAGTAGAACTTCGTTCAAAATCAACACAGTCTGCGTAGCATAATAAGAAGTCCAAAAACAAATCTGTTGTGGCTGGGGTTGTTTCAAACAACGCAAAGAAAAAGACAACAAAACGTAAGTCAACGACACATCATATTGAAGATACCAAATATTAAAAGCCAAATAATGTTAACGTTTCCCTCCATAACACTAATGAAAACATCATTTGACGGAAAACGCGTTAAATAATGACAAAACTTACAAACTCCAATGAAAACATCTCTTTCATTTCAAGCACTTTAATAGCTCTCCTAGAGCACTTGTTCGACTTTCTCAATCAAAAAGATGAATAGACATGTTTAATTTGACGCCGCAGTTGTATTGTCTTTTTTTTTTCAGTGGGTTGGAAAGTTGGCAAGGAAATGGCGCGGCTCCTAATTTCATGATGTGATGGGATCTGCCTCCCTGCCACATGACTGACGAGCTCATCATGCGGATGGATAAGTGATGGTAAGTAAACTGTTTATAATGAAAAACTGTCGCAGAGTGATGCAATGCTATCGCTTTCTTTTCACAAGCACACAACAAAAGCCTCGGGAAGCCTCAGTGATGAATGGAGATGCCTTAATCAGTGACTAGACTGCAAAATCCACCATCAAATTAGCTCAGGATATCACTGGGAGATAGATAGAGAGAGCGACGAGGCGAAAAGTGAGATGGTGAGACAAAGATGAATGATATCCTTGAGGCGGGATGATAGAAACCCTCTCAGTATTTCATGTTTTCAGAAGTGTCGCCTTTGAGAGAGCAACTCGGCTTCCTTTTGCATCGTTATTAAGTTGCAGCCGGGGTGTTTTGCTGCCTGATGAAATCAGCATGGATGTGTGTAGAGGTTAAATTGCATTAGCATGCGGCTGCGCGGGGAACGGGGTACTTTGAAACAGGATGTGATCAGGCTTTGAAACGTTCAGATGTTCGCCGTGAATGTAAGCGCGGCGGCGGTGTAATCACAGAGGCAGCTCAGAAACCAACCGGGGAGCTGGAGTAGCCTACAGCTTTTTTTTTTTGTTTGAAGTGTTGAAACAGAAAGTATTTAATCTTATTCCAGCACTAAGTGGGCAGGCCTGGCTTTATAGCTGTCTTTACCTTCTTCGATTTCACGAATCCCGAAAGCTATGAAATAAAAATGGCTGGGGACTGGTATGAGTTCTGAAGCCGGTTCCAGGAGCTGAGCGCCGCTTAATGCGAGCAGTTGAAGCAGTTTGGCTTTAAGTAAGATGTCAGGCTGACTGCTTGACCAGGCCGCAGAGGGGAAGACTGTATTTCTCCAGCCTCTGAAAGTCACTGAGGTGAACACAGCCGAGAACGGGCTAGATGAAGTGTTGGATCACAAGCTGAACAGACCACGGTGCAGGAATTAAAGGGATAGTTCACACAACATTTTGTCATCATTTACTGACCCGTTTCAATGCAAAATTGAGTTTCATTTCACTGTAGAACACAAAAGATGATATTTTAAAGAGTACTGTTAATGTTGGCCATTGACTTCCTATGAAAAATCAGGAAAGTCAGTGCCATCTGCTTACCAACATTTTTTATAATATCTTGATACATATCTCCCAAAAATGTGATTATGTTATGTATTACTCACCCTCAATTTGGACTAAAATCCCTGAAACCATAATATGCGCTACACAACTTTATAAATGGACAGACAATTTAATCAAAAAGTATATTTTTGTTTTACTTTAATAATCCTTTCGCTATAGCAGAATTTGTGCTTCAAGCAATGTCTGGCTCTAAATGAGATTAGGAGAAATGCAGTTAAATAAAGATCAACAGAAACAATCATATTTAAGCAGTATAAATATTTAAAATAGTAATAAACAGTGCTTGATTTAAAGCACATATGCTTTCAGATAGTCTTATTCAAATTCCAAACCTTTATGAACACACACACACAAAAAAAGATATTTCGAAGAATGTTGTTAACCGTTAACCACTGAGATCCATAGTAGGAAAAAAATACTATAGAAGTCAATGGTTACAGGTTTTCAACATTCTTCAATATAACTTCATTTGTGTTGGCAAATATATATATAAAAAAATTAATAAATAAATTAATTAATTAATTAAAACAAAACTGTATTTATTTAATTCTCTACCTTTTCGTCATGTGCGTGTTCCTTTCTAAATTAAGTACACTGTTTTTATGCATGTATTGATGCACAGTACTGTAATAAATATAGTTGTTTTCAGAAATCAATCATTTTATCACTCAAAGATGCATAAAATCAAGCAAAAGTGAAAGCAACACATTTTAAATTATTCCAAAACATTATATCAAATACATTCTGTATTTAAACTTTACCATTAATCAAGGTTTCTCTAAATTATTGCATGGTTTCCAACAAATATTAACCATCACTGTATTAAACACACTAATATGAAACATTTATTGAGTAGCATGTATTGAACTCATTATGATTTCTAAAGGGTCGACACTGAAGTCTGTGGACTGCAGTAAATTCAGTCATTTTAAATGTTAATATATACATATAAACCAGTAAAACTATATAGTAAAACTGTTTTTCGACACTCCAGTACTCTACAATGGGTTTATTGGTAGACATATTGTATTTTTATTACAAATTTGAATACAAACTACTAGTTATCAGCACACTAAAGGTACAATGAATTCTTCCCCCTTTTCTTGGATTCTCTGAGGTGAGCAGAAACAATATATAACTAGACATATAATCTATAACTACATTTACCATATTGTATAGCTCATTTTTTTATATTATATAACTAATATTTTCTATATCTAAAGTTTTTCGATTTTATTTTATCTGTTATTTTATTCCATAATTTATTTCTTATTTATAATATTGTTTGTTGTTTTTTTTACCTTCTTTATTTTTTTTTTTTAAGTCAACGGGCAGACATAAGCATTTCACACTATGTTTGTGATCATACATTTTGAAATTTGAACTAACAAACAAAAACATCTGTCCACTGAATACAGAAAGACCTGGAATCAACCCACACGATGTAACTACAGGGTCAAGCTTTAAAAAGGAAAATTATCGAAATGCTTTTTTTATATATATTTTTTTAGCTGAATGCTAATGGTCTAATCTGATTCAATGATCTATGCTAAGTTAAGCTAAAAGTGCTCCCGCCAGACCCAGAGATTGGCTGAATGGATTCAAAAATTTAAAAAAATTAAAAAATTAATCTCTTTAACTCTAGGGGAGCCTATAACATTTTTTTTAAATAAATAATAATAAAAAAAAAATGGAGTATTTCTTTAAAAAGAAACACTTAATTTAAAGCAATTTCACTGTCTGAATTTGATTGCCCTCTCTCTCCCGAAAAACCCCCAAAACAGAACAAACAAAAAAAAAAAACCTCAGACATCAGCAACACTCAAAATGAAGCCAAACACTTAAATAACTGACAGGCAGAGAAGGCCTCAGTGTCTTCTGATTGGCCTAACAACAGTGCCCTGCGGCCAGATTCGTTTTTACTATTTACAAAGCCTTCAGCTGTCAGAGACCTGAGATATTTCAGGACGTCCATTTCAGTGACATCTGTCAAGTAAGAAACTGTCAAAATAAAAGAGCAGTTTCTGTAGTTAAAACTTAAAAGTAGAACATCGTCAGCTGTCAGCCCTCCAATAGACGGAGCTGACAATTACTTTGAAAACATCTTGTACACCGGATTCATTCTTAATCATAGTTGAGTGCTAGAATTGTCAATATTTATACAGATCTGACATGAGAATAGCAACTCGTTTTTGACAGTTTTGGCACATAATGAATTTTAAGACTAAGATTAACTTTTTTGTGAAGATTAAACCAAAAGTAATTGATGCTGAACAGATCCAAAATAATTCCCAAATAAACTTTGTCAGCTCTTTGTGCTTTGACTTAGTAATAACAATTATTGAAACTGTAAATATGAATTTTTTCCATTGTATTTTTGATGTTACAATCCAGATATTGTGTTAGCCTAATGGTGAATGAAACGCCTTTAATATACAGTAACTTAAATTGCTCATGTGCTCAAATAATAAAAGGGGCTTTCAAGCATCAAAACAATAACATTTTTCAATCTAGTTTCAGTTGTTGTTTTCTTTCCTCACAAGTGAGAGTAATAAAATCTTCAATATGAACAAAGGGTATTCCTAGATGACGAACGTGCATATAGAAATGATCTGACTGATGAAACACAAAGAGAATCAACACAGTAGGTTTACAGTATCATACCGTACCATTCTTATAATAGGGGCGGTACAGTGGCTCAGTGGTGAGCCCTGTCGCCTCACAGCTGGTTCAAGCCCTGGCTGGGCCAGTTGGCATTTCTGTGTGGAGTTTGCATGTTCTCCCCTTATTCGCATGGGTTTCCTCCGGGTGCTCCGGTTTCCCCCACAGTCCAAAGATATGCGCTATAGGCGAATTGGGTAAACAAAATTGGCCATAGTGTTTGAGTGTGTGTGTGTGTGTGAATGAGAGAGTGTATGGGTGTTTCCCAATACTGGGTTGCAGCTGCAAATGCATCCGCTGTGTAAAACATTTGCTGGAATAGTTGGCGGTTCTGTGGTAACCACTGATAAATAAGGGACTAAGCTGAAGGAAAATGAATGAATGAGTACTTTTAATAAATCAGTACATAAAAACTATGTTTGCCTCGTTTATGATAAGGCACATCAATTCACAGGAAAAAAAAAAAGATCATTACAAATACTTAACTGATAATGTAATGCAAGTTTGAAGCGAAAATGTTTTTACTATAATTTGTTGTGCCTTGATGCTGTGGTGGGAAAAAAACGGGTTTATAAATAAATATAGTTGTGTGATAAAAAAAAGAAAAGTGTGATTCATTCATTCATTTTCTTTTCGGCTTAGTCGCTTTATTAATCTGGGGTCGCCACAGTGGAATGAACCGCCAACTTATCCAGCATATGTTTTACACAGCGGATGCCCTACCAGCTGCAACCCATCACTGGGAAACATCCATAGACTCTCATTCACACTCATACACTATGGACAATTTTAATGGGTACAGATCAGAGTAAATGTATTGTTTGATTTTTACATTTTATTGTTAGACACGGTCGGTCGCCTGGTTTCTATTACAGATTTGTACAACATTTATACAGTAGCAATTAATATCTATTAACGTTAATTGACCTGAACCTCATTAAAAGTGTTGAAATGTCTTTCACATTATCCTAAAAAGGTCTTTACTTGAGATAAATGTTTTTCTGTTGAACTTTATATACTCATCAAAAATATATAAAACATAAATGTGACATGGTTTACAAAAAAAAAGAAGCTGTTTTTGGCTTTCATACTAATCATTTCTTGAACACCACATCAGCATATTAGAATGATTCTGAATGCATTGTTACCGTCACTTACTACAGTAAAACAAAATAACACACTACGTTATACACTTTCAACTCGCTAATTGTTCTGTCAAAGTCAGCAATACTACAAATGATAATAAAACAGGCTCATAAGAACAGTACTGGCCCTGTTTGCTCAGTTATATAATAATGATGCCATAATAGAGTTTCAAAAGCCCCAGTTAAAACTGTTGGCAACAATAGGCGATGAAGTCATTTACTGGTAGATTTGAAGTCATTCTGTTGAAATGAATAAAGAAGTTCGGCGGAGCTATCGCAGCCTCTTCAGAAACGCATTAGGAGGGAGTTCTTTCCATTTAAACCGTGATCACATTTCTCAAGCGGAGTGTCACAGCGGAAAAAAAAAAACAATGGCTTATTCCTACAGAAGCATCTCGCTTTGTACTCATCAGCTTCGCAAGCGTGAAAAATTAAACCTTATTTTGAGCGCGGAGCAAAAAACATCTCTAACTGGCTTCAATAGGAGCAAGTGTTTATCTATTATTCCCACCCCAGCTTGCTCTCCCTTTTTCCTCTCTCTGTCTTTTTTTTTTTTTTTTTTTTTTGAAGAAATGCAGTAAGCTTGAGTCAATGCTATTTATACACACCAATACCTCGTGCAAATGGCTTTTTTCCCGTTTTTTTATCTCTTCTCTCACTGTCACAGGTACGTTCATTTAAGAGGGCTATGACAAACAACTGCCCTGTTAATCGCTTCATGTTTAACTCTAGAATGTGCCATAAATACACACATAAATAGTATTTCTTATTACACTAACGTCGTTCTTCATCTGACAGTATGTATATATATATATATATATATATATATATATATATATATATATATATAGTTGAAGTCAAAACTATAAGCCCTCCTGTGAATTTGTTTTCTTTTTCAAATATTTCCCAAATGTTGTTTAACAGAGCAAGGAATATTTCACAGTATTTCCGATAATATTTTTTTTTCTGGAGAAAGTCTTATTTGTTTCCCAGTGATGGGTTGCAGCTGGAAGGGCATCCGCTGCGTAAAACATATGCTGGATAAGTTGGCGGTTCATCCCACTGTGGCGACCCCAGATTAATAAAGGGGCTAAGCCGAAAAAGAAAATGAATGAATGAATGAAAGTCTTATTTGTTTTATTTCAGCTAGAATAAAAGCAGTTTTAAATTTTTAAACCTTTTTAAGGTCAACATTATTAGCCCCCTTAGGCAGTATTTTTTTTTAATTGTCTACAAACAAACCATTATTATACAATGACTTGCCTAATTACCCTAACTTGCCTAATTAACATAGTTAAGCCTTTAAATTGCACTTTAAGCTGAATACTAGTATCTTGAAAAATATCTAATAAAATATTATGTACTGTCATCATGGCAAAGATAAAAGAAATCAGTTATTAGAAATGAGTTATTAAAACTATTATGTTTAGAAATGTACTGAAAAAAAAAATCTTTCCGT
>CAIGQV010019186.1:11297729-11314111 GCA_903798115.1 Danio jaintianensis | reverse complement strand
ATGAAAGAATTAAGTTATTAAGTTACAAATTTAAGTGGATTGAACATAAAACAATTGAGTTGTCCTTAAAAAAAATCAAGAATTGTGTTGATTCAGCTCATTTTAAATAAGTAGTTTAAACAAACTGCAAATGTCATTTTTTGAGTGTATTTTTCATCCATTATCTATTCATCTATCATTCAGTCTCGTTAGATCATTCTGTCCATCTATCTATCCGCCCATTCATCTATTCATCCATCAGTCTGTCTTTCTATCCTTCTGTCCATCTATGCATTCATCTACTGTATCCATTTATCAGTCTGTCTATCCAACCATGCATCATTCAATAGTCTACCATTTAGTCCATTCATCTATTTGTCTGTCCACTGATCTATCATTAGATCTGTCTATCCATCTGTCATTCAGTCCATCTATTCATTCATCGATCAATCTATTTTTTATCCATCTATAATTCAGTCTCATTATATCCTTCTGTCCATCTATCTATCCATCCATCCACCCATCTAATGTTCAGTGCACTGATCTATCATTAAATCTCTCTATCCATCTATCCAACTGTCATTCAGTCCATCTATCCAATTATCAATCAATATATTGTATCCATCCATCCATCTAGTCTCATTATATCCCTCTGTCCATCTATCCATTCATCAATCTGTCTAGTTTTCATCCATCCATCCTTCTATCCATCTATCATTCAGTCTCATTATACCCTTCTGCCCATCTATTCATTCATTTATCTACCTTGGTATGTTATTCTATCCTTCTCTCCATCTATCGATTGATCTACCCATTCATGGATGCATGTCCATTCAACCATGCATCATTCAATAATCAACCATTCAATCCATCCATCCACCCATCTAACGTTCAGTCCTCTGATGCATCATTTTTTCTGTCTATCCATCTGTCATTCGCTCCATGTATCCATTCATCAATCTATATATTTTTATCCATTCATCCATCTATCATTCAGTCTTGTTATATCCTTCTCTCCATCTATACATTCATCAATCTATCTATTTTTCATCCATTCATCCATCATCTATTCATCTCTCATTCCATTTCGATATATATATATCCTCCTGTCCATCTATCCATTCATTCATCTCCATCTGTATGTCTTTCTATTCTCTCCATCTATCTATTTATCTACCCGTTCATTAGTCAGTCCATCCAACCATGCCTTATTCAATAATCAACCATCCAATCCATCTAATGTTTAGTCCACTGATCTATCAATCTCTCTATCCATCTATCCATTCATCAATAAAAAAAATTTCATCCATCCATCATTCAGTCTTGTTATATCCTTCTGTCCATCTATCCATCCATTCATCTCCATGAGTCTGTCTTTCTATCCTCTTCTCTATATATGTATCTACCCATTCATCAGTCTGTCCATCCAACCACACATCATTCATCAATCATCCATTCAATCCATCCATCTATCCATGCATCCAACTGTCCTTACATCTATTTTTAAAACCATTATTCTCCTAATTACATTTTCAGATTCCAAATTTACCCTATGTGTGAATTTTTTTCCCACACTTCACTTAATATGGTCAACTAAACATTATAGACCATTAAGAAATATTGCTCAGTTCCCATAAAAAGCATTGAGGAAGCGCTCAGTTCAAACGGTCTCCAAATATGACCACGGGATTCACAAACAATTACGAGTAGTTTATATGAGCTGTTATATGAGCGAGCCATTGATTTGTCTTGAAGCTGGGGATTGATCATGGAGTTGCGTCCAGACTGAGGTAATGGTTTGACTACTGGAGGAGAGAGAGAGAGAGAGGGAATAGAGGCCAACAAAAGATATAATGTACCTGCAGTGTGGCTACCCTGGAGTGCTGAATTTATTTGACACTGTGAGCTCCATTTGAAAACACCAAGCATGTTAACTTTCTTTATAGACACCTTAAAATACAACAGGTAGCCTATCTAACCAGCTGGGCACTTGCATGGTTTTAGGAAAGCCAAAAAAACATGAGGCCATATTGGGAGCATTGAAATTTCTTTAGGAGAGGATACTTTTGAGGGGATGTAATTTTTTTATATTATAAATAATAGAATAAGTATAATAATTACATTATTATTCAAAAGTTATACCTATTTATCAAATTTTTTTTACAGTAAAACACACTGTAAAAACATCTAGTACTACTCATACTAATACCATACTAATCAGAATTAAATATAAATATTAATACTGGCTAATATTCTGTGCATAGTCAGATTTATATATCATTTATTTTTTGGCTAAATAAATGAATGAACATGATGTTTTACGCAGCGGATGCCCTTCCGGCTGCAACCCATCACTGGGAAACATCCATACACACTCATTCACACACATACACTACGGACAGTTTAGCTTACCCAATTCACCTGTACTGCATGTCTTTGGACTTGTGGGGGAAACCGGAGCACCCGGAGGAAACCCACGCGAACACAGGGAGAACATGCAAACTCCACACAGAAACGCCAACTGACCCAGCCGAGGCTCGAACCAGCGACCTTCTTGCTGTGAGGCGAACGTGCTACCCACTGCGCCACCGTGCAGCCCTGAACATGATTATTATTTTTAATAATAATAATAATAATAATTCTAGCAAAATCATATTCAATATAAATGAATTAAATATTTACTTAGAATATAATGGTATTAATAATAATAATTCTGGCTAAATCATATTGAAAATAAACCAATTAAATATTTATTTAATAATGTATTCTAACAATAATAATCTTTTTTCTAAATCAATGTATATTTAAAAATGTATGCATTTAATATTTATTTAAAATTTAATAATAATAATAACGACAATGATGATGATCATCATCATCTTTAGCCAAATGTAGGCTAGCATAAATTATTTTGTTACATTCAATTCTGAATAAATATAAAAGTGAAAATCAAAGTTAATTCAGCTAACATTGATTTCTTATCTCTTCTGAAGTCAAAACATAAGCGTGGTGCCTAAAAGGTCTATAAACATGCCACTTTTTTAATATAATGCTAAACGGATGCTCATTTTATCTTACGTTTGGAAGAAATGTCCTTATGAGTTTACAGAATAAAACAAATGACATTTTACAAGTATTACGAACACATTTTATTTAATAATTGTATTTAACAATACATACAATTAGTATTTTATTTAGCGTAATTTATAAAATTCCAGCTAAATTATATTCTGAATAAATAAGTAACAGTCTATGTGAATAATTTAAAATAAATATTGGTTTATCTCCACACACGCATGCCAGCCTGTACATGAAAGTAATATTTTAATACGAACCTGAAAGTGAAAAGAAAACTCACATGCCTTAAATAAGCGTCAGTGACTGACGCTCGGGCTGCCTCGTGACAGGCGCGGCATCATGTGCTTGAAAGAGTTCACCGGGTAAAGCGACAACCCAAACCTCAGCTAAAAATTGACGTGCGTGGAAAAAGCAAGTTATTTTCGGTCGTATTATCACTTGTCACAGTTCCAGTGCGCGGCTCTTCATAGCTAAATCGAAAGCACTGAGGTATGAATGAAAAAGCGCAGAGCTGCTTCATTAGCAATGCGCAAAGATAACGAGCGCCACGGCGGTGCTTGGCCACTGTAACGCTCCGGCAGAGGAGATACCCTAAGCCCCCAAACAAATAAAGCCTTAAATTCGACCTCCAATCTTTATTATGCTAATTTCTCTAATGCAGATTGAAACGTAATTGCTAACAATATGTACACAGCATAATCTTTCTCCTAGCCCAACAGTGACTAAATGGAGATAAGCGTACAAAGACGTCTGGTGAAAGAGGACATTTAGGCTCCATTAGCAACTTTTTTTTTTTTTTTTTTTTTGTACAAAATTTTTGCCATTTACAGCATCGTAACGTTTTCCAAAATAGGACTTTTCTGTTGTCATTTACTCACCCATATGTCGTTTTCAATTTCTGTTGGACACAAAATTACATTTTGCTAGTGATGCTAATTAGCCTAATGGAGTCCAAGCACCACATAATAGCTGTCTACGATAAACAGACCTACATTTGAATTATTATTTTGTGCTTTCATAAATGTTCTCCTCATCTATTCATTATTGAATCGAGAACTAAGTCTGTCCGATTTGTAAATAAACCATTCAGACTGGTTTTGTAAACTGGCCTACGTTTAATTCACTAATCAGGCATCACTATATTATGAAAGTTTAATTAAAAAACGACAATGGATATTAATAACAATAAATAACAAACCTGGTCATACAACATGCAGGACCATCAATGTAGAGTAAACGGACATTTTTCTACATTATGCTAATTTTTGTCTAATCTGCAGCTATGGAAAAGTTTCTTTGAATTGGCTTTGGGTTTGAGTAATATTTGTTTTAATCTATAAAGGTGAAAATCAAAGTTAATTCAGCTAACATTGATTTCTTATCTCTTCTGAAGTCAAAACATAAGTGTGGTGCCTAAAAGGTCTATAAACATGCCACCTTTTTAATATGATGCTAAACGGATGCTCATTTTATCTTACGTTTGGAAGAAATGTCCTCAGTAGTTTACAGAATAAAACAAATTACATTTTACTCAAATTACATATAACTATAGGCCAACTATAACTCCTATAGAAACCGACAACTGTCGAGTGGTCTTACAAGAATGGGTAATGAAACCTGACTAGACCCTTTCAGTGTCTCTCTTATTGTCAAAGCCTTTCATGCATTTCCATAAAGCACTTTATATCAAGCTCCCACGAGGCCCAGTCTCTCCTTGTTCAAAAAGATATTGTGAGGAACGGTTATGGAATTGGTGATGATGACGCATGACAATGGAGATAATGGCTCTTTATGATAATACGAAGGACCTGTGTCTGTGTTAACAAGTAGCTTCCATTTTTTTTACCATTGTTGTGCTTTTTTTTCTGCTTCTGACTTATGAACCTGCTGACAAAAATGTATTAATGAATGTGTCGTTTATTTTTTTGAGGAATCAGGTTAAAACATTTGATGCAATAATTATTAATATCCTCAAAAAACTGCAAGCCTTTACTGAGGAAGTTGTCAAAAGTAGTGTGTTTTGACTCTTGCGTTTCACTTTACATGAAAGAAAACAAGACTAAGAGAGACAGAAGTACAGCTTGTTGAGTTGTACTTCTGTTCACCTTGGTGTCGATTATTCAACTGACGCAATGTTTAAAAAAAGTATTTGTAAAGAATTTCAGTGAATCAAAACTCCAGAAAAGATGGGCTGTGAAAAAATATACGTGATACTTGTTTTCATTCTGACCAACTTAGATGTGTCTTTTAAGAAATATATTTATATATACAATTTGTTTATTGTTATTTTGGCATTGACTGCTTCAGCTGTGTTATTAAGCCTACATTCTTGATGTAAATTGGTTAAATAAGTTACAATTTATGCACTCAAAAAAATTACTTTTGCTGCTTGTTCAAACTATTAATTTAAAATGAGTTGAAACAAGACAATTCTTAAGTTTTTTTTTGGGACACCTTAATTTTTTTATGTTCAATACACTTTAATTTGTAAAAACTATTAAGTTAACTTAATCGATTTGTGTTGGGTCAACATGAAGGAATTGTGTGGAACCCAGAATTTCTTGCAATGTATTCAAGAGTTGCACTATTAAACTTAGTCGAAACATAAACATCGGAATAGAATGTCAGACTGATTAAATTACAAACGTTTACCTCAGTGACACATATATGAGGACAAAGCATGTGGTTTAAAGATGTTGTCGTAAGTGAATCTGTGATGACATGGACAATTTATCAATAGAAAGTGCAAATGATTTAGGCTAGACATTTGGTAAACGCGCATTGGGTCACAATTTATGCACTGTTAAATATTTGACTGCTGCACCAATAAAGCTGACAGCTGAAATATAACACTAAGTATAAAAACAAATAGCAGACTGTAAATATCAGAAATAAAAAAGTATCAGGCTGATTAAATGGCATGAATGTTTTACCTCACAAATATATAATGTTGACGTGGGGCTGAGATGAAAAGGGGGTTTCAAGAATCAAAACAATAAAGGTGCAAAACAGCTTTAAATTTAGTTTTGTGTGTAAATTAGAATCTATCCTGTTTTGTTTTATTTCGCAGTAATACAAATGATGACTACAGGACATTTTGTACCATGGTTTTATACCACTGTGTACAGAGGACACCCAGTAAAATGTCATTCCATCTAACAATAATAATAATAATACAAAAATATTAATAAAAATAAGCAAAACCATGTCAGGCATAATTAGATCAATTGCCCAAAATAATATTAATAGTCTTTTTTATGATTAGTTTTAAATAACTAACCACTATCATTCAAAGCAAGAAGCTTTTAAACATTTTAAATAAAATGAATTTCATATATATATATAATTATTTTTTGACGATGCTTGTAACAATGACTATGCTTATTTACGCATGTTAAAAAATAAAAATCACTTTAAATTACATTTGACAGACTCATTTTTGACCCATGTGAACTGTACATTTTAAGAGAAAAAAAAATATTGTTATTAATATTATTTTACATACAGTCTTCCTCAGAAGTATTATGTAGATTTGTTAATTCTCTGAACAACACACCAGAAAGAGAAACACTGTAGGTTTACTTTGACAGACTTCTTTGACAGAAGGCAACAATTATACTGTCCATGCAGGATTCATTTGTTCTAATTATTGTTGTTTTTCATCATAATTTATGTAAGGAAGTTTATTAAATTATGGTTGAGAGTTTTAAGGAGCAAAAGAAGTCTGAAACGTCAACCATAAGATGAAATACTCACCTTGGCGACACAGATGTGAAGGCTGCTTATTGGATCTACAAAGACAAACGTCATTGTTCAACTGAATGTTATTTAAAAGGTGAGCTTATGTTTCATTCATTACATTAGGAACAAATAGTTATAAGAGTTAGGCACAATTCAAATTTTATTTATTTATTTACCCCTTCCCTTTGGCCCTTGAAACAGTGTGTCAAGGGGAAGGGCTTTAAATTTACCCCTAAGAAATGGGACAGCACTACAACACCCACACACGTCTTCATCTGTCATTGAGAGCTCTTAGGTCATACGATTTCGACAAGCGTGCCTGCTGTAGTTATTCCAGCTTACAGGTTTTTTTGGTATTTATCTTCAGGAAATTACCAAAGACAACGATATCATGTTATCATAACAATATAATGTGGCAATAAGCACGTAACTGTACTGTGTATTTACACTGTGGTTAGATTCATGTATGTGAAGACAAGAAAACAACATTAACTTTATACCAGACACTGTGAAAAGGTAATTCCCAGCCACTAGACTTTTCTGACAGGGTATTCGAGCGTCATCGAGTGACAGATTTGAAAATATGTTGTGGGACTACTATACAGGAGTATAGTAGAGAGAGCAGCATCCACTACTATGGGTATCTGCAGGCCAGTGGGAGGTTGGGAGAGAAGTTAAAAGGGCTTCTTTTCAGTCTATTTGGACCCAAGCAATAGAGGAGAAACTAGTGAAAATTTGGCAGGAGCACAAGTGTCTGTTTGACATGTCATCTGAGCAATACCACAACCTGGTCGAAAAAGAAAACAGCTGAGGAGAAATTGCTAATTCCCTTCAAAAGCCAGGTGAGCAAAATAAGTAAATTTTCTACCTCACTAAAAGTTTCTTTCTCATTATGCAGTTAATAACAAAAGGTTTACTATGTGACATTGTGTTGTTTTCATGTCACTTCTTGATTGTGTTTGGTTGTGTAGTTTGCGGACTGAGACAAATTTGTTGGCGATTCTTCCTATTGTAAAGTCATGCAGTGTGAACCCCCCTGTCGCTGATCTATCTTGAAGTGTAAACACAGCAGCGACGAAATGCTGCCCCAGACAGTGTGAAAACAGTGTGAAGTGACTACTTTGAAAATCATGCAGTCTGAACTCGGCATTAAGCTAAAGATAATTGGGACACCCCTACACGTGGGTAGGGCTAATGGGAAGGGCTAAGGGGTAGAATTGGGATTGCGCCTTAGTGACAAACTGAATTAAATACTATAACAAATAGTCTGAACTTTATTCTCCACTATAAAAAAAGAAATAGAAAAAAAAAAAAAAAAAAAATGCAGCCCGACTACCCTGTTGAGCGCTAATAAGCTCAAGTCTTATATCCAAGAATAAAAGTTGGTACGTACACACAAATGTTGCACCACTGTAGCTCCAAATATCACACAGTCAGCGAACCTGTGATCACTCCCTCAAAGTACGTGTCCCAATTTCTGTTTGCCACAAAGACGTGATGCGTGTCAGTTCAAGAGCTCATCTGGGTGTTTTCTCCCTCCTATTCTTCCCATTACAAATCAGCTGGAGGGCTGTAGCGATACAGTCAATGCATGATACATTTGGTGACATTTCCACACTGACCTCCTACCACTCGTTCAAAACAAATTGCTGTTATTGAAATCGGCGCAAACTCGCACACTTTTTCCCGATACAGACAACCTGTGCGACCTCACATAACGGAGGCTGATAAATATGTGATTGGAACTCCGAATATTCATCAACTCGCAGCACTTCTGAAATGCACCTGGCAAAAGAACAAATTTGCATGTTCATTCTTTATCGGAGTAAAATGTGAATGCATGTCATTAAGCAGGAGAGATGCAATTACAGGGCGAAAGGAGAAAGTCCTCCCACACACATTTTACCTTCCAGTGAGGCATGTCAGAATTAATAAACCTGGAAATCCTTGCTAAAAGCCTGGGACGGGTGACATGCAGTTTCGCTCTTTTTCAATGCAAACAAGATTTCAGGTATTTGGTCCATTTAGCTCTCAAAATTTGTCACGCCAAAACAAAAAAGACTAAACAATCCATCTCCCAAACTATACACTACGACAACTGATGACCAACATTACCTGACAGTGATGCATTTGGTGCAGCTTTCTAAACCAATCCTGGTCATCTTTGTATCTATAATCCATCCCAAACTCATTGGAAATGCATGCCTCAGCCTACATTTTTGAGAAGTGTAAAATATGTTACGTTTTGTTACACGTTTCAGGTGACAAATCCACCAGAGGGCGCTGTCTACATTTTAGACTATCTGAAATGCATTAATTGAGGTATGTTTTTTTTAATCAGATGCACACTGTAAAAAATGCTGGGTTCCACACAATTCCTTCACGTTGTCTTAACACAAATCGATTAAGTTAACTTAATTGTTTTATGTTCAATCCACTTGAATTTGTAAAAACGATGAAGTTGTCATCAAAAAAAAGAAAATTTAAGAATTGTCGTTTCAACTCATTTTAAATAAGTAGTTATAACAAACAGCGAACGTCATTATTTGAGTGCATGTCGTTCTTGTACACATCCACGAGAATGTACAGCCCAACGACGAGACACTAACTATGTTTCATTCAAAGATGTGAATTAAACGTATGCGCAAAACTGGAATATTGCAAAACATAAAACATAAATGCATGCAAAGCATAAAACATTGGCGAATGACGAACCATTTCCATCAAATGAGTCAATAAGAACAAAATCGTAACTTCACGATACATTGGCACCAATTATCAAAAAGACAAATGGAGTTTGCTGTGGTAGAAGAAGCCACTATGAGCCACAATTACTTGCAATTAATACGAAATGCAATAAATGCAGTCATGCCTGGCTTTTACAGGCTTTTAGAGACTGCTCTTTAGAAGCACATTCACTAGTTCTGGGAGGTAATAACACCAAACCATTTTATAGACAAGACTTTGGCTAAGGAATTTTAGAATGACCAAAACAACATTTGAAATGTTGTGCAATGTGGTCGGTCTACTGGTTTGTCCATTAATGCCATCACACTGCACCCAATCTCTGACAAAAAAATGTGGACTGTCATTGCGCTGTATAAATTGGCGCTTGTAAAAAAATAATATATAAGTGGGTAGCACGTTCGCCTCACAGCAAGAAGGTCGCTGGTTCGAGCCTCGGCTGGGTCAGTTGGCGTTTCTGTGTGGAGTTTGCATGTTCTCCGTGTTTGCGTGGGTTTCCCCCACAGTCCAAAGACTTGTGGTATAGGTGAATTGGGTAAGCTAAATTGTTCGTAGTGTATGTGTGTGAATGAGTGTGTATGGATGTTTCCCAGTGATGGGTTGCAGCTGGAAGGGCATCCACTGCGTAAAACTTATGCTGGATAAGTTGGCGGTTCATTCCGCTGTGGCGACCCCAGATTAATAAAGGGACTAAGCCAAAAAGAAAATGAATGAATAAATGAATAAAAAATTTTAAAAAAATTTTTTTTAAATCACATTGATGACTTTGATGCACATGCTGGAATATTTTTGGTAAATGTGTTTTTATCATAGTTTGTTTTTTTTCTTATCGCATTAAAAGCTATCCTATACGTTTTTTTTCCGCACGTTTTCAAAATGTATGCACATCTTGGTATTTCCATTAAGCGTTTTTTTATGCGATAGTGAAAAATGTGCATCAAAACAGGTGGATTACAGGCTATTGCCTATAGGATTTTCAAAAGCAAACTGAAGAGAAACGTGCACTGCAACCACATAGTTTTACCTTGATTTTACATTGCTTTCGTCTCTTTTGTGGAATCTTGCTTCACCGAACCCAAACCCGAGCACTTTGCATCACAAGTACAACTCCGTACAAAATGAGCTACCTAGCAGTTATCCATATAGAGATCAATAGGTCAGGCAAATGTATTTTATCCCAAATCATAGACAACTTTAAATTTTCTTGCCATTGTTCAAAGAACTACGCGAAAATAATCCTATTCGTCAATAATATGTCCCTGTAAATATCATTAGTGTGAGTAGGAATAAACGTTGTTGGCGTCATGCCCATAGCATTCATATCACCTATAAACTGCCGACTAACGTACGTTTAAGTGCATTTTTACGATTTCCAATGAGCCTCTGTTGCTATAATCACGCCTTCCATGTGAAGTAGAATGCTGAAAAAAATAAAAAAGAGGAAAATGCCTTTGCTTTCAATGCCAAAAGGGAAATGACATTTAATGCACTCAAAGACTCGGGGAGCCAGAAGGTCACACTGAGCCTGCGTGAATTGCAAAAGAAAGAATGTCAAAGGCTTTCAATTGTGGAAACGAGTAAGGGAGAACGACATTGTGCCATACAGCGATTCAGTTAAAAAAAAATCACAGATTACCACTCACCGAGGGGCTGATGCATTCATCAAGAAGGTCAAAAAGGATAACGTGAATCTTTCAAGCTGCTGTCGGTAAATGGAGCCCAGGCAACATTGCAGATGCGAAAAAACAAATTAAACGACTACAAGGTAGAGCAGAAGAGAGATATATATTTTCCGTTTCAGAAGGAGAGAAAACATTATGACATAAAGCAAGACATGGCTGACATTGCTTCGAGTGTGGCTGGATTACAAGGTGAATTTGTTCCTGTGTTGTGTGCACTTCTAAGACGAAACCTGTGATAGACTTTGAAATGTTTTTTTTTTTTTTATTTCCTCTGGTGCAAACACGGAACATATACTCAGAGAATGAGCTGAAAACACAAAAGTGTGCGCACTGTTGAGCCTGGAGGACGGTGGTGGGCTCCAGCAGGGATGAAGTCCTAAGGCAGGGGGGGGCAGTCTGTTTCTCACACTCCCTCTAACGTGTTACAACATCTTCCTCTTCTCAAACTCCTACAGAGAACAGGGAAGAGAAACAGGGGTCAAACAAACATGATCTGTTGCAGCAGCGGTGTCTGGATCAAGTATTTTGCGCAGTTGGAATGTACAGGTCCAAGATTACTGTATTGTTGGTTACAGGAAATAATTAGGATCTATTAAAAAAGGTTTAAAAAAAAAAAAAAAAAAAAAAAACTATTAAGAAAATTCTAATTTGAGCATCCTAGCAATGTGATATTCTTAAAGAGCCCCTATTATGGGTTTTTGAAAATGATCTTCCATGCAGTGTGTAACACAGCTCTAAGTGAAGTAAAATATCAAGCTAAGGCTTAAATCTGAAAGTGCACCGTGTTTAAAACTATTGAATAATCTATAAAAGAGTCGACTCAGAGTGGTTCGAATGAATCGCCGCGGTAACAAGTCTTTAGCCGTGTCGGCGTGACGTTGATACGGAACTCAAGCCCCACCCATTTGTTGCACGTGCAGACCGGGGAAAATTGAAACCCCCAGCCCCACCCACAAACACTGTAGGATGAAAAAGAGGAAGACAAACACTGTAGCAGATCTCGGTTGAATCATGTCGCGTAGATGCTGTGCTCTGAAGTGTAAGGGAAAGTTAGTGTTTGTGTCCCTACCCAAAGATGAGGCTGTGAAGAGTCAGTGGTTGAAGTTTATTTTTGCAAAAATACCTCAGCATTATAGCCCCAGCCTTGTGCTGTGTTCCCGTCATTTTTCTGACGAGTGCTTCATCTGCCGTTTGTTAAAGGAAGGATTAGAAAAGACTATTGATGTATGGGACTTTGTCAGAGCTTGACAGGAACTTTACAGTAGACAGTTCGTGGATCAGTTCCTTCCTCCATTTCACAAGTGTAAGTAATGCAAGTGCGATTAAAATGGTTGCCTCATTGTTTTCTCTAGCTTGCAAATTATGCATTTGTGTTTTGTTACTTGTAACCGCTTGTACTGTATCTGCTTAACTTTTTATATTCTCATATCACGTCTAAAACCACGTTGAAAATGCAGCGCGTGCCGCTTTGTTTACGGATTTAAATGCGTTTGTGAGCTTGTGGATCCACCGCCGTTTGTCGTTGCTATGGCCACCCTCAGCTATTCCTACACACGTGCGGCGGTCAAGTTTCAAAATGGTTCAGCTTTTGCCACTGTGTTGATTAATACTGAATGTGTGTCATGGTTAAGAATAGAATAAATTTTATGAATTTTATAAATGGTTTAGAATAAATTTGCTGGTGTTAAACTGCATTGCTTTAATGCACTCCTACATTGGGCTCACACATACACTCTGCCTACTTCAAAATCGTTGATAAGCCGTGGTGGGTGATTCTCTCTGTCTCGCGCTGCTTGCATGCATATCAGCCTGTTGTTGGAGACCCCCAAAACCAAAATATGACCTTTTTTAATGCATAATAGGGGCTCTTTAAATTTAAATATTTTATACACTTAAAGCTGCAAGATATAAGCTCACAATTAGATGGAACAAGTCAGAATTGGGAGGGAGATGGAATTCTGAGCTGATATCTGGCAATTCAGACTCTTTCATAGAAATGTGACTTTTTTTGCAACTATGAGTTAATAGGCTTTCCCGCAATGAAAATTTTAATTAACATTTTTTTACAGTTTAAATTTAGCTATTTTGACTCTCTCAGAATTATGCGTTTATAATTTGGAATTTGCATTTTCATAAAAAGTTTCCACAATTCTGACTCTTGTGAATTGTGATTTTATTAACTGCCAAAATTCACTATTTTTATCTTGTAATTCTGACTTTATTGCTTAGAATTACATGACAATGAGTACATTTACATGGACACCAATAATCCGATTTTAATACGGCGATGTAAACAGTGATTTTTGATTAATTTAATCCAATTAAGGTCTTAATCGAACTAAGACATGGAGCATGCCGATTTTAGTCGCATTATTGAAGCGCAGTACAGACATGTAAACACCTTGATCAAACTATTACCGTCATGTAGGACTTTTCGCGACATTTTTGAACAGGATAGTCTATGCACACAGCTGTTTGACACTATTCTCTGCACCTATCGAGTCAGTAAAGTACCACAGACACCTGCATTGCGAAATGCAGAGGTTTTTTTCCCATACGGCATATGCTATCAAATTCCATTAAAACAACACTCTTCCAGCAGTTCATACTCACATCCAATATATCATTTGTCACGGCGGACATGCATGAAATGTTCCTGAATGAAAGTGAAAGTGCTGAACTGCAGTTAAAGTCGACAAATTAAAAATTAAACACCCGAAATTACATGAAACTCCAGAGGAACATGTAAAACAGGATCATGAAAGGAACATTCAAAAAGCAACTCATGTAAACACCTTAATCATATTATTGTCTTATTCAAATTAAGCCAAATAATTTGATTACTGATGTCCATGTAAACGTAGTGAATGTTCTATTTAAGACTTGACAAGACTACAAATTCACAATTCTGAGAAGTAGGAATAAAAATAAATAAATAAATAAATAAATAAATAAATAAATAAATAAATAAATAAAAAGGTAGTTCACCTTAAAAAAAAAAGCTCATTTAATTGATTTCATTCATTCATTTTCTTTTCGGCTTAGTCCCTTTATTAATCTGGAGTCACCACAGCGAAATGAGCCGCCAACTTATCCAGCATATGTTTGACACAGCGGATGCCCTTCCAGCCGCAACCCATCACTGGGAAACACCCATACACTCCCATTGACACACATACACTATGGACCATTTAGCCAACCCAATTCACCTACAGCGCATGTCTTTGGACTTGTGGGGGAAACCGGAGCACCCGGAGGAAACCCACGCGAACACGGGGAGAACATGCAAACTCCACACAGAAATGTCAACTGACCCAGCCAAGGCTCAAACCAGCGACCTTCTGGCTGTGATGCAACAGCGTTACCCACTGCGCCACAGCGCTGCCCCATTTAATTGATTTCTTCAATTAAAAAAAAACAATGAGTATAAGATACCCACTTTGCATTTTTCTCCCCAAAATAAGTGTGATTGAAGACCAAGGACACCTTTCTTGTGTCCCACACCAGAAAGGAAGTCTTTCAGGTTTACAAAAACTCCTAAATGACAGTATTTTTAATCTTAGGTTGAACTACCCATCTAAATACATAATATGATAATCATTAAGAGTAAAACCTATTGTTTTTGGAAATACTGTACTACTCAGTGTCCCTCAGGCTGATATACAGTTGCAAAATGAGAGGTTTCTCCTATCTGAATCATTTTTATATTTGAACATTCTGTGCAAAAAAAAGCCCTTAATTCCTTGGACGATTGGCGTTTGACTAGATTGTGTTGAATAAACTATTTTATTATAGCCTGGTATCTCTAATAACTCTCTCTTCTCAAAAGAATCCATATATAGTACATTTACCATAAAAATACATGCATATTTTATTTTTCTAATTTCCAGTAGCTTGAAAGCTCTGTGTACTGAACAGGAGAAGACATTTACAGAAGCCGAGGGTAAACACTGTGCGAAAAGCATTGTAGGATACAAAGACAAATGTAGATTGTTCCAGTCAGGAACAGCTATTTACATAGTTAATTTACAAAGGCTTACAGCTGTAGGGTGATGCATTGTGCTTTTGAAAACGCATTTTCCTCAGCTAAGGGTGACGGAATGCTGCATTTCGGAGAGAATTCCCTTATGCAAATGGCATGTTTTAGAAATGAAGATGCTTGGGTTCTTCTGTGAAAGTCCTTGAATCTCTACTGCCATCTGCTGTTCAAGTAATGCCCTGTCTGGCACACGCTAAAACAATATAGACTGCAGGAAATGGCCTTAAGTAGCAGAAGACATTAAGTATTCTGCTGTGATTACATCATTAGTGGAAAAAAAATAAGAAATTGTAAATTAATTAATTCATTGAGTTTCCTGCTGAAACTATGAAGTGTTCAGACACATACTCAGCACATATTAAACTGTCTGTTTAAATGAAGATCAAAAAGTTACATAAAGTCTGTTTGCATCTCAAAAATCTGAAAAGAAAGGCCCCATTGTGACATTTTACATAGTTTTCGATTGTAAATGACAATTTTAAATACATTACTGTTCAAAGGTTGAAAAGTTTGAGATCTGTACGATATTTGTTTATGAACAACTCTTTTTAGTTCAAGGTTGTTTTTGATCATTAAAAACAAAGTACAAGCAGAGTAATACTTCATAACATTTTAAAATCATTTTAATATAATTTGACAACGTCATACCATGTAATTTTTTGCACACTTTTTTCATTAAAATATGATGATCTGAAACATGTCTGAATATCAATATTTGCTCTTCAAAAACATTTTTGGAGTATTTTTTAGAATATTGTTTTAATGAAAAGAAAGTGCATTCATTTTTAAGTATTTAGTCTATTTTAACAATGAAAGCATTTCTAGTGTCAACTTAATGGATACTTGCTACTTAAATATGAATAATTTCTACTAATAATTGCAGCTATTGCAACATCTTACGGATCCCAAATACAACAGTAGTGCATATAGCTGTTATTTGTTTACTTCAAATGTGGAGTAAAAAACTGTTCAAACTGGATTATCATCATTTAAATTGACAAATATTTTTGTCTATATCATCCAGGCCCAAACAGGAACAATGAGAGATATTGGGGAATAGAGGGTCCAAAGCAGGGGTGTCCAAACTTGGTCCTGGAGGGCCGGTGTCCTGGAAAGGT
>CAIGQV010019186.1:11256904-11297719 GCA_903798115.1 Danio jaintianensis | reverse complement strand
AGTTTGGACACCCCTGGGTTAAAGGGATAGTTAATCCAAAAAATGAAAATTCTGTCATTATTTACTCACCCTTTACTTGCTCCAAACCAGTTTGAGTTTTTTTATTTGTTTGTTTGTTATATTGAACATAAAAGAAGATATTTTGAAGAATGTGGTAAACCTTGCCTTCCATAAAATTAGTTTTAACTACAATGGAAGTGAATAGTTACAGGTTTCCAACATTCTTCAAAATATATTTTTATTGCATAAAAAAAATAAAACTCAAGCTGGTTTGGAATGGCAAAACGCTCATTTTTGGGTGAACTATCCCTTTAATATTAAGGTTGAGAACGGGGCAGGTACACCGTGAGTGAGTTGCAAGCGTGTGTGTTTGTGTGTGTGTGTGTGTGCATGTGTTAAGATGGAGGAAAAGTGAGAAAACACACAATCAACTTCGAGGCATAGCATCATTATTAAATCGACCAATGAGATAAACACAGATGTATGAACACAATGGGCTGCAAAATTAACAACCAGCCAGAGTGTTTTTCATCATTACTTCCAATGATTACAAATTAGAAATCAGGGGGTGTGGTGGGAAGAGGAAAGAAAACGGTATTGATGCAGAGGAAAGAGCGTTTGCTAGCGCTGATAATGAAAGGCTAAAATGATGAATGAGTGTAATACGCGCTTTCACTTTTTATACATCTTGTTAAAAGTGCTGGCTGTGATAAATTGAGATAAAGAGGCAGAGCTGCTAACTCGCCAATACAAATGGAGCTTTGTTCATTTCCCCTTATGTGGTGTAGCTTTCTATTGAAAAATCTTACGGTAAAAAAAGGCTGTGATTGTCTAAGGGGGCCCTTTATATTAGTCACCGCTTTGGCCCACAGAATGGCGAATTTCCAGTTTGGCTAGAGCCGCATAAGCCGATAAATCTACTTTAAAAAGAGCTCTCGGCAAGCTGACATGACTGTGAGACTTCAAAGCACCAGTTTAAAAAAATAAAATAATAAAAATCGTTTTTTTACTAAAAAGAAAGTCTTTAATGGCTGGCTCTCGGTGTGTTTGAGTTTGCTGAAGTTGAAAACAGCATTGAGCATTTAGACCGTGAGGTAAAACCTGGTGTAGGCAGGTTCTTTGGTGACTATGACTGTTCAAACTGAGAGAAAATGGCCTCACCTTGAATATGGTGCTGCCCAGCTGAGCCGGAGACATGCTGACGACAACGCCAGCTGCCTGCAGAGCGGCAATCTTCTCTTTGGCTCCCCCTTTCCCTCCGGCAATGATGGCTCCTGCGTGGCCCATTCTCCTTCCAGGAGGAGCCGTCAAGCCAGCAATGAATGACACCACCGGCTTAGCATTGGCACCCTAAAGAGTCCAAACAAAACGACACACGTTGATGGACTGTACAATACATAAAAACACAAGGTTTTCAAAGAAATGTATACTTGTCTCAAACCTTTATGAGTTTGTTTCTTCTGTTGAACAAAAAAAAAGAAGAAAGCTAAAAACCTGTAACCATAGCATCTTCCATAGTATCTGTTTTTCCTACTGTGGAAGTCAATGGTTACAGGTTTTTAGCTTTCTTCAGTGTATCTTCTTTTGCATTCAGCAGATGAATGAAACTCAAAAAGGTTTGGAACCACTTGAGGCAGAGTAAATAGTAAATGCATTTTTATTTTAGAGTGAACTATCCATTAAAGCACTATAAAACATTACGCAGATTTTAAGAAATTTGCATTTGCTTTAAAAAGTTTTGCGAAACTTTGCATAAGGGAACACGGTGACTAAAGCCGTGGTCACACTGCACTTTTCGCCCCATAGACTTTTATTAATACGCATGCGAATGTGGCAAACCAGAAACGCAAGCTCGTGAGACAAGTTTCACAGTTCGCTGCGTTGCAAAGTTTAAGCTTGGTGAACTCTGACCTGCGAAATTGCATCACGTAACTGCGAAAAACCAAAACATGACCTTTCTGGACAGAAATTTTAAATATGGAGCAATCGCTCGCTTTTTAAAATGTCTAATCATCTTGTTTAATCCCGCCCCTTTTCGCAGCACCATACAACAGAATTTTGCATGCTCAAACTCTAGTGTGACCGCGGTATAAGTGGTTAGCAAGAAGGTTACTGGTTTGAGTCCCGGCTAGACCAGGAGGCATTTCTGTGTGGAGTTTGTATGTTTTCCCTGTGTCTGAATGGGTTTCCCCCACAGTCCAAACACATGTGGTAAAGGTGAATTGGATAAAACCAAATTGGCCGTATAGTGTGTGAACGTGAGAATGCATGGGTGTTTCCTAGCACTAAGGGTTGTACTTTCAGTGCTGGGTTGTGGCTGGAAGGGTATCTGCTATGTAAAACAATTGGCAGAGTAATTGGTGGTTCATTCCACTGTGGCACCTCCTGATAAAGCAGTGAATAAGCCGAAGGTAAGAGCGAAACTTTGCATTTGTTCACAAAAATAATGTATTCCCCCAACAAAATGAACATTTCGCTTGTAAAACTTGTGCTTTTCCAGAGATACTTTGAGTTCCTTTGCTAAACTTGTGTCCCCTCTATGAACTTTATGATGACTCGCAACTCTGACTCATTAACCTCAATGTGCCCTTGCAAAACTTTTTTGAAGGTTTGTTTTAGAAATAGTAAGAGATAGAAGGAAGAGCTATATTTCAGTGCTTACGCAGATTAATTCAAAGTTTCACATATATAGATTTGAGGTCAGAAATATTAGCCTTCCTGAATTATTAGCCCCCCCTATATATTTTTCCCCAATTTCTGTTTAACAGAACGAAGATTTTTTTCAACCCATTTCTAAACATAAGAGTTTTAATAGCCAATTTCTAATAACTTGTTTTATCTTTGCCATGTTGACAGTATATAATATTTTACTAGATATTTTTCAAGATAGTATTCAGCTTAAAGTGCAATTAAGGCTTAACTAGGTTAATTAGGAAAATCATTTTATAACAGTGACTTCTTCTGTAGACAATCAAAAAATATTGCTTAAGGGGGATAATAATATCGACCTTAAAAGGTTTTGCTTTTTAAAATTAAAAACTGCTTTTATTTTAGCCAAAATAAAACAAAGAAGACTTTCTCCAGAAGACAAAATATTATCAGAAATATATATCCTTTGAATATATATTCAAAGGAGGGCTAATAATTTTGACTTCAACTGTATGTATAATACTGCAGTTGTTGTGTGTTTGAATAAAAATAATTGTAGATTTTTTAATATAATACCTGATTTATTTTATTTGAATCAATTCAATATAAAACAAAAATTTCTTCTTTTTTTTTTTTTTTTTCAACTGCTGTATTGTGGGTCTCCATAACAATAACTATGGTCATAGCTGCACTAAGAAAGGCCTGAAAGAATAATGTTTTTGAGACAATTACGTGAGGCGAGTCTCTATTTTTATTTCTTCAAACTGCAGTTCACAGACTTGTAAATAAGAGGTAAAGATAAGTGCAGAGGCTTTTAGACGGCGCATACTGTGCTCAAAAATTGGCATTAAAAGGGAGGCGAATAAAGGCATGTAATAGCTTGTGTGGGAGTAAGCAGATGGGCAGACAGTGGCAGAGTCTGTCATTTTATACAATCTCACTTTCATGGAAGGTAATTTGTCATGTCCACGCCAATTAACTGCCATTGCTGATGGACCATCATCCTCAGGTCTGTTTTTTCCTCATTCCCACCATATTGTTCCCTCGTGAATGACATTCTAATTCCAGAGTGGAATATGGGACGTCATAATCGCAAATGCAGCAGGCAAAAGATGGGTGAGCGTATATATATAGAATACAATTGTAGACTTATAATTTAGGTTTCGGTGGGCTTTTCCACAGCTCAAAAAAAAAACAAATAATAAATTTAAAAAAAAATAAAAAAATAAATAAAAAAGTCATGATTTTAATACTGCTAATATTTTCTGTTATACTGTTCCTGAGATATATACTTTTTTAGGGTGGGGGGGCAGCAATCTCCAGCAGCAAAGGACCATCCACATCGAAAGCTACTGGTTAGCCCATGATTTAGCAAATAATTTGGAAAACAAATTCACTATTGCACCAACATTCAACCATGGTGTGAACTTAAACAATGAAAAGAAAGATATCCAAAGATGTCTTTTCAAGTAGTAAAGAAATCGGTGTTTTTAATACTAATGAAGATAGCAGAAGTCAATGATTTATTTGAATTATTTAGCCTGACTTCCAAAATATTTTAAATGTTTTTAAAATAAATATATTGTGTTCAATGGGGGGGAAATGTTGTTGTTATTTACCCAGACATTTAAAAAGAACATATTTTAGGGCAGTAATCACAATATCATGATACTTTGAAAATATAATATTTTTATCAAAGGTTATCGTTATTCAGAATCTTAAACTGGCCCATGCCTACAGTGCCTATAGTGCCAGCCCTATCAATCTGAGGGTAAAATGCATTTTTTTTTTTCTAGTGACAGACACTTTGTATTCTGGTCAAACTATCTTTTTAACTATCCTATTATAAAATATATTTTTCAGTTGTACACTTCTGGGGTTTCCGGCTCTGGTAGACCTACTGCCATTGAGATCAATAGGAATGCTAATGGATAGATTTCTCTGGTATTATAGACCTCTGGCTCTGGCACTCATTTCGACAAGTTCATTAGCATCTCACAGGAAAAAAGGTTCCTAAACTTTCCTGGCAATTTTTGATTTCACTAAATGGGAAAACTTTAAAGGGAATGCAGACTTCAGTTACAGGAAAGAAAATGAATGTGACCGCCAGTCAAAGACCGTCTAACTTAATACTTGATAATCTTCAACTGCCGGCTAACATTATAACGCTCCACAGGAGCCATCTCCGGTTCAAAGCTCAAGCTCTGCTCAAGCTGTTCATGCTCGCGCAGTCGACCACAGACTAAAGCCTAATCTGGGAAGATTACAATAATGAACCGAGGTAATTATATTTTGCTCATGCCTAAAACCTTGAGAGAATGCAAGAGCGAAATGCCACCATTTCAGTCTGTGCTCCTTTTATGTTGAATGATGACATCTTCAGACACTCTTCAGTCGACCTTAATCTGGGGTTGTTTAGTAATTACATGACTCACACAAATGTTAAATGTGCAATCCTCCCTATAAAAATGCAAATGCACTCATTATTTACTAAATTTGTGGGAAAACGACAGCCTACAAGTTTGCAACCACTTTAGGCTGAGCAAATAATGACTAGACTAAGCTATTCAGTAAAAATGTATTAATTAAATGCATTTTGGCAAAGTAAAAAAAAAAAACAGGTACGTGAGAAACGTCAGCAAAAAACACAATTTGCCAGCTTCCATGCTAACAGTCAGAAAGCCTGCTCTCAATCATTCAGCAGCTCCCAATAGTGTTGCAGTGAATGTGGACTGTGAGTGGATCTTAACAGGCAATGTTCCCTAGGTGATAAATGTTAGCAATAAGCCAAAACAAGAGTGTAGCTGACAAGCACTTGAGTGGAATATTAATATCAATATGCTAATTTGGTTGAAAAGCAATTTTGCCGTTTGCCTTGGCAATTCTGACACGAGGTCTGGTGTATGCTTGTTGGGAGTTGATAAATTAAAAGAAAAGGGGGGAAAAACAAGGTGCTCATGCCATTATTTGCACAGTGCCACTGAAGCTAATGAAAAGCAAGCATCAGATACGGGTCCAACAGAAAGCGTGGGGGCGTTTAAATGTGACGTGAAGTTATGTGAAGTTATGGGATTAAACCATGAGACCTTTGTCACGACTATTATTCCAAAGGAAAAACAGAGGCATTTCCTAGACCAGCCTAAAATGGTTCATACAGCAGCATAAATCTGACATGACTTTTTCTCTAGCTAATAGTTTACAAGCTCCCCGTATGGATCGCCGCTTCCATTACCGCCTAGAACCTGATGTATCATTCCTGTCCGCACTTCTTAATGAGAGCGGCATGCGTTTAACAGTCTGATCAATTCAGGTCTTGTTAACAGCCACGCAGATGAAAAATTTCATAACTGCCAAACACTTTTCCCAAGGCTAAATCCACCACACGAAATGTAGCATGACCACATATTGATCTCCATTATTCATGGTCAAGGCCATCTTTGGAGCATTCGCTTAGAAACTACCTTGCTGAGGTAATGAGAAAAGTTTACCCAGAAAGGAGCAATTTCATACAATTTGCAACTAGTCGGCAAGGAATAATTTCCGCTGAATCAATTCTCCCTGTAATTTAATTGACAGGCTACAAAAAAAGAAAGAAGAATGTTTCACAGTACTAATGTAAACTCAAAGAGCTACATGCTTGCTTTTCTCCGAGTACACAAAAATGCTTAATGGTTTTCACAAGTGTGAAACTTCTCAACAATGCTGAAAATTGCAGGTTCGTGGTTTTGGTTCAATTCATGTGTGTCTATAACTAAAAACAATGATGTATGAAAAAGAGTTTCTTTGAGCATCACTCCAAAATGAGGCACTTGTCCATGCAGTGAACATATTCAGAGCGATTTTCTTGATTTCCTGGGGTTATCGTGCCCCTCTGCTGTTACGCTCTTAGACTTGAGTAATGTATGAATTGTGTTGTCTCCTGGGTTCCTTTTGAGAAAATGGACTTTGGTGCATCAGTACACAATTTGCCACAATCAGCACAGCTGAAACTACTCCATGAGCATTTCTTTGTGCCCATGCTTTTTTATTTTAATCACTAACCGAAAATTCTCCAAATGCAAGAGACTTGTTAACACATCAGCTCTCTCCAGGACTCTGAGAGACTGGAGGAATAAATATGACATGGGTAATGATGGCACGAATCAAGAGTTGGGGAGGTCTCTGGCTGGGAGCGAAATCCTGCCTGGCTGGTCCAAAGATCACCACGAAAACCCTGTAGATTTTCCTTCACAGCCAAAACAGATCAAAGAGCAGCTGGAGGCTGTTTTCTCATTCACAGAAACAATGTGTGCTCGGGGGGGGGGTGAGCGGATTCTGCCAGCAGGGAAAGAGGAGCTCTATGTGCGGTGAGGGTTTCTGTTTGTTGGAGAAAGCCGCCGATATCCAAAAGATGAAAAATATTGTGTACTTCCCAAGGGCTAAGAAAGAATTGAGTCATCATGTGCCTAAAAGCGCTTCATAAATGAATAAAAGTGATCCTCTGAGTGGGGTCGTGTGTACAAGATCTTAAAGGCAGCATTCGCCAAAAATAACATTTTAAAACCAGCATAAAATATGCATTTTACTTGTGAAAAATTGTCATTTTAAACTATAAAACAGCTTTGTGTGACAAAAAAAATATTACACATTTGAGGTCTGTGATGCCAAATGCCATCAGCTGTCATATGTCCCAAAACACTTTAGAAGATCATCACAAACTGAACTTGAATATGTTCACTTGAACGCCCCTACCTTGGAGATGTTTTTCACTGAATATAGTCTCAAATCTTGAACCACTTCTCAAACTAAATTGTTGTACGACTTCTAAAGACTTGGAATAAGTCCTGTAACCAAATGTTTTGGTTCCATGACTTCCATGACACTTTCACAGTTTTTACTTTTTTTTTTTGGCATTTTATAGCTTGAACCCCATTATTCAGTATTCAGAGTTTAGGGAAAATATATGAAATGACATCAAAAAAAACAAAAAAAAAAACATAAAACATCTTGCCAAACATCTCCTTTTAAAAAAAAATTAAATCATAGGTTTAGATTAAACAACATGAGATGAATTCTGGGTGAACTATCGGTTTAAATTTGCATGTATATAGATAAAGAGTATGTATGTTTATTACATATATTATCATTTTATAATTTTATGACAAAATATGGCCTGATAACTGTGTTTGTGCACTGGTTTTGGTGATTTATGAGTATTTTGTATAATTACACTGGTATAAACTAGGGAATAGAATGTTGAGAAGTTTTATAAGAACATGCCCTTGTGTCCTCATAATGTAAAATGGTAATATAAGAGGCGATATAATTTATTTATTAGAATTTCTTTTAATAAAAAAAACAAAACATTATAAACTTTCTGTAAGTTATTCAACTATAGAGTAGCTGATGCTGAAAGGAAAGAACACAAAGTAAAAACAGTTGGGGTTGAGTCATGATGGTGAAACAGCTTTCAATTGACGAAATTTTTCACATTTATAAGTCACATGAGAAACTGCTTACAGTGTTATGCTGTTTCAGGTACTCTGCCGCATTCTCTTCTGCATCTCCTCCGATCTCTCCAATCAGAATGATGCCCTCTGTTTTTGGGTCCTGCAGGAACACCTCCAGGCAGTCAATGAAGTTTGTGCCATTAAACGGATCTCCACCGATTCCTGCAAAAATAGTCATTGTTCAAAGCCCACTCTGAACAAAACACTTTCTGCAGAGTAAGCTGACTTATAGCAATGTATGATGTATGATGGTTAGCTTGCCATACCAATGCACAGTGACTGGCCCAGACCCACTTGTGTCGTCTGATGTACAGCTTCATACGTAAGGGTGCCTGATCTAGATACAATGCCTGAGCAGAGTGAAAATATAAAGCAAGGTAAATAACAATATTAGAACTTAATTGAGTTGCTAATGAAACATATTAATTTAGCGCAATTAACAACTACACTTAAAAAAAGATAACAAACTAACAAATTACATTTAACACATCAGATTACATAACTGGTGAATGCTCATTGTTTTAATTAATGAATAGGTATGCAATATAATTAAAACCGAACCCATTGGCATTCCTAAGCAGAACATAATTATGTCGCTCTACTTTTCTTCCATTGACTGTATATAACTGTTTTTCTTTTTCAAATATTTCCCAAATGATGTTTAACAGAGAAAGGAATTTTTCACAGTATTTCCGATAATATTTTTTCTTCTGGAGAAAGTCTTATTTGTTTTATTTTGGCTAGAAAAAAAGCAGTCTTTGGCTACTTTCACCTGAACTGTTTCCACACAGATATTTTACAGGGTCACAAGTTTTATTACAGGAATAAGCACCAAGCTCAGCCAAGAGTTACATTCTTCAGAGTGGTTCAAAAACCTGTATCATCCTTCAAGTGATGTGACTTGAGACAGCCAAAGCCCTGCAGCTTAAATCTCCCTGACAGAGCACTGATGAGAAGTTATCTGCCTCACTCTCTTTTTTTAGCAGTCTGATCTCTGCGTTACAGTTCATGTTCAAACAGAGACATCTCATCATTCGCTGAGACGGTGAGAAACTCTAACAAATTCGACACAAAAAGGGTCTGTCTGAAATGTAGACCCTCTGGCTCTATCTGTTTGAATCTTCTTTTATGAAGGTGAAGACAGGGGGGAAGTTAGGCTTTTTAAGGATCTCTTAAGGGTTTTATTCCTTCAGAATGTGATGCTCTGAGCTGCTCCGCTGTCAAAATCTTTGGCACGAAGACTGGCTTTTACTGAGAAATGGAACAACAGGTGCCATCCAGTGGAGTGCTTACCAATTCTTCCTTTCTTGTGGATGTGTCCAGGCATGATCCCGATTTTGCACTCGCCAGGCTACACAGTGAGAAACAAACACCATTACACTTCAGCTTACAGATTTTACTAGTCAGAAGTTACACGTCAACATGAAATATGTCCCAGTTTATATCACATTTTTGAATGATTTCCTGGTGCACATTAATCTTTCAACTAAATAGAATATCCTTTTATGCCACTTTACATACACTACTGTTAAAAAGTTGTTTTAGGAATTTCTTATGCTCCTTTCAAGGTTGTGTTAATTAATTTAACTGTAAAAAAATAACACTATAATGTTATAATATAAAATTAAAGTGTTAGTTCACCCAAAAGTGAAAATTATGTTATTAATTACTCTCCTTCATGTCGTCCCAAACCCCTGAGACCTTCATTTATCCTCTGAACACAAATTTAGATATTTTTGATTAAATCCAAGAGGTCTCTAAAAAAAGACCTCTAAAAAAGGAACCACTAAGTGTGCATTCACCCTAGATGTGGATGAAGCTTAAAGCGCTTGTGATTTAGCTAGCAGCTAGCTCTCTGCAACTCTCACATGGTCGCCCACTGAAGTTAAGCAGGGCTGCGCCCGGTCAGTAACTGGATGGGAGACCACATGGGAAAACTAGGTTGCTGCTGGAAGTGGTGTTAGTGAGACCAGCAGGGGGCACTCAACATGCGGTCTGTGTGGGGCCTAATGCCCCAGTATATTGATGGGGACTCATACTGCTCAGTGAGTGCCATCTTTTGGATGAGACATTAAACCGAGGTCCTGACTCTCTGTGGTCATTAAAAATCCCAGGATGTACTTCGAAAAAGTGTAGGGGTTTAGCCCCGGCATCCTGGCAAAATTTGCCCACTGGCCTCTGTCCATCATGGCCTCCTAACCATCCCCATATCATAATTGGCTCTACTGATGGACTCTCTGTCCTGATTGGTCCACCAAAGGATTGGCTTGTGGATATAACGCCGCAGTCACACTAGAGTTTGAGCATGCAATATTCTGTCATACGGTGCTGTGAAAAGGGGCAGGATTAAACAAGATGATTAGACATTTAAAAAAGCGAGCGACTGGTCCATATTTTAAATTTCTGTCCAGAGAGATCATGTTTTGATCTTCGATTGGTCTCACGCAATCCCGTGATGCGATTTCGCAGGTCAGAGTTCACCAAGCTTGAACTTTCCAACGCAGCGAACTGCGAAACTTGTTGCACGAGCTTGCGTTTCCGGTCTGACGCATTCAAGTGTGTATGAATGGAAGTCTATGGGGAGAAAAGTGCAGTGTGATCGCAGCTTAAGACAGAGCTGGAATCTTTGGAGCAAGAGTCCCTTCTGCTGGCTTGTTATTGGGGTTTTTGTGTTGTGGTTACATTGTTGATAATGTCTGTGAAGACCTTTAATCCTCTTGTGAGAGGATTTATTTAACCAAAACATGTGAGTTAACAACTAACCTGTTGTAAAGAATTTATATCTTTGTTCTAAAAATTTTTTTTTTTTTTTCAATTTATTGTAATTTGTTGGAAGCTGTAAGGAGGTGCCATATTCTTTTGTCTAATTCTTCTCCTGAAGAACAGAAAGGGAGTTAGTGTATTGTTTTGTATTTTGTTTTGTTTTATTTTATTTATTAGTTTAATTAGATTTAAATATTGGAGTTAGGATGTTTTTGTTTGTTATGTTGGCCTTGACCCCTCCTGAAGACTTGTTTACTTCCTCATGTTAAATAAATGTATTCTTTTTTTTGACGCTGAACTTAGTGTTTTGTGAGTCAGTAGAAGGGGAAAATCTTTATCCAAACCTCCACCACTTTTTTCTTCATTACTCCTTCCCAACCCTAGACTGGAGAGGTTGTAATATTTCCATGTCAGATCAGTGTGCACATTTACTATGGACAATATGGCATTTACGTGTTGTGCTGCTGACTTGCCAGTAATGGCAACAAATGCAGTAATAAATGGGAGTAAATGGGCACCCTGATGACATGACGAAGAGAAGATACAGACAAAAAAAGCCATATTTACAGTTTTTTGCCACACAAAAGTTTTCATGGAGATTTGTTTGATTACAGTTAAACCACTGAAGTCACATGGAATGTTTTGACAAAATGATTGGGCCCTATTCTGGACATTGAAGGTCGAAGGACCGTTGATGTATATAGAGAATGAGAAATAGATAGATTTGATGTAAAATATCTTCATTTGTGTTCTGAAGATGAATGAAAGTCTCAAGGGTTTGGAACGACATGAGGGCGAGTAATTAATAAGAGAATTTTCATTATTGGGTGAACGAACCCTTTAATGTTCAATTTTAAAATATTATTAAATGTACTTTTTCCCTGTAATTTCTACAGTATTCAGTTTAACATCATCCTTCAAATATCAAATGCTAACCTGGTGTTCAAAACAGTTCTGTGCAATATTAATGCATTTTCTGGACTCAGGGTCTTTTTTTATATATATGGAAAGTTCAGAAAAAACGCATTTATTTGAAAATATTGACCAATATTAGTGTAAAACTGGACTAATTTGCCTCTATTTGTTAAAATTACATCCATAATTTTTCCACTTTCAATCATACATCTCCTCCTCAAAGCTCACACATCCTATTTTGGTTGAGTTGAGTTTCCATAAACAAAACAGTGTGGGCACAAATAGCATAGAATTGCAGCTCTTACATTGATGACACCGGGACAGTTGGGGCCGACGAGGCGGGTTTTGTTCTGGTGGAGCAGCTTGTGTTTGACTCGCACCATGTCCTGCTGAGGGATTCCTTCTGTGATACAGACAGCCAGTGGCATCTCCGCGTCAATCGCTTCTATGATGGCAGCTGCTGCGAAAGGAGGTGGCACGTAGATCACGGTGGCTTCAGCGCCTGTGCCATCTTTCGCCTAAAACACAATCCAGCATCATCATCATGCATTTTTATTTAATGCCACATCAACAACATAAGACTATTTTCATGGCAAAAACATTTCATTAATAAATGATACAATTAATAAAACAACAAAAAAATGAATACATATATTAGATACGATTTTTAACATTAATACATGATAAAAATACTACAATTTCTCCTGGTGACACTTTGCTGAATACCTCCTTAAGTGAGTTTATTTTATAAAAAAGCAGGACAGTCCAGTAGAATATGTTTTACAGTAAGAGGAATTGTGCAGAATAAACACTGAGAGGGGTCTTCACCTTAAAGCAAAACACCACGAGTTAATCTTGTATGTCCAATACGACATCTGGTAAAAATCACTTTATCAAATCTAGTCTTAAAATGTATTATAATTAGGGCTTCACGATATATTGGAAAAATCTGATATTGTGACATTTTATTTTTCTGCGATATGAATACAATTTACAAGATAGTTTGGATGGCACTATTTGACAGTTTTCAGGGAGCCTAACAGTATTCAGGTACAGAAATGGAATAATCATAACGCAAAAGAAATGCTTTACCTACTTTGCTTTGTCTCAATTCTAGTCCAAATATCTAAAAAATGTTTAATGTTAAGAAGAAATAATTCAAAATTAAGAGTTTTAAGTGAAATGATCTGCCAGTGGGGTAAGTAAAATAATCTTGTTTTTCCCTTTTAAATGAAGACATTTGGACTAGAAACAAGACAAAAATTCTAAGTAAGAATAGATATTCCATATAAATACAGTAATTAAACACAATTCTGTAGCTCCTGGTCAACTATAATTCGGACCTTGGATATCTTGCAATGTGACTATTTTAGATGTGCACATTGCGATATCAATGCTGAAACTATATATTGTGCAGCCCTAATTAAAACTCAACAATTTAAATTTGTAGAACTAAAAAAAAACCTGCTTAATTATGGCCTTTCAGTTTCCGTTGGTCTTTATGTGAAAGTGTTAAAGATTATACAACCGGCCTCTGGCCTTTAACACTTCTACTACTGCTGGTAATCACCCAATCTAAATAAGGCCCCTTCAGAAAAACCCTAGCGCCCTCAGAGAATCAGAGCAGCTGTCCAAAAAGTATGTGTGGCTCACAGGAGACTGTCAGCAGTCACACAGGCCATTACCTCCTTCACAGAGTTGAAGACTGGCAGACCCAGGTGTGTTTTGCCCCCCTTGCCTGGAGACACTCCTCCTACTAACTGAGAGCCATAGTCCAGAGACTGCTGACTGTGAAACGTGCCCTATAGGGACAATGAGAAACAAAAAGACAGAAAACCATTTAGCATATTACACATTAAAAGTGTCACATTACCTTAAAATCTAATTTTTATTTTCATTAAAATGTCATGATGTAATGTGCCAACTGTGTAACATTAAGTAAGAGAATGTGAAACGTGTTCTCCAGTTCAAAAAAAGATTAGTTGTTGATTATGGTCTACAACCTACTTGTTCGAAACACGCAGACGACATCAACAAACACTAGAATAACTGAAGACAAGTGTGTGAAAGTTCACTACACCTTGAGCCGTTTTGGTCACTTGTTTTGCAAATCATTTGCTGAAGTTTACTTTTAACAAGGTCTCAGATCATTTTATTAAATTTGAAAAAAGTTAACAAAAAAAGTATACAATAATATAACAATGCAAATACAACAAAATGCAATGTCACAATAAAAACATTTAAACATAAATAATCTGAAATAAAGTATATAGTTGTTAATAGTCTTTTTATTGAGTTGTATTGTATTTAGTATTTCCTTTAATGTTTTCTTTATAATTAAACAAAAGTTGAATGAATGAATGAATGAATAAATTAATTAATAACTCAAAAAAATATGTTTGCTGTTTGCTTAAACTACTTATTTTAAATGAACCGGAACAACAATTCTTGGGTTTTTTGGGAGACAACAAAATAGTTTTATGTTTAATCAACTTAAGTTTGTACACTAACAAGTTAACTTACTGTAATTCCTTTTTGTTGTCCCAACACAAATCGATTATGTGGAACCAGCATTTTTTCACAGTGATGAATGAAATACAGTTTACTTATGCAAAGACAATGACAGAAGACTTTGTCTCTTTGAGAGTAGGTTTAGGTAACCTTTGTGTCTATAATTGCCTAAATTACATCTGCATAACTGACATATATGACATGACACACTCTCTGGATCACTGAAACTAATCATGGCCATATCATAGTTCAACAATCTCAAAATGAAAGCAGGGTATTTTGAAACAATTGCATTACTTGTTTTAAATGAACATGCCAAAGATGTTCAGTACAAAGATAAATCAGTTTAATTTAGCTAGGTTATTAAATTAATTGTAAAGAGACTAATGTGGAACATGACAAACAGTATATGACTCCCCTGAATGTAACATAGACTTACAAATACTCTTTCATTGAGTGAAGCACGTTAAAATCAATGAATGCCATGAAAAGACATTTTATCCTAAAAATGGATTTGAACAGGCTGTGGAAATGAAGCGTCGCGAACTTTAACCCGTGCTACATCCATGTTAATTATTACAAATTATTCTGAAACATCACAGATAAGTCCAAAGGCAAGGGTCGCCAGTACCAAGTCAATATCTTCCACTGTAATGTTGGGAATATAACTGCAAAGAACGAGAAAATTTGGCACATTTTCAATCCATTTCCCTCTCAGCAGCCCCTTGCCAACTTTTTCTGCCACCATTTGTTCTCGTGCCTTCATTAACGCTGAAGTGCTGTGCTAACTTTGCCGTTTTTCCTGCACGCTGCCCCTGTTAACAGTGTAGCCATTAATTTGAGGTATGGTTTGCTTATGTAGCCGCACAGCAAAGTTAATATGGCGTGATGACACTCTAGTCATTTCTCATCCGCCTTCTAATTATAATGAGTGTTCATTAAAACTTCATCTAATAACCCTTTATTATGGTAAAGAGTCGTTTGAAAGAGGGTGAAGGAGAGCGAGGGAAATACAATGAGAGACTGGACATAAATCAGAGAGGTGAGGAAAGCAAGGTTATTAGATACTGTAGCCAGCAGTTTTAGTGGAAAGGGTCTACGGGTAGATGTCAAGAACAGTTGTGTCTGTCTCTTCTAATAACAAAATATATATATATATACTGATCTAGTAAAATGAAGAAAAAAATAAATAATCACTTTTAAACCCAACCTAACATATAGCGTAACATTATACTTTGAAGCAGTAATACATAATTTGTTTGATTGATGCACGCCAAACAATAATTGAATACATTGTGATTGATGTTTTAACAATGCAAGCTGTCATTACAGAGTACGTCACTTGCTTTGCAAAATAACGAACCAAAAGATATCTTGAGAGTTTAAAAGTTGTAAAACAGTCCATAAATGTTGTTAAAACGCCCCATAATTGTGTGTTTTTTTCTCTATCTAGAGTAAATAAATTTAAAAACCATTTATAAAAGGATACTTGCTTAATTTCTGAATTAATTTTCTGCTCTGAATGAATCATTTGAATGGAATATTTAGTGAATCACTCATGAAGAACTTGTTGCCATCTACTGGCAGTTGTTGTGTCCTATTTATCCATAACAGGTCAAACCTAGTGATGGAACGAGCACAAAAACATATTCAGAAAAATATTGTTCAATGTTCCACACACCCACAGTATATTTATTTTTAATAATTGACTCTCTTAGATTTATCAAATGTTTTATTTGTTATTTATTTAATTGCATTTCTTTATTTTAATTACTTTATTTCAGTCTACTTTTTGGCATTAAAAAAACTACTCATAATCCTTTTGTGTTTCTTAAGGACACAGACTTTACAATCATCTCATTAGATACACTATATTATTTTAATTATTCTTAATGTTTTATTATTATGATTCATTAAATTATTCTAATTAATCTAATGATTCTAAATAATTCTAATGATTCTAAATTATTCCAATTTAAAATATTTTGGGTTAAATATTACTTTATTGACAGCATCTGTGACATTTTGTACATTACCAACAAAAATTATTTTGAATCATTTAAGTTGAAATTGAATGATAAATATTTTTACAATATTTTCTCTTTATTTTGTTGAATTGATAAAAATATATATTTGACAAATTGCCAAAACATTGTTTTATCTAAAAACTAACAAAGTTTACTGTAATTATTGGATAGCAATTAGCTACATACAAAGCAAAAACTGAAAAGAGAAAAGATTTTGATTTTGCAAACAGAAATTGTTTAAAGAAGAAAATTCGATGTTGTCAACCATTTCCTGCTGTAACTTATCCAAGTTGTGTGTAGAAAACAGACAAGTCAGACCTGCCAGAATAACCAAACAGACAATTTCAGCCAAATATTTTAGCTTAATTACATTAGCTGAAATTTTGGTGCTTTAGATGTAGTAGAGTAGATGAAATAGTTCAAACTACAGCAAGATTTAACCGATCAGTAAGTTTCTTATAACTCGAGTAGGCCTCAACCATTAAAAAATATAAATAAATAAATAAATAAATAAATAAATAAATAAATAAATAAATAAATAGATAGATAAAGATGTCAATTTGGACCTTTTCACATATTTGGGCTAAAATTATGGGTGGGGGGGGGGGGGGTTCTATAGAACATACTGTATGTGGCTACACACCTGTTTTCCGGTGAAGCCTTGACAGATGACCTTAGTGTTCTTGTTAATGTAAAGGTTGTTCCTGGATCCAGAATAACAGTGTCTCACTCCAGCTTGCTGCACTGCAAATGCAAAGACAACAGCAAGGGAATAAGAACCAATGACTAATATACTAATACACATATAACATTTAAATTATTTCCTAGTTAAGTCTGCACAACCAAATCATGAATTTGCAGCCACATTTTATGTCTGTATTCATATTATTCTAGAGTCCAACAGGCTGCAGGCTGAATTCGGGTTGCAGTTTATTTATTAATCCATTACGTTAAACGCAAAGTTGTGAAATGTACCAACACCAGCTCAATGACTGGTGTTGGCTTGAGAAGTAGTTGGCTTTTCTTAGATAATACTCTATATGAAGAGTTCACATGCAAAGCTTCTAAACACCATTTGAAATGTTCTTCTAAAATTGTCATTTTGTGTAGCTTAGGTTCAGTAATTTAATTTTTATGTCAATGAATGGGTTATTTTCATTGTCTATAAACTGAAATAACTGAATAAAAACATAAGGGCTCATTCTTTTAGAAGAAAATTGCAGATGGAACTTTTGAGGCTTTTGCATTTGAGCTAACTTCATATGTTCACTACAGTGTCTGAAGTGCAAAGGTCACACTGCCTTGACCTCAAATATTTTGGAAATATACCCAACTGAACCTAAAACCTCTGACATGTTTCTAAATGATCAACAAACAGTTTTGATTCCAGAATGATGTAACAAAACCGAACGACTTCAAGAAATTACCCATTAATCACAAATGACAGGATTAGAGGGTCCACTCTATTTCTCTTTAGGTTAAAGTTCAAATCTCTTACAATCAGTTGCTTGTCTATATCTGATTTCACTCTGCAAAGCTTTTATACTGTACATTCTCACTGGTATAAAACAAGTACATACACTCAATGGATTGATGCTGTAATTTAATTAAGAATGTAATTCATGTTTTTGATGCAAAGAGAGAAGTCAGTCTTGAGTGAAAGTATTCCATTATTGACAGACGCATGAATTGCACAAGATTGGAACAGTTAAAAGAGAACCAAAACTTGTGGAAATAGCTTCCTACAGACAGATTCAAAATTTCCTATTTAGATTTTCTATATTAGTTTTTTTTTCCTCCTATGTAACTATATTATTTTTAGGAGAGAGTGAAAAAAACTTTCAACGTGTTAAGAAATACAAAAGACTAAACACACCAACATGTCACACTTAGCCCTGTCAACATGCATTCAAAAGAATAAAAATGTACATATATATTCATAGTAGTAGAGAAAATAAGCAAAATATTAATCATAAGTATAGTAAAAATTACAAACTATTTCTTAGAAACATACAAATAAGCACTAAATTGTCAAATTATACTGCTGTCAGTCTACTGCATTCCAAGATACTATCACGAGTTACTCAAAACAGATGTTATTAATTAATTTAACTTCTTGATGAGGTTGAAATACACATTTACCGGTTCACTTTAAATTGTTTCATTTATTGCTTAAAACACCAGCAAAGCAGCGTTAGCATTAGCTGGCTGTGTGTGTTTAAGCAGAATATTAAGATATAAATGACTCCTACATTAGCAGTAGCTGCTAGAGCAATGTGAAAAATAAAACGACAAGGCGTTTCGATTATATTTCCACTTCTGTCAGTTTTACTTACAGAGCAACCGGGCAAACAACCTGCTGTGAGACATCTTCGGTCATTCACCAATGACACCGGACAGACATGGACCTAAACGTCAGCGCACTTAGTAGTCCTCCTAGATGCCTGAAGGAAATATAATCGCCCACATACTAACGTTAGGTAAGAAATTCCAGCTGCAATGTACTGTAAACCATTATAATAAAATGATTAGGGCCATTCCATTAGCTTTACGGTCATTAGTTAAAGAATATATTTTATATTCCCGAACCTCCCCAAAATTGAGGCAACTGTCAGTCAATGGTTATGCTTTCTGTGATAGCAAATGCACTAACAAAATCATTAAGAATTTTATTTTACTGTCACAATTTCCAAATCCAATTAGAAAAGAATTCCTATTTAAAGATTTTAATAATGTTTAAATTAAAAGAATAAGGAACGATTATTTGTCTTTTGCCCTTCCTCCTAAAGTTAAGGAGGTGAGCTTTAAAATATTAAATGAGATTTATCCTACCAACTAATTTTTAAGATTGAAATTCAATTTAGATGTGAATAATTGTGTTTTTTTGCAAAAAAAAGAGATAGAGAGTCTGGAACATGTTTTTTTTTCTATGTGACATGGTGCTTCCCTTTTGGTCAGAGGTACAGACATGGTTATGGTCCAGGGATATAAATTTCCCTCCCCTCACTGTAAAGACAGTTAAGTTTGGTATCTTCCTTGAAAACAAAGAATTTCATTTCGCTGTCAGTGTTCAAATATGTTTGGGAAAATTCTATATTCACAAATGCAGATGGTTCAAATCTACTCCTAACTTTAATCAGTGGTTGAATGAGGTAAAACGTCTTTGCAAATCTGTAAAATTGGTCAATGATTAAAAAAAAAGCCCTTAAGCTTATCTCTTTTCTGGATTTTTATAAGCTATTTTAATTTTCAAAGCCCCTTTATTAATTTTTTATTTATTCTTATTTATTTTATTGCCATTTATTTATAAAACTGTTGTAATTTTTTTTTTTTATTATTCTTGAGAGATGCATATTATGTTTGCCTATTTTGTTACTCAACCTTGAGATGACAGTATGTAATATTGTAAGTATGTACCATTTTGTTTGTATGTTCTGCTGAAAAACAAAAACAGCAGAAAACTTCTCTCATAAGAGAGAAGAATGTTTCTACAGTGTTTCTACAGGTGGTTTGCCAAGCCCACTTACCTGTATGAAGCACAATTTGAAATGCACAATGTTTTCAAGAGACATGGAGTGATTAAGAAAGTGTCTATAAGAAAGTTCTTTCATGAATGTCTGTTTTTATAATATAATATAATATAATATAATATAATATAATTATTATTCATTCATTCATTTTCTTTTCGGCTTAGTCCCTTTATTAATCTGGGGTCACCACAGCGGAATGAACCGCCAACTTATCCAGCATATGTTTAACACAGCGGATGCCCTTCCAGCTGCAACCCATCACTGGGAAACATCCATACTCATTCACACACATACACCACGGACAATTTCATTCATTCATTTATTTTCTTTTCAGCTTAGTCCCTTTATTAATCTGGGGTCGCCACAGCGGAATGAACCACCAACTTATCCAGCATATGTTTTATGCAGCGGATGCCCTTCCAGCTGCAACCCATCACTGGGAAACATCCATACACACCCATTCACACACATACACTACGGACAATTTAGCTTACCCAATTCACCTATACAACATGTCTTTGGACTTGTGGGGGAAACCGGAGCACCCGGAGAAAACCCATGCAAACATGCAAACTCCACACAGAAACGCCAACTGACCCAGCCGAGGCTCGAACCAGTGACCTTCTTGCTGTGAGGTGAACGTGCTACCCACTGCGCCACCGTGCAGCCCATATAATTATTATATTATATTGCCTCACAGCAAGATATAATATGACATATAAATTTAAATCCATTACATACATGATAGATAGATAGATAGATAGATAGATAGATAGATAGATAGATAGATAGATAGATAGATAGATAGATAGATAGATAGATAGTTTACACTAATAATAATGATAATACACACAAATCCATATTTGTTTGATACTGCACAAACCCTTTGAACAACAGAACATAAAGAGCCATTCAAATTGTAAAAATACAAAATCAATTGGCGCGACAAAAGGAGCCAATCGGGCTCGACCAACTTTGCAGAAGCTGATTGGTTTACGCTTTTACGGCGTCCCGCACTTACGCCCATTCACGAACAAAACACGTATCCTCTCTTCATAGATATTATATATATCTATGTCCCCTCTCCACCAGCAAAGTGAGACGACAGCGTAAGTACACTAGCGTGATGACGTAGAATGTCCCAGGAAATATCCTGCTGTCTCAGTTAGAAGCGCACAAAGTCATTCAACATGGTTTTGGAAAGTATCTCCAGGATTATCAAAATACAGCTACCAGCCTACCTCAAGAAGCTGCCCCTTCCGGAAACAATCGGCGGCTTCGCGCGACTGACAGGTTTGCGTTTTATCATTCAAAAGCGTAGCGTTAGATGGGAAAGTTCACGTAAGTAAAGCGCGCATATATCTGCATGGAAAGAGTGCTGTAAGAGACTTTTCCATCCGCTAAACTCATAACTAATAATAATAACAATAATAATAATAATAACGCGCCTGCATGCGTTTATGGCTGGGGAAACCTTTCAGTTGTCTATCATTAACGTTAGTATATTAGTTCATACTCTTTTCATCATATTCTTAACAAATGCTCGAGAAGATGCACAGTGCTTCAATGCACGTTAAGGATTGGATTTTCATAAAAGTCAGCTGAATGTCTATTTTTGAATGCTAATATCAAACCCTGCAGAGCATCTGATAGCATGTTTGTTGCATTACAACTGATACGTTCACATCTATTTGCATACACCATAATCAGGATTCAACAACTGCCATTATATGTACTGCAACAATGCACATGTGTGCAAAAAAAAAAAAACGATGTACATGTTAATCACTGAACTAGATTAAACCAAACCTGACTATGAAAACATCTTGTAAATCATTATTAGTTTTAGATGATGTCAATTTCTTGGTTATTAAAATCAAGAGCTCGGTTTTAATGAATGGAGTTAATATTAACAAAGTTGTTGTATTTTTGCTAACATTAATATAATATAATATAAGATAATAAAAGTAGCTCATTCTTTAGCTTTGCATTAAAGGGGCAGTTCCCCCAAAATAAACATTTCCTTATTTCCTCGCACTAGAGAGTTTCTAAACTTTCATAAATGTCTGCTCTCTGTTGAACACAAAACTAGATATTGTGAAGAATGTTGGGGAAAAACAGCCACTGACATCCATAGTATTTTTTGTTTTTACTCTGGAAGTCAATGGCTGTTTTTTCCAACACTCTTCAATAATTTTCCTTTGTGTTCAAGTGTTACCTGTTGTGCTCCATAATCCTTTTGCTATTTAATTTCTGTGAAACATTTGTTTTCTCTGAACATTTATGTACAACAAAGCAATACAGGAAAAAAAAGTAGCGTTTTTTTGTTATTACACCTGTTAAAGAAACCATTTTTATGCAGCTTAAGTTAATATCATGATAATCTGATACATCACACAGCAACATTGAAGCGCAGCATGTGATCTTGACTCTTAATCACTTTTGTTTTTCCACATTTACCAGAAGAGCTCTTACTAAGCAAAGTGTGAAATTCTAACACTTGATTGTGTCTCAGTTTCAGAGTGGTTGCGGCTCCTGCCATTATTGGGGATTTTGGCTCTTTTGGGTTATCTGACCATCCGGCCCTTCCTGCCCAAGAAGAAAAAGCAAAGAGACAGTCTAATAAATCTGAAGATCCAAAAAGAAAACCCTAAAGTGGTGAATGAGATCGACATAGAAGACCTGAGGACTCCAAATGTTTGTTACTGCCGCTGCTGGCGATCTAAAACGGTAGGAGGAAAGATAAAAAACTGCATTTCATACAAATAAAATACCTGATTTATATGGGTAATATCATGAGAAACTTTTGCTTTTTAACTTTGTAGTGAAGTATTTTAGTGTAATATGAAAACATGGAAAATGTTCTTTAATGAATTTGTGACTTGTTCTACAAAACAAACCTCTGGTACTTATGGAGTAAATAAATAAGCATGATATTCCCTGTTTAACGGTGCCAGTCATATAATATTGCTTTTTCACCACAAACCAACCGCTCCAGGATTTGTTTGAAAGCGTTTCGAGACCACATCTTCGAGCAGGTCTCGGTACACCTGTTTGGTCTGCTTTTGGTGCACCAAAAAGGCAAATGAACTCTGGTACGTTTTAACCAAATTAATGAGGAAGTTGTGGAAGCATCCTAATAAAAATCTGGATATTCCTACACTGTAAAACCCAACAGTCAACTTTATTTAATGAAATGAGTGTAGTTAACTCGAAATTTACTGAAAGTTAATTCTACTCATTTGAAAAGAGTTTTGAACTCAGTGTTGAAGGTAATGAGTTAATTAAATACCTCATTACTTCAACTTAAATGGAGAAAGTTCACAGTACTCATTAGGATTAGTTTTTGAACTTAAATGGTTTGTTGCAATCGGTTTCCTCAAATGGTTTGAGTTTAGGCGTTCAGTACATGCAAGTGGCTATACCGTGAGCCTCAAACACCACTATTTCCTCATTCTCATGAAAGTCCTGGTGAAAATTCAGGCCAATTGGAACAAAACACAGACTGTTACATCACATACGGGATCATTAATATGCACAACCCATTTGATTGACCACAACATTTCACAGCGAGATTACAACAATGATTTTTCCCCCCATTATTTTTAAGTTCGTGCCGTACCACGTCTTTACATTGTTTTCTATGCATTGGTAAGTGATGGGGAAGAATGTGTATATATATATATAATAGTGCAACTCTTTATTAATGTGTACTGTATGTGGAAATGTTAAAAGCATGTGTGATTCTCCGCTTCCTCTTTAAACAGTATGTGTCTAAGTTAAGTGCCTAACACACTGTTGTTGTTGTTTCTATTTTTGCAGTTTCCTGTTTGCGATAAATCGCACATAAAGCATAATGAGTTGACAGGAGACAACGTTGGTCCACTTATTCTTAAGAAGAAAACTCTGTAGCTTGGGCTCGGAGAGGGACATACCTTTTTTTTTATTAATATATTTTTTTCTTTATTAAAAAAAAAACCTACTGTAATTTTGATTGTTTTTTGTACTTACACAAAACTATTTCCAGCATGCAGTAGAGCTGTACATTCTGACTTTAATGATATTGTGGTTGATATGAAAGATTAATTATATTGAGAACTTTGTTTTTTTTGTGTGGATGTTGTTGGTTTGTTTTTGGCAAATGTATTTTCACTTCTGTGTAAAATATAACTTGCCCATAAGGCAAAATCGAGCTAATTGTCGCCCATCAGTCTTTTTGGCCATGAAAGTGTCTTTTCTATTCTTAATCTTGAATCAGTTTTAACTAAGTTGCCTTGTACTGTTATCATGTTACCATTGTGATAATCAAAAACTTGCGTTCTTTTTTTCTTTTTTTGTCATTTTTAAAAACATCACATACTTTTTAGTGTAAAGTACATTATTAGGAACTCTTCTAAAATGTTTGCTAAATTATTGATATAATTTAGTAATAATTCACTGCATTAGATTGTTAACGGTCAAAGCTATTGTTTCACATTATTCATATGTAAAAGCATTTATCATAATGCAACAGAACGTACCCATTTGCCGCAATATTTTATATTCCTATGCATTTGTTTGTATTCAAATGTTATAAATAGTTTGGCAATCCTTTGGCTCTCACAAATAGTTTTTGTTTGTTTGTTTTTTAACTCGCTTCTTGGCTCATAGATGTTTTTACATTTATATGGTAACTGGAATGTGCCTAATGACATTTGTAAAATAAAAAGTAACCAAACATGCTGCTTTATGTGCCTGAATTTTCTTCAGAGCTGCTTATTTGCATCTGCTTTGCCTATAGATGATAAAACAAGATATGTTTCCAAATGCGAATGGGGGTTTTTTGCCTGTCAACTACTATCACAGGAAAGGGCATTTATTTTCCAGCAGCAGTGCATCTATAAATGAAAATGACTACACATACACTGTACAAACAATTAAACAAGGCAAAATTAAAGTTATTAATATGTTTAACAGTAGTCATTTAATTGCTTCAATTAACCGCAATAGCATTAATATATTCTGAAACAAAACCACAATACAAAATCTTGTCAAATTCAAGCAGTAAACTTAATCCACTAATTGTACTCTACTTACATGAACAATAATACCCTAATAACATTCAAATACACAATTTATAAAAACATTCATATGAAAACAGAAATATGGCTCATGGAAAGTAGCATTGAGGTGCAATGAGGGAAATGAAATGTGTTTTTGTACTACTAATAAAATAAAAACTCTGTATCTTTGTCCTAAAAATACTTCCACTATAAACAAATTGTACTTGGGCTCCAAACTGACAGTTACAGTACTTGACTGTACAGATACTATATGCGTAGTGGAGTTGAAAAAGAATATATGTTCAGAACAGCATACTAGCATAATGATCTTAATAGTGCTGCAGAATACATGTATCTCTATGACTAAAATATGCAGATGAACCACTATATTTGCCAAAATGTGGCTTTTCCGTGGAATAATATATCACTCAACTTGATCTTTCATTTCCAGGTTTCTTTGGAATTGTTCTTTTGGTGTGTCAGACGATATATATGTATTATATAAAAGATAATTATAAATTGTACAATTTTTGTTGTTGTTCTGTTTTTAATTCAGTAACAATGTAAAGACCCATTCACACCAAGTACAACAAAAAAATTAAAAAAGAAGTAATAACATTTTATAACATGCTTTTTAAGCATGAATGTCTACTGTTACATGCAGAATCTATTGTTTAAAAATTGTTCAGAATTGAAAATAACAGCCAATCAGAATCAATCCTGCTTAAAAGAGCTCAAACATTTAAAGCGACAGACAACAAAACTGCAACATTCTATTGATATACTGTGCATTGACAAGCAATACAGTTAACATTATAGTTATCGTTCTTGGTGTGCACGGGCCTAATATGCATATTCATAAAGTGTTATACTTGGAATCTTATAAAAAAGATGGAAAAGTTTCTCTATGAACGTTTAGACATTATAGTGTAATGGAAATATTAAAACCCATTTAGATCAGGTTTGGTCTGCTTGCACATAATATAACATATAAATAAAATAAACAAAAATAATATAAAGCAGCCTGTGTGACATTTAAATTATATAAAAATATTAAAGTCCATATGAAATCTAAATTTACAATGTTTATTTTGCTAGCGCACACTGTTAGTCTTAACGTGAACAATTAATCTGTGCTAGTTAATAATCTGTGCTAGTTTATTTTTTAATAAAATAAAAACTGTTTTGGTAATCTTTAATCAAAATCAAACCATCTGCTTCTCTGAAATGGACGTTCTTCTAAGGTGATGTCAGTTTGACATAAGTATGCTTAGCCACGCCCCTCCAACAGTTTTGTTTGATGTAAGTGAAAGATGAGGAGAGGAGCTCAAAAATAAAACCCCGTCCCCTACTCAATATTCCTTTTCAGTTGGAAATACATCCTAATGATACTGATCTAAAATTCTGCAGCAACTTCTGGCTGACATGGACTTTAAATGCTGCATACATCATGTACAGCGCAGTGAAAGTAGTAAGCTAGTATTCTGAACATAGTCTGACCACTATATGAACTTTTTGTAATACTGATACACAGTCACTTCAGACTGATTTCTATCATATATAACATAATAAATACTATTAACACAAACTTTTAAAAAAACACACATAAAAAACAGCTTTTGTACTTGATGATAGTGCTAAAAATGATACCTGTAGTGTTCCATTCTTTGAAATAATAACTTGTCGCCAGTAAAAGCAATACTGATTTGAGTGTTTTTATCCTTGAGTGGTAAACAGCAGGAGTTTCTTCACCTGTAATGCTCGTCTTGTTATGGTTAGCAGTCTGACTTCAGAAGACCACAGTAATTCTGAGGTTAACAATCCTCTCTGAAGACCAATAAAGGATGATAAGCAGTCTTGGATGTTTGGATTTCTTTTGTGGAATATCAGAGGGCGCTTTCATACGTCACCGGTGTCCCTGAGGCAGATAATGCACCCTGACTGACAGCTACAATTCAGAAAAAGAGCACAATTAAAACAATGTATGCATTAATTGAACACAATCAAGAGAGTTAGTACTTATTCCAGTTGTAAAGGCTGGGGCATTTTTATTTTTACTTATCATCATCCAGGTGGGTGCTACACATTAATGTCGGTGAGGAGAGATGCCCATATATGATTGTAAATGTAAAGCGCTATATAATTACATTCATTCAAACAAACAATAAAAGCAAACAGAGAGCGAAACAGGACAAAGGCTGACCTTCCAGCATGCAAATTCTCCGAGCTGTGGTACAGGTAACACATTTCCATGTGCATATTGTGTTTCAAAGAATCAGTTGATATGCTTTATTGTGGAGAACTGCAGAAAGCTGCTTTACGAATGTTTGCAGAGCAATGCAGTTCAGTTCTAACCAAAACCAAACTGTCTACAAAGGCAGCAACCTAACCATTAACTGATGTTGAAAAATTCGTTATGGTTTGCAGTCTCACACACCACAATACACTTCTCTTGTGAAAAATGAAAGGTTTACTGTTGGTTCTAACACTCGGTTGGAAAGAAAGAAATATGATTTTCGTGTGACAAAATTTTTTTTTTTTTTTTTCATGCCAAAAGTCTGGAACAGACATCATGTCCAAACCTTGCCTATAATTCCTAAAATAATTTGCCTAGGTAGGCAGTTCACCAAGTTTAATAACACTTCACTAAACAAATATACTGTATAAGCAAGTGTATATTTTTTTAATCATCCAAGCAAAATATTGATATAAATTGTCTGGAATGTCAAATCAGAATGATTCCAAAAAGGTGGCCTAAGTGAGCAGTTTATCAAAGTAATATACTGTGTGCATATATATATATATATATATATATATATATATATATATATATATATAATGTTTGTTTTGTTTTTTTTTCCCCTAATTTTTCAGCATAAATGTAAAATCAAAAGACAAACACATACAGTGAACTACTGATTTTTATTTTAGAACCTTAATTTCAGCAAAGTTTGAACTGATCTCTGTACTTTATTAATGAACGATTCTTTTATATAAATAAAATCTACTGCCTGACAAAAAAGAAAAGAAAAGTAAAATAATCAAAAAAACTGGCGGGCAGCAATCATGTTAAGAGGTTGAACCAACAGAAATAACACATCATTTATCGGCTTACAGATATTGGCTTAACTTTGCTACCGGACCAATAACGATAACATAAAACAAATAGCATTTATCGGCCAATATCTATATAAACACCAATATATTATTGTGCATCCCGTATATACAGTGGTATGAAAAGTGTTTGCCCCTTACTTATTTCTTATTTTTTTGTTTGCATGTTTGTCACACTTTAATGTTTCAGATCATCAAACTAATTTAAATATTAGCAACAGGACGATGATCCAAAGCACACCAGCAAGTCCACTTCTGAATGGCTGAAGAAAAACAAATTGGCCTAGTCAAAACCCTGACTGAATCCAATTGAGATGTCATCGTATGACCTTAAAAAGACGGTTCATCCTCGAAAAACACTCCAATGTGGCTGAATTACAACGAGTGGGCCAAAATTCCTCCACAGCGCTGTAACAGATTCATTACAAGTTATCGAAAATGCTTGATTGCAGTTGTTGCTGCTAAGGGTGGCCTAACCAGTTATTAGGGGGCAAACACTTTTTCACACAGGGCTATGTAGTTTTGTATTTTGTTTTCACATAATCATAGAATCCTTCATTTCAAAACTGCATGATGTGTTTACTTGTGTTATCTTTGACTAATATTTAAATTAGTTTGATGATCTGAAACATTAAAGTGTGACAAACAAGCAAAAAAAATAAGAAATCAGTAAGGGGTAAACACTTTTTCACACCATTGCATATATGGGTGTATGTGAAATCTGTCTTACCCCACTCAGGGTTCTTTGGTTTCTGCAGTAGTCGAGGACCAAGTAGACTGATGAGCAGAGCTCCAATAGGAGCAGTGATGATGATTGACAGCACAGCCACAGTCAGGACGTCCATGCCGTACTTCTGCAGCTTCAGGTCTTGCTTGGAACGGGCCATGTCTAAAGCCGTAGAGCCTATAGCCGCCTGAAACCAGTCACAAATCATTCTCAGCGATCTCAGAAGCGTTTAATTTCATTTTACTTATCTCACACCTTCACAATAGATAAAGGCATGGTAAAACAGCAGGTCTGTTTGACATACTTGGCAAGTTTACCTGTACTGTGGCTTTAGGCATCCAGGCGAGAGCGACAAAGACTTTCTCTTTCAGGTTAAATCCGGCTCGCAGGACCACAATGAAAGTGACAAGGAGGCGTACGGTGAGGCCGATGAACAAAGCTGCTATACCTAGAACTTAGGACGCATTATATTACAGCCCATTAATAAAAACATATTACACATTGGCACACTACTGACATTCTGGTTTAGTATTTTCTCATCAGTTCTGTTACTGAAACTATAGAAACGACAGCACAGAAGATGTAAAAAAAATCTCATTTATACTGTAGTTTGACACTCACACACAGTCGTGAGCTCCAAAGAACTAATAACAATCTCAGCACCGATGAGTCCAAAGAGAAGAGGCTGAAACACAAGCCAAAACCTCTCCACTACTGCTTCCACTGAAGCCTGAAACACACAGACACAGAGAAATCACACACGTTACCATGGAAAATGGGAAGGAAGGTCCACTGTTACACTCAAATACCCTTATTACTTTTTTAGTACCTTTTTAATACCTTATTACTTACCCTTATGTCACTATTGCCAAAACATTTGTGAACCCTGCTGTCTTTCTCATTTTTATTTTCCTTCATTATATTGGATATTTTAGTGGAAAGTGTATGTGTGTGTACTTGTTTATGTGGTTTACAAGAACACAAATTTGTATAATGACATGTGTATGACCTAGTTAAGGTGGTTTATGAGGATATGCTTTGTGTGATTAAAGATTTTTTTGGTGTATTCTGACATTACAATTTTGCCACAGTATTCCACAGGAGAAGGGTTAGGTTTAGGAGTGGGGTAAGGCCATATAATAAGTTGGTTTTTATAACATAAAATGCATTTAATCTATGGAGCGTCCTCATAAACCATGTATACATGTATGTATATGTGTGTTATTGCTCAACATCGTTGTCAAAAATAAATGAGTAAAATACAAAAAAAAATATATTACACTTATACTTTTTTTTCTTTTACTACTTGCAGTACACAAAACACTATTGTTTTATTCAGTTATTTATTTTATATTTCAGTGGAAACTGTGTTTGTAGGATAATTTTAGTCTTGTACATGATGTTTCTGAGAAACAATGTGTGAATTCAAAAAAGTAAATAAAACTATTCTCTCTCTGTCTTTTGAGTTTTTTTATTATTCAAAAGTTTTTTGTGAGGGTTGTGTTTAGAGTAGGATTTTGTGTTAACATTGTACTATAAATAAATAAATAAATAGTTTTTACATTTCACTGAAAATTGTGTTTGTATTTTTTTTATTATTCAAAAGTTTTTTGTGAGGGTTTTGTTTACAATAGGATTAGGTGTAAATATTGTACAATAAATAAATAAATACATTCATATATATTTATTAATTTTTTATTTTATCATATTTGTTTTTGAATATGGGACAGAAGGAAGTACACAAATCAGTCACAAAATTCACAGCTTAATTTGATATTTCAGTGTGTTTTTATGACAGGAGATTCAGACCTTAGCTCTTCCCCAGCCTATTCCGGCCACAAACGCCAGCACCAGTGTACAGAGACCCCCTGCTCCAGGAATCCCAGCCACATTACTGCCAAACAGAGCAAACACCGACAACCCCAACACCAGGAAGGAGCGTTTCAGCACGAGGTTTCTCTGCACACAAACACACAAATCAACAACAAAAACAAATAAAATGATAAGATGATAGCAATTCTGAAAACAACATATACTGTATTTCTCAGTCATGTAGTTATTGCTCATGTACCTGGTCTCTGCTGGGGAAGTAATGTAGGAAGTACCCTAAAGCCACACCAGTGACTGCACCACCCAACACCTCCAGCGGACCCCGCAGCACATTTAACCACACGGAGCCTGCAGAGGGCGACACGCAGAACAATAATATAATACAGCACCACTAACAAGTCAATGAATCCTAGAGAAATTACCCAGTCAAAAGTCTCTTAAATACACATTTTATAAACTTGGGAAAAAAAAGATTCTTATACATAATCATACACTATGAAAAGTTTGAGGTGAGATTAAATAATGTATTACTTTATTCATTTTCTTTTCGGCTTAGTCTCTTTATTAATCTGGGGTCGCAACAGCGGAATGAACCGCCAACTTATCCAGCATATGTTTTACGCAGCAGATGCCCTTCCAGCCGCAACCCATCACTGGGAAACACCCATACACTCCCATTCACACACATACACTATGGACAATTTAGCGTACCCAATTCACCTACAGCGCATGTCTTTGGACTTGTGGGGGAAACTGGAGCACCTGGAGGAAACCCACGCGAACACGGGGAGAACATGCAAACTCCACACAGAAATGGCAACTGACCCAGCCGAGGCTCGAACCAGCGACCTTCTTGCAGTGAGGCGACAGCGCTACCCACTGCGCCACCAATTTCAAATATACATTAACTAAATAAATAAATACATACATACATATATACATAAACTAACTTTATACATAACTAACTAAATAAATAAATACATTTTTATGGTTTTCACAAAAATAATAAATCAACAAGACTTTTTTCATTGTTGACAATAACGATAATTAAAATTTCTCAAAATCAGCATATTAAAATGACGTCTGAAGGATCATGTGATGCTTAGAAATGCATAGCGGATGCTGAAAATTCAGTTTTGACATCACAGAAATAAATAAACTATATTAAAGTAGACATCTATATTAATATTTAAAACCTTACTATTTAGCTTTACTGTATTTGTCAGCCTTTCTGTTCAAATAAATTGGTCAGATTATAATATACAGTATAATGAGGGTATGTAGAAAAGTACAAAGTATAAAGATAGCTCTTTTATATATTTTTATACTTTGTACTTTTTTTCTACAGCCACATACTCTATATCTAAAGTCTTTAAAATTGTTATATTTGCTTTTATTTTCTATTGCATAACTTTCATTTCTCTTTAATTGAAATTCTATTGTTAATATTATTATTTTTTGTTATTGTTGTATTATTTTAAGTGGTTGTGTAAGTATTTCACTGCATATCATACTGTGAATGAACCTGTATGTGACAAATAAAATTTACTTGAATTTGGTTTATAAAGCATTTAGTCTTTTGGCAAACCTGTGGCGAAAGCAATGCCCAAGCAGGTGGTGAAGCAGGTAATGGCAATGATGTCATCAATGCTGCACGCTGCCATGAGAAGCGTAGGTATGCCCTGCTCTAAACCGTATCCTTGCCTGTGCAGAAGCAGCATGGACGGGACCACAACAGCTGGAGTAACAGCCCCAAGAACAAACCTACCGAGAAGAAAAGTAAGAGTTGAGCGGCAGCAGTTACTTCAGAGAGTCTCATCTCTTCATAAACCATGGTTTACCCTAAAATAAAGCCCCAGATCCATGGAAGACCGAGTATTAAATAGGAGACCACTGCCATAGTGGCTGCCTCAAAAATGAGAGGGAACATGGACAAACGCAAACACACAGCTTTCAGCTTCTTCAGAGCCTGAAACACACATATAGGATAATTAGATATGGCCATAACAATTTGACAACTCATACAGTACAACATCTGAAAATAATAATAATAATAATAATAATAATAATAATAATATGGAATATTCATATTGCAGTGAGGTGCAATAAATGAAGTTGATTGGTTGTTTATCCAAATCTGACCAATCAGATGGGGCCTTACTACCCACTTCCCCATTAGATGCTGGTATGCTATTGGCTGGCTAGGCCAACCCAAAGACAAACCAAGTGCCTCAGAATAAAGAGCTGAAAATAAACATTAATGGCAGGACAACAAAAATGACAACAGAGAATAAGAATGAGAACATCTGCTGACGTTTTTAGTCATTCATAGTGTTTTGAAGTCAATATATACTTTTTGTTTTGGGCTGAAATAGATTTATTTACATCAGCAAAATATCTACTACCTGTTTATTTTAGTATGGTCATTGAATATATTAATGTTTTTTTTATGTTTTTATTTTAAAGGCTAATAATAATAATATTGGGTGACACGGTGGCTCAGTGGTTAGTACTGTCGCCTCACAGCAAGAAGGTCGCTGGTTTGAGTCCCGGCTGGGTCAGTTGGTATTTCTGTAAGGAGTTTGGATGTTCTCCCCGTGTTTGCATGGGTTTCCTCTGGGTGCTCCGGTTTCCCCCACAGTCCAAAGACATGCGCTATAGGTGAATTGAATAAACAAAATTGGCCGTAGTGTATGTGTGTGAATGAGTGTGTATGGATGTTTCCCAGTACTGGGTTGCAGCTGGAAGGGCATCCGCTGTGTAAAACATATGCTGGATAAGTTGGCGGTTCATTCCACTGTGGCGACCCCTGATAAATAAAGGGACTAAGCAGCCCTACTTTACTTTTACATTTTAATATGTAATAATGACAACTGTTTATGGAAAAAAGTGAACATAAAGTAGGTCCCTGTGATTTCCGTGATGCTGAAAATGGACAGAATTAGCTGAATGAGGTGGAGTGTCATGGAATTTGCCAAATTTTACATTAATAAATAAAAAAGTAGTGCTGTAAACCTAATTAAATTGTGACTAGTACCTGTGAAAATCAAACCACAAGAGACCATTTAAATATTAGATCTGCATGTTCAGCATGTTTGTGTAAATACAGTTTGGTTTTATTAGAACTATTAGAAGAAATAAACAAACTTTATTTCCAGAACTGATTAAAAAAAAGTCACTACTCCGGCATTTTGCCATTTTTGTGAGAAAAGCGATCATCAAATACTGTCAACACTGAAAATCACAGCTTCCCTAAATCATTTCTTTTTTTCATCAAAAAAAGTCTGGTTTCATTTTAGACTTCATTTGAAAAAAGTGTTAAACATTTTATAGGGTTCCTAAAACTAAAATGTTGTCGCATTCTTCATAAGCTGATGGTAATTTAAATAAGAACATGCTTTTTGGTTACTAAAACTTAATGAGTAAACTATTAAAATTTAGCCCCCCAAAAAAATGTGAATATAACAAAAACTGATTTTAGGAAAAAATGAAATGGACTTTAAGAAATAATAAAATGTTTTTCATAGTGCCCCAAGCATACTGTAAAAGCACTTTGTCTTCGTCTGCGTCAACAGCAATAGTTTTTAATGTTACTCAACAGGGCCTGATTATGTTTCATACCTTGCTGTCTAATTCCAACCCAGCCTTTACCAGAATGACACCCAGAGCGATGTTCCTCAGAGAAGAGGACCATCTAACATCAATGTACACCGCATCTGTAACCACAGGGATGTTTCTGAGGATAAAGCCTGCCAGCAGCATGCCTGCAAACACACACAGAGAAAACAGCAGAACTCAAGAACACAAACAGAAATCCTAGAGTTTCCCATTACAGTTCTCACAGTGGCGAATGCTTACAAAATAAATAGATCAATGAAGAAATAACACAGGTAACTTATCTTTAAACTGCGGGGGAAAAAATTTAGTTAATTCAATTTATAATACTAGATGATGTTTTTAAAAGAAGTCATTTAAGGCTATATTTATTTGATCAATGAATACAGTAATATTGTATGATATAATTATGATTTTAAATAATTATTTTATATTTTTGTAAACATTTATATGTAGTTTATTCCTGGGATAGAAAAACTGAATTTGTCACAATCTTTCAGAAATAATTCTAATATGCGTATTTGGTGTCTTATCATAAGCAATGTCCACACAAACACTGGTATTTTCAAAACCGCATTTATTTTCTATGGGATTTGGCCTTTTGTCCAAATGAAAATGCAGTATCATTTCTGAAAACTCTGGGCAGGGTGAGGACCTTCAGAAACTCTGCTAACAGTGTGGTTTTCGCCTCATGACATCAGCGTGCAGGCTGTTTTCTCCTTTCTGATTGGCCAACAAGGCTTTATTTTAACACCGTGTCCTAACTACGCATGACGCGACGCACAATAAAAGGTATCTTTTTATGTTAAAAGGAGTTTTTGTCCAAAACATCTGCGACAGCGACATGCAAAATTTCTATTTTAGAAATGCTTTCTATTTCTGCAACGTCACAGCTGAATAAAGGCACAAACTACTGTGACCTGAATGATCACCTCAGGTACAGAATATGTGCTTTGCTACCAATGTGAGTTTAAATACCATGTTACGTGATATTTATTGTCATACTACTGAAAGCAGTAGCAGATAGTTTTCCTCAGATCTTGAAAATAAAATAACTAGAAAAAGGTTATTCAGTGCGAACCAACAGCATCAGTCACTCAGTTGCCTATTAATAATGTTAAAGAGGTTTAATATGCATTAATTAGATTAAAAGTTTTTACCATTTCATTGGGAGTTCAGTGGCAGGTATTTAAAGGTTACTGTCATGTCGCGTCGCATTTGTCAGCTTGTCGCTGGAATCTTGTTGTGTCGCGTGTTGTTAGGACATGGTGTAAGGCTTCTATCGCTGCCTGTTGATTCAGAACGCTTGACAGTACATCACAGTGTGTTTTTGCCTTTTCATGTGAACAGACTTTTTATCAAAGGCAGGAAAAATACCTGTGTACGTGTTCTGAAAACAACATTGTATAAAATGCCTTTCCTGACACTTTTGATTAATTAAATGCATTCTTGCTGAATAAAAGTCTGTCTTTATATAAAATCTGTCTCATGAAATAAAAAAAAAGTTTAATACACAAGCTGCAACTGCAGTGTTAATATTTTTGGTGTTTCTTCTTTGTTTTGAGTTACATTTAACAAAAGAATACCTAGTCATTTTAACAGGAATCCACATAATTGCCATTTTTAATGCGAGTGTGAAAATGTTCCACACATAGATTTGGCATGCTGACCAAAAGAAAGCTACTTGGCTTGAATGTAACTTCTGAGCATTGCTTTACACATTATTGACTATTATTGAGACCAAAAATATATATATATATTTTGCACACAAAATGCAACTAATGGGTTTATTTAACATAATGGGCCCTATCATACGCCAGGTGCGTCGGACATGATTTGTTGCTATTTTCAGTCCAGCGCAGCCATCATTTTCACGTTTTGCGTCATGCTGTTTAAATAGCAAATCCATTTTCGCCACTTTGTGCACTCATGGGTGTGCTGGTCTGAAAAGGAGGTGTGTTAATGAGCATTGTTGGCGTGATTTGAGGCAACTGAAATAGACTGCACATTTGACCAACAAAATAGACTGAAATAAACTGCGCCATTGAGTTTTTGTGATTTAAAGAGCGCGTCAGTTATGCGCCTATGCAAGTCCAAAACCTGCGGACACATTGTTTAATACACACAGGATGTACAACCATGTACAGGATGGATGTCTTCAGTGGAGTGCGTGCACCACCGTTTCCTTACTCCACAAAAGTAAAGCGTAAACGTAAGAGAAAGTAAAGAGGCCGAATGGAGGAGGCTCGTTCTGTAGATGGTCTTTATCCTCGCGCAGATGGTCTGTTTAACTGTTTTCTCACTTGTGAAGCATTCAGTTTTTCCACTTACAAAGTCCGCCATGTAAATAGCAAATGCACCATGGCTCATAGGAGATGAGACTCTGATTGGTTAAATGCACGTTATGCCCAACACACCATTAAGAGAATAAGCACAACTAAGTGCACAGACTGTATTATTCCGTCCTTAAAATAGCAAAAGTGGATTCAGACAAGTCCTTATTGTTGTTTTTGCGCCAAGAGCTTTAGACATTGCTCTTAGATCGTTAAAATAGAGGCTATAATGTTCCGAAATTGTCATACCGAGCAGAGGAGGTACAGGTGGCAGTCTTGGTAAACGTATGCGTCCAAACAGCTTTCCTCCAGCCACTGAACAAATAAACAAGGTCACAATGCCGAAAAGGTTCCCGCCTGGAAGGCATTCCTTCTCTGTGATGGACCAGACCACTCCAAAGAGCACTGCGGCCATGGTCACTGCGAAGGGGACAAGAGCAAACAAACACCGTGCATTTAATCAACCAGCAGATCACACTGCAAGACATAGATTGACATAAACATAATGCACTTTAAATGCATTTATTATATACTATTCAAAGATTTGAGATCGGTGAAAACATTTTCAGTGTTTATGTTTTATTTTAAGGTTTTATTTGTTACAGATTAAGTTCTGAGTAATATTACTTCACTACATATACTTACTATATGGTTAGGTTTACCATTAGTTGCATGTAATTATGCACACTGTAGAACGTGTAACAATGACATCAAACTGATTTTTTTTTAGAAATATGCATTTTTATAAATACACAGACACATATATGCAACTGTAATGTGACTAAATGTGCAATTTGTAATTATGATTATTTATTTATTTGATTGTATTTATTAATTGAGTTATTACTGTTATTTTTAAATGTGAATTTTTAATATTGTTTTTGATTGCATTCTTATTTAGTTGTATATGTTTAAGAAAGTTTAAGAAAAGCACATCATAAGGCAAGGCAAGTTTATTTATATAGCACATTTCATACACAGTGGCAATTCAAAGTGCTTTACATAAACAAGAATAAAAGAAACAAGTACAAGAAAATAAAAACAAATAACAAAAGTGATTAAAAACAGATAAAAACAGATTACAATGTGTTAAAAGAATGAAAAAGAAAAGAAAGACAATAGTGTGATCTGTCGGACGTAGCACAGTGCTCATTCAGTAAAGACACAGCTAAACAGATGTGTTTTTAGTCTTGAAAATAGAAAATAAATAGATAGAATGTATCGAATGTAATAAATAGAATGTATCTATGTAATTATTATTATTATTAATTAATAACAATAATAATAAAGTTTCAAATAAATATTTTCTAATCAGAAAAATAAATGACAAATTCATAAGTCCAAGGTATTCGAAAAGTAAGTGAAAAAATTAAAAAGCCTTTATTAACATGGCTATTCTTTAAAAACATCCCCATACGCGTTTCGGCAACACTTGCCTTCATCAGGGTAACATGTTCAGGTGTCTCATGGAGTTAACTTTGAGTTAGAATTGACTCAATTGAATATCTAAGCAATACAGAAAATGATATACCAAACACAATAAAGTCAACTCAACAGTCATTATTAATTCAGTAATGGAAGTGAGAGAGAAAAAAAAAAGATAATAATAATGTATTATACAGCATTTTTTCTCAAAAAGTAAAACATGAAATATATATATAGAAAAGGAAACCACAAAAAATATGCATACACATAAACATACATGTCCATATGTATGCCTTGGACTTATGATTTTGTAGTTTATCTTTATGAATCCCTTATCCAAAGAGCACAGACACATTAACTACCCCTGAAGAACTTTTTGTTTGATTTTGGATTTATCAGAAAAAGAAATGCTTCTATTACTGAAAAAGAAAAACGTTAAGCAGCACAACTGATTTTAACATAGATATTAATTATACATGTTTACTGAACAGCAAATTAGAATAATATCTAAAGCATCAAATGAAAATTCAGCTTTGATATCACAAGGACAAATAAAAAAACATTTAATATAATAAATAATAATACTAACAAAACAACACAATACTATATTACTACATCTTACACCAAAATAATTGGTGATTAAAAATTATAACACAATCAAACTAATTTTTAATGGTAAATTTAAGATTTGGAAGACTGACCTTTGGTGATAATGGCAGCCAGCAGGCCTCGGGGTGGACAAGGGCATAGTCTGCGCAGCCATGGGCAGCATTCATATGGAGGGTCTGTGTTGGTGCAAGCATCAACCGCAGACACCGGTCGAGGGACATAGATGGTCTCCTCTGTCATACTGGGATTGGGACTCTCTGGACGCTTGGGAACCACCAGGACTGTCTGACTGACAGTGAGGTGGTGCTGTCGGAGAGAACCAAGATTGAGGAGAGACGCATTGTTCTTAGTGACAAAATCTAAACTTTGCAGATGCTTTATCCAGTGCAGCATCTAAAATACAGTAGATTGTGGTCTATTTTCAAATGTTTGAGACCATACTTATTGCTTTAAAAATTTAAACCTGAATATAAACAAAAGGAAAATATTTAAATTATGTAAATCATAAATTATGTGTTTTCATGTATTCCTCTAGTTCTGTTATTAATACTGATTTGTTTAAAAATCTTATAAGGACTTTTAAGTCATCTTAAGGGAAACAGCTTCAAATCAGCTCATAGTTTTGTTTTGAGTGTAAAAATGTGTGATTAGGAGTAAGATTGAAAGATACAATGTAAAAAATAAAATAAATTAAATAAATAAATATTGTAAAACATTTTGTTGACAAATGTGTAAAGTGCATTTTGTGTATTGAACATGCAAAATAAAAGTCACATTATCACTGTCTGTCGCAGACATCTCACTGTATTTTCTTATTCATATTAGAATGTACATAAACTACTGACCTATGAAACAAAGAAGATTATTTATGATTTGTTAACACTAGTGTACATTACATGACCTAAAAATGAACAACATTTCAGAGTGTTAATGTTAATCACAACCTTTAATCACAACCTTTAATCACATTTAAGAGAAAATTATGCATTTGGTGACATCTGTTATGCACTATGAAGTATTAAACAACTCACACCGCTTATGGAAATTATCCACATTTTTATTACAGTAAATCTGTAGTAACCATGTTATAAATGGACTGATTACCTAATCACAGTTTTACTACATTTACAATGGTCCGAATGATTAATTCACAATTACCATGAATTAACTACAACAATCATGTTTTTTGATTTGTTTTGTTTTAGTTTGATTAACTGCCATAAGGGAAACACTAACAAAGTCTAAAAAAGCTGTAAATATATATATATGGTTACGCTTTATTTTAAGGTGTCCTTGTTACAACATAAATATTCAGCTACTGAGTAATATTAATTAATTATACATACTATTAGAATTAGGGTTATAATGTGAGCTTTTCCATGTAATTATGCCTGATAATTGTAAGATTAATGCTAATAAATGTAATAAATGTTAGATTGTATTAGTTAACAAATGAGACTATAGTGTACAGTCTAACAAAATGTTAAACATATCAAGTATGTTTTTAAAGTGGCATACCTTTCATATTGTTCATTAAATAGATTATTCATCCAAAACTGACAAATTTGTCATCATATACACATCCTAGAAACCTGTTTGAGTTTCTATTTTCTGTTGAACACAAAAGTAGTTATTTTGAAAATTGTTGAAAACCTGTAACCATTGACTTCCATACTTTTTGTTTTCCCTACCATGTAAAACAATGGTTACACGTTTCTACCATCTTTCAAAATATCCTCTTTTGTGTTCAACAGAAAAGATACTCAGAAAGGTTTGTAACCGCTTGAGAGAGAGTAAATGGTGAGTGTATTTTCATTTTTAGGTGAACTATCCTTTAAGGCTTGAGTTAGAAGAACACATACTTTAGCCACAGCACTCTTGTTACTGTACATATAATTAATAAAAAACAACTATAGGCTACTTCCAAACTAATTTCTGACAAAAAAAGGAAAGAAAGAGAAAAACAGCATCAAGTGTGGAGATCTGACTAATATGAACCTACTTCAGCATGATTCCCCAACGCAGAGGCAGCATCCTCAGTCCTCTGCGAGTAAATGGAGTGGACTGAATGGGGTCTGGATTGGACATCCTCCATGGCACTGCACTTCTGCTCCATCCTCACCCGAGTCCTCTAGCCATAGCACGAGCTCGTCTCCATGACCTGTGTTCATATATTGGGGAAAAGTTGGTTTTATATTCCCACATTCTGACCATCTCCTTGATAAAATAGTTTCCG
>CAIGQV010019186.1:11207933-11231252 GCA_903798115.1 Danio jaintianensis | reverse complement strand
AGATTTCTTGCTCAGAATAGCAAACTCAAATAGAGGATGTACCGCGTGTGCATGTTTTATGCCCAGAGGAGTGTGTTCAGAGATTTCTGGCCCTTGATCATGACATATGCCCGATTTAAAAAGACCAGTGAACTAAGAAGCACCATCATGTGCACTTCATCTCGTCAAATCCTCAAAGCCTCTTAAAGCAAGTGTGCCGTCGCTATCTTCATTTATTTACTGTAAGCCCGTGCAGCATCTGCTGTGTTTAGATGCAGAATTAAAGGTGAGTAAAGGTTAAGCTGTGGCTTTAATAAAACAAGAGATACTTGTGTTGTTTTAAAAATACGGTAGTCTTTAATCAAGTTATTTTTGGATTCATTAATAATTATTGCTCTTTTTTTGTTTGTTTTTTGGAGATGCAAGTTAAAATAAACTTGAATAATACATGTAATTTGTATTTATTTTATTTTTTTATATTTTATTTTTGTGTGTGTGTGTGTGTGTGTGCGTGCGTGCGTGCGTGCGTGCGTGCGTGCGTGCGTGCGTGCGTGTGTGTGTGTGTGTGTGTGTGTGTGAGTGTGTGTGTGGTTTACAAAAACAGCTCCAGTACAAATAAACACTCTTCAAATCAATATTCTTTGGGAAGCAACATTTCTAAAAAGATCACTGTAAAAATTATAAAAACTATTGCCAACTGTTACTTTACAGAAAAAAAGTGAGTAAACCCATTACCTTAAAAGCAACAAGTTGACTTTACTTTAAAACGGTGAGTAAAATCTGTTTACTTTTTGCAATTTTATGTTCTTTTGTTATGGCAATATATATATATATATGTGTGTGTGTGTGTGTGTGTGTGTGTGTGTGTGTGTGTGTGTGTGTGCCAAAATTTCCAGAAGGAGAATGTCTGGCCATGTGTTAGTGACATCAAGCTGAGGTTAACTTGGTTTCTGCAACAAAGGAATCATCCAAAGCACACCAGCAAGTCCACTTCTGAATGGCTAAAGAAAACTAAATGAAGATTTTGGAGTGACCTAGTCAAAGTCCTGACCTGAATCCAATTGAGATGCTGTGGCATGACTTTAAAAAAGCTGATCATGCATGAAAACCTCATAATGTAGCTGAATTACATAAATTTTGCAAAGATGAGTGCAAACTTTCTCCACAACACTGTAACAGACTCACTGCAAGTTATCTAAAATGCTTGATTGCAGTTGTTGCTGCTAAGGGTGGCCCAACCAGTGTTTAGGGGGAAACACTTTGTCACACAGGGCTATGTAGTTTGTGTTTTGTTTTCACTTAATTATAAAACCTTCATGTTAAAACTGCATGAGATGTTTACTTGTGGTATCTTTGACTAATTCTTACATTTGTTTGATAATCTGAAACATTAAAGTGTGACAAACATGCAAAAAAATAAGAAATCAATAAGGGGCAAACACTTTTTCACACCACTATACATAACCTTTAAAATCTTCACAGAAGAATCTTCTATAATAAAACTGCCATTACAGGTGACATCCATCTGTATCTATAGTATAGTATAATGTGGCATTCTTAAATCATTGAATTTCACCCATTTCATTTCCAAGACCATTGTTGAATTTTCATAGTAAACAATCTGCCCTTGCCTCATTTGCCAGCAATCCTTCATTCCATAATTTCAATCTGTCATTCATTTTTGTTGTTGTTCCTGAAGGACTGCTCTCACAAAGATCCTGCAGAGGCTCTGCAGGTCTGCTTAAGCAGAAGCAGCATGTGATGGAAGCAGGGCTAAAATGACAACTCTTTGTCTCCAAACATTTTATGGAGCGAGACCATTTCATAAGGGCTCCCTGGAGGCAATTTAAAAAAAATGTTTTTTCTTTCTTTCTTAAGATGAAACATTTGGATCTAACACTCAAAATAGTCAAACAGAATAATTAAAACAGACATCTGTCATCTTTTAAATTCAACACGACTTGTTGTGGGCTCCTAATTATTTCATCCATATGGGATTGACTGCATGGTGTTATGCAATATCGGCTCATTTTACGGTATAAACGCTATCAAAAAGGCAACAGCTATCAAAAAGGAACAGATTAGCCAGAATAAATATAATTCTTTCATTTACACAGACTCAATTAGTTCCAAACATGACTTTCTTCTTCAGTCTACAAACCATTTTGTCATTGATCATTCTAAGAAAATAAAATGGTATAACAAAATGATTTCCGCCAATACAGAAAAATTCGACACATTGTGAACTGACATATTTTTTCTCCTAGAGTAATCTATATTTCATTGAACTGCCACATATAGTATAAAATCTATAAAACCATAGCCATTCTTTCATACAGAACCAATAATCAAAATCTCAGTAAGCGATTGTTATAAACGGTGTCCACGGTCTCTGCTGACGTGAGAAGCATTGTTATAATACCAGTTATTATATTGCACTTAAATGACTTTATTGTTGCAGTGCTATAAATTTAGCAGCCAATTTTCTCCTGGATATCAAAACAAATCAACTGTCAGAAGGATAATAACAAGAAACAAACTGGGATTTTAAAGAGATGGCTAGTTAAGGGACTTAATTTTGTTTTTACATTTTATTCCCCAAATGAGCTACAACAAAGCACCTCTGCAATATTGTTTTGCCACAATTACTCAAAACCATGATTCACAATTATATTTTCACCGCCAATTAATACACCCTGTGAAGTGCTCTGAATGTAATTATGAAAATGGCAGCACTAACAAAATTTCAACAGGCACTAAACAAACTAATGATATTAAATGATAACGCAGACAGTATTTGTAGGTATTCAAAGGTATTTGTAAGTGATTTTGTTAAACATTTGACCACATTTTAGTGTAACTTGAAATAAACAATAGGGAAGTATAAAATGTAAAAGTATTTGGGTTAAAGATATCTCATTTTGGTGTCCATGCACAACAAATTAAATTAAAACATTATTTATTATTGTTTTGCCTCATGGATTTCTCCCTCTGTTTGCCTGTCTGTATTGCTTTATTTGCATACAAAAACATTATTTTATATAGCCTACATAGAAATCATATAAATGCATGTAGTATCTACTTTGTTTCAAATATTAAACTGAATGAAATTGGTGAAATAATATTCTAAACGACATCGTTTACATTCAATTTAATGATCTATGATCAAATAAACATTCAAAATGTCAAATAAGTCACTGTAAAAAAAAAATTGTTGAATGAACTGAACTTCTCTAGTCATCTTACAACTTACATCAAATTGACTATTAAGTTAAACTTTGTGAAGTTTCACAAACTAATTTCGAGAGGAGCACGTGATATGATTGAGCACGACTGGTTACTCATCGGTAATCAGTATTAATCCAATCAGATCGATTCAAGCTCACGATAAATAAACCGATTTCCTCTACCGATCTATCTTCATTTCGGAAGAATCCCCCCTTCCACCCCATCTCCTCCTTTTTCCTCCCTTTTTCTAGGGGGAGCTCTCGAGACCTACCTGATCTCGAACCCCTTTATATGCTTACTTGACTGGGCGGGAGCCTTGAGCTCAATTATCTTCGAGCTCAGGGTTCTCTCCCGGGACAGCATGCCAAACCTGCTATTCACGCTAAAGCATATCTAAGTGGGAACTCTTGAAATAAGAAATAATAGTTGAAAACCAATTAACTGATTAAAATAAGTTTTAAAAAAATTAAACATGGCGTCACGGTGGTGCAGTGGGTAGCACGTTCGCCTCACAGCAAGAAGGTCGCTGGTTCGAGCCTCGGCTGGGTCAGTTGGCGTTTCTGTGTGGAGTTTGCATGTTCTCCCCGTGTTCGCGTGGGTTTCCTCCGGGTGCTCCGGTTTCCCCCACAAGTCCAAAGACATGCGCTATAGGTGAATTGGGTAGGCTAAATTGTCCATAGTGTATGAATGTGAATGAGTCTGTATGGAGGTTTCCCAGTGATGGGTTGCAGCTGGAAGGGCATCCGCTGTGTGGAACATATGCTGGATAAGTTGGCGGTTCATTCCGCTGTGGCGACCCCAGATTAATAAAGGGACTAAGCCGAAAAGAAAATGAATGAATGAATGAAATTAAACATTTGTAAATTTTTTAGTGTGTTGGCTGTTATATATTAAAACAGCCTGATCTCATGAAGAAAATATATATATATTACGTTTTGTCAGTTTAGTGGCTCATACAAGTTCAGTTGTATGAAAAGGATTTAAAAAAAGGAGTTAGTGTTGATTAAAACCAACAGTCATTAAATATTTTCGATAATTGCACCTTTTTATTGTATAACAAAACATAAAAACACTTTTTTATTATTATTGTTTGAAAATTTCTGCTCAAAATAGAGAAGATGACAGTGGACTTCAAGAGAAACTCCCCTGCTCTCCCCCCACTGAGCATCATGGACAGCATTGTGGCAGCAGTGGAGTCATTCAGGTTCCTGGGCACCACCATCTCTCAGGACCTGAAGTGGGACACTCACATTGACTGCATTGTCAAAAAAGCTCAACAGAGGCTGTACTTCCTTCGTCAGCTGAGGAAGTTCAACCTTCCAAAGGAGCTGCTGAAACAGTTCTACACTTCCATAATTGAATCCATCCTCTGCACGTCAATACCTGTCTGGCTTAGCTCAGCTACCAAATCTGATCTCCGAAGACTATGTTGGATAGTTCGGACTGCTGAGCGAATCACTGGTACAACCCTCCCTACTCTCCAAGAACTTTACTTATCCAGAGCGAGCAGAAGGGCTGCCAAAATCACTCTGGACCCCTCACACCAACACACTGCCTCTTTGAACTTTTACCTTCTGACCTACGCTACAGAGCACTGTGCACCAGAACAATCCATCTCATGAACACTTTATGATAGTAATTGTGAAACAAACATCACTACTTCTTATACACATATACACTTATTTATTTAACAACATACTTTACATACCAATTTGCACAAAACAGCTGCACATATAATGTTGTATATACCATACCTTGTCAATTTGTATATTTGCATTTACTTCTATTTTTAAAATATATTTATTATCTGTTTTTTGTCCTGTCTCTGCCATTCTGTTGCACTGTAGAAGCTCTGTCACGAAAACAAATTCCTCGTATGTGTGAACATACCTGGCAATAAAGCTCTTTCAGATTCTGATTCTGAAAATTGATGTTGTTTTTAGCAACTTTTTCAATTTACTGCTCAGTTTGTCATTGCCGGGGTTTAATGCATGTTGTTATTGATTGTTATGTATATGGTTATTCCATAGAAAGGTTTAAAAAAATAAGACAAAGCAAATAAAAACAAACAACAGTCACAAATATATGTATTATAGAGGTTTTTTTATATGCGAGTGTGGCTCAACCAATCAGAATCCTGTATTAAAACCTTGATTTTTATCTTCTCTTCCATACCAAAACGTCATCCATTACAATGAAGGACAATATCACTGTTAAATACTAATTTTTAGGATCTATGTAACTATTCATATCTGCAAGCTTTTTTACACGTATTGATTAAGTTTAGAAGAAAAGATGAGAGTTGTTAAGAGACCCCAAAAATGAGATAAAATAAAAAAATAAAAAATCTAAAATAAAAAAATACAATTTATTTGTTCTCTCTCTGCTGTGTAATAAAAACATATGGTAGCCATTACTTCTGTATATGTTTTTTACACCTTCAGGACAACAAAAGAACAGGTGAACTGGCAGCGAAAAACTTTTGAAGAGAAAATGCTTTGTGTTGTGTTGGCATAAATTGTAGTTGTGCACAAAAGAACATCTGGTCACACACAGAGTACAACTATATTTGATCCTCACCCTGAAGTGAATGCAGAAGCAGGTGGTTGATAAGCAGCGACTGGGCGACTGGAACCCTATCTCCAAATGTCCCCCCGGCCATTGACTGACTCCACATCATTTGAACCCCATCCTAAAGCCAGAAATGAGGTCTCCTTGACATTTCCAAAAAGCCTTGAGAAGACCAGGAATCCCCCCGTGGCGCATAATTTAACATTACATAGACACTAGCAAGCAAAATGACTTGGTTACATTAATGGCCAACCAGAACATATGGACGACATATTGGTTATTCTAGAACTGCAGGTACACTGCAAAACATGCTTTTTTGTCTAGTTTCTAGACCAAATATCTAAAAATTCTTAAATCAAGAAGCATTTTCTAGACAACCAAAAAATATTGTCTTGTTTTCAGAAATAATATGCCAAAATGAAGTGAGCTTGGTAAAACAAGCAAAAATAATATTGTTATCAAAATAATGTTGTTTTTCTTTTTGACATAAGATTATTTTTCTTAACCCATTGGCAGATTATTTAGTTTGTTTTAAGGAGAAACTCACTTCATTTTGACATATTATTTCTGAAAACAAGACAATATTTTTTTACTTGTCTAGAAAATGCTCCTTGGTTTAAGAATTTGTAGATATTTGGACTGGAAACAAGACAAAAATCGAATTAAGAATTAAGCATTTTTTGCAGTGTACAATTTGCATCTCCAATATAAATCTTCTATAATCTTTTAAAACCAAAAACTGTAAACAGAAACAGCTTTGAATAATAACACAAATTATATTGTTATCTTTAAAAAAAATTGGTTTGTGTGTATTTAAGGACATTTTATCTTGAAATGATTACCTTAAAACTCGTATTTTACCGATTTTAGACATCTCTGCCTCCTGAATCTTACACCTTCAATTATCAGGAAATAATTAAGTCTAATTGTCATCTTTTTTGTGTGTTTACTCTACTAAGTTAAATAAAAATTTGCTTGAAACATCTTTTTTTTTTCGGTAGTATTTGTAATATAAGTAATAAATAAGTAAATTTAAGTAACTTAAGTAATTTAAATCTGTTACATCGGTTTTAAAAAGGCATAAGCATGTGACTTGATCCAAGTGATGTCACTTCCTCTGGCAATAAACTCTGGAAGGCATTGAGGCATATCATTATTCTTCTCTCATTCATTTACATTACATTTAGTCTTTTCCAAAGTGATTGTGTCTGTTATTGTGATATTTCAGTGTATTTCACATTCCCTTTTTAAAAACAATAATATGATGAAAATACATGAATACATTCTGTATTCGACATGTCATGCGGTATAGTTTGAGGTTAGCATCTTGAGCTGAAGCACAAAATGGTGGAAAATGTGAACTCTAGTGGTCTAAAACGCTTAACGATAAGTTAAATAACAACTAGCAACAGAATTAAATGTTCTGTAAAAAATGATGTAAATACTTAAAAACAACACAATTCTTGAGTTATTCAAGACAAATTACAAATTAACAAATTAATTGTTTTATGTTCAATCCACTTAAATTTGTGAAAACTAGTAAGTTAACTTAATTCCTTCATGTTGCCCCAAAACAAATCGATTGTGTGGAACCCATTTTTTACACACTGAACAAAAAAAAAATTCAAACTACTTATTTAAAATGAGCTGAAACAACACAATTCTTGAATTTTTTTTGGCCAACTTACAGTTTTTCTCAGTCGCTTTGGTACATTCTTCAGATCAGAATTGAAATTCTCAAAACTACCTGTTCAATCTTCACATCTTTAGGTCACTCTGCACATCAAAAAAAGCACTTTCTCATTTCTTTGCAATGCTTTTGTACATCCACGCAAATGATTATGTGCAATTCTCTGATGTGTCCTACATTATCAATTGCTTATGTCATGTTGATCAAAGTGTATTATTTTGGTCTATGTTGAATAGTCTCACCCCCACAACATTTAATCGTTTGTTCATGGCATAAGTCTTTACATGCAAAATGGCTGAACAAATTGTCATAATATTTTTTCATAATGCATTTTTCTATACATTTCCATCAGACTTTCTTTTCTAAATTTGTCAACAATTGGTCAATTGTCAACAATTGGTCAATCAAAGGTGCATCTGAGAGGAGATTGTCCTATGTTCACATTTCTACTTTTGTCTTTTCCTTGTGCTATGCTTTCTGTATCACAATGATCTGTCAGCAAATTACAGTACAAACAGCAAAAAAATAAAATAAAAAAAAGCACATTGTTATATTGACAACATGATAAGTAATTTGACTGTCTTATTTGCACACAATGACACAAGGACTTGTCATTCTGACGGCACTGACATGTTCATTGACACAGAAATTTAGTTTTGAGAGATGAACTAAGGATTTTGAGCAAGAGACTGGCTTTTGCAGGTAATCAATGGTGTTTTGCTATTTGTACGCATTGTTTTGAGAAATGCACTTAATGTATGGCAAATTTCAATTCTGATCTGAGAAATGTACCAAATTAAGCAACTGAGAAAAACTGTAATTGTTTAATGTTCAATCCACTTAAATTTGTCAAAACCAAGTAACTGATTTGTATTGGGACAACACAAATTAATTGTGTGAAACCCTGCAGGGGAACCCTTACAGTGTACATTTAATTATTTTACATTATTAAGAAATTCTGTAAACTTTACATTTGGTCATTCCAGTTTCAGAAAAATGTAAGGAAAATGCTTGAAATACTCGCAATTCTGGAATGAGTCATTTTTTTGTGATTTGTTTCTACTATGGGGCCACATAAAGGTGAAATAACTACTGTACCATCAACATAACGAAAAGGTGTCCAGCTCCCTGACTTCTCCATAGGGGGGCTGTAAGGACAAGCTCCGCAGAAATTGTATCTTGCTGAAAGAAAATGAAAACGCAGATGGTCCAATTCAGCAGTGTCTTCTTTGTGACAACTGGATGGATGAGATCTAATGAAAACAACCCAAGACACAGTCAACAAGCAATCTCACATCCTCTCAAGAAGCATTTATTGGGGCTCCACTGGACACGTTTCTGACATCAGGATCATGGACACTGACCAAACAAGCATGCATGCACTGTAGGACAACGGAGGACACAGTTAAAATCTGACTTTGAAAAAATGCCACATAGTATAAATGCAAATTTAAATGGTGAATGACAACTCATTCTTCTGCAATTTGTGATATGTTATCATCTCCGATTGGGACATTATGGTGCACCTGGTCCTACAAAGCATAAAATTATTTGGACAAGTGTGAAGGGAAAAAATTATATCAAACTACTACAATAGCAAAAGCTCCATGTTGTTACATGTCCCCTTCAATGTTTAGGAGTGGGCAGCAGAGAAATTGTGTGCTGGATCCTGTGGTTTTCTTCAAGCATTAACAACATGCATGTGGAGGTTAGAAATTGAGTGGCTAATCTGCTGATTTTTGCTTTTTTTAAACTAATGACCATTAATTTAGTCATTAAAACAGCTTGAGATTGATTTTACATATATATATATTTTTTTTAAATCTAATTTTAGTGATCCAAATCAGGACACATCAGGGGGCAAATTTCATCATGGCCAATTGTTTGCGCAGTATTCTTCACTGTCACAAAAAAAAGTACAAAAGCTGTCACTGGAACACTACCTTTTCAAAAGGTAGACCTTTGTACCTTAAAGTGCCTTAATGTTAATACCTGACGTGTATTGTTTCAGAACATTTTGAAAGGTAACCCCTGCAGTGACAGGTTTGTGAAGGTAAATTTAAGACTTGAAGACCTTTGCAGGACAGAGTAAATAAAGATGTACAATGAACACACACAAAAACTATAATAGCAACAGTTCAACGTTTACAAAATACAACCATGTACCAAATCTCCATTTTAATTCATTATACAAAAGAAAGGGAACAAATAAAGCAGCTTAGGTTTAAAGAGCTCTGTCAAATATGTGCCATTGGGCTCAGAAAATTCAACTTAATTCAAGTGGAAAAATAATTGCCATACACCATTCACAAATATTCGTTTCTGTTTTAAGTATAGGCTCAGATTTGCTCCCAGAACTGCACTGCATTTCTTCATTTTGCTTCCCAAGTAGATCTTCTTTCATCTGCATCTTACTTCAAGGATGTTTTGATGTTTGTCCTGATAAACAAAAAAAGCAGGTGAGATTACTTGTTTAATGAATGTAGCAGGATCAACATAAGCAGGTAAAACAACAATGCAGCAAATAAATACACATAAAGAACTAAAATTCTCTTCATAGAAATTGGATTCAACAAAAAAAAATTGCAAACTGAAAAATAAAGTGGTGGTAACCTGTAAAGATGAAGAACTTAGCTTGACAAAGTCTCTTAATTACTTACAACAGGTTACTTTTATAAGTAATGCATTGCAATCTTGTGAAAAAGAAATCCATTACATTACTTTTAATGCATTATACAAAGAGTCCAGGGTAGAGTTGCACCAGTTGTTCGTAAGTTCTTGCCTAAACTGGAATGTAAAGTAACAACTACTACCTAGTTTGTAACTAAATTTGTTCTTACTTTGGTTGCACCACATGTTCTTAAGGCAGAACTGAATTAGTAGGTCATAAACTCTCCATAAGGTAAATGCATAGTCGCATTAAATGACATATTTGTCATTAAAGGAACTGCTGACTGTAAACAGGACATAGCTGGCTTCATCTCTTTGGGGTCCCCTGACACATTTCTGTGGTTACCATTATTTGCAGTACATATCTGTATTTGCATGTGTCGGGAGAATTTGTGTGCACTCGTGTGCTGTGCTTTCTCAGTTTATTACTTATTTAAATTGTTATTTGTTACGCATTGAATGACGTAATACCCAATCAGAAGCCTTTAAACTAGTAAACAAGAAAATAGCTTGAAATACACATGAACTGAACACGAAGTTAATCAAAACATTAAACTTTAAATTATTTTAATAGCCTAAACATTTTACAGAAAATGAGCAGAAAGAAATTCTCATTTTAATTGATGGAAACAAAGAAAACAAAACGCTCCTTGAAAGATAATTCAACTGTTCTGTTACAAACCAGAAGAAAATATGAGATTTGCCAGGACATAAAAAATAAATAAATAAATCAAAGGAAAAGGCTGTAAATAGAAGAAAATGAAGGAAGTCAGGACTTGTGGTTCATTTATGCCGCAACTAGGAGAGCGGGGCACAAAGTAACACTTTTTGGTTTTGGCCAAATAATGAACAAAGTTAATGGGGTTAGACAAACCATTTTTTCTTTCCAACAACACATAGGCCTCTCCTACAAATGAGCACTGAAAGTATGATTGCCGGACCTATGGTTTCTGTACAGTATTGGCAAAAGTGTCAGGAGTAAAAATGTTACTATTTACCCCACCTGGGGGGCAAGTTGTAACAGACTTATAAAGTTATAAAGTGCTTATAAAGTCAGATTTCACACAATTATTTTAAATTCAGTCTACTTTAAATATTTGAGTATATTTCCTCAGTACTTAATTCAATTAACTGAGCTAACTAACAATTTACACAAAAGTTACTTAACTTTTTTTGTATTTGTTGGATTGGATTTATTTGCATTATTGTCCATTATTATACAATGCATTTATTTGCATTATTAGCAATATTTTTTTTATATAAAAAGTTCTCAACATTACACTAAAAATTGAAAAATTATTTTGTTAGTTTAATTGGTGTCCAACGGCGGTTCATTCCGCTGTGGCGACCCCAGATTAATGAAGGGACTAAGCCGAAAAGAAAATGAATGAATGAATTGGTGTCCAACAGTGTGTGGCTTATTGGTAACACCCTGTTACAACTTACCCCGCTGTGTCATGCTTTCCTCAAAACTGGCTAGCAGTTACTGTTTGTTTTTTACATCTTTCAAAATGGTTCCATCTTTTAGCCTAGAAGATGGGAATCACAACAATATAAGATTTTACTTACATACTTTCACAGATAATTTCCCAGTGATGGGTTGCGGCTGGAAGGGCATCCGCTGCGTAAAACATATGCTGGATAAGTTGGCGGTTCATTCCGCGGTGGCGACCCCAGATTAATAAAGGGACTAAGCCGAAAAGAAAATGAATGAATGAATGACTTTCACAGATAAAAAAATAATAAATAAAAAAATGTCTGGTTTAATAAAAAATACTTTTATGCTGCGAAATACTGCAAAACACTGCTGGTTTCTCCTGTGTTTCTCATCCAAATTTTGCTGAACTTTTTCAATAATTGGCAGGAAGACGTCTGCCGACACTGTGGTGAAGCATGTCATGGTTAACCCTGAGCAAATACCTTAAAACTCTGTGTTACATTTTACCCCACATTACTTTGTGTCCCGCACGCCCTTATGCTACATTTTAATTTACACACTAATTTTATAATAATAACTGTTTCTATCTCAAATTTCATGATATTTGAGACTGCCATGTTATCAAGATTCTTGCCCTGGAAATCCTGGTTCAGTCTGGCCAACCACAAACTTCTTTTGTTACGTTTTTATTCTCTCTTCTACTTGATTTGTATACATTTTGGCAGTCTATAGTAATGTTTTTTCTGGTTCGACTGAATAGAACAGTCCAAAACATGACAATAATTGATAGATTTTAGCGGTAATAATCACCATTATATGCAAGTTTCGTTCAGTTCAGTGGCATTGTTTACATTCTGCTTACCAATGTGGCCGATTGATGATGCGTTGTGAAAACCCTCTTTAATCCAGTGTTTCCCAACCCTGTTCCTGAAGGCACACCAACAGTACACATTTTCAACCTCTTCCTAATCAAACCCACCTGAATCAACTCATCAGAACATTAGAAGAGGCTACAAAACCTGAAATGAATGGGTCAGATAAGGGAGACATCCAAAATATGTACTGTTGGTGTGCCTCCAGGAACAGGGTTTGGGAAACACAGCTATAATCAACACATGAAACTACAAAAACTCTCTGAAAATGGGAATGTAGGGCTACTTACTCAAAAATTACCATAGAAAAAAAGATTCAAAAAGATTTAAGCAAATCCAGGGTGCTTTTCAGGTAACTAAACCAGAGAATCAGGTGTTCCAAATAAGTCTCTTCCTGTAGAGGAAGAAATTCCTTGTGGTAGTTTTTATTTATATATATATTTTTTGCTCATTTCACATATGTGAAATGGTGTTCCTTTAGCACATTTCTCCATTAAGTGAAGTTTCACAAACTAATTTCGAGAGGAGCACGTGATTTGATTGATCACAGCTGGACTCTCATCTGTAATCATCAGTAAGCCAATCAGACGAGTCCAAACTCACTATAAGTAGCCTATCTTAAATTATTCCCTTATCTTTGTTTTCGAAGAAAGCCAACGGCAGGACTTCTCCAGCTCCTTCTCAAGCTTCAAAAAACAACGAACAACAGCTCTTTTCAACAACAACAACAACAACAACAGCAATAACAGCTACAGCAGAAGCAACAATAACAGCAATTATAACAGCAGCAGCAACAACAGAAGCAACAATAACAGCAATTACAACAGCAGCAGCAACAACAGAAGCAACAATAACAGCAATTATAACAGCAGAAGCAACAACAACAGCAGACATGGAAACGAACGGAAGCTCCGCTCTCCCCGAAACTCCAGCCCCAACTCAACATCATCCAACCCAGCCGGAAAGCCGGCCAGAGACCGAGGCTTCAGTAAGAGGCAGAAGGCCCATCCGCTCCACTACAGCCAGAACCCAACGCCGCACGCAATCTCCATCCCCTACTTCTCCAAATCGCCACTTACCTTCACCAGCTTCTTCTCACGCCTCCGCCAGATCATCGTCCCTCACATCTAACAAAATGACTGTCAGAGAACTCCGCCAATACGCCGGAATCACCATCCCAACACGCTGCAATTAATCCGAACTTGTAAAACTTTACAATCCATCGACTCCTCCCCCCAGGACCGCAGAACCACACGCTCCGGCCACGCCCCCTATCATCAACCCACTACTGCCTCGCAAGCACCCAGCCACTCCGGACCATTCAAGAAAGCTACAAAGAAAAGCAATTAAAAACAACTTCAAGGAATCGGAAACGCTGCAGCCACTATAACATTTCAAAACACAGAAAATCCCCCGGACAATAACGCTGCATTGAACCTTCTACCCCCTTCCTCTGGCCTTCAGCCCCCAATTCCAGCTCAAACTACAGCCCTCTTCTTAAAGCTATCCCTACCACTCTCAACCCTCTTCAACACTCTCTTCCTTCCAAAATCCACCTTACTCTCTTCCACGCAATAACTTCATCATAGGGAGATGTTTCCGCCACCCCTGCAAGTTTCTCCACACTTATAACTACTGCGGCGGCGCGCACGCGCGTATCGTCTGCCAAGTGCTAAGATCCAATAAAAGACAAGAAATTTACTTGTCGACTCCTGTCAACATCTCTAATCTTTATAATGAATTACGTCTGCACCATGATCCTAACTTTTCTGAATTTCTCATTTCAGGTCTGTCTAACGGATTTCACCTTGGTGTCTCGACCCTCCCTTCCTCCAACCTCACCTGCCCTAACTTACAATCTGCCAATGCTGAACCAGTTATAGTTAGAACAATTAATCAAGAAAGAAATTGAAAACAAATTCATGATCGGTTTCTTTATTGCTCCCCCGTTTAGCGTTTATCGCATCAGCCCTATAGGACTGGCTATCAGAAAATTTTCTGGCAAGATGCAGAAGCAGCCCAAAAAATATTCGACATGCTTCAGAAGCTATATGCTGGATTCTCGCCAATAACTATGGCGTTTCACACGTAGTCCATCTCCTAGACGATTTTCCTTATCATCTCTCCCCCCAATACCAGCCAAACACCTAGCGATAACTCAAGTTCAAGCGCGAATTGCTGTCCATTTCAGGACACCTAAATTTCGCTACGCGCACCATTTTCAGGGACGCCCCCTCGTCACTCACCTCCTTCAACTCGCAGCATCGGTTCACGGACTGGAAGATAAATTATCTTTATCCGATCCCTGCCGTAACGAACTCAACCTCTGGATTTCCTTCCTTAGTGCTGGAACGGTTGCTCATTCTTTTATAGCGATTTAATCTCATCTCCAGTAGATATCCGTCTTTACATAGATGCCGCCCCCTCCTTAGGCTTCGTGGGATACTACCAGGGCCATTGGTTAGCTTCCTCTTGGCCTCCCTAAAATGCTCAAAATACCATCTCAGCATATTCGTCAGCCCCTTTCGAATTATACCCCAAAGTAGCCGCCACCATATTATGGGGAGATGAATGGTCCGCCTCCAGCATTCTCATTCATTGTGAAAATAAGCTATTGTTCACTGCATTAATAAAGGGCGCTCTCTTTCTCCCGCTATAATGCCACTCCTCAGTCGCCTTATTTGGACTTCCAAAAAAATAAAAATAAATAAAAAATAAAAAATAAATAAATAAATAAATAAATAAATTTTTACTGTTATACATGTTCCCGATTTTCATAACCAATTGCTGACTCTTTCTCATTTACTTTCCAGAGATTCAGACAGTTAGCACCAGAAGAAGAGTCGATTCCGATCCCATCCCTCCTTATTCAGAGATGATATTCCCTTAAACCACCCATGCACAACTTGTACCAAACATCTATATCTCCTATCTTACAACAGTAGCACCCAGAACACTACAATCATACCTCACAGCATGGGAAACATTTAAACATTTACATTCCCCATACAACGCTACAGTCCCCAAAAATTTTCCCTACTACAATCACTTCATTCATCACATATCTCCATTCACACAAACTCATCCAAGCCAGCTCTATTAAAAGCTACCTAAGCGGACCCCAATTTCTCACAAGTTAATATATGGCTCCACACCCGATTCCATAGCTAATGCTCAAACCAGCCTTCTTACTAAAGGCATTCAAAAAGTCACTGAATTTGATTCTAATATCCACCCCACCATCCCAGATCTAGCTTTGATTGACGAGGAAACAATATCTTTCCGCATCAAAAAAAGCAAACAGATCAATCTTAAAAAGGGCACTTCATCTATATATCTAACATCCCCTCCCCTACAAGCCCATTTTAAAACTCTCCTCGCATACCTTCACTATAGAAAGACATTAAGTTTTACTCCACTCTCCCCTCTCTTCTTAGACGACACAAACCACCCAGTAACACGTTTTTGGTTCCAAAAACACCTCAAAACAGTCCTTCACCTTTCAGGCTTCCCACCAGAATCATACTCTAGTCACTCATTCAGAATAGGAGCGGCCACCACAGCAGCACACAAAGGGCTATCACAACTTGACTCAGCCACTTCGTCGACTCAAGGGCGAGGGCATGACCCAGCCATCTAAACTTCTGTCCTTCCTTCCAGCTCTGAGTACCACTCAGCTTTCTCCCTAATCACTCACTCAACTCCCGCAGGAGTTCCTCCCGCCCAAGCCCCCCCCGTCACCCCCGCCCACCCCGGCCCATTGCCGCAGGAGTCTTCACTGCCCCATCCTGTATCCCGACTTCTGCCGGACCCCGCCCCCCCCCATGGCCCTGGCTCCCGCAGGCGTGGTTCCCCAGAGTCTCGACTCCCGCAGGAGTCATCTCATTGCCCCTCCCCCGGCCCTAGCTTTTACATCATTATATAACATTATTCAATAATGTTATATAATATAACTTTATTTTCTTTTCATTTTATTTATATATATATATATATATCTATATGCACCCACGTATATAAATATGTATGTATATATAGTGCTGCCACTTTCACACGCTCGCTCCCGCAGGAGCATTCCCAGAGCACCGACTTCGCCCGTCACCCTCCAGCAGGAGTCTCCACCGCCCTCTCACTTTCCCTGACTCCTGTAGGAGCTGGCCAAATACAGCTCTACCCCAGAGCAGCGACTCGAGCCCGAGTCAGTCACAGCCCCTCCCCGGCCCTAGCTTTTACATCATTATATAACATTATTTATAATGTCATATAATATCACTTTATTTTATTTTCATTTATTTATATATATATATATCTATATGCACCCACGTATATAAATATGTATCTATATATAGTGCTGTCACTCCCACGCTCGAGCTCCCGCAGGAGCAGTCCCCGAGCTTCCGACTCCCGCAGGAGTCACCGCCCAACTGCCACTCACCCTTCAGCTGGGGTCTTCACCTACCCTTCCTCTTTCCCGACTCCAGCTGGAGACGGCACGTATAGCTCTAACTCCCGCAGGAGTGCCCACGAGCTTCGACTCCCGCAGGAGTCCTCATATCGCCCCCCCCAGGCCTTAGCTTACCCCATTATATATATATATATTTATATATTCCTATATACATATATATTTATATATAGCGCTGCCACTCCCCAGTTCTATCTCCATCAGGAGTGTTCCTTGAGCAATCAGCTCCCCAGGAGCTATGCCCCTTCCCCCCCCCCCCAGGCCCCCCTTCACCTCCCTATCCAGCTGGAGTCCTCATCACCCCCTTCCTTTTCCCCGACTCCAGCAGGATCCCGCCAACCCCATGGCCCGACTCCCACAGGAGTCCTCTTGCCCCCCCCCACGCCAACCCTGCTCGGGCTCCCGCAGGAGTCTGTGTCACCCTTTGCTCCCGCAGGAGCTCTCTTTATTTTTCTTCCTTAACCACTATATCCAGCAGCCGAATATAGCATTCCTAGCCTTTTGGGGAGTTTTCTTCGAATACACGGCTGCTGTCCCGAGCCATTAAGCATTTTGGGGAGCTCTCGAGAACAACCTGATCTCGTACCCCCTTTTGCTTATCGACCAGGCGGGAGCCCTGGGCTCAATTATCTCCGAGCTCAGGGTTCTCTCCCGGGACAGCATGCCAAACCTGCTATTATTATCAAACAATATCTAAGTGCGAACTCTTGAAGTGAAGTTTCACAAACTAATTTCGAGAGGAGCACGTGATTTGATTGATCACAGCTGGACTCTCATCTGTAATCATCAGTAAGCCAATCAGACGAGTCCAAACTCACTATAAGTAGCCTATCTTAAATTATTCCCTTATCTTTGTTTTCGAAGAAACCCCCCATCCACCCCATCTTCCTCCTTTTTCTTCTCCTTTGCCAGGGGGAGCTCTCGAGAACAACCTGATCTCGTACCCCCTTTTGCTTATCGACCAGGCGGGAGCCCTGGGCTCAATTATCTCCGAGCTCAGGGTTCTCTCCCGGGACAGCATGCCAAACCTGCTATTATTATCAAACAATATCTAAGTGCGAACTCTTGAATTAGTGACAGCCCACACACAGCGCAGATAGAGCAGCATGCTCTTGTTTGTTGTGTCTCTATGGATGCTGTTCAGAGAAAAACCGACACATCCAGAGTTCCTGCACCAGGTGTGCTGTTTCAGGGCATGTTTATGATGGTATAATGCTGTACGCTGGCCTAAGGACAAAATGATTGAGCTTTTGGAAGAGGGGTTTGTGATCAAACAGCTCAGGCACTCAGCAAGCTGAACCTTCAATTTCTCAATAGTTTATATCCTGTAGATTGTGTCATACACCTTTATTGAGCCATTTCTTAGTATTTCGTGAGCATCGTCCAGTTATGATATTTTTTTCTGTGCTTGAGCCATTTTCATAATGATCTAAAAAATGTTGGATTATGATAAAACTGTAAATTAAAAAATACACCAACCAGCATTATTTAGAGCGTAGTGTGTTATAGTAACTGAGTCATCTTAAAGGGATAGTTCACCCCCAAATTTAAATGTACTCACTATTTACTCGCCCTCAAGTGGTTCCAAAACTTTATGAGTTTCTTTCTTCTTTCAGGACCCCAAAAAGTGACGAACACAGCTACTTCCTGTTTAGAGTCAACAGTGTTATCGGAGATCTGAGATCTTTTTTGTTTATTTTAACATCCTGGTCACACTGTCCCTTGTTGTTTGTATATTTTGAGGCCTAATAATCTCAATCGATAAACAGGAAGTAGCTGGGTTCGTCAGTTTTTGGGGTCCTCCAACCCCTAACCTGATTTCACCAAGAAGGACATGTTCCTGGATTAACATCTATGTTGATCCTGGAACAACATTCCAATCAGCCAATCAGAATTAAAGGATACATTTACCGTTTATGTTAAGTTTAGGCTTACGGTTATGCACTTCTACGTGATTGTTATCCAACTATTATTCTTACAGTTATGGTTGGGTTTAGGGGTAGGGAATAGGTATGGATTACATTTTCGAACAAAAATGATGTTCTAGGATCAACATAGATGTTAATCCAGGATCACATCATAAATGGCAAAATCATGCAGTGCATCCTCCAACACATTCCTGTTGTGGTCAAAGCTACTTGTAGTGCATTTCTTTATTTCCATATGTTGTGAGAATTTGTGTTATATTGTGTTGTCAAATTGATGATGTTTTCTCAATTTGTAGCCTACTTATTTATGTGTTACACATGAACTTTATTTTGAACTCTCTCAGTCACCATACATAAACAATACAATGCAATTTTAGCTGTAGTTTTTCTATCTGCCTTCATAATGTTGCACTAATTGAACTCTGAAGAGTTTGCGTTCTGGCCATGTGTACAGTGAGCACTCTTTGATACTCCAACTGACCTGCAGGTGGCAGTAGGGAGTAGTTTCATTTTTATTATTTTTTTTATTATTTATTTACTCTTATTTTTCTTGAGTGGTACATTCGCTAGTATCTTTGGACCACCTCGCATGTCAATTTGTGTGGATTCCGCATTCGACCTCTGCTGTTTTATTTACATTTTTCAACTTCTTCAACAGCCTAACTATCAGCACTCTAGGTGGATGAGCAACAAAAGTTGTTGTTGTTGTTGTTGTTGTTGTTGTTGTTGTTGTTGTTGTTGTTGTTGTTGTTTTTTACTATTTCTATGTCCGTTTATTAAGATTATTCCCATTTCCAGTTGTGAATTAAGAATGGTTGGGTTTTTCTATGTACAGTGAGTACATTTACACCACCTTTTATGCTATTTTAACATCATTATATTATGGAAAAAAAAGAAAAAACAACATTTTGTGCATGGAAATAGAAAACAAAAAGCCAAATCAGCAATTATTTAATCTAAATTAAAAAAAATACAACAAATAGACAATGCTGTTTCACTCTTTATTTAAAAAGAGTACACCAATTTAACAAAAATCAAATACACTATAAAAAGTGATTAGTTGACGTGATTAGTTGACTTTATTTAAAATAATTGAGTTAACCCATTGCCTTAAAATTATTAATTAAATGAACTATGTGCATATATAGTACAGTAACTACAGTATGGTAACTATTCGCTCTACAGATCTATTTTTACCTGAAGAAATTAAAATACTTTCATCAGTGTAAATGCACTGCACATTAAATAATGTTTCATTTGACTGAATTAAAACCTGTTTATATTTAAGCCTACTTTGATGTTACTGTACCATATGAAGCACAGTTTAGTCTGCCTGAAGGAAAACATATTTTCACAGTGTGCAGTCCTCTTTCTTTTTGTGTAATTTGTAAGTGAAATTCAGGTCAAGCGCCTGTAATGGATCATTACCTTTTAGTTCTGCCTTTCAGAAACTTGCACGGCACTACAGTACTCGTATGCTTATCGGTGAATAAGAATATGATATAAATTGGTCAGGGATCGACTGAGAGCAGCAATTAAATTCTGCCAGCTCATTTGACTTGTTTTAGAGGGTTTTGAACTATGCTGTGCAGAGTATTTCCATTTCATCTTTGCTTTTCTCTTTTAATCTTTTCATCAGTTGGCAATTAAGATTATGAATCTGAAATAAAGACAAACGCAAAAAAAATGAATGTTGTGGTCATATTTTATCCCATATGCTATATTCAGGGCATATTAAACTGAGTGTCATAGATTAACCGGTGGTCAGTACATGAAAATTATTACGTTGCTGTGCGCCTATATCAAGTTTAAAACGATCTAAATATTTTAGTTCTAAATAACAATCTAAAAATAGCTGATTGTGTTAAAAACAACCTAACTGGCAACACAGCACAGATACAACAGTATAAAGGTTGCTGATTGGGTTAACAACTACATAACTGGCAACCGGCACTGGTACACATTTGAGTGAACAAAATATCAACAGTGTCTGGGATTAAAAACAACCTAACTGGCAACCCAGTGCTGTGCAAATTTGAGTTAATAAATATTAGCAGTCTAAAGGCAGTTGATTGTGTTTAAAACAAATTAACTGGCAACCCAGTGCGGAACAAATTTGAATTAAAAATTATCAACAGTATAAAGGTGGCTGATTTGTTTAAAAACAGCTTAACTGGCAACCCAGCACTGTACCAATGTTTTGCACATTTAAATTAAAAAAAAAATATCAAGAGCCTAAAGATGGCTGATTGGGTTCAAATCAAACTAACAGGCAACCCGGCACTGGTACAAATTTGATAAAAAAATAACGGTCTAAATGTGGCTGAGGGGCAGCACGGTGGTGCAGTGGGTAGCACAATTGCCTCACAGCAAGAAGGTCGCTGGTTCAAGCCCCGGGGAGAACATGCAAACTCCACACAGAAATGCCAACTGACCCAGCCGGGACTCGAACCAGTGACCTTCTTGCTGTGAGACGACAGTGCTAACCACTGAGCCACCGTGTCACCCTGAAATTTGATATCATGAATATAATTTAAGAAAGCTAAAAGTCCATGTCTGACTCAAATGTAGGGAATGAAGAAGAAATATTTCTGTTATATACTTTGAGATTTACAGGCATTTTAAGCAGTACTGAGTCAAGTTATTTAATTCCTTATTGAGTAATTAAACTACTTTTCAGTAATTATAAAAGGAATTTAAAAGTACGTCACACTTTGACAAATCATATGAAGATTTTTCATCATGCGTATCCAAGATGTATCATAAAAAAACCGATAAAATTAAGAAATGCTTGATTGACTGATGTTTTGATGTAGTTGAAGGTGAAGGAATGTGATGAAATGATGGAACGTCCTTCACTGTGTGGATCAGTTTCTTCAGTTTTACATTCTGAATTCTACTTTCATCATTTGCAACGTTTCCAGCAGCATCTTTCATGTTTTTCAACTCTTTACTATTTCTTATCTAAAAATGTGCTAGATAAGTTATCATAGCAGTTTATATGATTATCTTTCTTTTCTTTAATTTCACGACAGGTGTTAACTATTTTGGTAACACTTTACAATTATTTAATGTCAGTTAATGTATATAACGAACGATACATTTATTTGTTCATGTTAGTTAACATTAGTTAATTAAAATACAGTCATTCATTGTTAGTTCGTGTTAACTCACGGTGTATTAACTAATGTTAACAAGCATGAATTAGGATATTAATAATGCATTAGTAAATGTTGAACTATGATTAATAAATGCTGTACAAGCATTGTTCATAATTAGTTCATGTTAGTAAATACATGAACTAATGAAACCTTATTGTAAAGTGTGACCACCATTTCTTGTTACATTATAACAAGAAATTAAAATGTTCTTATATAATAACCATTTTAAATACCAATGAACTGACTAAAATAAGGAGGCATTTCAATAACTGACTAAAAATATTTGTCGTCAAAATTAAATCACTGAATTTCATCTGTGATTACATTTTTGAAGACAATGCACAAGATTAGTGTGATGATTGTGATTTGCAGCTATGGAAAAAACGTTATCACTTGGCAATCCTAATTTATTGTTATGTGCTTGAGTAACATCTAACATTTTAGTTTTATTCCGTAAACTAGTGATGGTATTTCATCCAAATTTAAAATGCAAATGTTGTCATTTAGAGCGATTTTTTTGTTTATGTTGTGGCATAAAATAACCAAAATGTGCCATGTTTATATTCATTTGCAGAAAGCACAATACCATTGTTTTAATTCTTTATTAACAAAGCCATGTTAATAAAGGCTTTTTAATTTTTTCACTTACTTTTCGAGTGCCTTGGACTTATGATTTCATTAAAACATTTGTTATTCGCACTGTGAAACTGTCATTTTATGGAGAACAAAGCTCTCCATAAACAAAGAACAAAGCTCCAAATGACAATATTTTAATTTGAAACACAGAGTAAAACTAATAATAACATTACATTTTATTCAAACACTCAAAAAAATGAATCACGATGAAGCTTATGATTAACTAATTGTAACCTAATTTGTCAGTTTTTATTAATCAATCAATCAATCAAAATCTGTTAAAATTGAATACTTATAGATTTAATCAGTTAAAATATATGAATATGGTATAAATATATCTAACTGCAAAAAAAGCCATAAAATTAGTTAAATTCTATGAGATTGGTTTACATTTCGGGGTAAAATTGACATAACTCCATACTCCACACAAAAGATTAAATCCAATGTGTTGGTTAAGAATGAGAATGAGAAGCAGATAAAACACATTGGATTTACTGATATTATCATATAAATCTGGATCTTTTTTTGCTTCAATTATGTTATCTAACAAATATCAATCACCTAAAGTTTATCAGTTCATTTACGTTAAAATATGTAATACAAATGTATGGAAATTTTACATGCAATCAGAATACATTAATCTTGTTTGTTAGGCCTAAATATATCTATCTACATATATATATATAT
>CAIGQV010019186.1:11184864-11207833 GCA_903798115.1 Danio jaintianensis | reverse complement strand
TATATATATTTGCGTGTAAATCCAGTAAATCCACAGAAATGAAGAACTGTCAAGTGTGTTGTTGTTTTTTTTACTCCAGAGCTGTAGAGTAAATTCTGTGGAAGAAAATAGCCTACAGCAGCTTTAAATCATGGCAGCTTTAAGATATTTTAAGCTCACTGTTCGGTAAACGGTGGTAAACTCACATAATTTCAGTGTCCGAAAATTACATACCATAGCAAACAGAGCAAGTCAGCAGGAAAAAGATACTTGCACACCTCCAGGGAGGGAGTTGGGGATTAGTCTCATTTGAGTTACACCAGATGTAATAAAACTCCAGCGCACACATGACTGATGCCAAACCACTGTTAAAAGTACTTCATCTAGTCCTCTGAGTGCCTCAAGATGAGTGTAGATCAGTGGTTCAGAAATGACAACTATCCATCGGCAGTCCAGAGGCTTTTTCAGTTCACGTCGTGGCACAACTGACACCATTATTACACAAACAATTATTTCCCTTCAAAAACAGCTTCTGATAGACATGTCAATTGATGAAGCTCACATTTGTCATTTTAAAAGCCTTTTGAACACTTTTATTTTCATCAAATCACAGTTGGGCAATTACAATACTTGTACTAGAGTAAAAAAAAAATAGAACTGGCAGTACAGAGCTTTTCCACCGAACCAAAAAACAAAAAGAATCACAGTAGATATTATGCTAATTAACCAATTCTCCATCACTGACGTAACAGACATCTTTATGTCCAGTGTTTTTTTTTTTTAAATCCTTTCCTAAAAATGTAAACACTTGTGAACCAATATAGTCATTTAATGTACGAAAACACCACGGTTTGCTTTTTTATGCAATACAAAGAAAAGGAAACGGTACACTCTTAAAAATAAAGGTTCCAAATGTGAGTTTTATTAAAAACAAAATTACTTTTGGTGTCCTAAATTATTTTTCGGTCTTTAGAAGAACCATATATATATATATATATATATATACAAAATAAGCATTGAACACGTCACCAATTTTCTCAGAAAACATATTTCTGTGCTGTTGACTTGAAATTTTCACCGGATGTTGGTAACAATCAAAGAAATCCATATGTGCAAAGAAAACAAAACTAAAAAGTTTACAAATTAAGCTATGCATAATAAAGTGAAATGACGCAGAGAAAAAGTATTGAACACATGAAGAAAGGGAGGTGTAGAAAGGCAGTGAAATGCCCAGACAGCAGCTGAAATTCACTCTGCATTTTTACACTCTTTTGAAGTCTGTGAAAAACTCATGCAATTCATGTGTCTTCATTCTCCATAAGAGAGGCATCTTTAAGCTGCCGTCACCAAAAAAGCCTTTTATATAAAGTATTAAATATGTTTCAGTAGTTCAGCACTTACTCCTTGTGCCATTTCATTGTTATTACACATAACTCATTATTTCAGATTTTTTTGTTTTGTTTTATTTTTATGTTTGTATTGTTTAGGGTTTTTACCAAAATCTGGTTCAATTCCATGTCAACATCTCCTGTGGAAAATATTATTCCCAGGAAAAAAAAACATATTCAATACTTATTTTCACCACTGGATCTTTTTTTCCACACTTCTTCACAGAAATATTCTTCACAGAATCAATAAAACCAGAAAACAACCTTTATTAAAAATAAAGTTTCCAAATGGGGATTTTAATAATGATGCTATTAAAAATACATATTTCTGGTTTCCTAAAGAATTTGGTGATCAGAACCTTTATTTTTAAACAAATAGTAGCTGAAACATTCAGTTAAAAGCTAATTTTCCATAAGCTATCAATAAAGCATTCCAGTATATAATTATCAGACTTATTATACAATCATTTTATTTTTACAAATGTAAAGTCGTATTTAGTTCAATTTAATAATACTGTTTCCATAACACATACAGTATAAGTGTCACTAACATTTTCCACAAGTTATACATACTGATTCAACTACAAGAAGCATAGCAAAATATCCCTAAATTGCTGTTATGACCAGTTTCAGATTTAATCAGATCATTAATGTACATCACAGCAAAAAAAAAAAAAAGTCTCTTTAAACAATAGAATCAATAAAAAGACATTACAAACTATGGCACAGAGTACAGCAGCTAAATCTATTCAATAAAGAATATATGGTATTTTTTCAACTGAACAAACATGAATTTGTGCTAAGGCAAGAAGGACATGCTCTGATGCTTGTTTTCTCAGTCAACTAGAGGCTGATAATGGTGTAATCATTCATTCTTCCACATTAATAATGCACAACGACAGAGAAACATGTCCATGATGTAATTTACATTCATGGGTAATACTTTCAAATGGTCTCAGTGTATTCACTAAACCTCCTGCACTGTCCTATTTACAACAATATCAGTTATAGGATTGCCCCGTGCACAAATGAAAGGTAACTGATATTGCATGGACAAACAGAACCAAGATATAAAAAGCAAAAAAAAAAAAAATTAGCTCTAAAGAAACAAAACAAAAAGAAGGGTTTGAAAAAGCTGATATGAGATGAAATTGTGACAGTGTCTTTACAAACACACAGGGATGCACGCATTCATCCACGCACACACCACACACACGCAAAAGCAAAGTTTTGGTTTTATTACCTTATATTTGTACATAGGTTATTTAGTCCATGCTATTAAAGGTTAAATCCTATACAGCAAAATAATAATAATAATATTAATAATAATAATAACAATAATAATATACAGAGAATATATACAGCAAAACACATTTGTTCAAAAGTTTAAGGTCTGTAAGATTTTTCTAAAGCAGTTGTCACGTTCATGCATTTATTTGATCAAAAATAGAGCAAAAACAAATGATAAATAAAAGATATCGAAATGTAATATTTTACTGTACTGGCCAATTTCTTGCCATCATCACGCCAGACTTCAGTCACATGATCCTGATGCTAAACTTTGTGTTTCATTTGTACCAAAATAACAAATAAAAAATTGTGTTTACTTCCTTAGCAGACACATTATTCTCACCTACACTATTTTACCATGAGAATGAAATGTAAGTTGATAATTTAACCCATTAATTGTCACTTAATTAATTCACTATAATTCATTATTTATCACAGTTTAATTCACTATATTGCAATCAATTCCTTATCTAATCATCAATCAACTATATATCATTGGAAAGTCCTTCTAAATACATATTTTACCTTGTTTGTTTTACAAGAGAGTAATAGAGGAAGAGAGGAAGAGTAATAGATCAAAACCCTTTTTCTGTCATCACCCTTCAACCTGTGGGGCCATTTGCGGTTACATTTTTAAACCATAATATTGTAGTAAAAACCTAAAGCAATCATAACAAACTATATATCATTTGAAAGCGTAAAATGTCTAGTTTCTATATTTGGTGACTGATTTGATTGAGAATTATTACAGAGCAACAATTATTTATTTATTTACTTACGACAAGAACACTCATATGAGTCGCAAAGCATTACTTTGCTACAACAATCCACATTTAAACTATTTTTATGTTTTTTTAGAGGGTAAATTTAGATCAAATGCCACCAGACTGCCAATACTTCATTAGAATTTGATGTATACTTTACTGATATTGTCAAAAGTGTGAAAAAATATAGTTCATATTCCTCAAAACATACACTGAAACAGGGGATGCCCTCAATGGAAACTGAATGTCAGCTGCTGGTGATGTTTGGTATTGCACCCAACAAAATGCTCAGTTTTTGAGTTATCAACTTCAAATTTGGAACATTATTTGATCAGATATTTAGCTTTGATTTTCTGTCAATTTTAGGCTAAAATGTCTTTTGTTAAATATATATAATGTAATATTTAAAATATATTCAGTTTGTTTTTTCATAAAGGCACATAACTTGTATTTTATTGAACTTTTTGAAACTTTTTAAATTCCATTTAAGGGCTCTATTTTAACGATCTAGGCGCAAAGTCTACAGATCAAGGCGCAAAAGCATTAAGGGCGTGTCCGAATCCACTTTTGCTATTTTAAGGACAGAAAAATACGCTCTTCTCGGCGCATGGTCTAACAGGGTTGAGCTTATTCTCTTTATGAGTTATGGGTGTGCTTTGAGAATAAACCAATCAGAGTCTCATCTTCCATTCCCTTTAAGAGTCAGTTGCGTTGTGTCATGGCACATTTGCTATTTACATGGCGGACTTTGTAAGTGGAAAAACTGAACTCTTCACTGGCAACAGTTAAACAGAGCATCTGCAGCGAGAGAATAAAGAATGAGCCTCCTCCAATTGGCCTTTACTTTCACTTTCTCTTTCTCTCTTTCCTGGATAAGTTAACGGTGTTGTACGCACAGACATCGATTAGCCTACATAATTATTTCCGTTCGTTAAGCGCAAAGATTTGTTTCAAAACTATTTCTAAATTCAGTTCTAATTTCCAGCAAACTAATAAATGAACAATAATAACGAAGTGTGGTAAAAAAAACTGAGTTATATCTAAATACACATGCTATGCCCATATGGTCCAAAACCTGACAGGTGGACAAATCTAAGCTTGTTTTTAATAAAACAAATATAAATATGCATATAATAATTAATACTAATAATAATAATAACATTATACAAAAGCAAGTTGTCGTGAATAAACTAAAAAAGCCCCCTGAGATGAAGAAGGCATGGAGGTAGTAGTTTTTATATTTATGTAGAAAAGAATAATTTTTTGTAATATTTTAATCCTTTAACTCTTTTTCATTTGTAAAGATATTTCTGTATTGCTGTACATCCTGTGTGTTTTAAGCAATGTGTAAGCGAGGCACACAACTAACGTGCTTTGCGCTGGACTTTAGATCTGCTTTCAGCTGGTCTATTGCTCTTTGTTAGTTCCTCAAAATAGCAACGCGCCAACAATGCGCCTTAACACACCTCTTTTCTAGACCGAAACACCCATGAGTCCACAAAGCAGTGCAAATGGATTTGCTATTTAAACAACGTGGTGGAAAACGGGAAAATTAAGGTTACGTTGGTCTGAAAATAGCAACACGTCAGGGCAAGCACGTCTTGCGCCTTATTGCGCTGGGTGTATGATAGGGCCCTAAATTTTCTTCTATAAAATTAGACCTTAAATCTATGCAGCAAAGTCATTTAAGTTGAACATGCCATTTTCATGTCTATATTAAAAAAGTGGGGGTGACAGTTAAAGGATAAATTGTAAAAATATCTGTTTCTGCATTTTGTGATTAACAAGTGTTTTCCGTTTATTACGGTTGTGAATTGCATTATGGGATGTTGATCCCATCGACTTTTGATGTTGGAAAATTCATAGTCTACAGTTTAACAAAGTGACTTTTAATTAACATTTTAATAGTTTGAAATAGTATAATGTATAAGAAATAACATATAGAGAAATAAGTTTGTAAAATAACAGAAACTATACTGGCAGTTTATTACAAGGTGTTTGTACTGTATATATGACACCAACCCAGACAATATATAACTTTAAACTATTACAAATGTTAATAAAAGTTACTTTTCTAACTTTTCAAGGTTAAAAGTTGTTGGAGGAAAGATCAAGTACCCATAAAGCAATTCATAAGCATAAATAAATAGGGAAAAATAAAAACATGTATCACAAAATACGAAAAACTGCTAATTTATGGATATTTTTTACAGTGTACAAAAATTTAAATACAATTAAAATCATTCTTTTTTTTTTTAAAATCTGAATATTATGCTAAATATAGACAGTTTGCGTGCATCAAAGCACAAATGTCTGAGTGCACACACACATATATGTATGTGTACATAACCAGTGTGAAGAGTTGTTTATCTGAGGAGCCACAGCTGGCTCTTTTCGCCTGGAAAAAATCCATTAAGCCTGCGATTGGTGGTGCAGTGAGGGTGAGCAGACCAAGGCCTCCAGACATGATTTCCAAGGAACGACTAAAGAGTTTGTGGCCAGCAGACTTCAGGCTTAAAGCAATCAATCCCTGAATCTCGAACGGCTACAGATCTCGTCTTATTAGCGATGGATTACTGCGCAATTGCTTCCAAATTGGTAAAATGAAGAGGACTGAAGGAAACAATACATCATCTGCCGGAGAACCAAATACTGAGGCTGTAATCTGTGCAAATCTATACAAACAAACAGGAAATTTGCACCATTTGAGGGAACACTTAAAGGATTAGTTCACCCAAGTAATCATAATTTACTCACCCTTCAGTTGTTTCAAACCTTGGGTATCTTTCTTCTGTTGAACACAAAAGAAGATATTTTGATGAAGGCTGGAAACCTGTAACCATTGACTTCCATTGTATTTGTTTTTCCTATTATGGAAGTAAATGGTTACCGGTTTTGAGCATTCCTTAAAATATCTTCTTTTGTGTTCAACAGAAGTAAGATACTCATAAAGGTTTATAACCACCCGAGGGAGAGTACATTTTTTATTTTTGGGGTGAACTGTCCCTTTAATTCACACCAAACTATCACTTATATTGTTCTAAATGTTCTTTTGTCTCTGTAAAATATTAAAATATAAAATATTAAAAGTATTTTGAGAAATTATCAATATAAGTAAATAGTCTGCACATATCTTATTTTATGTTCCACACAAGAAAGTTATACTGGTTTGGAGGGAATAATGTCAGAATTTTCATTTTTGGGGTGATATATTTCTTGAACTGGTTATATAATGTCCTCTGATTTTTATTCTGATTTTTATCCTCAGATATTAAACCTCATAGTTTAATACAAAGACAAAGAGAAAGAGCACAGATAGGAGCATATCAGGAGACTTGAATACAAGCCACAGGAAAGCAGCTTCAGGACAAGATGAGAGAGAAATTTCAATGGGCCACTTGCATCAGTCTGAGGTTAAGCAAGGGAAGAGTCCACCACTTCCATCCAGTTATATAAAAGTCTTCCTCCATTTGTAGTAAAAAATGTTTTTCTTGTTTTTTATTTCTTTATACTGTAGATGAAATGCCATCTAAACATGATTTTGAAAATTGTTAAATGCCTATTATTATGATACTGGCTTTTTATTAGTACTTACAGTATAGTACATATTCTAATACCTAAACCTAACTACTTTAATAATTATTAATAAGCAGCAAATTAGGAGTTTAGTGAGGCAAAATTCGGTTTATTAATAGTGAGAATTGTACCTTAAAATAAAGTGAAAATAAAGTTTTTGCAATTTTATTTTAAAGCCAATTATTAGTATTCCAGTTATCAATCCACTCTGTAAAAGATTGGTCATTTTAATGGCCAAAAACTGTAAAATGTCTACAGTAGAAAATCCCATACTGTAGTGCACAGGTGTCAAAGCTAGTTCCTGGAGGGCCGCAGCCCTGCACAGTTTAGTTCCAACCCTGCTTCAACACACTTACCTGTAGGTTTCAAACAAGCCTAAAGAACTCAATTAGTTTGATCAGGTGTGTTTAATTAGGGTTGGAACTAAACTGTGCAGAGCTCCGGCCCTCCAGGAACTGGCTTTGACACCTGTACTGTAGCGTGTCAGAAACCGTGAGGATGAGTTTTTTTATTATCATTAAATGTGGAGAAAAATAAATAGATGGCATCATTGGGTTGCTCTATTCTCCTTCATAGAGAGTCTTAAGTTTTTTCCCTGTAACACTTTTCATTGGTTTGTACATTTGCTTTTAATAGTTTTTTTTGTTTTGTTTTTCTATAGCACCACCAATCAGCAGAGGCTCCAGGAGTGTGATCTAAAGCTCAAATATGATTAGACGGTCCATTTTAACATGGGAAAAAAAGGAAAGAGAGTCAAACATGTTTAACCCTTTCACACGTAAGTTTTAAACACTCCCATGATTTTTGACCCTCTGTGAAAGTTTTTTAATATGACAAGTTTCAAGTTTCCAAATGTTTGGAGTTTATTGAAGTTTAATTTTAACTTATGGTTTAACAAAGTAACTTTTATTTACGTTTTTAATAGTTTGAAACAACATATTGTAAAAATATTTATTATCTGGTTTTGTACTGTAATTTAACACACCAACCAACATAATAAATAATTTCAAATGACTTAAAAATGTAGATAAAACAATTTTGTTAAACAGTAAAGTTTAAAGAAAGAGAAATTTAAATGACCATAAACCATTATTTCAATCTCTTATTGTAAATTCTATTTTTGCAAGCATTTAAAAAGCCTTTTCAATTTATGATGAAGTGTGTTTGTCACATTTTGCTATAGAAATGGCTAGACACACACTTATTTGTCTACAAACTCCTGTGTCTGCTCTTTTGAGACAGAAAGGCTGCTCCATGTCTACTGTCTTTAAAGAAGAAAGCAAACTGGATCTAATCAGGACGACCTCGGTGCAAAACAACAAGAGGACAAATGAGAAACAAAGCCCTGACTGCTGCTCAGCTGGAGGCTTCATTCAACAGTTCACACCAAACCCCAGCACTGCTGGCAGAATTTCAAAGAAAACGCCTAAAAAAGAAACACACGAAGTAAAGGCGAGAATAGACAAGGAAGTGAATATTAGTTTGGAAAGTCTGAGGTGTGGATGCCTTGTGTACATGCACTGTAATTGGAAGGTCTATAAAAAGTTATACACAATAATTTTTACTATAACTTTAAATTATAGTCTGGGCAAAAAAGTGACATTTCACTGAGTTGACAGATAAGCCAATAGTTGTTTTTCCCAGAACATTATTTCCAACTGCACGGGGGGAAAAAATCTACTGACATTCACTGAAAGTTGTGATGCAATTCCAATGAAACAAAGTGCACTTGTTTCAGGGAACTAAAATAGCAGCTATCTCTGCAGAAAAGCATCAGAAGAGTCATACAGTCATCTTACAGCAATGTTGCTATGTTTTAGATGGACTAGCATATTTTATACCAATCAGTTTTATTGGCTGATGGTTGGATATTTTGGGATTTGAATTGGCATCATATCAGAATAAACCATGTTGGCTTAGTCTATTAACAAGGTTTACAGCTTATCAGTGGATAATGTTTAGTACAATTAACTTTTTTTAAACCTTTGAAGAATATGATCACACCGGTGTGTAAAGTTGATGAATTAACATGTTGTAAATACAGCAGCTATAATCTCTCCCCTGCAGCACAGACTAACACGGCGGAGCTCATCATCCATCATAAATCATAATCATAATATGATCTTTATTAATCAGTTTAGTGATTTAATACATGTTCTTACACATATTTGAGAATCGGAATATCAGATATTTAATAATATTATTAAGTTAATATTTATAAAAAGAATGTGTGTCATGTGACAAACATTATGCCACCATGGAAACTTGAAACTTGTCATATTAAAAAACTTTCACAGAGGGTCAAAAATCATGGGAGTGTGAAAGGGTTAAAATTACATTTTTAAACATTAAGTATGTACTAAAAAGCATTGAATTTGCAACGGTGAAATTACAGAATGTTGTGTCAACTTATTGGGTCTAGTAATTCATCATTTATACTAGTAATTAAAAATCTACAATGTTTACAAAATATTAGTCTATTTCCAATATATGCTGTTCTTATAAAATAAGTTTTTGACTGCACCAAAAACAATGACAAGCTCAAAAATCAGCATGTTAGAATCATATCTGAAGGATCATGTGACTGTAGAATGGAGTAATGGCTGTTAAAAATTCAGCTTTATCATGATAGGAATAAATTACTTTTTTAAATATATCTAAAAATGAAAACTATCATATTTCACTGCATTTTTGATTAAACAAATGCAGAACTGATTGTTCAAATCTACTGCACTGCACTACATGCTGTATACAACATTTAAAAAATAGTATTAGCACACATTATGCACACATTTCACACAGCAGTGTGCTGTCTGAACCTGCTCTGTGCATGTTTAATTCAGCAAGAAGCATCCAGTTTTCTCAGAAAATAATTAAAAAAAATTATCAGCAGAGCAATGAAACAATGCAACAATGACGAAAAAAACCCAATTCTTTTTTCACATAGAAAATGAAGGTCATGAAGAGGCAAGCGTATTGCATTTTGGGATACAGTATCCCATGCAGTGCACTCTGCCAAATGAGCAGGTCATCCAGTTTTTCCATACAAAACAATGCAAATAGTAATAAAAGTAGCACAGAATTTAAAACAAAATTTCTAAATTTACCATCTCATTGGTTAAATGAATTGTTTTTGACTAAATGGATGGAAAAAGGAAACTAGCTAATTTCACTATACAATTCATCCAACTGGCTGGAAATGTACAAAAAATGAAATGGTATAGAAGAAAATATATATATATATATATATATTCTGAAAGTAAAGAAACCTTTGGCATTCACGCAGCATGCTTAACCATATGATGAAAGAGAACATACCTGATTGGCATCAAAGGGCAACCTCTATCTACATTTTCTGCCACAGACACAAAGTGCTCCTCAGATGTCGGGCAGTATTGGTCTTTATGATGGCGAGTGCTGGGGGTCACTCTCAAATTTTCTTGAGACAAAGCACACCAGACATGGGCCATGAAACACATTTCTTAAATTACATTATCATGATGGGGTTTTTTTTTGGGTCACACTGCGTTTTCTATAAATCTTTACATCTATAAATTCCTAAATCAAGATACAATTTGTTGTCATGCAAAATGAAGGCTTTTATGAGTGTATAAAAATAGAAAAATAAGTAAAATTGCCTAATCCCATTGGCATTTATTAAAGCCATAAATTCTTTTTATATATTCGAAGATTTAAATATCTAAAAGATAGCATATGATGCTATTTTAAGAGCTTTCATAATGGGTAGTTATAGGAACTCAGTTATAGGAACTAGTCAGCAGGGTGGTCCCCTAAACTCCTTTTTTTCTGTTTTCTGTCGTACTGCCAGTTGTTGACATAATCCGGTCAATAGTGCCATCATTTGACCACAGCATTCATAGATGTCAACAGCTAGAGAAAAGAAAATGTTTTATTTTTTTACATTTTTAGGAGACTATGAGTTTTTAAACTCATAAAAGTCATTTTGACCATTTTTGTAATATACAGTGCTCAGCATAAATGAGTACACCCCATTTTGAAAATGAATATTGTCATCCATTTCTCAGTGAATATATAGGTCATATATTTTGGTGCATTTGAACAAAATAGATTTATTAAACAGATATATTTATTAAAATAATATTTTACTCACCGAACATCTTTAGAAATAGAAAAATAATACATTTAAATGCATGCAAAATATTGCAAGAAAAATTACAAACTACAAAATGTCAGCAAAATGTTATATATCTCTTGATTTTTGCTCTTTTAAAAAAAACATATACATTCGGGCTACTGATTTTTGGACCGTTATCGTAAGTTATTTTGTTAGGTTAGCTCCAGATTTGAAAGAAAATATTAATTTAAATGAGAGATTTGTGAGGGGCGTACTCATATATGCTGAGCACAGTAAATAAAGTTCATTCAATAGTAGCCTGACTTTTCTTGAATGTGCGTATATTTCATTTTTTACATTGTTATTTTACTAAAATTACAAAGTCAACAAAAGCTCTGAGTATTTCTACCTTGAATGGCCATAATGGTCAAATTGACCACATGCATTTCAGTATCCGCTACTTTATCCTGTGCCTTTGAATATGCATGCCTCTGCTGCCTAGCAACTCTCTGCTAACAAAAACATAACTTTCTGATAGCAGAAACAGCTTTACTTACAAGATTTTCACTGTGGAGAAAAAACTTTGCTCTCCTGCTTGCTGGACAAAGTGACCATCCAGGTCTACAAACTTGTACACAATTATGAGCTACATTTCAAAAACTACTGTATTTGTTGGCGTAAAGACTATAAAATATGATGACAGACATTCAAAGCTTAATTCTGAAATCTCAACAGAAGTTTAGATTGTAAATATGGCGTAACACAAATTCAATCTGGCATTATATGAATGGTCAGAATGACTGCTTTGACCATTTTAGTAGTTGGCATTCTAGTATGTAGAATTCTGGTAGTTCCAGTGTTATTTTATATATGAGCAAACAGATACATTACATACTAAAGCAAAAAGAAAACCTTATAAAGCGTCATATGGCCTTTTAAAGTAACGTTTGCTTCTCAAATAAATGTATCTTGATTTAAGACCTACAGGAAAACATGATAAAAATAAAAGAAAAACCTTTTTGCAGTGTATATTTTAGCATACTAAATGAATGATATGACAAATTTACACTAAAACACTCTTACTTTTCATGATCGCTTGCTAATTTACACAACGAGACTCTGTCAAAATGGCTGTGCTTGATGCTTCAGTGTGAATCTTACATCAAAAGTCCTTCTCAGGAGAATTCCTCCTTTGGGTCGCTTTGCATGTATGTTATTTCTTTGCTCTTGGCTGGGTTGGAGCAGCCGTTGTGATGGTGGTGGTGGTGGTTGAGAAGGCTCTTCCGGCCTGGCTGGGTGTTTGGCTCAGATGGGTCACACACGGTGACTACGGTGGTCTCTATACGTGACATCGTGTACATGCTGCTCTGCCGCGCTACTTTATGCCTCATAGCCCGCAGCTCCAGCTCGTCATAGTCGGAGACTCGCACAAACGGGCACCAGCGGAAAACACGTTTGAAGCCAGCTCGAAACCTGAGTACAGACGGGAACAAATACAAGAGCAGAATCAATAACTAGACTAAGCTATGGGTAAAAAACTGTAACTGTATTTCCTGTTGTGAAATTTCTCTCACAATTGCCTTGGAGGAGGAGAAAACAGGCTTTCATTCAAATGAAAATATACTGTAGGAAAAATGACCAAAAGCCATTAAAAGCAATCAATGCATTACGTCTAAGTGACTGAACAGAATAAAGAATAAAACTAATATAACAGGTCAAAGGTCACTGCTAGAAAAACAAGCCTAGAGTATGCTTTTAATTTTTAACTAGATAAAAAAGCTTGTCAAAACAAATATTGAGGTTGGCTTGAGAACGACTATTTGGAAATCTGAAGTAGTTTTAAAGGCTTTATGTGTGAAAGTGTTTTAGATAGACAGATGTCTGCACACATGGTCACAGTAGCATATTTTATCACATTGTTAGCATGTTTCATTTGATTACCAAGCAAACATGCCCCTTTGGAAAATCTAGCCCTTACAGGCAGCCCAATTTTAGCAATTTATAGGCTGATTTACAACCTAACAAATTTATTTTAACATTGCTAGATGGTTTCTAGCAGGACTTGCACTGCTAGCGTATTTTAGCACACTGCTAGCACATTTTAGCACTCTGCTGGTATGTTTATAGCAAGAATTAACACTACTAGCCTGTTTAGCAAACCGCATGCATGTTTGTAGCATGATTTAGTGCCCTGCTTGAAAAATTCTGATCTTTAACATGTTAGCATGAATGTTTTAACACAATTTAATTTTTATAATTTAATGAACTGTTGACAAGCAGTAACACACTACTAGCATGTTTTACTACAATGCTAACATCTTTATAGCATGATTTATAACAATGCTAACATGTAACACATTGCTAGCATGTTTTGAACATGATTTAGCACACTGCAGAAAACCAGTGTAACCTGTTAACATGTTAGAATGAATATTTTATCACAATTTTATTTTTATAATTTAATGAACTGTTGGCAAAGCAATAACAAACTACTAGCATGTTTTACTACAACATCTTTATACCATGATTTATAACAATGCTAACATGCATTAACACTAGCATGTTTAGAACATGATTTAGCACACTGCAGAAAACCTGTTTAAAGCCAGACAAGACGAAACCTCTGAACAGAACAGAACAGAACAAACTGTGAAATTAATTTACAATTTCATATTTCCCACTCGCTGTATTGTATCTGTATTTCATTTCATGCAAACGTATGACTGCTTTTCCTATTGTGAAATTCATCTCACAACTGCCTTTTAACTGAAACAGGATGGAAGATGGAAACAGGCTTTCAGTCGAATGTAAATAAAGGGAAAACAAATATCTTTGCAAACGAGCGAAGGCCATTAAGCAATCAATTTGTTACATCCAAGTGACTTAACAGGACAAAGCAAAATGTTAAGTGTCGGAGGCTACTGGCACCAAAACAAGCAAATGCTTTTCATTTTTAATAATCATGTACTGCCAGTCGGTACATTACACAGCAGCCTGTATTCTACTTTTTTGTCTACAAGGTTCTTCCCATGTCTTGTTTTCTGATTATTGAATAGCATACGGTTGCAAACTGTCGCGCTCTGGTACTGGTGCCATTTCAAACTAAGCCAAATGGGAGCTGAAGAAATTAGATGTGGATTACTTATCATCCGGTCCTACATTTCAGCCATGTTTTCCATCTGTGCTGCATTTACATAAAGTCAATGCTATGGCTGTCCCAGCCTGATCAAGTTAATGGCGGGTAGCAACAGTTGCTAGGCTACAACTGGTAGAGTGCTCAAATAGAAAAAAATATATCTGCAGAGCTGTATAAAGGTCATTAGATACATGCAATGGGGAGCTATATAACAGACATGCTCTCAGAGTATGTTGTTTTAAATATATTTATTACTTTATATATACTTTACTAAATGTAACAATCTGTGAGACCTGTTTCTAGTTTTAAATGGACAAGATTGGAGTTGAAAAACTAGATATAAACATATATTTTTACATAATGTTTTGATGTATTACTTTTTAGCACATTTTAAATAATACGTTGGCCTATAGACATTTATTGTAAGTGCATGTCTTTTGCTAGTTATTATAAACTATTCAAGGATGAGTTGAAATTTTCTTCTGCAGTGACCACACCAAGAGTTTCTTTAATTAAACCCTTTGAAAAAAAGAAACCATCGACTCCAAATGTGTTTCTAGTGGTCCCTATGACACTGACATTGAGCGTATTTCTTATTTTCTGTTGCCTGTTAACAAGAAGAATACTGATTTATGCCTAAATACTTTTTTTGCTGCAATAAATGAGCTATAAGAATGATCTTTTACTGCCAATCAAACTTAAAAACAAAGCAAAAAACAAGACCCCAAATTCCAAAACCTTTACTACTTTGTTTTCTTTTACAGAACACAAGCTTTAAGTTCCTTTTTTATAACCTTATTTGCAACAAGAAATAAAATTATACCATAAAAAGTGATAACAACAGAATTGTTTTCCCATTCATACTTTTAAAAAGGTAAAAGTAAAGGCAACCTCTTCTAAAACTTAATAGATTTAGAATAATGTGGAAAATATGTATATGAATAGAATATAATGGAATAATATAATATTTCTGTGATCATTCATTTTATGTGTTGTAAGAACTCAAAAATTTGATGTGAAGCCTGTTTCCTGCCCCATCCTTCGGTGGAACTCAATAATAACAAGCCGTTTATTTCAATCACTGATTTATGAGTAATATTTCACAAAAGAGGAACATCTCAAGGGTGTCCATTACTCTATGATAAGACAGCATCATGCAACAAATAACGGGAACGACACTCGTGTTGCTATGACAAAATGTATTTATGTCATAAATCTTCTGTTGTTGTGCCGCTCTGTAAGTGGAGTCTTACCGGCTGTTTAGGCAGCAGTAAATAATGGGGTTGTACATGGTGGAGCTCATGGCGAGCCACATGACGGACAGATAGATCTGCTGAATGAACTTCCATCGAGCCAGCTGCTTGTTCAATCCCGTCACCAGGAAATACACATGGTACGGCAGCCAGCAGAAGGCAAAGGTCACCACTACAATGATCATCATTTTCACCACCTGGACAAAACAAAATGAAGGCAAAAGTCAGCAATTAAGTGTTATTATGGCAACTGGTGTGCGCATTTATTTGCAAAAAGAGTATTTTTCTCTGGAAAATGGAAATTGGTCAAAAAAATTGTTTTCATTTGCTGCGATTGAAAATGACACTGCAAAAAAAATGCTTTTCTTACTTTGAGTTTTTGTCTTGTTTCTAGTCCAAATATCAAAAAATTCTGAAAACAAGAAGCATTTTTTAGATGAGCAAAAAATACTTTTTTAAATTGTTTATTCAATTTCTTTTTTTTTTTTGCTTAACCCATTGGCTGAATTTTTAGCTTGTTTTAAGGAAAAACACTTAATTATGCATACAAGTTTTTACTTGTCTAAAAATGCTTCTTGATTTAAGAATTTGTAGATATTTTGACTAGAAACAATACAAAAACTTTAAGAAAAGCATTTTATTTGTAGTGTAGGGTTATTCAAGCATATAATGATTTCTTAACTTTTCTGAAGTTTTATGTTTCCCCCCATTGGATTTACAATACAATTTACAGTTGTGTTTGACTAAAAAAAAGTGTTTTTTTATTTCCTAAAAACTACACTGTAAAAAATATCGTAAATTAGCAGTTTTCCAGATTTTGTGATTCATGTTTTTATTTTTTATTTTCCCCTGTTTATTTATGCCTTTGAATTGCATTATGAGACAACTTTTAACCTTGAAAAAGTTGGAAAAAGTTACTTTTAATAACATTTTTAATAGTTTAAAGTGATATATTCTCTTGGTTGTTGTACATTATGGTAGAAAAACTTTGTAATAATCTGCCAGTTATTTTACAGATTTATTTCTTTATATATTATTTCTTAAACATTATATTATTTCAAATGACTAAAATGTCAATAAAAGTCACTTTGTAAAACTGTAGAGTAATTTTCAACATCAAAAGTCAGCAGAGCTAAATACAGAAACTGTTAATTAACAGATACAATATGTTTTACAGTGTACTAATGACATTTCTTTCAAATGAAAAATAAAAGCCAGTGGTGTAGTTTCAGTGTTCACTGTGGACAGAGAGTGAGTGGTTAAAGAGTGTCTCTTGCAAATAATGACTAACATTTGTATGTGCTTTGCAGAGAGCCGAGGGACGGATGAAAGCTTATGCCACCTGAATGAGGATGCTGCCATTGGGGAAGGTCTACGTGTCGCGCAAGCAGCATTGTGTTAGTGACTTGTAAATAAAGAAGTGGCTCAAAGCCTTCCGTTCATTCTGGTCTCCCTCAGATTCTTCTTTGCTAAAAGAAAACTTTGCTACATTGTCATTGTCAATGTTAACTGGTAAAAAAAATAAAAAATAAAATAAAATATATATATATATAAAGATTTTTTTTTTTTTCCCCGGATTTGTGTAGACTTATTAATCTTTCAGTGTAAACAACCTTAACTAAAATTTAACTAACTAAGGAAATTTTCACAGTATGTCATATAATATATAATTTTTAATCTGGAAAAAGACTTCTTTTTTGTTTGGCTGGAATAAAAGCAATTTTTACATTTTAAATAAAATGCTAATGTCAATATTATAGCCCCCTTAAGATTTTTTATTTTTATTTTATTATTTTATTTTAGCAGTGGCAAGAGGAAAAACATACCAAAGCATGATACTGTTGTCCAGTGACTAGCCTAATTAACCTAAATTGACTTGTAATGTTAAGCCTTTAAATTGCGCTATAGGGTGAGACCTAGTATCTTGCAAAATAGCAATATATAATGTTATTAAACAGCACATGAGAAATATTTGAAGAAAAAAAAAAATTCACCGGAGGGTGTCTTTGGGCCCTATCATACACCCGGTGCAATATGGCGCAACATGTGTATGGCGGGATTTGTTGCTATTTTCAGACCAGTGCAACCCTTATTTTCACATTTTGCGCCACGTTGTTTAAATACCAAGTCCATTTGTGCCACTTTGTGGACTCATAGGCATGCCGGTCTAAAAAGGAGGTGTGATAAGGCGCATTTTTGGCGCGTGGCTATTTTGAGGAACTGAAATAGACTGCGCCATTGACCAACTAAAAGCTGGTCTAAAGTCTAGCGCAAAGCGCAGCAGATGCACCTATGTGTGCCCAAACGCTTACACATTGCTTAATACAAACAGGATGTACAGCAATACACAAATATATTTACATATGAAAAAAAAAAAAGGATAAAATATAAAAAAAAATAATAAAAAATATTTTCTACATAATTATAAAAACCACTGCCTTCATGCCTTCTTTACCTCAGGGTTATTTTTTTTTCAGTTTATTCATGACAATTTGCATATTAGCAGTATTATTTATTGTATGCATATTTATATTTGTTTTAATAAAAACAAGTTTATGTTTGTCCACCTGTCGGGTTTTGGAGACGTATGCATCACCATACGGGGTATAAGAATAGGACGTGTGTTTGGATATAACTCAGTTTTTTGACCACACTTCGTTCATATTGTTCATTTATTAGTTTGCTGGAAATTACAACTGAATTTAGAAAATTTTAGAAAATTTGCGCTTAACAAACAACATTAAATATGTAGGCTAATGGATGTCTTCAGTGGAGTGAGTTTCCACGGTTTCCTTACTCCACGAAGTAAAGAGTAAAAGTAAAGTAAAGAGAAAGTAAAGAGGCTGAATGGAGGAGGCTTATTCTTTATCCTCGTGCAGATAGTTTGTTTAACTGTTTTCTCGCTAGTTAAGTGTTCAGTTTATCCACTCACAAAGTCCGCCATGTAAATAGCAAATGCGCCATGACGAGACGCAACTGACTCTTAAAGGGAATGGGAGATGAGACTCTGATTGGTTTAATGCACGTTATGCTCAAAACACACCCATAACTCATTAAGAGAATAAGCACAAACCATGCGTTTGTGCAGACCATACTCCAACCATGCACCCCAACCATGCGTTGGGGTGCAGACCATATTTTTACATCCTTAAAATAGCAAAAGTGGATTCGGACATGCCCTTAATGCTTTAGACTTTGCTCCTAGATCATTAAAATAGAGCCCTTCAACTGTATAATACATTATGTATAGTCGTGGCCAAAAGTTTTGAGAATAACACAAATAATAGTTTTCACAAAGTTTGCTGCTAAACTGCTTTTAGATCTTTGTTTCAGTTGTTTCTATGATGTACTGAAATATAATTACAAGCACTTCATACGTTTCAAAGGCTTTTATCGACAATTACATGACATTTATGCAAAGTCAGTATTTGCAGTGTTGGCCCTTCTTTTTCAGGACCTCTGCAATTCGACTGGGCATGCTCTCAATCAACTTCTGGGCCAAATCCTGATTGATAGCAACCCAGTCTTTCATAATCACTTCTTGGAGTTTGTCAGAATTAGAGGGTTTTTGTTTGTCCACCCACCTCTTGAGGATTGACCACAAGTTCTCAATGGGATTAAGATCTGGGGAGTTTCCAGGCCATGGACCCAAAATTTCAATGTTTTGGTCCCCGAGCCACTTAGATATCACTTTTGCCTTATGGCACGGTGCTCCATGGTGCTGGAAAATGCATTGTTCCTCACCAAACTGTTGTTGGATTGTTGGAAGAAGTTGCTGTTGGAGGGTGTTTTGGTACCATTATTTATTCATGGCTGTGTTTTTGGGCAAAATTGTGAGTGAGCCCACTCCCTTGGATGAGAAGCAACCCCACACATGAATGGTCTCAGGATGCTTTGATGTTGGCATGACACAGGACTGATGGTCGCGCTCACCTTTTCTTCTCCGGACAAGCTATTTTCCAGATGCCCCAAACAATCGGAAAGGGGCTTCATCTGAGAATATGACTTTGCCCCAGTCCTCAGCAGTCCATTCGCCATACTTTTTGCATAAGATCAATCTGTCCCTGATGTTTTTTTTGGAGAGAAGTGGCTCCTTTGCTGCCCTTCTTGACACCAGGCCCTCTTCCAAAAGTCTTCGCCTCACTGTGCGTGCAGATGCGCTCACACCTGCCTACTGCCATTCCTGAGCAAGCTCTGCACTGGTGGCACTCCGATCCTGCAGCTGAATCCTCTTTAGGAGACGATCCTGACGTTTGCTGGACTTTCTTGGACGCCCTGAAGCCTTCTTAACAAGAATTGAGCCTCTTTCATTGAAGTTCTTGATGATCCTATAAGTTGTTAATTTGGTGCAATCTTAGTAGCCACAATATCCTTGCCTGTGAAGCCATTTTTATGCAACGCAATGATGGCTGCATGCGTTTCTTTGCAGGTCACCATGGTTAACAATGGAAGAACAATAATATCAAGCACCACCCTACTTTTAACATGTCAAGTCTGCCATTCCATCAGCCTGACATAATAATCTCCAGCCTTGTGCTCATCAACATTCTCACCTGAGTTAACAAGATGATTACTGAAATGATCTCAGCAGGTCCTTTAATGACAGCAATGAAATGCAGTGTAAAGTTTTTTTCAGGATTAAGTTAATTTTCATGGCAAAGAAGGACTATGCAATTCATCTGATCACTCTACATAACATTCTGGAGTGTATGCAAATTGCTATTATAAAAACTTAAGCAGCAACTTTTCCAATTTCCAATATTTATGAAATTCTCAAAACTTTTGGCCACGACTGTACATATTTCACATTGTTACAACATGGATTTAATAGTTTTAATATCAAAAATGTATTTATTCATTCAAAAATATAAAAATAGTATATGTATAAATACACAAAGAACAGCTTCCACACGATGCGACAATGTGACTGACCTTGTTTCACACTGGCAAAAACAAAGAGAACAGCAGAGGAGCAATCAGATCACAAACGGTTATACGGCTGTGTTTTTACTCATTATGTTAATTCATTAAGACACTGCCTGTCATTCAAATACTCCTGCACCCAAAAGCACCAAACAATGTCAGGGTACCAAAATCTTGCTCATGCAACCTTCAAGCTTAGACACTCTGGGCAAGAAATGAGTCTGCGGCAAGACAGAAAACCCCAGGCAACACATTTATAACAAGAACAAGGACACCACATGAGGCCTTCAACTAGTCGGGTTTCCATCCTAATGTAAAGCAAATCTTTTCAAAGTTTGCAAAAAGTTAAAAACAAACAAATAGTGTGAATTAGGTGCATTTCCACTAAGTTGTTAGAGCAGCTGACTGTAGTATTGGTAACCTAGCAACCAACAGAAAAAAAAGCAAGCTGATTGGTCATCATGAGTGTGTAATGTGTGTAACGCTATGTCAGAAAATGCATTTTCATCTACCGATATTCGCATTAGCCCTTTTTCCAAACAAGTTCATAAATCACTTCAAAGGGATCATACATTTTTTGAGATTTTTATTTGAAATTTGACATTTCTCTTGCGATACTTCAAAATAAGCATTGACACATTAAATTCCTCTGCGTTCAGCAAACATCGCATACTACTGTAAGTTGTAAGGCTATGCAAAATGTAAGGGATAATCAATGGCTTACTGTGTGTTAAAGGATTTTAATGCATGACGTGGAGGTGAAGGACCACACGAAATTTGTGCAGCACATGTGAGTTTCTATGGTAACTACAAATGTCCCTCAAAAAAACAAATTCCGATTTATGCAAATTACAGGGGTCGCCCCATTGAACTCGGAAAATACAGAAATCTGTATTTATATGGAAGAATCACATCCCTGCATACAGTTGAAGTCAGAATTATTAGCCATCCTGAATTATTAGCCCCCCTGTATATTTTTTCCCCAATTTTTGTTTAATGGAAAGAGGGGTTTTTTCAACCCATTTCTAAACATAATAGTTTTGAAAACTAATTTCTAATAACTGATTTCTTTTATCTTTGCCATGTTGACAGTACATATAGATATTTTTTTCAAGACACTAGTATTCAGCCTAAAATGCAATTTAAAGGCTTAACTAGGTTAATTAGGTTAATCATTGTATAATGATGGTTTGTTCTGTAGACAAACAAAAAATATATAGCTTAAGGGGGCTAATAATATTGACCTTAATTTTTTTTTTTTTAAAATTAAAAACTGCTTTTAGGGCTGCACGGTGGCGCAGTGGGTAGCACGTTCGCCTCACAGCAAGAAGGTCGCTGGTTCGAGCCTCGGCTGAGTCAGTTGGCGTTTCTGTGTGGAGTTTGCATGTTATCCCCGTGTTCGCGTGGGTTTCCTCCGGGTGCTCCGGTTTCCCCCACAAGTCCAAAGACATGCGGTATAGGTGAATTGGGTAGGCTAAATTGTCCGTAGTGTATGTGTGTGAGTGTGTATGGATGTTTCCCAGTGATGGGTTGCAGCTGGAAGGGCATCCGCTGCGTAAAATATATGCTGGATAAGTTGGCGGTTCATTCCGCTGTGGCGACCCCAGATTAATAAAGGGACTAAGCCGAAAAGAAAATGAATGAATGAAACTGCTTTTATTCTAGCCAAAATAAAACAAATAAGACTTTCTCCAGAAGAAAAAATATTATAGGAAATACTGTGGAAAAATTCATTGCTCTGTTAAACATAATTTGGGAAATATTTGAAAAAGAAACAAAAATTGCTAAGAGGGCAAATATTTTGACTTTAACTGTACATGAAACAAATCTCATATCACAATATAAGTCATGGTTCTATGTGAGCTACTGTATATATGTTACAACTTAGGCTGAGCTATAAATGGCTCAGCCCAAGTTGTAACATATATAGTTCACGTAGAACCATCCCAGTTTCTCGTGCAGGTCTCTGATGCTTTTACCGCTCTGCTGTCCAACTGTGCTGTGTGTGGAGCCACTGTGTGCTTCTCCATCCTGTCAGTTTTATTCTCTCCTCAAAATCTGTGCTCTCTCTTCAAGCTAAGTGTCCTTCTGCCACTGCAGGGTCTTCTGCCATAACAAATCCATTTCCCGTCCTTCAAGAGGAGGATTTTTTTTCAGTCGTCACATCTGATTGGAGGAGACTCCCACTTCACTCTGCTAATGAATTTAATTACACTGTTCAAGAGCGGAGATTTGTTAGATCTCCTTCAGTCTGAAAAATCGCTTCACCTCAAGAATCAATAACCCAAATATCTGAAAAACAATCATTATATGATTTCGGTATTGACATTATTAAAAGAGTCATTATGAGGTGTCAGGACGTCATTGGTCTTTTAAGATGAGTTTATTTTATTGTGAAAACAGATTGGAATGTTTGAAGTCAAAAAATTTACCCAAATTAAAAATAAAGCATATTAAATCCCTAAATCACAGTGTTTGGATGTAAGCTGAAGCACAAAATGTATTTAGCATTAGCACATTTTATTTTATTTTATTTTATTTTATTTTATTTTATTTTATTTTAT
>CAIGQV010019186.1:11171798-11184854 GCA_903798115.1 Danio jaintianensis | reverse complement strand
TATTTTATTTTATTTTATTTTATTTTATTTTATTTTATTTTATTTTACAAAAGCTGTTGCTGGGTTGGTACCTTTTTTTCCCTTGTTTTTTTTTTCTATGTAATTTAGTACATGGGTTTTAATTTTTTTATGGCATGAATCCCCAAATAAAATCATCCTTGTGTGAGAGACCTCCATGCTTAAATCTAAAATCTCTCTCTATTTACTTTATTGTATAAATGTCCATTAATAAAAAATATAAATATATACAGGGGCAAATTGGGCGTCACGGTGGCGCAGTGGGTAGCACGTTCGCCTCACAGCAAGAAGGTCGCTGGTTCGAGCCTCGGCTGGGTCAGTTGGCGTTTCTGTGTGGAGTTTGCATGTTCTCCCCGTGTTCGCGTGGGTTTCCTCCGGGTGCTCCGGTTCCCCAGCGGGAGGGGAACTACAATGCTATGTGGAAACTTCCACTATGGGGATTTCGTCAGAAAGCCAATCATTCTGAAGAGTAATTAAACGGGCCAATGAAATGCCAATGAGTTGGCGGTGTCAGCGTGCACAGCTGGCAGCAATCATAATCAGCTTGTGAATAAGAATGCCCGCTGTGCCACACAACCACACCTTTTTCGCTTCAGAAGCCTCATGTGCAGTCTGAAAGAGACGTTTTGCTGTCATCCTCCGACTTTGTTCGAGAGAGAGAGAGAGAGAGAGAGTGAGAGAAAGCTGCCGTCTTCTGAGAGGCTGATTTCTCCCGGTTCCAGCGCGAGCAACAACGCGAGCAGCGGTGGTCGAGCTGGGTTTCTCCTGTCCCTGGGCGTTTCGCTGGACCGGTACTTCAAGAGCGGTGCGTATAAATTTAAGCAAATTTCCTAAAAGAGCAACACGGTCGGGCAGCGCGTCTTTTTAAAGACGTCGCTCCGACCGTGCGTTTCTGGATGCGGTGGTTTCCTGTCCACGGATGATGGGCACGAGCACTGTATTGCATGTCTGGGGGACCAGCATGTTAATGCGGTGCTCGCGGGCAGCGCATGCCATCACTGCGATGGCATGTCTGTTGCGCAGCTAAGATCGCGGTTCGCTCTTGCAAAAGGGCGAACCACCCCTGTTGTCCCCCGCAAATAGCGGTTGGCACTCGGGCAGATCTGAGGGTCACAGTGGGGGTCAATCCGCCGCCCTCGGGCTTGCGGACCTCCCATTCCTCAGCGCGCTCCATCCAAGCTTCGAGTGAGAGAAGCGCACCATCCTTCGGGAGGGTCGCCCTCTCACTCGATGACACCGAGGACCAGATGTCCATCGCTGCATCGGAGGGTGGGCTGTCATTTTCCGATGACAATTCGGACCCGCTTCCTCCCTCAGGGGTGGTAAGCGAGGCTCCGGATATGGCATCTGATATGATGGCCGTGCTAACCCGGGCTGCTTCGGCGACGAGGCTGGAGATGGCTTGTCCCCCAGCTTCGTCGCCGGACCGATTAGACGGGTGTTACGTGGAGGATAAGAAGGGGAAACCCTCTAAGCCTCCCGTCCCCTTCTTCCCGGAGGTGCACAGTAAGTTCACGCAGCGCTGAGGGCACCTTTTTTCTGCCCGGTCTGCGTGCGCTCCGCCCTCACCTTCCTCGATGACGGAGCAGCCAGGGGGTACGAGGCAAAACCCCAGGTCGAGTGTGCTAGCGCGGTCAATCTTGCCCGCGTGGTGTCCCTTCCTGGCGTGGTTAGCCTCGGCTCCCGTCCAAAGCGTGTAGGTTGTCTGCGTCCCTCAGGGCCAGAGCCTACACTGCTGCGGGCCAGGCTGCTTCCGTTTTGCTTGCTACGGCTAGTCCAAGCGCTGGCGCAGCGGCACGAGGAAGGTTCCGACCCAGGCTTCATGCACTACGCACTGCAACCGACTTTGCTCTAAAAACACCAGGTCGGCTGCGAGTGCCCTGGGAAGGACGATGACCACACTAGTGGTCCAGGAACGCCACCTCTGGCTAAACCTGGCAGATATGCGTGTCGTTGACAAAGTTCGCTTTCTTAACACACCCATATCCCAGGCTGGCCTGTTCGGCGACACCGGGGTGAGTTCACCCAGGAATTCACTTCGGTGAAAGAGTAGTCAAGTGCGATCGGCGGGCTCAAAAACCGCTCTCCCCGTCGATTCGTCCACTTTGGCTGCTTCTCGCCGAGGGCGCTCGTCTGTGGCTCCAAAATCTGCTCCGCCGCCCTGTCCGTTCAACTGGTTAAGCGGCAGCGTTGAGCACCTCACAGACGATCCCCGCCCCCCGCCTCAGGGCGCCGCTAAGTCCAGTACGGACCGCGAAGCGTCCCTGAGACGGGCCACTCGGAGAAAAGGATGTTTGCTCTTTCCCTGGCGGAGGGCCAGGGACACCCATATCATTAACAAAAAGGCCGTATGGCTACTAAATTTTTAAGAGCAATTTTTTCCTCTCTCTGGGTGTGATAGCCCGAACACTGCCAGTATGGGACGCTATGCCTTCCAGCTCGCAGGATCGGTGCTCTTCGCCACAGGCTCTGTGAGTGCCAGAGGACGGGCTCCTTTCTCTCGCACTCCTAGCCGCCCTGCGGGCTCTTGGGACGAAGTTAAGATTAAACCTCTTAAACTTCCGCTCTTCCTTGGGACGCATGCCTCCCGGGGTGAGCTCTCCCATCCCGTGCTGCCCCACCGCTGGTGCGTCAGTGATTGCACCGATGATGTCACTCGCGTGGGCTCTGCCAGCCTGGTTAGCGCTGCCCAGCCCGTCGCGATGGCTCATTCGGACAATCAGACTCGGCTATGCGATTCAGTTCGCTAAACGGTCCCCCAAGTTCACGGGCGTGTATTACACCAGGTGTCAGCCCTGTGTCCGCCCCTCTCTTGTGCGAGGAGATTGCTGTCCTCCTGGCGAAGGATGCAATCAAGCCGGTCCCTCCAGCCGAGATGAGGTATGGGCTTTTTAGTCTGTACTTCATCGTACCCTAAAAGAGCAGTGGGTTATGACCAATCCTAGTTCTGCGCATTTTGACCCGCTGCCTTACAAGCAGCCGCTCAGAATGCTCATGCAGAAGCACATCCCCCGGTGCGTCCGTCCTCAGGATTGGTCTGCAGCGATAGACCTGAAGGACACGTACATTCGTTCTACATTTTCCCACGCCACCGGCTGCGGTTTGCGTGCGAGGGTCAAGCATGATAGTACAAAGTCCTCCCTTTCTGGCTCTCCCTGTCTCCGCGGGTTTTCACGAAGCTCGCGGAGGATGCCCTAATGCCCCTTCGGCTCGCGGGCATCTGCATACTCCATTATCTCGATGACTGGCTTTTTAGCTCACTCGCGGGATCAATTGATTATGTACAGGGACTGGGTGCTCCGGCACCTCGACCTGTTGGGGTTTCGGGTCAACCGAGAAAGGAGTAGGCTCGCCCCCGTGCAGAGCATCTTTTTTCTCGGGTTGGAGCTGGACTTGATCACCATGACGGCGCGCCTCCCTCGAGAGCGCGCTGGGCTGATGCTGACCTGTCTGAGAGAGTTCGACAGGAAAACTGTGGTCCCACTGATATCATTTCAGAGGCTCCTGGGGCATATGGCATCCGTGGCCGCTTCACGCCGCTCGGGCTGTTCCATATGAGACCGCTTCAGCATTGGCTTCCCGATCAGGTCCCTAGACGCGCATGGCACGCGGGCACGCACCGGGTGACTGTCACTCCGCTGTGTCGCCGTGCCCTCAGCCTCTGGACGGACCCTGGGTTTCTACAGGCCTGTGTGCCTCTAGAACAAGTGTCCAGGCATGTCGTCGTTTCGACGGATGCTTCCAGTACGCGCTGGGGGGCCGTGTGTTGCGGGCATGCAGCTGGGGGTCCGTGGAAGGAACCTGGTTGCATTGGCATATTAATTGCCTGGAGCTGTTGGCAGTGTATCTCACGCTGCACTGTTTTTACCGGTGCTAGAGGGGAAACACGTGCTGGTCAGGACGGACAGCACGGCGACGATGGCGTATATCAACCGCACAGGGGGTATCCGCTCTCGCCGCATGTCTCAGCTCGCTCGCCGTCTGCTCCTCCGGAGTCATTCGCGGCGGAATCGCTGCGTGCCATTTTTTTCCCCCGGCGAACTCAACTGTGCAGCCGATGCGCTCTCACGGCAGTTCACGCCCGGGAAAACTGAGACTCCACCCCCGGCTGTCCAGCTGTTATAGGTGCGCTCTGCGCGCTGGCTAACACAGCTGGCCCCTGGGCGTGCGTAAATACGCATTTCTCTCCAGTGAGCCTTCTCGCAGATACTGTGTTACGTCAGGGAGGACGAGGACCAGGTCTGTTATTGCGCCTCTGGCTCAATCTGATCTGTTTTCAGCTCTCTCCTCGTGACGGCCCCTCCCTGGCATATCCCTTTGAAGAAGCTCCTTCTTCTTTGGAACAGGCACCATCTGGCACCCGCGCCCAGATCTCTGGAATCACGTGTAAGGTCCATAGATGGAGCGTGGAGGACTTAGGTGACTTACCGGTTCGGTGGTTAACACCGTCACTCAGGCTAGAGCACCCTCTACGAGGCATGCCTACGCCCTGAAGTGGAGTCTATTCGCTGTGTGGTGTACTTCTCTCCGAGAAAGACCCCGGACATGCCAGATCAGTGTGATGCTTTCCTCCTTCAGCTGGCTGAGCTAAGGCTGTCCCCTTCGCACTGAGGGGTTGGCGTTACGATCATCCCCGCTCTGAGGACGCGGGGATGGCGGCGCGCTGGGAAAGCATCGCCTCATCATCCAGTTCTCAGAGGGGCGAGACGCTGGTTAATTAAATCAATCCCGTCCCCCTCTCATACCCACTTGAAGATCTCTCTTAGGAGAGGTCTGCTCGATCCACTCGACTCAGTATCTTTAAGTTTTCTGTCCAGGTAGACAGCTCTGCTGGTCGCGTTGGCATCGGTCAAGAGGGTCGGGTATCTGGAGGCATTTTCGGTCAGCGAAGTGTGCCAGCAATTCGGGCCGGTCCACTCTCACGTTTTCCTGAGACCCCGGCCCACCTATGTGCCCGAGGTTCCTACAGCGCTTCTTTAGACTATGTAGTGAACCTGCAAGCGCTGCCCACGGAGGAGGCAGACCCAGCCCCTTTCTTGCTGTGTCCTGTTCGCGCTCGGCGCTTGTGACCGCATTAGAGCTTACGACTCTAAGCAGCTCCTTTTCTGTTATGATCGGCAGACGGGAAGTGCCATATCCATTCTGAGGTTGGCCCACTGGATAGTGGATGCCATCTCCCTCGCTTCTCTATGCCAGGGTGAGCCGCGTACCCCGGGAGTGAGAGCGCACTCGACTAAGAGTATCGCCTTCTCTTGAGCGTAAGCACGCGGCGCCTCTCTAACAGACATCTGTAGAGCTGCGGGCTGGGCGACACCTAATACATTCGTAAAGATTCTATAATCTTTGAGTGGGCTGATTTTCCTCACGTGTGCTGGATACGCCAGTGAATGAGGAAATTCAGTACGGTGTTGAAACACGCTTGCTGCGCCTTTCTCTTTAAACACAGAGATTCGTGCGCTTATTCACTCTGTTCAGTTGAGTTCCCCATTTGGCGAACCCTGCAGAGTTCCTCCGAGGCCCCCAGCATCTGACTCAGCGGAGGAGTCAGGTGCCTGGCCCATTACGTAGTTGGCATGCCCACTTGGTCAGCCCGCGTTCTGGGTATAGGTGCCTGCTATGCGCGATCCCCGCTGGCGATCCCATATGCTTCATTCAGCCACGGTGTAGTTCCTCCTCTTAGGCGGGCCCGTGTCTTCCCTCCCCGCTAACCATCCTTCATATGTGTTCTCCCCCTTTTCAGGGTTAGTCCATATGTCTTCCTGCCACCAGGTCTCCCCATTGGGCAGCAGGTGGCCTCCGCAGCGTCCTCCCTATCGGGACTGCACGCTTCCCAACGTACTGTCGTAATTTAAAATTCCTAGTATCTTAACTAGGTGTATTTTTTACGACTCCCCAAAAAATATAAATAAGCCTTTAAGTGCTTCACAGGTAAGTAAGGTAAGTTAGGGCCAGGGGACACGTTGGTGGGCTGCGTCTCTGGTGATGATGGTGCGCTCACGCCGGAGCCTGGCAAACCTCTCACCAGCGACGTGGTAAGGTTCAATCACTGTGGCGTTTTCCATAGATTTCCCCATAGTGGAAGTTTCCACATAGCATTGTAGTTCCCCTCCCGCTGGGGAACGTAACGGTTACTAAAGTAACCCTCGTTCCCCGAGGGGGGGAACGGAAATGCTATGTTCCTTCGCCACAGGGATTGCGCCTTAGCTGACAGCTGTAGTTCGGCTTCTTCAGCTAGAAAAGGTGTGGTTGTGTGGCACAGCGGGCATTCTTATTCACAAGCTGATTATGATTGCTGCCAGCTGTGCACGCTGACACCGCCAACTCATTGGCATTTCATTGGCCCGTTTAATTACTCTTCAGAATGATTGGCTTTCTGACGAAATCCCCATAGTGGAAGTTTCCACATAGCATTTCCGTTCCCCCCCTCGGGGAACGAGGGTTACTTTAGTAACCGTTACGTTTCCCCCACAAGTCCAAAAACATGTGGTATAGGTAAATTGGGTAGGCTAAATTGTCCGTAGTGTATGTGTGTGAATGAGTGTGTGTGGATGTTTCCCAGTGATGGGTTGCGGCTGGAAGGGCATCCGCTGCGTAAAACATATGCTGGATAAGTTGGCGGTTCATTCCGCTGTGGCGACCCCGGATTAATAAAGGGACTAAGCCGAAAAGAAAATGAATGAATGAATGAACAGGGGCAAATTTATTGATTTGTGGGCCCTAAGCAATTCCAGCCAAGGGGCCTTGAAATGCACCTAAAATGCACCCTTTGTACTTTTATTTATTTTCTGTTTATTTATATTGGTGTTTTTTCTCTCTCCTTTTCTACGTTTTATCTTATTGCACTCTCTACATTTTAAATGATTTGTTTCCTTAAAATGAATTCACAACTAAAAATAATAAATAAACTATTTAGTTTTTTAAAAACTAAACCTTTATCTAATTTGACTGCTTCATGATTCAGGATGAAGAACAAATTTGTGTAGTTGTAATAATTACATAAAAATTGTATTTGTTAGACCCTTACCATACACGAAAACAATCTTACATATAATTTATAGGTATAATTCATACATCTAGGCAGGGGAGGTGGCGGGGTTTTGTTTGGGCCCCTAATAATATCTCTGGGGGTCCCAAAACTGCGTGGGCCCTTAGAATCGTCCTAACCCCTAGCGGCGCCCCTGCATCTACGTATTTATTCTAAGCGACCACTACCTCGCTTATAGGGTAAATCCACCCCTGCATATATATTATAATTGGGTCTATAAAATTGTACAATTCAACCTATTACTTTGAAACTTTAAAGGCTGTGCATCACTGTGCATGTTCACTAACATACGGAAAAAAGTGAAGAATAATTTGGACGTAAAGCTGAAAAAAAAGTAAAAATATATAATGAACTACTAGTAAATATTCCCATCACCATCACTCTACTAGCAAGCATATTTAGGGCAAATTCTAATATTTTGGTCTTAACCGAAATTAAAATTTGGTTAGTTTGTGATTTTTGTACTGTAATTAAGATTTTACGGGTGGCACGGTGGCTCAGTGGTTAGCACTGTCGCCTCACAGCAAGAAGGTCGCTGGTTTGAGTCCCGGCTGGGTCAGCTGGCATTTCTGTGTGGAGCTATAGGTTAATTGAATAAACTAAATTGTCCGTAGTGTGTGTGTGAGAATGAGTGTGTATGGGTGTTTTCCCATACTGGGTTGCAGCTGGAAGGGCATCCGCTGCATGAAACATATGCTGGATAAGCTGGCGGTTCATTCCGCTGTGGCGACCCCTGAAATATGACTAAGCAGAGGAAAATTAATGAATGAATTAAGATTTTATCTTTGACTTGATTGGAGTTTGATCACTATTTTCATAAAACTGAAGTGTAAACTATAGTAATGGAGTAATTGCAAGGTAGTATAAAATCTGAAATCTCAATAGTCAGTCAGTTATCGTAGCATAGGCTAAATGCTAATTGTAAAATAGTTCATATAGAGCATAACAGGTCATATAGAGCATATATTTTTAAAATAAGAAAAAAGATGGCCATTACATACATTTTCATACAACACAATATTAATGTTTTAACTTCAGATGAGCACAGAATTCAATATTTGGTGGATTAATCCTGATTTTTACTCACAACACGCAAAAACATTTGTTATTGTGACCAAGAGTCATGTTCTGAAAGAAAAAAAATTCACATATTAAGAATATATACTCACAATATAAGAATTTGAAACGTGGAAGAAATGTTATTAAACCTTTATAGAATAAAACAAACATTAAATGTATAGTTCACCCAAAAAAGAATTTTCACCCTAAAAATGTACTCCCTATTTACTCCCACAAGTGGTTCCAAACCATTATGAGTTTCTTTCTTCTGTTGAACACAAAAATTTTTTTGGAAGAAAGCTGAAAACCTGTGACCATTGACTTCCACAGTGCGATAAACAAATACAACGAAAGTCAATGGTTACCAGTTTTCAACATTCTTCAAAATATCTTCTTTTGTGCTTAACAGAAAAAAGACACAGGGTCAGCAGAATTTAAATTTTTAATGTGAACTATCCCTTTATTCACACATATATCTTCTTTCTTCATATATCAGCCAACCCTAACAATAAAGCATACCAAATATAACTCCAGCCCTTCATAAATGAATAACCCTGAAACCTAAATCAAAGGAAAGATCAAAGGCGCGTTTCAAAGACACTCTCTGTTAAAGCTACCATTAATACGCTCAGAAAAATTACATTGAGGACACATAAAACACAAATGTAATTTTAGAAAGTCCCATTCTTCAAAATAACTCTTTTTTTTTTTTTTTTTTTCACCCTTACCAGTATAACAATTCATCAGTATTCCAATTCCAAAATCATATCTTTGTTTTTTCCAAGAGATGCCATCAGAATATTCCCAACCGCATTACAAAGACCCAGACAGAGACAGTGGCCGATCTACAGCTCAGCAGGAGGCGAAAGTGAGAAGATGTCTAGAGGTAAAAAGACGAAAGCTTATATGATTGCCACTCACGCTCTCCTTCAAGCCAGAGTTTTCTCCCCATCTGCATACTGAAGGCCGCAGCGTTTGGCCCCCACAACAGCTTTGTTTCCTCTTATCTCACCCTGCCTCTTCAAATCCAGAGATGGAGGAGAAGAGATCTCAACCCTTATCTCACCCTGCCTCTTCAATCCAGAGATGGAGGAGAAGAGATCTCAACCCTTATCTCACCCTGCCTCTTCAATCCAGAGATGGAGAGCAGACAAGGTTGCTCTCCCTCAAATCGAAGTCTTTTTTTGGGGGGAGATTTGCGCTTGAATGGAGACTCTAGACATCCGGGGCAAACAGAGACGGGAGATCATTCTTGATGCTGAAGAATGAAGGATGGTCAATGCACTGATCAATACACTGTTAAAGTTCATCAGACTGACAACAAAGAGCTGGTGCTCAAATCAAGCTCGAGGGAAGAAAATAAGAAGAAGTAGTCACTACGGGTAGACAATTATTAATATGTCTCCTCATGTTTACGCCAGTTCAAGAGGAAAAATTTTTCATTAGATTTGCTAAAAGTTTTAAGGTACAGTAAGTGGTTGCAAACAATTTATATGGGCTGAATTTAAACAAACAAGTTAAGTTGAATATTACTCTATTTAATTTGTTTGTTTAAATTCAGCCCATATAAATTGTTTGCAATCACTTACCTTAAAAAAAATTGTAAATACAATTAATAATGTTTTTTTCAGTGTGGAGTGGTCAAGAAGATGGTCTACTAGATCTATCCAACTAGAATACACTAGCTGTGATTTTAACAGTAAATGCTAGATTAAAATCCATCACCTCACTCAAAAAATAGATTTTTGCTACATGTTCAAAATGTATTTCTAAAGAGCCTGGATTGCCAAACAATACATAAGTGGCATAGAAAATCACCCATAAGAAATCAAGGTCAAGTTGACCTGAAAGCTTGCGAAAACATAAACGTAGTGCTATACGAGAGTGAATAAAAAGTAACAATAAATGCTAGTAAAATCCATCACCACACTCAAAAAAAATTTTTTTTTGCTACTTGTTCAAAGTTGTTCAAATATTTTTGCCACTTGTTATTTAAAATAAGCTAAATCATCACAATTGTTGAGTTTTTTTGGGGGGGCAACTTAATTGTTTTATGTTCAATCCACTTAACTTTGTAAAAATAATCAAGTTAATTTAATCCATTTGTGTTAGGACGACATGAAAGAATTGTGTGGAACCCAGTATTTTTTACAGTGCTGGTTAACAGTAAGTTTCCTTAATATATACTTTAAGCGTAAATTGACTTTGCCAGAATTCCTTCACTTTTATTGCTTTCTTGCTTTATTTTGTTGTTCATTACTGGGCGGCACGGTGGCTCAGTGGTTAGCACTGTCACCTCACAGCAAGAAGGTCGCTGGTTTGAGTAGCGGCTGGGCCAGTTGGCATTTCTGTGTGGAGTTTGCATGTTCTCCCCGTGTTCATGTGGGTTTCCTCCTGGTGCTCCGATTTCCCCCACAGTCCAAAGACATGCAGTAAAGGTGAATTGAATAAACTAAATTGTCCGTAGTGTATGAGTGTATGGTCAAATGAGTGTGTATAGATGTTTCCCAATACTGGGTTGCAGCTGGAAGGGCATCCGCTGCGCAAAACATATACTGGAATAGTTGGTGGTTCATTCCGCTGTGGTGACCCCAGATTAATTAAGGTACTAAGCCGAAAAGAAAATGAATGAATGAATGAATGAATGAATGTTGACATTACTATTGTTCTTTTAAAAAAAATTTCTCATCAGTAAAGTTTTATGTTACATCCAATGTTGATAAATGATTCATTGCATTACTTTAGTGTCGTGTGTGTTACCATGATGGTGTTTAATAGCTGTGTAAATTACATTGAGCACCTTTGACTTCTTCTAAAATGAGGATTTTTCTTATTCTATGTTTATGTTCAGTTAGCTCACTTTTAAGGGAATGAAGAAAAACTATTCTTCACTGTAAAAGTGAAACCCACACACAGGAGCCTGAGAAAAAAGGCCTATTTAGAAGAATATCTAAGATGGCACTTAGAGGTTTTTGCATCTGAATTCTTCATATACGGATACATATATAATGTACATATAGCCCTATATAACAGATGGTGTATATAAATAATAAAAAAATGGATTTCTAAAGAGCCTGGACTGCCCAAACAATGCATAAGTGGCATAGAAAAATCACCCATACAAAATCAAGGTCAAGTTGACCAGTGAAAACATAAACGTAGTGCTATACGACAGTGAATTATTCAAAACCCTATGTGTGACAGCATTTTGTTTTTCTCTGGACCAGTGTCTGTGATGAGGTGTTTGCTCTCTGTCAGCATGAGGAAGTAGAAATGCAAACTGCTGTGCATGGCTATGTTTAGAATGACAAACAGGAGATGAAATCAAAAAGACAATGCCACTGGGTGACCACTTCTTCCTGTCCTTAGCCTTATTACTTTAAATGCCCTTTCACTGCATTGTAGCAAATTTAACATACCTCTATTTGCTATTTTTAAAGTTTTTAAATTTAGTTTTTTATTGACACTTTTATTGCATCTATATTTTATTTATTTATGTATTTATTAAATTTTATTTATTCATTTTCTTTCAGCTTAGTCTCTGATTTATCTGAGGTCGCCACAGCAGAATGAACTGCCAACTATTCCAGCATATGTTTTACGCAACGGATGCCCATCCAGCCACTACCCTGTACTGGGAAACACCCATACACTCTCGCATTCACACATGCACTCATACACTATGGCCAATTTAGTTTATTCAATTCATCTATAGCGCATGTCTTAGGACTGTGGGGGAAACCGGAGCACCCAGAGGAAACCCACGCGAACACAGGGAGAACATGCAAACTCCACACAGAAATGACAACTGGCCCAGCCAGGACTCAAACCAGCAACCTTCTTGCTGTGAGGCGACAGTGCTAACCACTTAAAACTATTTATTTTTGTTTTATTTTACTTTATTAATTAACCCATCATTTGTCAGTTCTTTTTAAACACCTCCTTTTGAGAGTCTACTCTGTTTACCCTATATATACATATATATCATTCATATGTATATATGTGTATTAGAAAATGTATATTAATAAATATTATTTAGGTCCTCTACTCTAAATCATCTTTAACAAGTGTTAATTAGTGGCAAAGTAAGTAAATACATGGCAAAAATACCACCAAAATTAACAAAAATGCACTACAAACTCAAGATAAAAGAGTTGAAAATATCCATGCTCAGTTACACTAAATATGTTTTGACTGTTAGTATTAAAATAAATGTAAAAGTGTCAGTTGGTGACACTACATTTAAACCAGTGCACATTGCTTTGTTTAATATAATCACATTACTTAATATAATATTTTTTTAATTGTTTTTTTTTCTTAAGAATATTCTATAACACACACTTATGTTGTGCTTTAAACTTTGCAACTTTCACTTTTTTTGAACTTTCACAGTGACCAATCGGATGTGTTTAGTAACAGGTGAATCACCACTTTTTGTTGTTATAAACAAATTTCACATATATGATGCAAGAGATTCATTTAGCATCTTCATTAATTATAGGAGAATTAGCAAAAGTTGCACTATAATAAATGTTTTATACATATAATGCATTTTTTTCACATGATGTCATGAGTTTTTTTTTTGTTTTGTTATGTATTTTTTTAGGGAAGACCATAGACAGGCACTATGCAAGTGTGTTACAGGTCTAAAAGGATCAGTTATGGAACTGAAACTCTAATTGCTGATGACTTGTTTCAGCAGTTCAGAATTGATTCTTTATTTTAGCTGGAAAAAAAACAAAACATAATTTTTCGTCATGCAGTTCACAAAAGGTCATATTTGAAAAGGAGTATTTTTTGGTCTTTTTTTAAACATTAAACATGAAATTCTTAAATTATTTTGTAGCAAAAAAAGAACATTTTAAAATAATATATAAGGGAATATTTGAAAGAAAGAAAGAAAGAAAGAAAGAAAGAAAGAAAGAAAGAAAGAA
>CAIGQV010019186.1:11156054-11171788 GCA_903798115.1 Danio jaintianensis | reverse complement strand
AAGAAAGAAAGAAAGAAAGAAAGAAAGAAAGAAAGAAAGAAAGAAAGGACATGATTTTTTTGTTGTCCTACATGAAATACCCAATGCAATTAATACCAATGCAACAACCAATAATAATCTTTGTTTACAGGGTAATATATACACTTAAACAAGCTGACAGATTTGACAGCAGGGTGTTTCTTCACCTCAGACTTTTAGTAAAGCAAATAAACTCCCTCTTTACTTCAGCAGTCACACTCACTTTAATCCTAATCAATACTGATTTAGCAGACCGTCAGAGGAATCATGCTATTCTCAAACACAACCACACGAAGCGAAAACCACCATCTACTCTCATTATCAGCAACTATCCTTCCTCCAGTATAGATTCAGAAAGAGATTTATTGACATATCTATTGGCATGGCAATCACTGGTGTCAGAATATAACAGGAGAACCGGCCTTCCCATCAATCCATGTGACAGAAAAGCAGATGAACATTATCAACAGCTTATTTAATCAGCTATGGTCACAGAAAATTTTGGCAGATATTACCATCACAGTCTGTTTAGCAGCACAGATTGTGTTGCTCTGCAAAACGGGTATTGAAAGGAATAATTCAGCCAAAATTTATTTTAAAAAGTCATTTCCTAACACCCATGTCCTTCCAACCCAGCATTGACTTCAGGGATGGGCAGTATTTATGATACATGTATTTAAAATACGTATTTTAAATACAAAATAGTATTTTGTCATTTGTATTTTATGGGGTTTATGAAAATGGGTTAGTATTTTGTATCAAAATACTTTAGTGTCTTGTATTTTTGTATTTTAAAATACTGTAAAATACTTTGTAAGAGGTCTACATGATGACATCATAAACTGCTTTCTCAGTTATTTGCTTAGGCTTGAGATTTGAACAGAAAATTGATTGAGAAGGTGGTCAATGCTTGGAGTATGAATGGAAATTATGCAACACACATAAAGGGTTCAATTTTAACGATCTAGGCGCAGAGTCTTAATCGCATGGCGCAAAAGCATTTAGGACGTGTCTGAATCCACTTTTGCTATTTTAAGGACAGAAAAATATGGTTTGTGCCACGGCGCATGGTCTAACAGGGTTGTGCTTATTCTCCTAATGAGTTCTGGGTGTGTTTTGAGAATAACGTGCATTAAACCAATCAGAGTCTTATCTCCCTTTCCCTTTAAGAGTCAGTTGCGTCCCACCTTGGCGGATTTACTATTTACATGGCGACTTTGTAAGTGGATAAACTCAATGGAAAAACTGAATGCTTCACTAGCGAGAAAACAGTTAAAAAGACCATCTGCAGCAAGAATAAAGAATGTGCCTCCTCCATTCAGCCTCTTTATTTTCTCTTTACTCCTTTACTTTTGTGGAGTAAGGAAACGATGTTGTACGCTCTCCACTGAAGACACCCATCAGCCTATATATTTAATTTCGTTTGTTAAGCGCAAAGATTTGTTTCAAAACTGTTTCTAAATTCAGTTCTAATCTCCAGCAAACAAATAAATGACCGATAATAATTAAGTGTGGTCAAAAAACTGAGTTATATCCAAACACACATCCTGTTCTTATGCCCCATATAGTGATGCAGACGTCTCCAAAACAAACAAATCTGGACAAATCTAAACTTGTTTTTATTAAAACAAATATAAATATGCATATAATAAATAATACTGCTAATAATAATAACATTATACAAATGCAGATTGTCATGAATAAACTAAAAATAAAAAAAGCCCCCCGAGATGAAGAATGCATGGAGCCAGTGGTTTTTATATTTATGTACAAAATAATAATTGTTGTACCATTTTAATCCTTTAATTATTTTTTATTTGTGAAGATATTTGCGTATTGCTGTACATCCTGTGTGTATTAAGCAATGTGTATGCTTTTAAGGCGCACAACTAACGTGCTCTGCACTGGACTTTAGACCTGCTTTCAGCTGGTCAATTGTGCAGTCTATTTTAGTTCCTCAAAATAGCAACGCTCCAACAATGCGCCTTAACACACCTCCTTTCTAGACCGGAACACCCATGAGTCCATACAGTGGGGCAAATGGATTTACTATTTAAACAATGTGGCGCAAAACAGGAAAATTAAGGTTGCGCTGGTCTGAAAAAAGCAACACGTCGCGGCAAACACGTCTTGCGTGTTATTGCGCCGGGTGTATGATAGGGCCCAAAGAAAATAACTGACAATTGGCATGGGTAGATTTGGGAACAAGTCCACAATCATTAAAAATAGTATACTGCACAGTGCTAAGACCAGTAATATGTAATGGCAGTTTAGTGTACAATTTGGCATCAGCATCTTTGCTTAAGAAATGAGATGGAATAAAATATCAGTCCTTAAGAACAGGATGTGGAGCCTTCAGCACATAATCAGTCTCAGTCTCAGGGCTGCAGGTGGAAATGCAGAGGAACTTTAGAAATATAAAACACCTAAAGACTGTGTACTGGTGCTCACTACGAGGGTAAACAGACTCTTCCAGTTAAAGAAGAACTGAAAACATCTTGGAATAATCAGTATACTGTACAAATAATTGTAGTTTTAGGTGGATTGCTTATGTACATGCCAAGAAAATAAGACAAACAACATACGATAAGTCCTACAGTGGCGATTCCTAGAATACTTCGTAGACTGTTTCAAGTGCCAGTAGCTGATCTGCAGGTGCTCTGTACAGTTAATGAAGAGATGTCAAAATGACACAATACAGTATATGAGACACAAATATTTAATAATACTCCAGTCTATACGGCAGCAGCAGGATGTATATGAGCAGTTTATTTGCAAAAAGTGATAAAAAAAAATAACTCTATTTTTTAGAGATCATGTTTCATGTTGTGCATTGAAGAGTACAATTGCAAAAAACATGATTTATGGAAATTACTAAAACTGGAGATTTTAGTAGTTTTCAGACATCAGGTTTTTACATTAAGTACTGAAGATTTTAGTTGCAAAAAAACTACATTTATTGAACAAAAATAAATAATATAACATCTTGATATATCACCCTTTAAAATATAAGACTGATGGTTGCAATGTTAATGGCCACGCAATGGATGGAAACACAATAACGATTTATAGTACTTTATTCCAACTCATTATCACGCATTACATGGTTTTTACAGTGATTAAACAAATCATCTTCAAAACAGGACTTTCTGTATGAAATTTGTACAAAATGTATGCTAAAATGAAAGAGTAAGTCAGTTTAATGGTCAAGGGATTGATCAAATATGCCTATTGATAGAAGGTTTGCGAAGAAATTTAATGCTCCCTTGTAAAAGTATTTTGTATTTTCAAAATACAAAATACAGTATTTTATTTTGCTACATTTGTGACTGCTGTATTTTGTAGTTTATTTTGATACATGTAAAACTGAGGTATTTTGTAGTTTATTTTAAAATACATTTCAATGTATTTTTGCCCATCCCTGATTGATCTCTTGCTTTTCTGAAACCCAATGGGAATTTTTGGCAGATCGTCTGAGCTTTTGTTGTGCATAAAAGGAAAGTGGATTGTGATTTAGATGCAGGCTCCGAAAAAGGAACAAACACAACACATTTATGTACACTTAAAATGTTCAAACTACTTATTCATAATGCGCTGAATCAACACAATTCTTGAAAACTTTTTGGGATAACTTAACTGTTTTATATTTAATCACCTTAAACTAAATTATAACATTGTTTAAAAAAATGCAGAGCTCCACACAATTCATTCAGGTAGTTCCAACACAAATCAATTAAGTTAACTTAACAAATTTAAGTGGATTGACCATAAAACAATTAAGTTGTCCCAAAAAATGCTCAAGAATTGTGTTGTTTAAGCTCATTTTACATAAGTGTTTTTGTATTTACATTTTTTGGAGTGTATTTTAGTCCTTTCTGGAGCTTTTGACACAATTTTATCCTCAGCCGCTCAAAGACTATCCAAAACTCCTGATATGGAAATGGGATCCGTCACATTACAACTTTCTGCTTGCACTGTTTTTCATGCACCGCAACGTTTATGAAGCTTTAATTCATTACCTCATCCATGAACATGATTTTTGCCTGAAGCACATCTTATTGATTCACTACTCTCATGATTCCTCTTTCTTTCACGGCATCATGAAGCTATGTCTTTGTTATTGTTTCTGTTCTGACTAGTCCCCTCTAGTGGAAAATAATACATATTGTTTAAAAAAAGAGGAGGGGCCATGAAATGTATTTCGTATGATAAAACTGCTTCCTCCACGTGATCATGGCAGGAAGAACTAGACGTGGTTGACTGTGGCTTAATAAAAGCTCTGCTGCTTTAATGTCGCATCATGCTCATTTCTCATCAGTGCTATTACTGATTCAGCTCTCTCATTTCTCTCAAAATGCTTTTCAGGTTTCATTATCATTCATACTATCATGATAATCAGTTTTGAATACTTTAGCTCATCCATGAACACAATTTGTGCAGTAGTCCCATAGGATGTAATGAAGACTACAACTCCTGATTACACACTCAGTCACAGCATCACCAAACTACGGCTTTGTTTGTTGTGAATATGTGCCATCTAGTGGTAAAAGTTACATACCGTGCCTTTAAACTCACACTTCAGGGTTTTCTTAATTTTAATATAAGTTGTGATTTTTCAGTCTAGCATAGTTCTCTTTCTACCTATTATTCACTTAAAAAAAAACAAAAAAACATTAAACATACAAAACGAATATAGGCAAAATAACAAATGCTACTGTAGCTGCAATCTAAATAAATACAGTTGTGGCCAAAAGTTTTGAGAATGACGTAAATATTGGAAATTGGAAAAGTTTTTATAATAGCAATTTGCATATACTCCAGAATGTTATGTAGAGTGATCAGATGAATTGCATAGTCCTTCTTTGCCATGAAAATGAACCTAATCCTGAAAAAAACTTTGCTGTCATTAAAGGACCTGCTGAGATCATTTCAGTAATCGTCTTGTTAACTCAGGTGAGAATGTTGACGAGCACAAGGCTGGAGATCATTATGTCAGGCTGATTGGGTTAGAATGGCAGACTTGACATGTTAAAAGGAGGGTGATGCTTGAAATCATTGTTAACCATGGTGACCTGCAAAGAAACGTGTGCAGCCATCATTGCGTTGCATAAAAATGGCTTCACAGGCAACGATATTGTGGCTACTAAGATTGCACCTAAATCAACAATTTATAGGATCATCAAGAACTTCAAGGAAAGAGGTTCAATTCTTGTTAAGAAGGCTTCAGAGCATCCAAGAAAGTCCAGCAAGCACCAGGATCGTTTCCTAAAGAGGATTCAGCTGCGGGATCGGAGTGCCACCAGTGCAGAGCTTGCTCAGGAATGGCAGCAGGCAGGTGTGAGCGCATCTGCACGCACAGTAAGGCGAAGACTTTTGGAAGATGGCCTGGTGTCAAGAAGGGCAGCAAAGAAGCCACTTCTCTCCAAAAAAAACGTCAGGGACAGATTGATCTTATGCAAAAAGTATTGTCAATGGACTGCTGAGGACTGGGGCAAAGTCATATTCTCCGATGAAGCCCCTTTCCGATTGTTTGGGGCATCTGGAAAAAGGCTTGTCCGGAGAAGAAAAGGTGAGCACTACCATCAGTCCTGTGTCATGCCAACAGTAAAGCATCCTGAGACCATTCATGTGTGGGGTTGCTTCTCATCCAAGGGAGTGGGCTCACTCACAATTTTGCCCAAAAACACAGCCATGAATAAAGAATGGTACCAAAACACCCTCCAACAGCAATTTCTTCCAACAATCCAACAACAGTTTGGTGAGGAACAATGCATTTTCCAGCACCATGGAGCACCGTGCCATAAGGTAAAAGTGATATCTAAGTGGCTTGGGGACCAAAACGTTGAAATTTTGGGTCCATGGCCTGGAAACTCCCCAGATCTTAATCCCATTGAGAACTTGTGGTCAATCCTCAAGAGGTGGGTGGACAAACACAAACCCACTAATTCTGACAAACTCCAAGAAGTGATTATGAAAGAATGGGTTGCTATCAGTCAGGATTTGGCCCAGAAGTTGATTGAGAGCATGCCCAGTCGAATTGAAAACTAATATTTGTGTCATTCTCAAAACTTTTGGCCACGACTGTATATATATAGACATATATCCTAACTTTTTTTAACAAAAAATGAAATTTTAAAATTATATATAATTATCACTTGATGTGAATGTGTATTTTTAAATCTAGTAATATTATTCAACAAATTTTGAGAAAAGAAAGAAAGAAAGAAAGAAAGAAAGAAAGAAAGAAAGAAAGAAAGAAAGAAAGAAAGAAAGAAAGAAAGAAAGAAAGAAAGAAAGTGTTTTAAATTCGATTTTTTTATCAACCTATGTGAAAACATGAAGCATACAAAACCAATTCAGTCGAAATAAAATAAATACTAAAGTAGCTGCAACATAAAAACATTTTGTCAAGATGTACTGTATATCCATACAGAAGAAAGAGGGGAAAAAAGAAATCCACTTTCAGTAACTTTAGTAACTCTACGCTGAATGAGATGACACTGACTCTGCCCATAATGGTTCACTGATAAATTAATTCCAGCGCTGGAATCATTTTCAATACTTATTTAAAGAAAATGAAGCCTCGCTGAAAGCAGCTCCTATACAGAAACCAGATCTCAGTCTGTCAGAAGCTGAATATTCAGCCTTTAGACTGTGAAATATCTCATATTCACAATCAATACTGACAAACTGTTATTTTAATTCATTTACTTACCAATGTGCATGTTGCATATCTCAGATCAATGTAAAAACATATATTTTTTCTAAGTCTAAAAGCCCAGGTAAGTTTTATTGACAGCATAAAGCCTCCTCTGATTAGTAAATCGACTAATCAGAACAGATATTCAAATGATTCAGCATCACATTAAATTCAATTAGCGGTTTCTGGAAATAGGCTCAAAGGAAAAAGAAATCTGATTTCCCTCTGTGTGTATAAATAGCCAGCTATTACTAAAGGTAAACCAATCATCATTAAGTATAAGGTGAAGAGAAGGAAAATAAATAAATAATTTAATTTTAAAAAATCATCAATGATGCATTTATTTGATCAAAAAATTGAATTTTAACTCTTTAATATTAATATATTTAATCACAATTCATTTCTGTGATTCAGAATAAAATTTTCTGCATCTTTAGTGCAGTTTCTAGTACTTTGGATAGTATTATAATACACTCATTTGAAGCTTAAGCAACATTTCTGATTATTATCGATGTTAAAAACACTCTAGGATGCATTATACCGATCCAAACCGCAACCCAGCACTGGGAAACACCCATACACTCTCGCACTCACACATGCACTCATACACTATGGCCAATTTAGTTTATTCAATTCACCTATAGCGCATGTCTTTGGACTGTGGGGGAAACCGAAGCACCCAGAGGAAACCCCCGCGGAAACTCCACACAGAAATGTTTACTGGCCCAGCTGGAACTCGAACCAGCAACCATCTTGCTGTGAGGTGACAGTGCTAACCACTGAACCACCGTGCCGCCCCCAGTTTCCAACATGAATAATAATATTAATAACTGCCGAAAATATAATTGATATAGGATGACACACTGAAGACTGAACTAATTATGACAGAAAGAAATTACATTACAAAATCAATTTTGCACTGAAATAATATTTCATATACAATATCACTAGTATTATAATAATGTATTTTTTTATCTTTAATAAATATAGCCTTGGTGAGCAGTGGAGAGTGAATATATTAATGTTAATATCAGAAAATATGACTGATCCCAAACTTCTGACTTGTGTGATATTTTAGCTATTTAAATATTCAAATTTCAGTTTTAATGAATGAGTAATGAATTCGTTCCTAAAGTTTGCAAGGCTTCTTTATGCGCAAATGGTTACAATTACTTTCCAAAAAGAGCTTTTGTTCGTGCCAATATCCAGCCACAAAGCTAATATGGATGGATATGGATCGTGATATTACTGTAGCTCAGACACTTAGCGCACTGCTTTGGATGAGACAAGCAAAAACTTCACAAGTGTGCGTTTGTGATTGCAGTTAACACACTATGGCAGCAGTCATTGTCTTCCAGCAGAGTTGGATTGAAGCTTTGCGCTCTAAATTTTTTATTATAATTATCCGCAGCACGCTCGAGAAATGTTAAATAGGTTCTCAACTCGTTGCTTTTTTGTGCGTGTTCACAAATTCACTTGATTCACTGTGTCAGATGGCAAACACAAATGAACAGACACAAACACACACACAACAACGGTTATGCTTGCTCTCTCTTGAAATGGATTTCCATGTCCAATTTCCTACACTGCCTTTAAGATTTATATTTAGAGGATGTCACCAAATTACCACCTAAAATGTCCTATTAAAAGATAATGTTATGCATTTGAATAATTATACACAATATACACAAACATTTGTAAGCAATGTAAGCATTCACTAAGATTCATATGTGCTAGAAAACCTTATAATAATCACATTTTTGGTAAGATTTTCCAAATATAGTAATCTTTTCCTTATTATTTAGTTGTTGTGTTTGTAACCTGTAGTGCTGTAACACTGATATGCCTGTAGGTCTTTAAATGTGGGATAACATAAGTGAAACTTTTGACTTTTGAAAAGAAAACCTGAATGGAATTCATTTAAATATGCTAACTTGACTTTTATATTAGTAATCTTATCAACGAGGCTGCATTTTATGCTAGGTTTAAAAGGTTTTTAAGGGACAGTTCACACAAAAAAAACATATAAAAAATTCTGTCCATTGAATTCCATAGTATGGTTTTCCCCATCTAAGGATGTCAATGGCCACCAGTTTTCAACACAAGAAAGAAACCCATAATGTTTTGAAACCATTGTGAGTGAGAAAATGATGAGCAAATGATGAGATTTTTGAATGAACTGTCCCTTTAAGAGTGATACTATACAAAATACATTTCTCCTTCTACCACATCAGAAACTGAATGTTTCATCTTTCTCATTGCACAGATTAAAAATAACTCCATGCATTAACTTTCAGACCATGACCCATCACTGAAATACACAAACACGCACAAACAACACTTTCCAAACAGCTTGAGAAAAGCGTGCCTTGAGAACAGAGTACCTAATGCATAATCATTAGAGCAAAACTCACAAGATCACTTTCCTCGGGCTTAGATTAGTGTTATTAACAGATTCTTGCAATCCAATGTGTGCACTGAATTTGTAATCCCAAAGGCAGACACAAAGCTTCAATGACGCTTTTTAACCCATGTTGCCGAAAACCTACAGTACATGCAAAGTCAAGAGCAGCTGTCTTAAAGGGATAGTTCACAAAAAATTTAAATTCTGTCATCATTTACTCACCCTTCACAAACCTGTTTAACTTTCTTTCTTTCTTCTTTTGAATGCAAAAGATGATATTTTGAAAAAGGTTGAAAACCGGTAACCATTGACTTCCATAGTATTTGTTTTTACGGTGACACTTTACAATAACATTTCATTAGTTCATGTATTTACAAACATGAACTAATTATGCATTTATTATAGCATTTATTAATCATAATTCAACATTAATGCATAATTAACATCCTAATTCATGCTTTAACTAACATGAACAAATACTGTAATACATGTATTGTTCATTATTTGTTCATGTTAGCAAATGCATTAAATAACATTAACTAATGCAACCTTATTTTAAAGTGTTACCATTTTTTCCAACATAGGCTCATTCTGACAACGTAGCCCTATACACGTTTCTGAAGATCGCAAATTATGTAGCCAGAAGTACGTATGGCTGCCTTTAATTTTCAAAACAAACGCTACGGGCCGGTATGCGGTATATCCTTTTCGCGCTTACCAGCTGACCGCTTACCTCTGTGTGGATGGCTTTCCCGCTGTTACGTTTGTCCAGTTAGCTCGCCATATACGTTGATGGACTTGAGACGCAGAGAGGAGTTGACCATGATGACAGAGTTCGAGTCCGGTGAGGAACGGTTCCAGAAAGTGGGTAAGACAATAACAGAATCCAAAAAATTAAATAAACAAGTAAATACCAGGGTGAGAATATGGTAATCTGAAAAAATCAGGCGAGGGCTTTTCTTTTTCTGGATTGCTTTTTTTTTTTAATTGTCAGTTGGGTTTAGTGAAGTGGGTGGGCGGGTCAATCTGTGCTTTTGAAAATACTATTGGTTGGGTTTAGGGAAGGAGGAGGGTAGGTCAGTCGATCGGTCAGTCAATCAGTCTTTCAGTCAGTCAAACATTCAGTCGACAGCGGCCTCTGGTGGATTTATGCGAGAACAGCAGGTGCGAATAGCACTCGTGAGAGAAATTTGAGATCTCAAAAAACGTACACAGTGACCTCTGGTGGATTCGCGCAAACAAAAACTGCAAAAAAACATAGCTCCTGGGACGTATTTGGCGGTCTCCAGAAATGTATATAGCAGTACGTTTTCAGAATGAGCCTGGGTTGGTTTTTTCGACTTTGGAAGTCAATGGTTACCGGTTTTCAGCTTTTTTCAAACAATCTTCATTAGTGTTTGAAACCACTTTCATTTTTAAGGTGAACTATCTCCTTAATTCATTTTTACCATGGAGCCAATTACTATACCATTTTTATTAATCTCTAGTCTAATTTCTGAGATCCGTATCTTAATAATCTTCTTCATAATCCTCAACAATGATAATTAACATTAAGATAGCATACATTGTCTATGTCTTGCAGAAATCTTTGATTTCTATGTTTGACATATGATTTCTATGTATTGCACATGTTTCATATTGATGAGAAATGTACAGAACCTTTCAATCTTACAAATACATAACAACATACTTCAGTTCTTCCTAATAGTGAGAGACCTATGTGCTGATTCAGGAAACCGGCATCTCTTCATCATTAAATACTTTACACTATTAAGTAAGATTACCTTAAGTACATGATTGGAAAAATTACCGGGAAAGCTTTGCATAATTAGATTTTAAAGACCAACTCGCACTTCTTTAACCTGAAAATACACCACATAAAGCAGATCTCCAATCTTAGGCAGCCCATTCTGTGCATCATTCATTTAAAGTATGTCCAAAAAAAAAAAATCCACCATCTCTATTGAATAGCTTCGTCTAGTTTGTCAATGGCCACACAGAGTCCCAAATAGTGATGTTTGTCACCAACAAGCTTCTGCAATCTTCTAAGAGTTGCAAATGAAAATGTTCCCAGGTTTAACAGAAGGTCTCCTAAAAGCTAAAAAAAGGTGGTCGTGCTTAAGGTTTCCCATAATCACCTTTACACAGCACACAAATTGGAGGCATATGGAATCCACAAGAGCTCCAAACACTCACACTCGGCATGCCAGACATTAATGCAAGGAAGGAACGTGACGATGGGGAAAGCTGTAGGGAGCAGGCGAGACGGCGTTGATCGAAACAGAGAGCAGCACAATCACTGCGGCTGTTAATGAAACATAACTGCAGCTGACTGAGCAATGAATGCTATTGATTGGGTTGTAGAATATATAAAATGCCAATTGAGCCAGAGAAAGGTTGTAGTGGAGTACTGCCTTTATAATGGGTTGCAGGACCATATACAGAGCACATAAGGTTTATATCTACTACACACTGTAAAAAACTAATCTTTCTGCCTTAAATTTTCTAGTTGAATCAAGCTAACTTTTTTTGTCATGTCAACCTACATCATTCAAAATTACAAAAAATTTGTATAAGAATTTTGGTGAAACCTGATTAACTTAAATAAGTTAAAGCAACATCAAAATATTTGTTGTCTTGACTTTTTGTCATTACAGTTTTTATACTGCATGTACACAAATTACCTAAAACTTCTTGTGTATAAAAATAATGTGATGTATTTGCATGAATACAAAAATTTACATTTGTAAGCTGAAACCTGAAAATCATTCATTAGGATTTCTATACATGCTGGAAAACCTTCATTATCTAATTTTTGGTAAGGTTTTCCAAATACATTTATTTTTATTTACAATTATTTAGTTTTGTGTTTGTAACCTGTAATGTTGTAACATTGATAAACCTGTAGGTCTTTAAATGTGGGAGAAAATAAGTGAAACTTTTGACTTTTTGAAAAGAAAATATGAATAGAACCAATTTAAATATGCAAATTTTGATTTTTAGATTAGTAATCTTATCAACCTGACACTTGAAAAAAAGTATGCAAAACTAATTTTAAATTTTTAAAGAGACAGTACACAAAAAAGTGAAACCTCTGTTCATTGACTTACTAGTATTCCACAGTTTGCATCAATATTTTTCATCAATGGCTATTTCTAATGACATAATGATCAGTTAGCATTACATCAATTTACATCATCATAATAGTATCATTCCGGGTGTTCGCGTGGGTTTCCTCTGGGTGCTCGGGTTTCCCCCACAAGTCCAAAGACATGCGGTATAGGTGAATTGAATAATCTAAATTGGCCGTAGTGTATGTGTGAATGAGTGCGTGTTTCCCAGTGATGGGTTGCAGCTTGAAGGGCATCCGCTGCGTAAAACATATGCTGGATAAGTTGGTGGTTCATTCCGCTGTGGCGACCCCAGACCCCAGGGACTAAGCCGAAAAGAAAATGAATGAATGAATAATAGTATCATAATTCCCTGAAAGGGAATCTACTGCATGGTTCAAGTGACCCAATTCAGGGGTTTTTTTCTCATGTGACACAGGCCCACGTATGTGTAAGCAGGAAAAATATATAATATGTTGGTTTCTGTTATGCAGCAAGTCCAGAAACTGTAGTTTACACAATCTATGTTTTAAAAGATTCACTTTAATGTGTCATATGACAAAAACGTGATCAAAAAAACTTTTTTCTATTCAAATGAGTGGCAACTTGGACCCAGAAAGGGATTGAGCTGCTCAATTTTTTCAGTTTTTTCAGTATTTTTGTAGCTCTTTTTACAAAGTAGATTGTCAAAGCAACTGAACTGTTTAGTTCAGATCAGGGTAATGTATATACTAATAATGTGCTCTACATAATTGCCTCTTTAACCCTGACCACTGATTTGAGCAAGTAGTATGAGGTGTAGTAGAATGAGTAGTATGTAGTATGTAGTAGCATACTTTTTCAGTGCATGATTAATTTAATTACAGTAACTTGTTCCTTTGCAATTAATTACACCCAAAAACTATCATTGAGACATGGCTATTAATTTTGCTTTGCCTGTATATGTTTTGACTTTCAAAGTTTTATGAATCACTAAGGACCACAGATTCAGTTAAAGTCTTCAATGCTCTACTAAAGATAAAAACCAGCGACATCTTGGATAATCTGAGGGTGAACAAATTGACAGTGATTTTTCTTTTTTGGGTGAACTGTGCCTTTAAGCTGCAACAGTTTGTAAACTTCCCTTTATAAAATCTTAATCTAGCTCATCAATTAGACAAGTCACATCATTCCCATTTAATGGCCCATCTGGTTTTAATTAGTTTCCAATGGCTACATTTCGAGGTGCCCGTAGGATTCTCATCTATAGTACACAGAGGAGCACACTGAGGTGGCACTAATGCATTTACACAAGAATCACAACACTATAAAGTAGATTCAAACAGAGCTCTGAAGGTAATCATTGCCACGTCCCTCAGTGCTCCACAGGAATTTGTTACTGATCAGCTAAAAGAGACAAAACAGAAATAAAATATTTGTTTGTCACAGATTTCAGTATAAGCCACGAAAGAACTGGAAATTTGGTGCAGACTCAAGGCTTTTCAGTTTAAACCCCCAAATATTTATTTATTGTCTGAAACCACATGGAGAGTTTAAGTTTAGTTTTTCTTGATCAGTTTAGCATTAGCTAAGCCACAGAGTGCTATAAATGAACCGTGCTAATTTGCTAAGTGCTCTTCTGTGCAAATGCCCCAAGCTTGACCACTTGCTTGCCAAGGTTATCATCGAAAATCCATTGCATTTGGCGCTAAGAACACGTCGATAAACGCTTCATCCCTTATTAAAGGATTTGCAACTAATTCCTTCAAACACAAGATTATCTGAATGAAATGAGTAATTGAGAACTGAGCATTTCATTTGAAGACTAAAGAGCTAACATTCAAAAAAGTATCAAATGAAACAATTTCATATAACCGGACAAAAACAAAAGAGGTCCAATATACAGTACACTTTAACAAATGCTTGGTTGTCTCCACCCAAATGTTGGGTTGGGTTAAAAAAAAGTTGAATTTAAATTTAATTGATCAAATTAACCCAATGGCTGGGTTTGTCCATTTTGACCCAACGCTGAATTAATATATAATACATCATTGAGTTAATGCATAGAGTGGACAAAATATAAAATGTCATGGATGTATACTGGATAAATCCAGAATTTAGTTGAGGGTCAAAATGTTATTTTTCATCAGATTGTTGGAGCCAAATGACTTTAGAAAGATGGCAGCATCGTTATGCTACTATATTTAGACATGCATAATTAATATGCATACCTGTAACTCAAGAAGTACTGAAAATATATTAAAGGAACAGTCCACTTTTTTTGAAAATAGTCTCCTTTTACAACTGCCCTAGAGTTAAAGAGTTGAGTTTCACACTATTTGAATCCATTCAGCTGATCTCTGAGTCTAGTGGGAGCACTTTTAGCTTAGCTTAGCATAGATCATTGAATCGGATTAGACTATTAGCATCTCACTTGAAAACAATCAAGATATCTTCAATTCTTCTTGATTTACATGTAAATTTAAAATACTTCTACCCATTTTCTAACTGTCACCTTTAACGAATAAACCAACAAAGATTGCTAAAATCAACAGATTTTAACAGACTTGTTTAAAAATTTACATTTTGATGTTGCCAAAATTCTAAAGTAATTTATATCACCCTCTAATATGGTCCAATTCTCTGATAAAAGTTATCATTTTGACCCCCTCTGCAAATTAATGGTTTACTCAGTATAAACACATCCATACAATTTAATATTTATGTTTTCTTTAGGAAAAAAATATTAATATAAACTACTGCTATATGAACCAAACTATATGCACCATGCTTTTACTATGATCAATAAGGACTACAGATATGAAAATGAGACACCAGTTTATAAGAGTATAAAAGCATACACATCCCCCTTCAATTTTATTTTGACTTGTATCATATCATCAGTGACATGCGCTGATGTGCTGCTGTATAAACTGCTGTGACTCATCTCTTCTAAGCCTGAAGATTGATATGCTAATTTGCATAAACGCTAGAGCAATTTGTTAATCTACTTAATTTAGCATGATAATTATGAATCATTAAACATGTTTAATTATGACCCCCTTACCTGTTCTACAGGCAATACGCCTCCCAAATCCCGCTTAAGTCAATCAGGTGGCACAGATTGAGTAGAGCTATTTACATGGGTTGCCTTCTTGCATTTGAAACAGTTGGACAGAGTGCAACAAAGTTTTGAACTATTTTTTATTTGAAACAGCATGTTAAAAATGCCATTTCCAGTCTGAGGCAACAGTGTATGTGATGTGATGCAACAGCCAAACATGTCTGACCAGGACACATACTGTTTCTGTGTTACACAGACAAACAAACATGAAAGCATGGCCAAACTTGATTGTGATAACCGATGGCGTGAACTAGAGACTATTTACTTGCTACCTTAAAATATATGGAAATTAAACAACTGATATTTTGACTTTCAAGAAAACGGCATTATTGGAATTCACATACTTTTTTATTATTATATTATATTATATTATATTATATTATATTATATTATATTATA
>CAIGQV010019186.1:11127150-11156044 GCA_903798115.1 Danio jaintianensis | reverse complement strand
TATTATATTATATTATATTATATTATATTATATTATATTATATTATATTATATTATATTATATTATATTATATTATATTATGGGGCGGCGCTGTGGCGCAGTGGGGAGCGCTGTCGCCTCACAGCAAGAAGGTCACTGGTTCGAGCCTTGGCAGGGTCAGTTGGCATTTCTGTGAGGAATTTGTATGTTCTCCCCATGTTCGCACGGGTTTGCTCCGGGTGCTCCGGTTTCCCCCACAAGTCCAAAGACATGCGCTATAGGTGAATTGGGTAAACAAAATTGTCCATAGTGTAAATAAAACATAAAGAAAAGTAAATCTTCACAGAATGTTTACATTTTGGCAGAACTAATTACTAATAATCAGCATACCAAGTAGTTCATTGAGCCGCCATTTCTATTAAAGGTGCAGTAGGTGATTGTCTTCAGAAACATTTTTTGTTGTGCTGGTTGAAAGTCTCTTCACATTTCAATAGTAATGATTAAAGTAAATGATCTAAATGTACTTATATGTATTTTTATATTCTGGGTAAGGCATAAAACTAAAAAATGTTCATCCAATTAAAATTTGTTGGGCAGACAATTCCCATAATTCTGATAAGTAGTCCAAACTGTCTGTCAACAAATGTATATTTGTACATCTGCGCACCAGTTCACGCAGATTCACTGTTTGCACGTGCACGCGAGCCGCGTTCACATGCACACGAGAGAGAGATTGACAGCAATAAAAACAAATGCTGAATCAAAACTTTTTAAAATCCTGAATCAATATTGGAGTTACTTTTGCACGCTGGAGGAAGGACGACACCATGGCTGAAGTGTTTCTTTTAGACAGGTAATGTTATGTTTTAAAACTATTTTAGTCACGCAAAGCTTATGTAGATTTTGTTGTTTTACAATTGGGTTATATGCACAGAAGTGTTGTTCAGCCACTGAAATCTTCCGGCGAAAGACGTGTGACTATTTTCAATTTCATAAGGGACCTTTTACAGCATCGATAATGTAGATTTTTATTTAGTTTAACAACAAAACATCAGTAAATAGCGCTATTCCGCCTAGCCTGCTTTACTGAGGTGAAGTTGGTTTTATATTCACATTGGTTCATTTGTGAACAATGACAAGCTGTGACGCGGTTCCTATATTGTTAACCATGCTACTTTGAATATTCGGTCTGAAATAGCATGTAAGTATGGCTTAGTAAGAAGTGTAATTCCTGCACCCAGCCGGCCAAGCACTAAGTCGCTTTAGGACAAAGCGCGTGAGAGAGTGAGACCAGCGATCCTTGCATGCATGAAATATTGCACATTATGACAATTTTGCTTGCTACACAATTGAAAACGTGCTAGATATAATACAGTTTTTCGTTTGGAATTGTAGTATTATAAAGCACTATAAAGTTTTCAACGAATGACATGATCTAGTGGGTTGTCTACTGTCATCTTTAAGGAGCGCATTCGTGGTTTCAGGAGGCGTGACTTTGGATTGCAGGGGAGGGACTGTGTTTCAAAAGATATTATGCTAACGGATAGCATTTTGACAGATCACCTACTGCACCTTTAACTCTAAATGATTGACAGCCCCTGTAAATCAACTGATTGGATTAAATGTAATAAAGCATGAAAACTCATAGTGGCCTCATTGAAGTTCTTCAACTAAAATTAAAAGTGAAAAAAAAGACAAAGATAAGAACCGATGTCCAATATCCAACAGCTAAATCCTGAATCCACTGCTTTTCATTAAAATCAGCTGGAGAGCGGCAGAAAAATGAATGACAGGTCAAGTTCAGCCCACGGACTGCCAGTTGCTGCCATAATGCCCACAGCAGTAACCAATGTTTGCATTTAATTAGTTTTGACTGACATGTAGCCCATATCTCTTTTACCACAGCTAGCAATATTTGTGTGCAAAAAAAATCAACTATCTAAAAGACAACCCTCTCTGGGGTTTATCAGTGTCTCCATCTTTCATCGACTCCCTCCGGCATGTCAAATAATTGACCTGCTGGACTCTCAACCCTTTCCATTTTCTTCAAAGAACTTCCTTCTCTAATATCTTATTGATCCCTTGTGTAATAATGCATTAAATGTAAGTGTGTGGTGCGTTCGACCACAACATCACTGTACATCTGAATTATACATCCAGGAAACTAAATTGAGGGTTAGTTAAGGTCCAATGAAGTGCCTTGAAATGTGCATCTTTATTTGACATGTGACATGATTTGAAGTGAAACAAGAAAATAGGGTGGGACATATCTAGTAAACCCTCCCCCTATTGCCAGTGCTATTAAAATACAATATAAAATAAAGTATTATGTAGTGGATCTTGTTTGTGTTGCTGCAGTGTTTCAAACATGAAAAATTACATTATTTTTATATTTATATTATTATAGCATATAATATTAATGTATTATATTTCATTCATTTACCTTCAGCTTAGTCCCTTTATTCATCAGGGGTCGCCACAGCGGAATGAACCGCTAACTTATCCAGCATATGTTTACACAGCGGATGCCCTTTCAGCTGCAACCCAGTACTGGGAAACATCCATCACACTCATACACTACAACCAATTTAGTTTATTCAATTCACCTATACCGTATGTCTTTAGACTGTGGGGGAAACCGGAGCACCTGAAGGAAACCCACACCAACACAGGGAGAACATGCAAACTGAACATGCAAACATGCAACAGAAATGCCAACTGACCCAGCCGGGACTCGAACCAGCGACCTTCTTGCTGTGAGGCGACAGTGCTAACCACTGAGCAACTGTATTATATTTGTTATAAAATATATATAAGTTATTTTATTATAGAATAATATTTAGTATTAATCAAGGGACTTTGCTGCCATACCAACTATATTATGCAACAGCTGAAAACAGTCCCCTGCTATAACTTGATAAAAGTGCTGTGTGATATTATTGTGCCTGCTACAGCCATGGTAACAAAGTTCCTTAATTATTATGTCGGAATGAGAGTATAGTTCCTAGCCATATTAGCCTAGAAGATAGATTTTCATTTTCTGTCAGTCTTAGTACATGATTTCAATACAGAAAAGTCAAGCTAAGAAAATGATCTAAAGTCTTTTTTTTTTTTTTTTTGAGCGAGATGCTAATGGTCTAATCTGATTCAATGATTTATGCTAAGCTAGGCTAAAAGGGCTTCTGCCAGACCCAGAGATCGGCTGAATGGATTCAAAAATGGTAAAACTCAACTGTTTAACTCTAGGGGAGTTGTTAAATTAGCATATATTCAAAAAAAGTTTTTAAACGTATACAAATGTATGTTTCGTTTGGATATTTGGATGTATTCATTTGGATGTATGTTTTTAAAATATATGTTTCAGTCCCCAAAACGCTGTTATCAAGTAAGCAAACAAGCAAAATGGATAAAAAGTTTCCTGTTTTTGGCTTAAGAAGTGTGTCATGTAAACAGCGCCTAACAACTCTTTGTTCTGTTTTAGTTTGCCGCTCTTGGTGAGGTGAGATGAACAGAGTAAAATAGAAAGACTCTACTTTTTACCTTCCTCTTGGCCCTCAGTTGGCCCTGATAGTTGTCTGAGGAGTCACCAGGAATCTCTCCTCCCCAAAGGGTCAATCCAACAATAGTGTACGTGATTCCCATGACCACCAGCGGCAGAACATACACCAGCATCGCCACGATGATATGATACCTGTATTGAGAGAGAGACTAACATCAATCCACTGTCCAGTTAGACAAAAAGGGGATTCCCAAAGCCTGCATCACTCACACACTGTTCCTGCCCTTTGTTTTATGAATGTTGCTTGTCATACTCTATTTAACTCCATGAGATCTTGCAAAAAGTTCAGTGTAGCCCAAACTGTCTGAAACTGTCAGATCACTGAGGCTACATTTACAACTGTGGCTCAAATATCACAGGGTGGTTTCGACATTATTCAGTTTCATTATTTCAGTCTTGAATCGAGAATCTTACAGTTATGCAGTTAACATTAAGATGTAATGCTGTCTAAACTTAACCGATTCCAGAACTACTTTTGACAATGACAACATTAAAATATGCTAGATTGTGCAAACAAACAAATGCTACTACTACTACTAATAATAATAGTAATAATAATAACAATAATAATAATAGCAAAGTTATAATAATAAAATACATGCCAATAATAATTTATTACTAGAATTACTATTAACAAATAATAATAATAACAACAACAACAAATTGTTTGTTATTAATTCTAGTAATACCTTATAATAATAATAATAATAAAAATAATAATAATAATTTATTATTAAAACAATATTATTATTGTTGTTGTTGTTGTTGTTGTTGTAATTATTAGCAATAATAAATTAAAATAACCAGATTATTGTGAATAATATTAATGAATATTGATTAAATTATAACAATTTTAAATATATAATAATATCAGAATATATCAGAGTAAACAAATATATCAGAGTAAACAAATAATTAATTATAAACAATTTATAATAATATTAATAATCATAATCAAAATAATAATAACAATAACAATAATTATCATATTATTAAAATACTTGTCAATAATAACAATAATATTAATTATTATTAACTAAAATATATATAATAATAATAATAATAATAATAATACGTATTATTATTGATGTTGTTGTTGTTGTTATAATTATTAGCAATAATAAATTTAAATAACCATATTGTGAAAAATATTAGAACAATATATAATTATTACATTTATAATAATAAAATAATAATAAAATATGTGTTAATAATAATAATCATTTGAATTATTATTAACTAATAATAATAATAACAGTTATTATTATTATTTTTATTTTTTATTATTAAAACATCAAAATAAAATTTGGCTCAAAGTGATTCACAAATAATACACTAACAGGAAAGGAAAAAAACTTTTTTTTTTGGCTTGCATATTTAAATAGCACTCACATGAAAGGGTCTTCTGAAGGTCTCGGCCAGGCAACGTAGCAGAGGGTCCGTTTGGGCAATTTTTTGATGGTTGAAAAGAAACACAGCGGGAAGGCCAAAACCACAGCGAGCACCCAGATACACACAATGATCACCTTGGTGGCCGTCGCCGAAAGTCGTGGTTTCAGAGGATGGATGATGGCCATGTACCTGTACAACACACACACACACCACAGCCTGTTCAAATACAGCTTCAAAAAAACATCACCGTGATAAAACATCAAAGACAGAGTGCAGTCGGGCAGTTTTCAATTTGCAGGTTGTGTAATGATCTAATAGTTGATTGATAATGGGTCACATCAAAGAAGACATTCATATCTTGTGCTGCTGCAGGTGTGAGAAAAATCTGTCTCTATAATTCAACCTGACAAAAGCCAATGCGATACTGTATAACAACAGTACTGGCGATACACAATTTTTATTTTTTACAAGCAAATTGCATGATTTCTATTATTTTTAAGCTATAAACAAGAAAAATTTTCAATTTGATTTACAATTAGAGGCAACCGCTGCACTGCAATCACCTTTTCACACAAAGATGCTACATTCATTATCTTGAGTAGGAAAGGATTAGAATTTCAAAATATAAAGTAAAAACATAATGGTCAGGTGGCGCAGTGGGTAGCGCTGTCGCCTCACAGCAAGAAGGTCGCTGGTTCGAGCCTCGGCTGGGCCAGTTGGCATTTGTGTGTGGAGTTTGCATGTTCTCCCCATGTTCGCGTGGGTTTCCTCCGGTTTCTCCCACAAGTCCAAAGACATGCGCTATAAGTGAGTTGGGTAAGCTAAATTGTCCATAGTGTATGTGTGTGAATGGGAGTGTATGGGTGTTTCCCAGTGATGGGTTGCAGCTGGAAGGGCATCCGCTGTGTAAAACATATGCTGGATAAGTTGGCGGTTCATTCTGCTGTGGCGACCCCAGATTAATAAAGGGATTAAGCCCAAAAAAAAATGAATGAATGAATGAATGAGTGAACATAATGGTCTTTGGGGAGTTATCCTACCTAAAAACAAAATACTGTAGACAGGCTGAATAAAACTGCAAATTCTCTCTCTGCCAGTAGGTGGCACTTATGAAATAGCAGGAATAATGGCATTTTCTTCATTATTTCTGTAAATAAAGCAGCTGTGCTGATATTATACATGGTTTATACAGATACAGATATATTTATACAGGTTACCCATACTGAAAATTGGTTTTCTGCTTTTGATCCATCCAAGTACGTACATGAATGAGAAGTGAGAGCACACATACAAGCACACACACAGTGAGAATACACTTTTTCTGTTAAAAAAAATGGAATTGCAAAAGTATGACATGAATGCAGTGGGCAGCTATTGCTTCTAGTGCCCGGGGAGCAATTAGGGGTTTGGTGCCTTGTTCAAGGGCACCTTAGCTGGGTACTGAAGTTCATTCACTCCCTCATCTTCAATTCCTGCCGGGACCGGGAGGCGAACTTGCAACATTTTGATTCAAGTCCAACTCCCCAACCATTAGGCCGCAATTTTAGGTACAGTTGTATTTACTGTTGAAAGTGTCATGGAATTGGAAAAGTATGACATGAATGAAGGTCAATATTGTTCCATCTGCTAAAGTTAATGCAGAATATCTCATTTATTCTGTGGCTTCTCAGCCATTCTCGTTTCACTCAAATATTTAAAAAGTTCATTGTACTTAATAGAAACAAGTTATGTGAACTTAATATTTCATTGTGTTAAGAATTATGAACTTAAACTGAGAAGCAGATTTCTAGTTCCCCACTTGCTTTGTGTCAGACTTTATATAGCAATATAAGTTCTGAAATTAAGAGTTATTCCAGCCCAACCATACATGTAAATGTAACTATTTTTCATATTCTCAGAAATGTGACTAATTCATATGTATTTAGACAGTTTCATTCATATGATAATGTCTGATTTTTAAAAGTTGGCATGGCTCCAAACCCTACCCCTAACCCACTCATTGCGGGATGAGCAAAATGTATTGAAATGTAAGAATGAGATTGTACAAATGAATACCAATTAGCATTTAAATAAAAAAGTTATAGGGCGACGCGGTGGCGCAGTGGGTAGCACGTTCGCCTTACAGCAAGAAGGTCGCTGGTTCGAGCCTCGGCTGGGTCAGTTGGCATTTCTGTGTGGAGTTTGCATGTTCTCCCCGTGTTCGCGTGGGTTTCCTCCGGGTGCTCCGGTTTCCCCCACAAGTCCAAAGACATGCGCTATAGGTGAATTGGGTAAGCTAAAATTGTCCGTAGTGTATATGTGTGAATGAGTGTGTATGAATGTTTCCCAGTAATGGGTTGCAGCTGGAAGGGCATCCGCTGCGTAAAACATATGCTGGATAAGTTGGCGGTTCATCCCGCTGTGGCGACCCCAGATTAATAAAGGGACTAAGCCGAAAAGAAAATGAATGAATGAATAAAAAAGTTATGAATTGTAGCAAGTTGCCTGTTTTATTTGATGGCAACAATTTTAGCATTCATAGACGCAAAAATGCGTTCTGTGTGAATGGCCCTACATCACTTGATCTAGTTTACTCATGGGATGTTTTTCCCTTCACACAAATTTTTAGCTTGAGTTCAATTATTTCAATTAGTTTTATACCTCTATTCGAGTGTTTGCATTGGCTTTGTATGTACTCATGTGTGATCCCCTTCATACGGGAACTTCAACGTGTGTCTGTTAACAGACTATGGGAGTACATCAGACGACCAATCACTCTAAGGAGCAAAGAAAACGGGCCAATGAAATGCCAAATTGAATTGGCAGAGCTCTGCTCCACAGCTGGCAGCAATGAGCTATCAGCTATAAAAGAGCAGATTCCCTAAGAGAGCAACACAGTCAATCAACACGTCTTTTTCAAGACGCTGTTCTGACTGTGCGTTTCTGGATGCGGTGGTTCCTATCTCCGGATGATGGGCAAGGGTATCGCATCACACGTCTGGGGGTCCAGCATGTCGATGCGGTGCTCGCGGACAGCTCATGCTCTCACTGTGAGAGCATGGCTGTTGCACAGCTGAGATCGCGGCTTCCAAGCCACCCCCGTTGCTCCCTGTGAAAGCGGTTAGCACGCGGGCAGATCTGAGGATTACAGTGGGGGCTTATCCGTCGCCTCCACAGCACGCTCCATCTAAGCTTTGAGTGGTGGTGCGGTTCATCCCCCGGGATGCCCGCGCTCGCTTCCATCCTACGGGGTGCAATGCGTAGTCACGGTTCTCGAATCAGACATGATGGCTGCGCTTCCTGGGCTGCTTCGGCGGTGTGGCTGGAGATGGCTTGTCCCCCAGTCTCACCGCCGGACCGACTAGAGGTGTGGCGTGCGAGCTGATGTAAGATGAATCTTCCAGCTCCCGTCCACTTCTTCCCAGGGGCGCACAGCGAGCGCACGCTGGCATAAAGGCTGATAGCGAGGCGGCCAGTGGGTACGAAGCTATTCCTCAGGTGGTTGGCCGCCACCTGGAGGGTTAAGCTGAGACCCCCGTCCAAGGTGGGTGGGTTTTCTGTGTCTGTCATGGCCAGAGCCCACACCGTTGCGGACCATGCCGCTTCTGCCCTGCACCACAGCACCTGCTGTGCTGCACAGGGGCGGTTCTTCCCCAGGCTTATGCGTAAGCACCGCACGGTGGTCGACTATGCTCTCATGACCTTCAAGTCGGCCACACCGTGGGGAGGACGATGGCCACACAGTGGTCCGGAAATGCCACCCTTGGCTTACCCTGGCAGATATGCGCCGCGCCGACAAAGTACGCTTTCTTGGTGTGCCCATATCCCAGGCAGGCCTACTCGGCGACACTGTCGGGGACTTTACCCAGGAGTCCTCGGTGGTGAGAGATCAGCCGTGCGCAATGGAGCGGGTCATCTCCTGGTGGGCTCGGAAAACTGCTCCCCCACCGGACCTGCCCGCGCTGGCTGTTCTTCGCCGAGAGCGCTCTTCTCGCTGCTCCAAAATGCTCCGCCGTCACAGCCCGTTACACTGGCTAGTGAACGCGCTGAGCCTCGCCGTGGGAAGTTGACGCTCCCGTCATAGGTCGCCGTAAAGTCCGGTAATCGGACCGCGAAGCGAACCTAAGGTGGGCCACTTGGAGAGGAGGAGAACCATTCTTTCCCCGGTGGAGGGCTGGGGCTCCCGCGCGAACGAATGTAGCGATCCGAAAAGAGCGGCTTTTCCTCCCTCTGGGTGTGGAAGCCCAATTGCTGCCAGCATGGGACACACTGCCTTCCAGCTCTCAGCTTTGGTGCACTTCGCCACAGGCTTTGAGGGCGCCAGAGGATGATCTCCTTTCTCGCACCTCCAGCCTCTCCGCGGGATCCTGGGAGGAAGGTAAGAGACTCTCTCTTATTTTCAGCTCTTCCTCGGGCCGCTCTGCTTCCCGGGGTGAGCACTCCCCTCCCGAGCTGCCCCTCCGTTGGCATGTCATTGATCAGTCTGATGGTGCCATTAGCGCGGGCTCTGCCAGCCTGGTTAGCGCTGCCCAGCCCGTCGCGGTGGCTCATGCGGACGATCAGACTCAGCTATGCGATTCAATTCGCTATCCGCCCTCCCAGGTTCACGGGTGTTCATACTACGAGGGTTTCCCCCGAGAGCGCCCCTGTCTTGCGAGAGGAGATTGCTGTCCTCCTGGCGAAGGAAGCAATCGAGCAGGTCCCTCCAGCCGAGATGAAGTGTGGGTTTTACAGCCCGTACTTCATCGTGCCGAAGAAGAGCGGTGGGTTATACCAATCCTATCTGCGCATTTTGATTTGTCATCCGTTCAGGATGCTGTTCAGGGTGCTCATGCAGAAACGCATCCCCCAGTGCGTCCGTCCGCGGGATTGGTTGCAGCTATAGACCTGAAGGACGCTCACTCCATGTCTTGCTCTCTCCCTCCTAAAGTGCGACGGGGCCCGAGCATGGCAGTAAATGGTCCTCCCCTTCGGGCTCTCCCTGTTCCATGTGTGGAGGATGCCCTGTGTCTCTTTGACGCACGCGCATCTGCATTTTTGATTATTCTTTGACTGGGTTAATTTTTTCAGACCTTGAATTAGTCGATTATGCATAGGGACCTGGTGCTCTGGCACCTCGGCCTGTTGGGGTTTCAGGTCAACCGAGAATGGGCAAGCTCTCCCCCAGGCAGAGCTTCTCTCATCTCGGGTTGGAGCTGGACCCGGCCTCCATCACGGTGCGCTTTTAGCGTGCTGGGCTAGTGCTGCCCTGTCTGTTTAATTCGGCAGTTATAGTGGTTTCACTGAAGTTTTTCAGAGGCTCCTGGGGCATATGACATTTTGTAGCCGCTATCACGCTGCTCAATTGTTCATATGAGACCACTTCAGCGCTGGCTTCGCGATCGGGTCCCCAGATGGGCATGGCGCGCGGAGACGCACCGGGTGTCCATCACTACGCTGTGTCTCCGCACCTTCAGCCCCTGGATGGACCTTGCCTTCTACGGGCCTGGGTGCCCTTAGAACAAGTGTCCAGCCATGCTGTCATTCTGACGGATGCTTCCAGTACGGGCTGGTGGGCTGTGTATTTCGAGCATGCAGCCGCAGGTTTGTAAATCGGACTTCGGTTGCGATGGCATTCAATTGCCTGGAGTTGTTGGCAGTGTTTCTCCCTCTCCGCCGGTTCCTACCGGTACGGGAGGGGGCACATGTGTTGGTTAGGATGGCCAGCATAGCTGCGATAGCGCACGTCAGCCGTTTGGCTGATGTGCGCTACCGCCGCATGTCTCAGCTCGCTCGCCATCTGCTCCTCCGGAGTCATGGAGCTTAATAGCTGCGCGCCGTTCATATCCCATACGAGCTCTACCGTGCCAGCTTACATGCTCTCACGACAGTTACGTTTCTGGGAGAATGGAGACTCCACCCCGCAGTCCAGCTGTTATGGGCACGCTTCAGAGAGGCCCAGGACATCCTGCCGCTTCTCCCGAGCGGCCCTTTGCCAGCTGCTTTCCCTGCTCTGCATGGATGCGCTGGCTCGCAGCTGGCCCCGGGTTTACGCAATATGTGTTTTCCCCAGTGAGCCTGCGCGCAAACTCTGTGCAAGGTCGGGGAGACGAGGTGCGGGTCTCGCTCGTTGCGCCTCCTTGGCCCAACCGGACCCGAGTTTCCAGACTCACACTCCTCGTGATGGCCCTCCCTGACGAGGTAGTGGAGTCTATTCGTTGTGTGGAGCTCTTCTCTCTGAGAAGAACCCCGGACATGCCAGATTAGTATTGTGTTTTCTTCCTTTAGGATAACTGGAGCGCAGGCTGTCACCCTCCAGACTGAAGGTTTGGCATGCTGCCATCCCCGCTCTCTGTGGCGGCGGATGGTAGCGCGCTGGGAAAGCATAACCTTATCAGCCGGTTCCTCAGAGGTGCGTGGCGCGAGATGGTTAATTCCATCCCCGCCCCCCTCTCTTGCCCTCTCGGGATCTCTCTAGCCCCAGCGGTTATGATTAGGTCCGTTGAGCCACTCGACTCAGTATCTATAAGTTTTCCGTCCATGAAGGCAGCTCTGCTGGTCGCGTTGGTATCAGTCAGGAGGGTTAGGATTCCGGTGGCATTTTCAGTCAGCGAATCGTGCCAGGAATATGGACCGGCCCACTCTCACGTTTACCTGAGACCCCGGTTCAGCTTGTGCCAAGGTTCCTACCACCCCTTTTTTATATTAAAAGTGGTAGTGAGCCTGCAAGCGCTGTCTGTGGAGGAGGCAGACCCAGCCCTTTTATTGTATGTCCGCGCACTGCACTTAATGTGACACGTAGAGCATACGTCTTTAAGCAGCTCTTTTCTGTTATGATCGGCAGAAGGGAAGTGCCGTATCAAAGCAGAGGTTGGTCCATTTTATAGTTATGCCATTGCCCTCGCCTTATGTGCCAGGGCAAGCTGTGTCCCCCGGGAGAGAGAGCACACTTAAAAAAAAAAAAAAAAAGCGGTGCCTCCTTTTCGGCGTGAGTACGCAGCGCCTCTTAACAGATTATGCAGAGCTGCGGGCTGGGCGACACCTAACACATTCACGAGATTTTATAATCCTCGAGTGGAGTCGGTTTCCTCCCGATTACTGGGTCACTCCGGTCAATCGGGACGAAATTAAACTCTGTGTCAAAAACGCTTGCTGCGCCATGCTCCCTAACCCGGAGATACGTGAGCCTTTTCTATTCTGCTAGTAAGTTTCCCGCTTGGCGAACCCTAGAGAATTCCTCCGAGGCCCCCAGCACCTGACTCAGTGGAGGAGCCGGGTGCCTGGCTCAGTGTGATGTCTGGTATGCCTACTCTTGGTCTACCCACATGCTGAGGTTCGGTGCCAGCTATGCGCGGTCCCCGATGGCGATCCCATATGCTTATTCAGCCACGGAGTGTTCCCCCTGACCAGGCGGACCCGTGTCTTCCCTACCCGCTAACCAGCTTATCATATGTAGCACTCCCCCTCTATAGGGCTAGTCCATATGTCCTTATTGCCATCAAGTCTCCCCTCCTGGGTAGCAGGTGGCCTCCGCAGCGTCCTCCCCCTTCGGGGACTGGCACGCTTTCCCAACGTACTGTCGTATTTCTAAAATCCCTAGACTATATTAGCTAGGTAAAAGCACATTTACGACCCCCGATCTAAATTATAATTATTCTCATGTAATGGTAATTAAGGGCCTAAGGGACGTTGGAAGGTTGCGCTCTTGGTGATGCTTGTGCGCCCACGCTATGCTTGGCAAACTTCACATCAGGAGAGTGACGGGCTTAGCTGCTGTGGCGTTTTCCATACAGTCTCCCATAGTCTGTTAACAGACGCACGTTGAGGTTCCCGTATGAAGGGGAACGTCCTGGTTACGTCCGTAACCCACGTTCCCCGAATAAGGGAACGGAGACGTGCGTCTCCACTCCCACAGCAGCTGAGTCTCCAGCTGATTAGCTGAGTGATCGGCTCTTCAGCAGGCAAATTCTGAGGCTCACTCCACAGCGTGCAGCTTATATAGCTGATAGCTCATTGCTGCCAGCTGTGGAGCAGAGCTCTGCCAATTCAATTTGGCATTTCATTGGCCCGTTTTCTTACTCTTCAGAGTGATTGGTCGTCTGACGTACTCCCATAGTCTGTTAACAGACGCACGTCTCCGTTCCCTTATTCGGGGAACGTGGGTTACGGACGTAACCAGGACGTTACTCATGTGAATACCAAATTACGTGTATGGTATGAACCCAGCAGTATATAATGCATGATCCACAACTATAATCATTACTATTACTTTATCTATTATACTTAATTATGAAAATGTTGTTTGTGACATTTATGCAACAACCATTTAATAATTTTTATGAAATTATTATCAATGTTGTGAGGAGAAGGGTAAGGATTATATATGCCTTGCTCCACTTGTCATAAAGACACTGCCATAATAAAAAACTAAAAATTAAGTTCTACTAACTTCTACTAAGTTCTCCACAGATGTTTTACAATAATATGATCTAATAAGGTTTTACAGTTCTGGCTGGTCTATTGGTGCATCTCTAAACATAAGAGAATATACTGTAACAGGAAAAATTTAACTTTCAATCCAAGCTTTCATTTGGTCAAATTAATTAATCACATGGCATTAATCATTTCTGAAAAATGACCATAATGCGTGCCCTCTGTGGTCAGTTAACATATTCCCAATCATTCAAGAGCGATAATAGGCTATTTGCTTGGTTAACAACTCACTCTTGTAAGCTGTGAATGGATTATTAGACAGTCAATTATACTCTTGGGCAGAGAAGGTTATTTCGGGATATGGACAGCAGATGTTAAATCACTTATGTAGGATTTTTGGATAAACAACAGCAGAGGTGAATGAAGGGTTTACTGCGTATTATTTATAAGACGCATGAATATAAATATCAGTGTGCAACTAATAAACATTCACAAATGCAGATTAATTAATGTGCTGCAATTAAATACAGCTAATTATGTCATGCTGTGATGAGTTTCCACAATCGTGTAAGTTGGCACGTGTCATGAATATTGTATGACTGTGACTGCTGTGGGTTTTTTCAAATTCATTCAGTTAAGGCATAAATTTAATTATTGATCAAGAGACCTTCAGGAGATATGTTGATAAAGTGTTATTTAACAAAATGTAAACATAGATAAAATCATTAATAAAGATAAACATAGATTAAAAAAAAAAAAACATTCAACCCTCTTGGCAAGGAAAAAATAAATTAATTAAAAAATTGTTAAAAAGGTTAACTACACTTTTAAATGGGATCTATTATGCCCCTTTTTACAAGATGTAAAATAAGTCTCTGATGTCTCTATAGTGTGTATGTGAAATTTCAGCTCAAATACCCTAAAAGTTATGATTATAACTCTTTAAAACTGCCCCTTTTAGGCTTTGATCTAAATTGTGGAATTCGTTTTAAATTTAAATGAGTTTGTGCTCTTTTCAAAAGAGGGTGGGGCTACAAATGCCTGTGTGTCAGCATAGTGGCAGATTCAAAAACAAGACTAACGTCCTATGCTAATGTGGGAGAGATTGTCACTAGGGGGCAGGGCTTTCCCCCTCTGATGACACGTACAAAGGGAGAATGTCAATCAAAGTGTTTCTGCAGACTGTTTTTATGAAGTGTGATTATAAAAAATAAAATCAATACATTTTTACCATTAGAAGCTGGTTATATTCATAGATTCATATTCATGTTTTTGGACTGTGGGGGAAACCGGAGCACCCGGAGGAAACCCACGCGAACACAGGGAGAACATGCAAACTCCACACAGAAACGCCAACTGACCCAGCCGAGGCTCGAACCAGTGACCTTCTTGCTGTGAGGCGAACGTGCTACCCACTGCACCACCGTGGAGCTGATTTTCAAAAATGTTCTTGAAAACAATTTATTTGCTTAGTCGAGCAAAGTTCAGAGTCAAGAATGACACCAAGATTCCTGACCTGTGAAGAGACTCAGGAAAAACAGTCCATACAGTATATGAAAGTTTTTAAAAATAGATTGCTTATTGTTTGCAGAGTCAATTAATGAATTAAATGTAAATAAATTAATGATTTCATATTATTTTAAATATTTTTCACCTATATTTAAGTTAATCAAGATTCAATTAGATGAGACAAAATGTTAAGGAAATAAAATTAAATGAAATATACAAATAATAATATTTTTTTGTTTTATTTTGTAAACTATTGATGGCATTTGTTCAGAATCTTGTCATTCAAAAAATGTGACAAAAATAAAAAGATGCCATGTTTTTTGTATTTGATTTTCAATTACAACAAATGAACATCTGATATTTTGACCAACTTTCAAATTCTGAAAAACAAAAATGCCAAAAATATATTTTTTTTGCAAACCCATACCCAATAAAGCCTTTAAATCCAGAAAATCCCAAGTTTAGCATTTTTTCCCAGTTTCAAGTCCTATTCTGACTATTTACAGAAAACCTTCAGCTACTGTACCATAAGTCAGCTAAATAACACCGCATTCAAGTGCAATGCCTCGCAAGACAAAACGTCTGAACTGAGTCTGAACCTAATGGCCTCCAGCATTTGTCAAAAAAATGTTACACATAATACCTCCATTAAACTTTCATAAACCAACAAATGCACCAAAATGGGATTTTTGTCAGCCGTTCCTTCTCTCTGACAGTAAAATTAAACATTTAATATGCTGAAAATAGTATACCGGGCAATGGTGCCAGCACAAATCTCACACTTTCCTCCAAAACGTGACTGTGCAAAACACACACTGACCCACTGCAAATTCCTACAGACGTCACGCTCGCTCTCTATATAAGAGTAGCGACTGCCTACCAGCAAAACAACAGTAACTCCAAATGTGGCCTGTAAAATATGTAGCCTGGAGCCATGAGCGCTATGTGACATTTTGAGCACAGGAAATAACTGTGAAGAACACTCGGACTGAATCTGGTTTTCTCTTGTCTGATATAATTCCCCTCCTGCCATAACTGCATTTGGGTTGCTAATGCATATCGGTCGCAAAAAAACAACAACACCTTTTTCCAAAATAATATAAGGTTATTTCACACATTTTGGGATTGTTTTTTCATTCCCTGGGGTCCAGTAATAACATTCAAGTTTTAGGGTAAAAATGTAGCTGTAATGACTGAATTTTTTACTTGGTTTATCATGAAATGTGACAATGTATGACAAAACCTAGGTATATTTGTAGAAATTGGCAAAAAAAAATGTATATATTTTTATATTTTAATAGCTGTATCTTGGCCAAATATTGTACTATCCTAAGAAACCATACATCAATGGAAAGTTTATGCCGCTCTCATTTACACATTTACATTAAGTCATTTAGCAGATGCTTTTGTCCAAAGTGACTTATAATTGAGGAGGCATTCAGCAATTCAACAGGAAGACACAATATGCACAAGAAGTGCTAATTATACAAAGGAACTATTAGTGCTCAGAGAATTAGGTGCTAGGGGGAGTGTGTGTGTGTGTGTGTTTTTTATAGAGAGAGAGATAGAAGAATGTTTTAACAGGTGGTTTGTCAAACCCACTCACCTGTGTGAAGCACACTTCATAAATGCATAGTGTGTTTTTTTTTGTAAGAACGTGTCTGCTGCTGTATAAACAGTGGCGGATTTAGGCATGGGCAATATGGGCGATTGCCCAGGGCGGCGTCTTGCTGGGGGCTGCACGGGGAGACGGTGCAAAAAAAAAAAAAAAACGTGCCCCAGTAAAAATCATCTGTGCCCCAGTAAGCTTTGAGATACGATTTACTTTATGCAAGTGTATTAATTTACAGTAGTAATCCCAGAAAGACATTAGGGGCCATTCACATTTGGCGTCTTATGCACACGCAAGTTTGTTAATCTCTACGTGCAACAGAACAATGCTGGTGAAAGCAAATTGACGCATACGCGCAAAAAAACATTCCTGCGCACCTCACACATGCCTCTCCTGCTTGGCACTGACGCACTGCTTCTGCTCCTGATGTGAATCCCGGTTGTTTACATGCACGCCGATAAAATACGCGCCGCTCATGCGATGTGAAACCGGAGTAACAGCCTTTTATGTTACTTCTATGACACAAGGTGTCAACACACAGCAAGTTTACAAAAGATGAACAGATAAAAATACATTGGGGGATGGGGGGAGGTGTGGGCAGGCATATATGGGGTGGTTTGCCCATTTAAGATAGAACCACCACTGAGAATAAATCTCAATTTCCAAAAGTGGACACTTACTGTATGATTAGTTTTGTAGTCAAAAATTATTTTGAAAAGCATGTGACATTGACTGGATCAGGAAATGAAACTCATTCAGATATGCAGCTTGTATCAGATATGATTGGGACATAAAAAAAAAGCTGAAAAACAGGTGTTGAAATATAAATTCAATTTTTTTCCCCTTTTAAGTTTTAGTAAATAGTCTGATAAGCTTAAATTAACTTGCATTTGAGGTAATTAGCAACTTTTTAGATCTTTAGTCTCAATAGAATTAGTACAGGACCGTGTAGGAATATTTAATTCACTACACCTCTGCTTTTATAGTAATACAGTAAAAAAGCTATAATTATATCAAAACAAGTTCACTTTTCTGTTTTAATCAACTGTATTAAAATTGTAATGCAAAGTGATTCAGCTCATCAATGGCCAACTTGTTTTTCAGAACATTTAATCTCATACATACGAAAAACAAAGGACAAATTCATATTAATAAGCATTATATCTGGTGGACCTGACATTTAGCTAAAAGTCAGCTTTGACAGAAACAAAAGCTTCAGGCCACGAGCTTCAGGTATCAGTCTTAATATGATCAAAAGTTATGCTGTTTCTGTTATTTTCACTATAGTACAAAGTGACAACTCAAATTCTGACGTGATTTCCACTGACAGGACACAGAAAAAAAGTCATAAATTTTGACATTAGAGTGATGTCTGTCAAAAACACAGCACAACAATCCAGTTGTGGAAGTAGGAACTTAATAATAAAATAAGATTGTTACATTGATTGCATTTGCTAAAGCCATTTGTTCACATTAAAGGGATAGTTCACCCTTAAATGAAGATGTACTCACTATTTACTCTTCCTCAAGTGTTTCCAAACCTTTATGAGTTTCTTTCATTTAATGAACACAAACAAAAATATCTTGAAGAAACCTGGAAACCATTGACATCCATAGGAAAAAACGAATACTATGGAAGTCAATGGTTACCGGATTACTACCTGTTTCAAAATATCACCTTTTGTGTTCAAAAGAAGATAGAAACTCAAACATGCTTGTGACAAGTGAAGGGTCAGTAAATGAAAAAAAGACATATGTTTAATAGCATAATTTGTAGAACTACATTATCCATGATGCTGAACTGAAAAATTCTACCAATCAGAGAGCTGCGGTGATCAAATAATGACAAAACAAATATTGTGGTACTGGTCAGAATAACACATACTTTGATTTGTTGTGACTGAATATCAGGGTTATTCCAATCATTATTGATTTCTTATTCCTTCTAAAGCAGGGGTCACCAATCTCAGTCCTGGAGGGCCGGTGTCCCTGCAGGGTTTAGCTCCAACTTGCCTCAACACACCTGCCTGGGTGTATACCTAGTATAGGTATAGGTGTATACATATTTCAAGTATACCTAGTAAGACCTTGATTAGCTTGTTCAGGTGTGTTTTATTAGAGTTGGAGCTAAAATTTGCAGGACACTGGCCCTCCAGGAACAAGTTTGGTGACCCCTGTTCTAAAGTTAAAACACTGTAGTAAACTGACACAAACATGTCTAAAAACACAGAACCTAAATTCAGAGAGACTGAGAATTGTCAAGTGGTTTCTTAATTTACAATTATTCTTTAGAGTGTGGATACCAACAACAATTTATAGTTTCATATTTCTTTGTTCATATAATTTTCTGTCCTTTAAGGGACTGCAGTTCTTTTCATCATTAAAGATGCTAAGTACACAGTCCTGTACCTTCTTCTTGTTTGTAATGCTCATAGTTCATGGTGTATGCTGCTTCAGTAAAAATGGATGGGCATTAATAAACTCTAATCATTACACAACTCTATACAGCTGTAAAATACGGTAGGTGAGAGACCTCAAACCCACTTCAAGTAAAAAAAAAAAAAAAAGCAAACAGAAGAACAAACTGAGAAAACATTATCAATTCTCATGACACAAATGCACTGCAAATAGCGCAGACATGTGAAATGTGTCGGAGACTCCACAAAATGGTGAACTCATCTGCATCCTGTTTAGAGTCAGTGATGTTTTCGGATATAAAAACAAATCTCATCCCTCAGATCTCAGAAAATACTGCTACTATAATACCACTTTTTGTACTTCCCTTTTGCAGCATGCTTCTGTATTTGCATGTCTTGTGGAAATTTGCATGTTATCAAACTGATGAAGAAGTTTTCTTCATTTGTTGGTGTTTTTCTTTAGCAGCGGGTAAAATAAGTCTACAACACGTCATGATTTATTTATTTATTTTGGTAAATTTCTGAAGGAGCTGTTAACATTGACCCAGATTTTGGTAAAAACCGAAGCAATCCAAATAATCAAATAAACCCCCCAAAAGTTAAGCAAATTTAGTTATGTTTTATAACAATAGAATGACACAAGAAGAAAAGTACTGAACTACTGAAATGTATTTACTGAGAGATTTCAGCTGCTTTTACACCTCCTGTTCCTCATGTGTTCAATAACTTCAATGTGTTCAATACATAACTTAATTTCTAAACTAATGTTTTGTTTTCTTTGCATCTGGATTACTTTACTAAATTTAAGTCAACAGCACCTTTAGAAATATGCAACACGGGCTCATTGTGGGTATGTCCCCCTGTCTACATTTCTGGAGGGTGCGAATTATGTAGTCAGAGGTACGTCTGGCTGCATTTCATCTTTAAAACTAATGCTACGAGACGGCATGACACTGCTGACGGTACTTTTCACGCTACCAGCTGATGGCTTACCTCCGTATGGACAGCTTTTCCGATGTTACCAGTTTGCCCAGTAGCTTCCCGCATACGCCGATGGATGATGGGATGCGGACCTGAGTTGACCGCGACGACGGGGTTCGAGACCGAACCGAAGAACAGTTCCAGAAACCAGGTCAAACAATAAATAAATAAATAAACAACAGGCTGAAAACGTGGTGACATCACATGGCCACGATGGCTTTTCTTTTTCTTTTAGATTGCTTTTGAAAACACTATAGGTTGGGTTTAGGGACGGGGGTGGGTGGGTCAGTCAGTCAGTCAGTTAGTCAGTCAGTAGCAAGCTGGCCAGGTCAGCTGAAGTGTATATTGCGCCCTCTGGCGGATTTACGCGAAAAATGGATATGCGAGACAAATTTGAGATCGTCAAAAAGCATACACAGCAGCCTCTGGTGGATTTGCAAAAAAAAAAAAAAAAAAAAAACTGCGAGCAGACGTACCTCTGGTTACGTATTTCGCTGGCCCTAGAAATGTAGACCTGGGTACATATCCGTAATGAGCCTGGGTTGGAAATATGTTTTCTGAGAAAAATTATGACTTGTTCAATACTTATTTTACCCACTGTATGCATGTGTTTTGTTAACTTGCAGCAAGTTTGAGCTCTCTCAGCCATCGTAATAGAACTCATTCATTTTTCATGAATTGCAGAACTCGCATAAGCATCATGCATGACATCAAAAACAATTTAACTAAGCCAAAACCCAAATATATTGACATTGCTCCAAGCTAATCGTCCATATCTCAGAAGGTTAATGATAAAGTTTAAAAGTCCATTCGATGTGCATTATGTTCGCATTATTTAGTTGTGAAATTATTGTCTGTGATGTCTAATCAGGAGAGAAATAAAGAAATATCAGCAGGGTGCAGAGAGGAATAGGATAATGAAATGACACAGCATGACTTCTGTGGTGAGAGGGTGGAAATTGACTTTTTTTCCACAAATAAATAAATAAAAACTCACATTTACCTATGCAGATTATGCCTAACAAGACTTTCAACTTCTCAAAAGTTCTAAAGCATTGCTTGTAGCAAAATGACTCAACTCCGACATCACTGAGACAGCTTCGGACAGCTTCTGTCCTGCAGATCTCCTATCAACTGCACTCCTTCCCATAAGTTTGGATTGTTCCTTTAAACATCTCGAGTTCAAACAAGTGCATCTGACTAGAGGCAAGGATGAATAAAAATCAATGAGCGCTAGCCATAAAAGTACTAGTATGTAGAGCTAAATAAAAGTTGTTTGTCTCTCTCAGCTGAATGTGTATTCTGTTTAGGGAGGGAAGAATTCATTTACAGTTGAACTGGTGTGCATCCATTGCATTATCCAATACTTTGGGGTCAAATTAATTTTATGGTGCACAGTAAAAGGCTTCAAACCATGAAAAAAAATCAATGCAATACACAACATTTGATGAGGTGACGCATGAAGGTTAATCACTTGAAAGGTAATAGTCAACTTGATAAAGCTACATTTTATGCTTAATGCAAACAATTGTATCCACCTTTTTCTGAACATGCCTTCTGTGTATTTTGCTGTGACATGAAGGGGAAATGTAATGTAATGCTTGCCTAATGTTTATGGTTCTTGTATTTTTATTTAAGAATGCAAATGTAAGTTTGGGGCAAGTTTTAATTTTTGTAATCATAAAATTGCATTCCCAGAACATTGCAAGGTGGTCATTTTTAAATAACCTAAAACAATGTATACAGAACCTTCAGTTATGGTTATTTTTATGTTATTTTTTGATAAAAGCCTGAATGACTGCCGAAATAATACACATATTTAAGCGTTGAAGCTTGATTTCTACAAGAGTGAGTGCAGACCTACTGTAGGTTATTTTGCAAGCATAAATGAATAATTTCAGAATGTTCCTGGATGGTTGTTTTAAAAATAACACAAAAATGACTGATGCAGAATGTTTCCCTCATGGCTATTTTTATGTGGTTACATCTGCAACCATAAAATAATGTTCCCAGAACATTTCAGAGTGGTTATTTTAAAGGTGCAGTATGTAAGTGTGACACCCAGTGGTTGAACTAGGTATTGCATTCTTGGATCAAAACACAAGCAAGCACAGGTTGCCAGATTGAGAACCAACAGGAGCGAGCCTGACCATCGAGCCTAAAAGCTGATTTAAGACTAATTTAAATCGTGTTCTAAATAAAAGCAACGGCACGCAATAGAAGGAATATTTTCATATTAAAAGGAGTTTTTGTCCTAACCAACAGTTTTTGTCCTAACCAAATTTATATATTAGAAACGGTTTCCATTTTTTGCAGCTGAACAACAGAAAACTTGATGACATGATCACCTCAGGTACACCTCATGCGCTTTATTCAGTGTTAAATGCTAACAATGTAAGTTTGAATGCCATTTTACCAGACATTTATTGCCATACTACTGAAAGCAGCAGCAGACAGTTCATTTCAGATCTTGAAAATAAAATAAACCATTTAAAATTGAACTTTAGAACTGTGAAATAATGCAAACCAACACATGTCAGTGATTTAGCATCTACATTTAATAATGTTAAAGAGGTTTAATATGTATTAATTAGATTATAAACCTTAACATTTCGTGAGTGAGTGCATATTCTGTGCTTCTGAATGGCTGTGTTTAAATTTCTGTCGTGTTTCGTCTGGTGCAAACAGCCAAATTGCTTATCACTGCAAATCTCGTCATGTAGCGTGATGTTAGGACAAGGGGTTACAATGTAACCTGCTCACCTAATGTTTACATTCAGAATATATTATTTGCTAATTAATAACCTCATGTGGAACTCTGAATCTGCAGCTCATTTCGGAGTCTGCTACTGTCCACTGGAGGTTGCATTTCGGTCACGGACGCATGCTTTGAGAGCCTTTCTGACTGAATGAATGAAATATGCGGTTTTCCAACAAGGCAACCCGGGTTGCTGAAATATAATAGGCTAAAGTGGCAGTGGGTGGATTAAAAGAACCAAACCAAAGACACCCAGCACCTAACTCGCATTTTCAAAGCAGAATAACTGACTTCAGCATTGTTTTTCAGATAAACAATAATGTTCACTTAGCATGTATCTTAAATATCTGCAAACATATTATGGTATTTTTATGCTTTAGAAGAGTTAAAAACTTACATACAGCACCTTTAAAACATAATTTTAAAAAAAAAACCTATACAGAACATCTCCCTTTTAGATTACTGTTGTAGCAGCAATAAAATAACATGACCAGAATATTTCAAAATTCATTCATTCATTCATTCATTTTCTTTTCGGCTTAGTCCCTTTATTAATCAGGGGTCACCACAGCAGAATGAACCACCAACTTATCCAGCATATTTTTTATGCAGCGGACGCTCTTCCAGCTGCAACCCAGCACTGGGAAACATCCATACACTCCCATTCACACACATACACTACAGACAATTTAGCTTACCCAATTCACCTATAGCGCATGTCTTTGGACTTGTGGGGGATATCGGAGCACCCGGAGGAAACCCACGTGAACATGGGGAGAACATGCAAACTCCACACAGAAATGCCAACTGACCCAGCCGAGGCTCGAACCAGCGACCTTCTTGCTGTGAGGCGACAGTGCTACCCACTGCGCCCCCGCGCCGCCCAATTTTTCAAAATAGTTACTATAAAAAAAACAAGTAATTGGTTTATTCTATTAAGTTCCTTTTAATATAAAGTTGCTGCAGACTTTTATTATAGAATATTGAGTAGGGACTGGGTTTCATTTTCGTGTTCCTCCTCTCATCTTTCACTTGCAGCAAACTAATGGTTGAAGGGGTGTGGCTAAGCACATTCTGGACAAGACCTCAAACTGATCTCATCAGAAAAGGACTGCCATTTCAGAACATAAGCAAATGGTTAGATTTTGATTAACGAAAACAAAATGGATTAATTGTTCACATTAAGACTAAACATTAAGACTAAACTGCCTGCAGACTGTATTGAGAGATATAATCCATGCTAGGCATCGTGAAGAGTAGGAGGAAAAAAGTAGATAATTAGAGGTTCATGTGATCACAATAATTATGCCCAGTTTACACCTCGTAAAGCTCAGATTTAAACGAGATGTAAATGGAGCCTTTGAGCTTTCAATTAAAAAAAAATACACAACAAATTATTCTTATAAATGTGGTTTTGATTGCACTGTGTGATGTCCATGAATAGAACGAATGCGCATCTGCACCTGCAAAAGACGCCCCTGAAGGTGCTGTAAATAAATGAGAGCTCCCTGACCCGCAGCCATTGTGTTCACTTCTAATCAAGCATTGAGAAGGACTGCCTGAGACACTTTTCAAGAAAAAAAAAAAAAGAAGTACAATGGATATCAGCATACATGAAGGACTTTGTTAAATCAGTCTTAACTGAATCTTACAAATACACATATCCATAAGCATATATTAAAAGAATTTGTGTGCATATTGGTCTTTAGAAGGCATAGTGAGGTAGTTTTGCTAAATAGTTTTGAGTATCTCTTCAATGAAATGTTTTCAATTTCTGAATAATAAATTATATGATTATTTTCTTATTATCATCATTAATTCTATGGAGCTTAAATTCAGATATAAACTGTCCACAGACTGTAAAGAAGACAAAATGAGGACTATTATAACAAAACAACAACAACAACAACAACAACACAATTAACTAAATTAATTTAGAGGCAGAAATTGTTGAAAAATATTTGTTTGGCTTTAAGTTAATAAATATTTTTAATTCATTTATTATTTTCAAGCTGATTAATAGATTACCATAAAACATTATATTAAATGTTTAATTATCTTATAAAAATTTTGTTGTGCGATTAGGCCATTTAATAATAATAATAATAATAATAATAATAATAATAATAATAATAATAATAATATAATATCATTTTATGAAACATGGGACAAGAAATCTACAAACCCTGCTGAAATAACAGCATATGTATGTTTAGGTATGTTTAAGGTATGTTTTAATGCTGGTTTGGTTCTTGTTGGTTTATATTGGTTGCTTGCTGGTTCTTTGCTGGTCATATGCTGATGAAAGGACCATCAAGAACCAGCATCAAAACATACATAGCAGCATATACTGTTTTAGCAGGAAAATACATGACATTTGTACAAAAAATAATAATAAAATAAAATAAATAAATAAATAAAATAAAATAAATATTTGTTTAATGCTGGCTATATATTTCTCTTTGCTGGTTAAGCTACATTTTACAGTCAACTAAATGTTTTTGCATAATATTATTTAAATTTACAGTGGAACAATGAGAGAAAGGTTCAAGTTCAAGTGAATGAATGAAACCCTGCGTGAATGAAAGCACGACACTCATTAGGATCTGCTGTTGAGCTCCACATGTACTCTACCTGTCGACTGCGATTGCGCTCATGGAGTAAATGCTGGCAAACACGGAGGTGACGGGGAAAAAGTTGTGAAATTTGCAGTAGGCTTCCCCGAAATACCAATCTCCGTGCGTGGCGTAAACAAAATTGATCAAAGTGTTGAAGGCGGCCATTGAGGCGTCCGAAAACGCCAGGTTGAGCAGAAAGTAATTGGTGACGGTTCGCATCCGCTTATGAGCCAGAATGATCCACATGACGATCAGATTCCCGAACACCGCGATCGCCAGGATGGAGCTGTACGCCACCGACCAGAGCGCCACGCGCCACGGCGGCTGCACGAACTGGTTCGTAAAGTTCCCCGTTAGGTTAGATCCGTTCTGTGACTGTGCCATGTCCGAAATGTCCACAAATTTTCAGATAAAAAATGCCTCAAGTGCACTGGAGAGCGCGCGCGACAGTCCTTTGCTCAAGCAGAAAACGGCAACATGTCACTTACAAAGCGGTCGATTTGGTGCGAATCGATGGCAAATTCTCTAGTCTTCTGTATCGATAAGTAAATCGCTTGTAAGTTGTTAAAGACGCGCGATTGTGTCTTGACTCCTGTTGAACGCGTGCGGGCTCGAGCGCAACAGTGTAGTCTGATGCACTGCCATGCGCTCTGTGTGACAACTAGACTAACAAAAGCTACTAGGAGAGAAAGTGATCGATTGATTCACGTTGTAGAGTTAAAGTACAGACAAGGACGAATTGCACTCGATCCTGAATTGAATCAATGACCGAAATACATTTACGAATGGCCAGTGGCTCAGAAAAAAAGGTCAGATTGCTGTGTCCTAGTAACACATTTTATAGTATTAAGTTAATTGCGTATATTTTATCAAAATGGTACATGATTAAAATATCATTAAAGGAACAAACCTGCTTGAGTTTCTCTCTTCTGTTAAACACAAAGGAAGATCTTTGGAAGAAAGCTGAAAACCTGTAACCATTGACTTACACAGTCTTTGTTTTTCCTACTATGGAAGTCAATGGTTACAGGTTTTCTACTTTCTTCAAAATATCTACTTCAGTGTTCAACAAAGATTTGTAACCACTTTAGGATGTAAAAAGTGAGTAAACTTTCATTTTGGGGTTAACTATATGTGAACATTTTATGTGCATTGTTAAAGGGATAGTTCATCCAAAATAGTTAATAATTCTGTCATCATTTACTCACCGTTCACTTGTTCCAAACCTGTTTGACTTTCTGAAGGAAGATATTTTGTAGAATGCTGAAAACCGGTAACCATCGGCTTTCGTGGTATTTGCTTTTCCTACTATGGAAGTCAATGGTTACAGGTTTTCATCTTTCTTCAAAATATCTTCTTTTGTGTTCAACAAAATAAAGAAACTCATACAGGTTTATAACCACTTGAGGGTGAGTATAGTGAAAAAATTTTGGGTGAACTATTCCTTTAAATATCAACAAAACATCCTGTTGCTGCAAGGTAAACATATTATGTATCAATTGCTTTAGACACATTATACAGCAATGTTTATAAACTATATCAGGCCTATGGAATACACAATTATATTCTGTATATAATATTAAATTGGACAATTTAAACAAACTCATTAGTGGACCCACTATGTTCATGGCAGCTATATTATGAATTTATTTATTTCTGAAGCCCAGAGCTGCATGAATTCTGTATGCAATTTCATATGCACATATTGCAACCATGGGAAAAATCTAAAACATGTCTATAGGGCGATGAGACTGATTTACAGAGGAGCTGCAGTTGGAAACACTTTATGGTAGAGTGTAATAAATGCAATCCATGTTGTTTGTTCACATGAAACATTAAAAATAAATAAAAATGACAAATAAAAATAACAAGTTTCAAGCAAAATCATGTTCCCGCATTCAACTAACTTTGGGGAAGGTCTGTCATTCCCACGGCACGTGAAATGTGTCCAACAGTCTCTTAAAGAGATTGAATGGCATTATTGCAACCTTGGACATTTGTTACACAGCAGATGTTCAGGATAATGAAACAAATCTGGCAGAGATACAGTCATTATCCATACGTTTTCTCACTAACCATCATATTCATTCATGTAATTGGCGAAGTAGCTCATTATTGTGTTTTACAGTCAAATGAACAATTTCATTTGACAATGGCAGTACTCCATGCATAATATTAAAATTAAACCGTAATTAATTTTAGTAATACAACAGTGTATTCACTTTAAAACAATTCTCACTAGTAAATGTCATAAAACAGCAAGTAACACATACATTTTTTTAAATGTTCACTGTTAAAAATTCTGCGTTCCACACAACCGATTTGTGTTGGGACAACATGAAGGAATTGAGTTAACTTATTAGTTTTTACAGATTTAAGTGGAGTGAACATAAAACAAGTTGTCAAAAAAAAGTCAAGAAATATGTTGCTTCAGCTTATTTTATATAAGTAATTTAAAGAAACAGCAAAAATAATTTTTTGAGTGTTTGAAGAAATTAAAACATATTTAAAAGATTTTAAAATATAAATCAAAAATAGTATTTTCTTTGAGAAATGCTTTTATATCATAGAATGTTTAAAATAAAACCTAACAAAAGAATCGTGAAAGAGTGCAACATGCACTATATTAAAAAAGATTAAAAGATAAACTATATTAGATTTACTTATGTTAACAACTTCCTGCAGAATCTACAATAACTTACTGGCAGCAGTTCGCCAGTAACTTACTATAAGTCAGTTATAGCATAAATACTATATTTGCATTTACAGCACCATTTATCTTGCTGTAAATGTATCTACAGTATTGTATACACTCAAAAAAGAAATATTTCTGCTGCTTGTTTAAACTACTTTGTTACAATAAGCTGAAACAACACAATTCTTGAGATTTCTGTGGGACAGCTTAATTGTTTTATGTTCAATCTACTTAAATTTGCAAAAACAATTCAGTTTTAACTTAATCTATTTGCATTAGGGCCACATGAATGAATTTTGTGGAACCCAGCATTTTTTACAGTGCATCTTTACTGTAAAATATACAGTAATTTTCACAATGTGACTTTTAAATATAGTAACATACTGCATAACTGTCCTGCAGTAAAATACAGTTCAAATTACAGTTAAATACTGTGTAATTTACAAAATTAAACATTAACATTAAAATCATGTGTGAAATATGTTGATTTTAAACATTCATTCATTCATTTTTCTTCGGCTTAGTCCCTTTATTCATCAGGGGTCGCCACAGGAGAATGAACCGCCAACTTATCCAGCATATGTTTTACACAGCGGATGCCCTTCCAGCTGCAACCCAGTACTGGGAAACACCCATACACTCTCACATGCGCACACACATACACTACGGCCAATTTAGTTTATTCAATTCACCTATAGCGCATGTCTTTGGACTGTGGGGGAAACCGGAGCACCCAGAGGAAACCCACGCAAACACGGGGAGAACATGCAAACTCCACACAGAAACGCCAACTGACCCAGCCGGGATTCGAACCTGCGACCTTTTGCTGTGAGGCGACGTGTCGAACCTGATTTCAAACATTTTCCTCAAAAATAATAATAAATCACACGAGTGTTCCAAAACCAAACACATTTGTGATTTTAACGTGATGCTCATTGTGTGTGTGTGTGTGTGTGTGTGTGTGTGTGTGTGTGTGTGTGTGT
>CAIGQV010019186.1:11101549-11127140 GCA_903798115.1 Danio jaintianensis | reverse complement strand
TGTGTGTGTGTGTGTGTGTGTGTGTGTGTGTGTGTGTGTGTGTGTGTTTTTTGTAAGTTAAAGCTTTTAAATCAAATATCAAAAAATCTTAACAAAATAAAAGCATGCAGGCTTTGGAAAACATGCATTAATACCGTGAGTTTTATGCTAATAATAAATGTCCCTCTCAACCAAAGATTAATTTGGACGTCGTAAAATCAAATGTCAAAGGGTGACATTAAACAGCGTGACAATTGGGTTTGCAAACATCGGAGTCAAGGGACTTTTCTTGCACTGCTAACGTGGTTTTGCCTTCCTAAAAAATAGATTCATCATTGTTTAAATATCGTACATTATTTCATTCAGAAATGTGTTGAGACAGATACTAGTGGCTTCCTGGAAAAGATAGCAAGCGGTTTATAGTAAACCCCTACTTTTTTTTTTTTTTATCTCCACCCGGTCGGAAAGCATGATAAATGATGAGAAGTATCAATTTAATTGAGCATTTGTTCATGTAGCATCATTCTTCCAGGCAAACAAAATTCAGGAAACAATCCTGATAAGGGTTTCTTTAAACGTTAAAGCTTATACCTTTTTTTTTCCACCACTGACAGAGCTTATCACATTCTGCCAAATGTTGAGCTCGGTGGTTCATTAGATCTCTTTCTGCTTGAGGTGATAGAGAAAACCAGCTGTGTGGCTCTGGAAGACTATTGATAGATACATGGAGTACAAGGTCAGGGTTTACTCTCCGAGCCTTAATAAAAGATAAGCACAGACCGCCAGATTATACATTCCACCAGAAGCTTCAGAAAAGACAACCCAAATGTCATTCTTTCAACGTGAGTAGATGAGACAGAATGAGAATGATCAAATTAATAAGCAGCCATTTATGTGCTATACATCTGTCATGAAGGGCTTTTTAAAGGGGCAGTACAGACAAAAATGAAAATGATCACTTATTCTCCTTGATTTAAAAATTTTATGGGTTTCTTTCTTCTGTTGAACACAAAAGAAGATATTTTTGAAGAATGCTGGTTGCATTGACTTCCATAGTAGAGAAAAAAACTCTATGGAAGTCAATGGGTGCCTGCATGCACAAGTATTTTTCTAAATATCTTCGGTAACACTTTATAATAACAACACACTATGAATTATTTATTTAGCATAAGCAAATGGTAAATTCATTATTTGTTAAGCATTACCTCTACATTAATAGACGTTAGTAAGCAGTTTATAACTACAGCTACAAATGCTGTATTCTTGACTTATAAGCAAATGTATAATGTGCTTAATGATTGTGTTTTCATACTCTGTCAATGATTTATTTTTCAATACTAAATTAATTATTGCATTATTTACAAACCAGTTATTTAAGAATAGTTGGTGTTTTTTTCAACCCAAGCTCATTCTGAAAATGTACCGCTATATACATTTCTGGAGAGCGCCAAATACGTCCCAGGAGCTACGTTATTTAGTTTTTGTTTTCGCAAATCCACCAGAGGCCGCTGTGTACACATTTTCAGATCTCTAATTTCTCTTGCGAGTGCCATTCGCACCTGCTGTTCTCGTATAAATCCACCAGAGGCCGCTGTCGACAGACTGACCGATCGACTTATTTATTTTGGCTTCTGTTTTTACCTGCTTTCTGGAACCATTCTTCGCTGGACTCGAACCCCGTCGTTGTGGTCAACTCCTCTCGGCCTCTCAAGTCCGCCAACATACATGGCGAGCTAACTGGACAAACTGGTAACAGTGGGAAAGCTATCCATACGGAGGTAAGAGGTCAGCTGGTAAGCGTGAAAAGGAACGGCGTCATACCACCTTGTAGTGTTTTAAAGATGAAATGCAGCCCTACGTACTTCTGGCTACATAATTCGAGATTTCCAGAAATGTATATAGGGCTATGTTTTCAGAATGAGCCTATGTTGTTGTTTTTTTTAAAGATTATTCTGAATAAGTAAGTAAATGATTAATAAACGTAAATGATTTAAATTAAACATTTATACATGTATTATTATTCAAGCATATAATAATAGTTACTTTGTATGTTAATAAATGCTTAATCAGTTTTGTGACCTAATCTAAAGTGAGGACTATTTATGCTTTGTAAACCGCTTACTAAGATATATTATTGTTGAGTTAATGCCTAACAAATAATGAATTAACTATTTCCTAATGCTTAATAAATGATTCATAGTGTGTAGTTATTATAAAGTGTCTGGGTGAACTATCTCTTGAACACAAAGAAATAGAAATTTTAGGAAATAAAATGCTAATATAAGAAATGTTAAATCGCTAACATATGGAAAGTGATGGACAATGAATAGTCAAGTTCCTCAGGTGTAAAAGTGACAAACTAGTCAGGAAAATAAGCAAGCAAAGCATTCAGGTATTGTACAGGGAAATCATGCCTCACTCACATAGAGAAAAATGGCAGGGGACAGATCACTTTTGCTGATAATTAAAGATACAAGGAAGTAATAGATCAATTACACAGGAGCATTTCTTTTCCAAAAGTACCTGCACAATGAAGTCAATTATATAATCACACAAGAGGCCTGATTGAACAGGAAAGAAAGAAATTGGCACAAATTGCAAATGTATTAAAGTAATACAATTCTTTTTATGCTATTTATATAAAATGTTATTATTGTTGTTATTATTATTCATATATTTATTATTATTATTTATTATTATAATGTATTTTTGAGTAATAAAAGTTACAAATAAAAAAAAAACGGACTTAAAACTAATAAATGAATAAAATAAAATAAATAAAACTAATATATTTTATATTGTTACACAAAACACACAAACCGTTACTGAAAGTAAAATGATAGTAAATTAGTAAAAAGTAAATTAATCAAAATGTATAAAATAGCTTCATAAATATAATCAAAGTTAAATAAATAAATGTGTATACACACACACATATATCACACATATCTGAGGGTAAAGCTGGGATTATATACAATTACACATATTTTTGATTGTTATCAGGCATTTTTAAACTAAAACAAATATTAACAGTTTACTGTAACCCAAATATAATTAAAATAAGTTAAATGTTTTTTATATATTTCTTTAAAGCATGCTCGTCAATATCCTGGTGCAAGTAATTTTATATAGATATAGTCAAGCCCAAAATTATCCATACCCCTGGAAAATTCTGACATAACGTGTTTGTTTAATGTAAATAAAAGTTTATATTTTTTTCCACAATGATGCCTCTTGTACATCGTCTTATTATCTTTTGGGAGAAGTGTCATTTCTGGTCAAAAAATATATATAAGTAACTTTAGGTCAGAATTTGCCTGGGGTATGAATAATTTCGAGCTTGACTGTATATAAATTACATCCAGAAAAAAAAAAAAAAATGGTTTCTGCATCAGTTTCACATGATGCCCAGTGGTGTCCATCTGTAACACCACAATAGTTGAAAGTTAAAATGCATGGAAGCATGAGCATGTCAGTCAAGTCTTGAAAAATTGAAGCTGAAGGTTGCCAGTCACGGCTTGCGGAGTGACCTCAGCATCGATCCACATCACATAATGTCTTCACTGCTCTAATGACGGCAAAGGTTTCCTCCAAAAAGTCTCACCTCCTTTCAATTATCACATCAACATGTCACATTGGTAAATGCCAGAAGGAAATAAACAGCGAGCCTCATGGGCTTCACCTGCCACCATCTCTGACATGGCCTCGGGTCAGTCAGAAACACAACCAATATACACAAACAATCCCATGAGCTTCCTGTGCCAGACACTGCAGATAAAACACCTGATGAATACACCTAATATCCAAACGAAAACAAAGCAGAGCCTGAAATTGACTCGTCAAATGTGATGAGCATTCAGCATATCCAACCAAAAGAGAAAAATAGCTTAGTATTATAATGACAGCTTTCAGCTCGGAAAATCTCTTTTTCCACAGTTTGCTGGGAAATGGCATAAGTGAATGTAATTGCTGAGCATCTAAACAGTGATGAAGAAAATAGGATCGACTAAACCTGCACGCTTTCTCTCAGAAATCTAATGAAAAGAGGAGAATTGGGATGGTGCCTTACTGTAAGAATTGATTCTATGCTATTTCAATTCGGACTGCAGCAAATGCAAAACATGCTCGATCAAGGTATGCTCACTGTCCTCCAATGATGATCTGCTTGATCCTGAAAAGCTTGACCATCTGCTGCAGTGTGTTTGATTATGGTTGAGCTCTGCAGGATAGTGGACATCCAGGAGCAGGGTTAAAGTTTTTTGTAAAATATAAAAATTTAAAAATTAATACTTTCTCTAAAGATACTTTTTGTCTCTCAGTGCATAGGAATGAAGTATCGTCAATAACATTGTTATCGCAACAAATACCCAATTTTAAGTCAATATCTCCCATCTCTAATCTGAGGTATGTTAACAAACAAACCCAACTATTTCTTTCAGTCTCACTGAAAGTCATACACAAACCTGCCATTTTTCTATTCACAACCTGCCAATGTTCATTTAACATCTCATGTTAATCTCAAAAATCACATGTGTTTTGGACATTATTGACTCCTCTACAATGTAGTCCAGTGACTTGTCAACTAATGAGGTGTTTAACACACTCCTTTTAGTCTTACACAGCCCATGCTGCCCCCGGGGGTCCAAAACATATGTAGTATTTATGAATATCCAACATATTGATCAAAAGGTGACTTAAGTCGCAAAGGAATACATTTTATTTTAAACATAACAGTACACAGAATAGTAAGTGAACAAATCAAGGTTTTCTGAGCTTCAAGAATTGTATTACAATATCAGCCTTGGATTTGTGATATGGGTATAAGTTGACTGATCAGGTTTCTGACTCTAGTTGGGTTCCTTGGGCTTTCCTATCAATCATGTTTGACTGACAAAGATTGAAACAATATAAATCAGCATTTTGGTTTCCATTGTCTGTTTCTGCCTCCTGAAATGTCCTCCAAGGTGACCTTAGTTTTAAACATCTTGAATGTTATCTCAAGGTTGAAAATATGTTAACAACCTTAGTTTTTCTCAGAATCTAGCGAGCCGCTGTCATGTAAATAAACACCTGCTACAACATGCCATTCAAATCTGTCAAACCCCAGTATGATGCACCTGCTTATATATGTCCTGCTGTTCCCATGAACAGGCTGACAAGTTATAATTCATCAGGTGCTTTTCTACCATCCTAGCATGTAATTATTCTGCTATGATAATCACATACTTCATTTTTCTTTTTGCTATTCAGACTGTGCTTTTATGTGGCAGGTTTGGTTCAGTTAAAAGGGTCATACGATGCATTTTCACTTTAGTGTGTTATTTAGCCAACATAGGCTCATTCTGAAAAGTAGCCCTATATACATTTCTGGAGATCGCGAATTATGTAGCCAGAAATACATATGGTTGCATTTTGTCTTTAAAATCGATCTGTCAGTCAGTCAGTCATTCAGTCAGATGGATTTACGTGAGAAGAGCAGGTGCAAATGGCACTCGGGAGAGAAATTTGAGACCTTAAAAATCGTACACAGTGTCCTCTGGTGGATTTACATGAGAAGAGCAGGCGCCAATGGCACTCGCAAGAGAAATTTGAGATCTGAAAAAACGCACACAGCGGCCTCTGGTGAATTCACGAAAAACAAAAACTCCTGGGACGTATTTGATGGTCTCCAGAAATGTATATAGCGGTACGTTTTCAGAATGAGACTGGGTTGTATTTAGCTGTGTGTGTATGTACAGTTGAGGGCCAAATTATTAGCCCTCCTGTGGAACTTTTACTCAAGTGATGTTTAACGGAGCAAGGAAAACTTTCACAGTATTTCCTATAATGTTTTTTTCTTCTGGAGAAAGTCTTCTTTTTTTAGTTTATTAACCAAACTTGCCTAGTTAAACCTTTAAATTGCACTTTATGCTCAATATCAGTACCTTGCAACGACAAAAATAAATTAGTTAGAAATGAGTCATTTCAACTATTATGTTTAGAAATGTGTTCAAAAAGATGTCTTTAAAACAGCACTTGGGGCATATTTAACAATCATTTTAACATTGAATCATTGAAACGCTAAAACTAAATGAATCATTCAAATGTTGAATCAAAGATGAGGAATGGTGAGTGTGAACAATCCCTTTTAGACACTAAATCTTCACTAAAATCCTGTAATTAAATAACCGTGTCCTGATTCTGCTTTTTTTCGTTGCTTCTACAAATTCTTTATGTAACTCCGCAGAGCAAACTTTCCTCTCAAGCACTGAGTGACAACCATGAAATCTCTGCGATGCCAATGTCACTTGCATTTAGTTGAGCGTTTCTGAGAAGATGCATCTGAAGTTCTGGCAATGTGTTCTGCTGAGGCCTTTGTGCCTTGGGGTCGTCATAGAAATGAAGGAGGAGAGAAACGTCAGAGAGAAAGACAGAAGCACAGTTATACAGTGCGGCACTTACTGTACATGAAGCACCTCAGGGCTGGTGTTTTCTCTCTGTTTCTTAGTCATCCCTTTGTTTTGTAATTTCTAAAGCAGTTATGAAAGCATTTCAGCTGGAATGGGACACACTCAGGACTTATAACCAACTTTAGTTTTACAGGCTTTAATTATTTTTCAGTTGGTTTAAGCTAAAAATCGCCTGGCCCTGTCTGATGCGCATGGTTTCTTATCACTGTCGGCTTAAATGAGATAAAACACACTTCCCGTTCTGAGACATCACTTTGAAAAGTATTCAATCTTGTGAATCAGACAGGATTTGAGAAGTCGTGAGCAGTCCTTTCCTGTTTCCCTTTTTGATTTTTTACTTTTTTACAGTAAATCTGGCAAGAAAAGAAATGTGCCACCTTTAAACCAAATGAACCAGTGGGATCTCGCTGCATAAATCATAGACTGCAGCATTCAGAGTGATTTGTTGGTAGGAAATGAAACATCCGATTTTGAGACTCCATCTGTGACCCCATATCTGATGATTTCTTTTGCCTTAGCTGTTTAAGTTGGTCTTGGATTGAGGATATATCAGTCATGGTTATCAGACTTTTTGTTTTTATAAGTGCCTATTTTTATTCATGTATTTTTTCACATTTACTGTATATTACATTTTCCATCATTTAAAACATAAGTTAAATCTTTAAAAACACAACCCAGCAAAGAATTCTGGCCCAGATTTAGCATAAATCTGGCACAGCAGGCATACAGCACGTGGGCCAAACATGGCCCTGGTTTGGCAGAGGTGGCACCATCTTTAAGGCGGCACACAATACTTGGGCCAGATGTAAAATGTAGTATTTGGCCCAGATGTTAATAATTGATATGTGGGCCATGTAAGTTTGGCCTATCTTAACCCACATTTAAAATACATTTTTATTATTTTCGAATAAAGAAAACAAATTCTACCAATCAGGTTGCTTCGAGAAAAAGCACGCCCATGCTAGCATGCCTAAAGCGCTATGCTTCATGGGTTTCTCAATTTCATTGCAGTCGTGACACACCAACATATCTGGCCCAGTTCAGGCTCAGTTATGGGTTATTAACTTGGCTGAGACTTGGCCCAGATATAGTCCATGTTTGGCCCTTGTCTGGAAGCCAGACTTGGTCCAGTCATATACCATAATTCTGGACCAGCATGTGGGCCAAGCAAAAGCTGATTGTGGGGGCCAGAGATATTTTGCTATGTGGGAAGTTTATTGTTGTTAACTGTAATCTTTTACATCTGCCATAGTTTAACACTGTACATTAAGTTTTGATGCCTAAATTTTCTTATTAGTATGTGCAAAACAATTAGTTAACCTTAATTTGGGGGATTTGCTAATAATATTGCATCAGTGAAAACAAATTTGCTGGAAAAAAAAATACTATGGTTAGGACACAGAGCTGCAGTACACTGAGAAGCTGCCCAAAAGCTGTCACTATCCCAGAATGATGATGTCAGTATCGTCCGATTAAATCGACTTTGATTTTGAATGCAATATTGCGTAGCATGTCAGTGAACTACAACTCTATGTAATAAATGGTACATCTACAGCAACTAGCATATTACTAGCTATTTTCTTTATTCTCTATTTCCACCTGGGGATACTCATCCTGAGGCCTCCAGAGATTATGCAGCACCATTGATGCTATCCAAGACCTGTGAAGAAATGATGCCATGGTATCCATAATCCTGGACCAGGCCGTATCCTGAGCTGATGCTGTGGTGGTCATGGAGGAGCAGAGAATGTGAGACTGATTCCTGAAAGACCACAGTGACAGAAGAGTCTCCGCATTGATCCTGTGGGCCTGCCTGAACACCCGCCGGTGACCTACTCACACCTGCAGTTCTCCACGATGGACGTCCAGCGTTCTCCAGCCTCCGGCGCCTAGACTGCAGCTCTGCACAAGAAGTTTGGCCAGAGGAGAAATGGTCGTGCCAACAGAGCCTGGTTTCTCTTGAGGTTTTTTTTCCTTCACTTAGTCAATTAGGGAAGTTTGTTCCACGCCACTGTCTTGCTTGGTTGGGACTTGTGGAGCTGCGCATTGATGGATTTGCTCTTCAGTGTTTGGACTATCAGCAGAGAAATTTAATCCACACTGAACTGAACTTCAACTCTGAAAACTGTACTGACACATTTTCAATGTACTAGAACTTCTATGTTAAGCTGCTTTTACACAATCTACATTGTAAAAGCGCTATATAAATAAACGAATTGAATTGAATAGCAACTACAGTACACTGTAATAAAAAAAACGTTGACTCAACTTAAAATTGAAAGAGCTTTTTTAGTTGACTCGACAAGTCGGCATGAATCAGCAAGTTCAATACTTAAGTAAAAAGTTGAGTCAACTCAAAAAAGCCATGCAGCAGTTTATCTTAAAATTTTAAGTTGAGTCTACTTTTCTTTTCTTTTTTACAGTGTATAAGCACATGCTAGAGGTTTACTAGAACTGAATTTACTGACAAAATGTACATGAAAATACCCCAGCCCTTAGGGGTGTCAAAAATATTCGAGACTTCGATGCACTGTGATGCAGACAAGGATGATTCAGTATCGGTTCAGTAATCATAATCAGATCATAACCGGTTATTATGTACTGACATCATTTTTCTCATATGTGCTAATTCACGGTTGCATACTATGGTGAGGGAGTCAATCGTGAGTAATAAAAATGCCCCAACTACTTAAAAAGCAGACAACTGTGCATAATTCACTGCTTACTGTGACACTGAAGGTACAGTTGAAGCCAGGAAAAAAGCAAACGGGTCAGCACCAATAGGCTAGTGGTTAGTCAAGTCAAGTCAAATCAAGTTTATTTATATAGCGTTTTTTACAATGTAGATTGTGTCAAAGCAGCTTAACATAGTTCTAGTAAAGTCCAGATTTCAGAGTTGAAGTTCAGTGTAGTTTAGTTCAGTGTGGTTTAAATTTCACTGCTGAAAGTTCAAACACTGTAGAGCAAATCCACCGAAGCACAGTTCCACAAGTCCCGATCCGAGCAAGCTAGTGGCGACAGTGGCGAGGAAAAAAAACTTCAGCAATTGACGAAGTGAAGGGAAAAAAAAAACCTTGAGAGAAACCAGGCTCTGTTAGGCATGACCATTTTTCATCTGGCCAAACTTCCTGTTCAGAGGTTAGTGTATTGACACATAACACCCAGGTGCTCGCTGTGACCCGAGTTCGATTCCTGGCTTGAGGTCCTTTGCTGATCCTTCCCCTATCTCTGCTCCCCACACTTTCCTGTCTGTAAATCTCCACTGTCTTATCAATAAAGGTGAAAACCCCTAAAAAAAAAAATAATAATAATAATAAAATAAATAAATAAATAAAAAATACATACACATATATATATATATATATATATAGGCATGGAAGGGCATCCGCTGCGTAAAACGTGCTGGATAAGTTGGCGGTTCATTCCGCTGTGGCGACCCCAGATTAAAAAATGGACTAAGCCGAAAAGAAAATGAATGAATGAATGTATTTGCTCCTGTTGTCTTCTGTGCCTGTACTTGAGTTTTGTTTGATTCAAAAAGTGTTTTCTTTGAGCAGGTCAAATTAAAGGTACATATATCTGACTGCTTGTATTAAAAGACAAAATTGCATTCTTGTGTTGTGAGGTAAAATTAAGAATTGTGTATGGAAAGCATTGTCAATGCACCGAGACATTGAATTTAACTAAACTGAACCATGAGACCAGTGTAGGCTCACAGCCCTACAATTGAAACCCTGAATTGAAACAACACATTTCTGAAGTGTTTTGGGGACAACTCAAATGTTTTACGTTCAATCCACTTAAATTTGCAAAAAGATTAAGTTAACCTAATCTGAAATTCTGTGGAAGCCAGCATTTTTTTGACAGTGTATCAACCCTACTGTGTACTATTTTACAAAACATAAGAAAAAACATAAAAATAACAGTGGTGAGAAAGTGGCAGTTAAGAAAGCATTTTCTAACTACAACACTGTCAAATTTATTTAAGTATAAGTTTACACAACAAATTGATTTAAAGCCCAGCAGATTTGTAAGTTAAATAGGTATAAATTCTCATTAAGTTCATTATCAATCACTTTACTGAATATCAGGAAATAGTTTTTTTGTGTGGGGAGGAGGTGTTGGTTTTGCATAATGTGTTGTGTCTTGTTTATATATTATTACTATTTGTTTTGTCAGTAAATGCACTCTGCTCTCTCGATTTCCCAAGAATAAATCAACATAGGCTCATTCTGAAAACGTAGCCCTATACACATTTCTGGAGATCGTAAATTATGTAGCCAGAAGAACGTATGGCTGCATTTCGTCTTTAAAATGAACGCTACGGGGCTGTATGACGTTGTTCCAGCTGACCGCTTGCCTCTGTATGGACAGCTTTTCCCGCTGTTACCAGTTTGTCCAGTTAGCTCGCCATGTACATTGGCGGACTTGAGACGTAGAGAGGAGTTGACCACGATGACTGGGATTGAGTCCGGCGAAGAACAGTTCCAGAAAGCAGGTAAGACAAAAACAAAAGCCAAAAAATAAAATAAGTAAATAACAGGGTGAGAATGTGGTAAAATCTGAAAGCGTGGTAAAAATCAGGTGAGGGCTTTTCATTTTCTGGATTGCTTTTAAAATTGTCAGTTGGGTTTAGGGAAGTGGATGGACGGGTCAATCGGTGCTTTTGAAAACACTATTGGTTGGGTTTAGGGAAGGAGGAGGGTGGGTCAGTCGATCGGTCAGTCAATCAGTCATTCAGTAAGTCAGTCAGTCGACAGTGGCCTCTGGTGAATTTACACGAGAACAGCAGGCATGAATGGCACTCGTGAGAGAAATTTGAGATCTGAAAAAGCGTGCACAGCGGCCTTTGGTGGATTCGCAAAAACAAAAACTGCAAAAAAAGTACCACCTGTGACTTATTTGGCGCTCTCCAGAAATGTATATAACGGTACGTTTTCAGAATGAGCCTGGGTTGGAAAAAATTCTCCTTAAGGAGACAAATAAAGATAAAGATTGAGATTGCTTTAAAAAAAAAAAAAGATTAGTATTAAACTTGAAACAGTTGTGTTTGTTTTCACCCGTTCCTGACCTTGAAGGAATGAACAGGGGAAGATTTCTATGGCATAAAAGATGCCTATTGTCACATTGATGAGAAACCACTAAATGCTCCTCATCACCTGCACATTCAAGAAACCCAACAGGAGGTCAATGCTTCATTTGCATTGCATACAAAAAAACACCACTCTAATACTCTTTTCAGCGTCAAATGTTCCTCGGCTTTCTGTTCAGAACTAAACCTTTCAAGAGGCTCATTGGTCTGGCAAGGTCATGGCATTCTGACCGATGGCGATTGCGTCACAGGCTCTGGGAAGAGACTCAAGAAATGACAGTGATGCAAATGTCACTGAGCCCTGATAAGAAGGTAAGAGGGCTGGTGCTTAATTTAGCATACCACGATAATAGCAATGCTGGAGTTCGACAACAAGAGCGGCTCGGCTGCTGAATAGACTAATTAAAATTACATCATGGGTTTTCTTATCATGCTTATGGAGCTGCCACATGATTGGGCATGGAGGGAGATTCACAATTGCAGGCAATTATGAAAATTAAGATGAGATCGCACAGCACACCATGTTGTTTATTAAGAGAAATCAGCGTTAAGCTTAGGTGGTGCAGGAACGCATGGGACAAACACACTTCTTGATTTTCAATTATCAGACATTTATATGGGTAAGAAATCAAATGAGATCTAAAACAATAGAACAAAATTAATGGGAAGCATTTTTTTTTTCATTCTTAAAGAGGTTTAAATCAGCAGCTTCAGTATCTCAGATATCATATTTCAATGTCTACGTATATTCTGATAGGAACCTATTTGACAATCACTTGTGATCAAGTAGAGGAAATGTTTCTGATGGAAAAGTGGGCAATTTGTGGTGCAAAATGGCACCAAATTCCAATTGCACCATCACACAGCACTAGTTTTAGCTACAATCACAGCCTTTGTTAAAAGCTGTAGAAATGCTGCCACACAGTTTTCATTTACAAACAGTAATGCAATGGATTGTAATGCAAAGTTTCAAGTGCCGTTAGAGCTTAGAGCAAAAGCTAGACTTGCAGGGTAGACGTAGTGCTCCATTAAAACTATAAAAATCACGGCTTGACATAAGGAAGCTTGAGGACACTTACCTGTCAATCTTCTAAACAAACAACTTCTAAATTTGCTGTACTGTAGTTTTTTTAAAATATAAATCAACAAGAAGAACAAGGGGCGACGCGGTGGCGCAGTGGGTAGCACGTTCGCCTCACAGCAAGAAGGTCGCTGGTTCGAGCCTCGGCTGGGTCAGTTGGCATTTCTGTGTGGAGTTTGCATGTTCTCCCCGTGTTCGCGTGGGTTTCCTCCGGGTGCTCCGGTTTCCCCCACAAGTCCAAAGACATGCGGTATAGGTGAATTGGGTAAGCTAAAATTGTCCGTAGTGTATGTGTGTGAATGAGTGTGTATGAATGTTCCCAGTGATGGGTTGCAGCTGGAAGGGCATCCGCTGCGTAAAACATATGCTGGATAAGTTGGCGGTTCATCCCGCTGTGGCGACCCCAGATGAATAAAGGGACTAAGCCGAAAAGAAAATGAATGAATGAATGAAGAAGAACAAGCTATTATCACAGTGTAAAGCATTATCCACCTCCAGAGTATGAAAAACACTTTTAAATGTGACAGAATTTTTGCACTCCAGATAGTTGTGAATTCTCACTCCGGACTGTTTGGTGAAGCTGTGAATTTATCATAATAATGCTGTAAATGATGTATAACTTCTTGCACAGATTGAACATTTCTCTTTGTAAGACCTCAATCTGTCATCATGAGTAAAGATGTGATGGTTTGAAAATTGCATATCATAATTAGTGACCAAAATGATCATGGTTTTGTTCAAACATGAATATGTTCAAAAAATGAAAATTACAACTGAAAACGTCACACACACTTAAAGAATTCCACCAAATTCTACAACAGATAAAATGTGCAGCGGATTTGTTTATTTATGTTTGTATTTTATCTACAGTGCTTTGTGTGTGTGTGTTTTTTTCTTTGTCTAACTGATATTGCAATTTGATTTACCATTTAATTTTAATTTAGGTTGCAGCTCTGTATTCTCAATAGTATGTACGACATATTATAGTAAATATGACATACATTAACTGTATATATATAATGGTCCATATAAACATGCATTTACATTTCAGCCTTTAGCAATTAACTAATCACAATGATACAGGATTTATAGTGAGTTATCAAAATCTTGATAATCACAATTTAATGACAATGACAATTTGAAATGTTAATACTAAACAACAGAAACCTTATCGTGGTTTACCTTGAAACAGCTAATCATGACAACACTAATCACAAGCACATGTTTTTATTTTTTTTGTTTGTTTTATTTATTGAATCAAAGCCAAGGCTTGTGCTTTTACCTAAAAACATTCTGTAAACAGTCACCTACACCTTAGATAGAGGGTAAGAAAATTAACAGCAATTGTTGGTTGAACTATCACTTCAAGTTATGGTATAAAGTCAGTTCACAGAAGATTACAAAGCATTAAAAACAACAGCAATACAAGAAAATTGTTGTTGTTTTTTTTAAAGAGCAATGTAATCTGAATAATTTATTCATTCCTCTATTATCATGCAAATAATAACTGTTCACCGTTTCCACATCTCAAAAATGCTCACACTTGTTGGAAACAAAAAAAACAGAAATATTGTTTGTAGCTATTCAAAGTATGATTTGCCTTTGCAGTGCTTGCTGTTTAATATTTAAAGCCCTTTCGCATTTCTGAAACAACAATGCCTGTCAAAATTTGCAGAATATTTTCAAGATAAATATGAGGAACAAACTCTGGAATGATCTGATTTTAAGTTATAGTTAGTATTTGCTTATTTTGTATTATTTCACATAGCTTATTTTTTTAATTATAAGTTTTGTGTTAGTATGGTACATATGTAGGCCCCAGTGTTGGGTGTAATTAGTTGTAAAGTAATTAGTTACTGTAATTAGATTACTTTTCTGCAGAAAAAAGTAAAGTAAGGGATTATTTTTCATTTTCAGGTAATTGAATTACAGTTACTTATAATGTACGGTTTAAATACTGTACATAAATTCAACAGTGCTGGATCAATCAATTAAAAGAAGCAGAGTAATTCATTTATTAAGTAGACTGAACGTGCTTGAGAAACTATGAACAGAAAGTCAGAAATTCATGCCAATCTATTGTGTGTATGAAATATTGTGTCATCTCTTTAAAATGTTTTGTGTTTTGATACATATAATGTTTATGATTCTTAAAGTGTTTTTTTAATAAAGCTAAAAGGTCCTGTTTGGCTCAGATTTAAAGAATTAAATGAGTTTAATTTCTATTATCCATGCGGCATTGAGATTTATATGTAGTGCATTTATTCATTGAATTTTAAGTTGTGTTGAGTCAAGTAATTGAATAACTTACCGAGTAACTGAGTTACTTTTAAGACACAGTAATGAAAAATGTAATTTAAATCCAAACATTTTAATGATGTAATTAAAAAATAAATTCTACTAAATGTTTTAAATGGCAGAAATATGCATATGTATTCAAAGATGTACTACAGTTGTTCAACAAACCTTTATATGCAAACATTCAAAACTAGATGTTAATCAATTTCTTGGCAAAAATGTAGTAAATTTGATTCTGTATTTTGTTATTATTTTGTGAATATTGTATATGCCAAGTACATACAGTGTGAATATTACTTGACCTTTATTTTAAAGTAAAAACAAACCATTCGTCATGTTGCCATGGTTCTACGCATGCTTCTACACCAGAGGGCCATTTTTAATGACCTCTTCCAGTCCTCCAGAAACCCACAGGCCAGCCCTGAGTGCTATTGTCATAGGATGTCACTTTTCCAATAGGTCAGCATTCTTCCCTGCCAGAGCTGCTCTGGTCTACTGCAAATGCTATTATCGTGAAGTAAATTGTTTAGGAGAAACAATGGCACAGCGGCTAACTGGTCAGTTACACACACTAATAGAATCGGACAGGTAAGTGTTGAAACATTTCTAAGAAAGAGAAGCGGGAGGATCCAGATTGTATGACCAAAACATGCAGCCAAACCAAAATTATTCATACACCAAATACGTATAATTTTTGTATATTTTTTTTAATAGTGGGTGTAGGTCACTCTTTCATTTATGTAAGTGAGGATAGCAAAAAAAAAGTGAATTGTGACACATTATAGCCAGAAAATTCAGGTTTGATTAACCTAACACAGTGAGGACTTAATGAGGTAACACGGTGACCTAACAACACGCAAGACAACAAGACATTTGTCTGTACGCACTGCACATCATGCAGACAAAACAGAACAGAAACATTTAAATACCAAAGACATTCAGAAGTGCAGAATATGGTAACACTTTAATTTAAGGTGACCTACTGTAGTTACACCGTGCACTTACTATAGTATTTACAATGAATTATGCATAATTACATCTAACTAACCCTAAACTGCATTCTAACCCCAAACCATATAGTAATGTAAAATATAGTACTTGTAATTAATTCATATTACTTGTTGTTAAATGAATAATTACACTAAAACTACCTCACCCACAATATTTTCACAACGAAATAGACTCTAATTTATAAACATTAAACATCATTAGCATTAGTGGGTAGCACGTTCGCCTCACAGCAAGAAGGTCGCTGGTTCGAGCCTCGGCTGGGTCAGTTGGCATTTCTGTGTGGAGTTTGCATGTTCTCCCCGTGTTCGCGTGGGTTTCCTCCGGGTGCTCCGGTTTCCCCCACAAGTCCAAAGACATGCGGTATAGGTGAATTGGGTAGGCTAAAATTGTCCGTAGTGTATGTATGTGTGTGAATGAGTGTGTGTGGATGTTTCCCAGTGATGGGTTGCAGCTGGAAGAGCATCCGCTGCGTGAAACATATGCTGGATAAGTTGGCGGTTCATCCCGCTGTGGCGACCCCAGATTAATAAAGGGACTAAGCCGAAAAGAAAATGAATGAATGAATGAATGTTCTTACATAAAGGACATAATCAACATCGGAGGTGATCATTGTCATTTATGCTGTTGTTCCAGCAGATGGTTAGTACAAAATACATAGGTGCAACGTGAACCAACAATGTAATGATAGTTTTGTGAATATTGCCTGAATTTTTTGAGGTTGATTGTAATCCATTAAATAGTGTACCTTTCCATTCAAATGAATTTGTTCCGACACAGTTTAGCTGCAATTTTAGGGCATATTTTATTACCATTTTAACTGTGATAATGTGAGAAATGTTGAAGGTGTATGAATAATTTCTGGTTTGACCACAGGTGCCCACATGATGTGTTGTATCTTTCTGCCACCAGACTCCAAAACACCCCTGTGCGAGATGCTCGAGTGACTTCCATTAACTGCTCAGATCAGAGCATCTGATGACAATGCTCAGCGAGACATGATGTTCCCTACTGACAGACCCTTGTTGTATCATCATTTCTTTTGTATAAGAAATTTCACACTGCAAGTTAAATTGACTCTTCCAATCAGTTTTACAAAAAAAAAGTCACCAGTGTTCTCACTGATGCAGTCAGTGTCTGAGTGTCGTGGTGATGAGAGGACAAATGGGATGATAAAATTGCTTGACTGACCACAGTTTCATGTTTGGTGTGAGGTAAAAAGACCCACCAGCATAGGCCAGAGATGTGATCCACCTGTTTTTATGCACATTTTGGAATATCACATAAAAAAATGGCAATTATACACCAAGATGCATATAAATGTTGAAAATGCATATAAAAACGTGTTTACACACAACTGAGTAGGTTAAACCTGTTATCCAATAAGAAAAAATGTGCATAAACTATGATGGAAATACATTTACAGAATGAATTTCGGCATGCACTTCAAAAAATGAATATGCTTTTTTTTTAACAGATCATGTGTACTGAACTAGACCCTGACCTCTTCTATTGCAGCCCATTTAAATTCAAGGAAATCAGGAAATGATGATTTTGTTCTCTTTGACTTATTGGATAAAAATGGTGCTTTATTTGCAAATGTTTTATGCCACTATTCCAGTTTTGCACAAAAATCTAATTTGCATCTTTGTAGGCCTGCACAATTAATCGTTTTTAAACCAAAATTGCAATTTGAAAGGGTTTTGATGCGCTATCAAATATGGTAACAAGCATATAGTATTTGACAATTCATAAGCACATTATCCTGAACAATGTGAAAAATGTTACAAAATCCAAATGTAACAGTTTTATATATCTTTATATATACTGCTCAAAAAAAAAACACTTGGAGTTACATTGTGTTGTTTAAGTGTTCCCTTTTTTTTTTTGAGCAGTATAAGATTTTATATCATTCATTCATTCATTTTACTTACTCCCTTTATTCATCAGGGGTCACCACAGTGGAATGAACCGCCAGCTTATCCAGCATATGTTTATACAGAGGATGCACTTCCAGCTGCAACCCAGCACTGGGAAACATCCATAAACACTCATTCACACACACACTCATACACTGCGGCCAATTTAGTTTATTCAATTCACCTATACCGCATGTCTTTGGACTGTGGGGGAAACCGGAGCACCCGGAGGAAACCCACGCCAACACGGGGAGACCATGCAAACTCCACCCAGAAATGCCAGCTGACCCAGCCAGGACTCGAACCAGTGACCTTTTTGCTGTGAGGCGACAGTGCTAACCACTGAGCCACCGTGTCACCAAGATTTTATATATATAATTAAACTTAATTGAATTTAAAATACTGTAGTTATTTTCTTCATTTGTCTTAAACTGACAACTTTATCGGAAAAAATGGCAACAGTGTTTAGGAGGTTTTAAATAAACAGTAGCATAGTGTAGCGTACTTTGTGATTATGCTTGGTCTTTCTTTGGTGCTGTTAAAACCACCACATAAAACCTGTAGCTCTTTTATAAAATGGTAGTAAATCACATTTTAAATCGCAAATCACAATTTGATCAGATAAATCGCAATTAGATATTTTCTCCAAATCGTGCAGCCCTCTTTGTATGTAAACATGGCAAATGACTTTGCTTGCCTGCTCTTTTAACCATTATTATTATTCTTTTTCTTTCTTTCCTTTCCATAAATCACAAATGCGTTCATGCATACTCCAATCTAGCTTTCATTTAAATAACAATAAGTTTAAATTCCCAACGTTTGTGTAAACAAGTTAATTCAGCAAGTGACTTCTCCTTGAAGGAAAGTCATATGGTCCTTTTTGATTCGCCTCTAAAAGTGACAGACTCTGTCTAATTAATTAAAAGCAGAGCTCCGGCTGCTCGAGAGACGAAACGGTTGAGGACCCTTTTCATGGCTGACATCACAGGCAATAGCTTCCTTTTTTATCTTGCTTTCCCATGGGAGACATACTTCCCCTGCTCTTTCATTTCCGTCTTTTCAGTGTACTTCCCTTTTCTCATCACCTCTCTGAGCAAATACAATAAGTGTCCACATGTGACAGCAAACGGCAGTGAAAGAACAGGTGGGACTTTTGGAAATGAAAAAAAAGAGATAATATAGAGACATACACACTGTGACCACTTCTCACACAAGATAGTAGCCCTAATCATCCCTTAGTGAATCGAATGCTTTTTGAAAATGAAACAATGGAACAAAGATGCCTCCAATAATTTAAAGCACCTCAAATTTTACTAAATCGAAACCAAACAGCTGCATACCTGCAGAATTGCAATTGCATTTTCAATAATGCAGCCAAAGGGAAACGGAAGGATGGAAATCATCCTGGATAAAAGCAGTAATGTACAAACTGACATGGAAAAGGCGTAGGCAGACTACAGGGTCTTGACTGAGGAAGTGTTGTTTTTTTTAAATGTCAAAAAGTCTGCCATTTTAAATCTTTGCATCTTTATAAAACCACTTACTTTATCTGCGTACGTGCCCTTTAGCTAGAAATGCAGTTTTTTAAATGGGAAAAATGTTCTGAGATTCAAATTAAGGTTAAACATTTTGTAATTTTGGATGCATGTAACTTTCTCTAGCTCAGTTTAAAGTGAAAATGGGACACTTAAATATCAGTGTGACGTAACTCTTTGCATCTTGGTTGTTTCTTCTTGAGACCCGGAAACTGATTAAGGTATGTCATAATCAAAAGTGCATAGCTTAAATGCATAAATGTGCAACACTTAAATGTGCAAAGTGAGAAGTAAGGATGGATCAAGGGGAGGTAGAAGTGTTTCAACAGTCTAAGGTTGTAAAAAGCTGTTACAAAACTAGCTAATCCATATTAAGATATAACTACATACATCAATGGCCCCAAAAATCAAACCAGAACATAGACATTCCTATTCCAAAAATCAGTACGTGTGGTTAAAAATGACCAACTAGAGCTGCACAATTCAGGATAAATTCAGTATATCTGAGTTGACATTGCAGTCTTATGCAAATAATCATGCAGCTCAATCAGCAACACTTAACATCCAGACTGCAAAAAAACAAAAACAAATGCTGTATGCACGAATCAACCCACCTCTCATTTACTGCCTGTCTGGAGTCTCTTGAGCTCTGCATTATTGGCATATCTGTTTTCTGAATAGTTGTTATTTTCTACATGTCTATATGTCTAAATATATTTGTTACCTTATGGTGCAAGTCTACATTAAGAAAACAACTGCCAGTGTGTGCTAGGGCTACAAATTGTTCATTTAGACAGGTGAAGCAAATTGGCTTACCAATCGCTTATTTAACTACTAGTTATAGCATGCTCAATTATAGACAAAAGACTTACGAACTTATTGGATAACATTAATGTATCCAATGATATAAGACAGCTATCAAATCTGTAACAACATCCAAACAACACTGTGTTTACATATTTTTCAAGTATATTATTGGACAAAGTTAAACTGTGAACAAATATTATAGGGCTAAAAAGCTGTAAATGCGTTCGCTGAACAGCGTTTTATTACCTCACCAGCTCTTCTTATGAATGAATGACGACTGTTGTTCAATGGCGGTTTGTTGAAATTTCATGTCGTCTGACAACAGACCCACCTGCCGGCCAAAACAGGTTTAACAGCTGCCTGTTAAACCATAATCTACCGTATGAAGTAGACTACTTGAAAAGTTCAACATAAACGTATTTTATTTGTAAAGGGAACTGTCCATAACCCACGACTGTATGTTCTGCGGACAATGATATTAAGTTAATAACAAGGTAAGGTGACTGTTTATGGCCACACTACACTACACTTCACTTCACACTTATTAAATAATCATAAAATTGTGAAGTAGTAGCACTTCTCAAAACCAATTTTCCCCTTTAAGCTTGTAAATATTAGTTTTAAAAAGTATTTAAAAATGTATGTTTCTGGTTACAACGGAAGGCACGCTATGACTTTATATTATATGTCTATAATATTCAGCTTTTGAAAAGGAAAAGGTCATTAATCTTTGGTCCTCTGCTGCACCCTTGTGCTCATCAAGAACACAACTTCATGACAGCCAATCTCATAAGCCTGTTTTTATAAACATTGTGTGATCCATAACCTAACATACCTTATTAAATTGATTGTTCCAGCCTTGGATGCAGATTGGTCAATAGTATGTCAATTTCCATAAGTAATATGTTTATTTTTGTGATAAAATCAAAAATGTTTATGTTTATTTTTTATAAAATCATAATATAGCCACCTTTAGTGCATTGTGATGTATTGACAATAATTCTTAAAGGCAATAACTTATTTATTTATTCATGTACATATGGGACTTTTTGAATAACAGTTTGCTAAGAAATGTGATTTACTTTAGAATGTAAAACAACAACATAATATATTATACTGACTTCCAAATTACAAAGTTGTCTGCAAAAAAAAACTATTTCCTATTGAACGATGCTGCTGATTTGAGAGTTCCTAGTATACATTGGCACATGAATAAATCATTCAAATAGTGTTTTTCTGTTAACAGGTTTTATTTTAATTTTTTTGAGCTGCTGTTGGTTTTGTTGCCTGTTATCTATTTGTGTGTGATGTTTAGAAATCTTTTCATGATGACCATCTGAAGGTATTAAGAAAGTTTGTATCTGTCTGTCTGTCCCTCTAATTTCTACCTATTTTTTCCATAAAAATAAAAATGACCGTCTGAATATAAAAGCACATTTCTGAACTTTTGTTCTTTTACTTCTATTTTTATTATTAGTAGTAGTAGTAGTAGTAAATCACTTTGGATAAAAGTCTTTGCCAAATGATGAAATGAAAATGTAAATTGAATTGTGTGCCCTGACAAGAATTTATTGGCTGCACAAAACAAGTAGCAATGAACATTCAAATTGACTAAACAAAGTCGTGTTATGAATGTATTTAATATTATTCTTCCTCGATCCCTGCTTTAAATCCAGCGACCTTCTCTGTTCAATCACAGTCTCGTAAGGTCTTTTCTATGGTTCCTCGTGTTTCTTTTCCTCTCCGGTCACTTCCTCTGTCTTTTCCTCCTCTTTCTCTTCCGCCTTTTCCTTGTCTTCCTCTAATTTCTCTTTCTCTGCCTCTTCCTTTAACTTCTCCTTCTCTGGCTCCTCCTCTTTCTTTTCTGCCTCTGTTTCTTCCTTCTTCTCCTCCTCCTCCTCCTCCTCTTCATCCTCCACCGCCTCTCCGACAAAGCGCTCGATCTCAACGATTCGCCGTCTGATACTCTTCCGCGTCTCCTCTTGTTGTGCCAACAGTTTGTTCACCTTGGTCTGCATGAGCTGTAGTGTGCTGTACATTCGGTTGACACGGTCCTCCAAATCCCTTTCATCCGGCTTCAGCTTAGAGGGGTCCAGCTCCAGCAGACCATCCTTCAACAGAATCTGCCTCCCTTTCTCCTCCAGCATAGCCTTGGCATCCGGATACTCCGTCAAAGCCTCCATCAGATCGTCTTTGGACAGGCAGAAGAGGTCTGAGTAGCCAATGCTTCGAATATTAGCCGTCCTTCGGTTTCCAGCTTTGCTGCCCTTGATGTTCAAAATACTGATTTCTCCAAAGTAGCTTCCATCGCCAAGAACGACAAACTGAGTTACACCGTCATCAGCCACCACAGCAAGTTTGCCATCCTTTATTATGTACATCTCACGACCGATATCACCTTTACGACAGATGTAGTCACCGGGGCTAAAGACTTGAGGGCGAAGCTTCAACACCAACTCAATCATCAACCCGGCCTCACAGTCTGCAAAAATACGCACTTTCTTGAGTGTATCTAAGTGTACGTTCATGCCAATCTCCGCTCGTAGCTTGTCTGGCAAGTACCTCAGCACTTCTCGTTCATCTTGCGCTTTCTTGTTAGTCCACAGGTAGTCAAACCACTTGATGACCCGGTCCTCGAGCTCCTTGCTAACATGCCGTGCATGCATGTACTGCTTAATATTATCAATCCTAGCCTGGAACTGAGCCTGTGCTGCGTTCATATTTGAGATCATTGTTGCAATGTTTCCTACAATGGTAGCAAAGATTAAGACGCCAACCAGGAAGTCAACTACATGGAAGAAGAACTCAGAGTCAAGCTCTGGAGACGGCGTTTCTCCGATGGTAGTGAGAGTAAGTGTGGACCAGTAGAGGCTGAAAGAATATTTCCGCATGAGCTCTCCAAACTCGGGCTCAGTGAGAGCGGGATACACCCATGCATCCGACCCAAATCCAATAGACTTGGAGAAGGAGAAGTAGAGGCAGGCGTTCCAGTGGATGATGATGATGATGTACATGACCAGAGTGCAGATTCGGAAGATGTTGGGGTAGTTGGTCATGGTTTCAGAGATTTTGAAGAACTCAAACATGCGGTTCAGCCGGAGCAGCTTGTTTATGCGGATCTCTGGGTAGTCTAACCCTAAAACAAAGTAAAAGATGTCTGTAGGTAGCATAGAGATGACATCGAGGCGGAACTGGAGACTGTCGGTGTACCGCTTGCGGAGGAGCTTCTCATCTTTGACAAGCAGGCCCTGTTCCAGGTAACCTGGTAAAAAAAAACATGGCTGGTTAAAGTTAGGGATGAATGATTGGAATAAAATACATTATATTACAATATGGCTTTCCAGCAAGTTTTGTTTTGCATTTAAAAGACATATAATAGACATCCAAAGATAGACGTCTTGGCGAAACAAGGCTAATTGTGTGCTGCAGGTCAAAATCTAAAACACATGTGAAGTCTGACTAATCTGTATTTGGACTATTGTTAGACATCTATTGTATTTTTGTATATTGTATCTATTTCATATTCCTTTTTTTTTTTTTTTGGCCAAGACGTCTATATTTGAACATTTATTAGACATCTTGCAAACACATGCTTGGTGGGTTAGCATGATTATCACATAACATATAATTCAGATTATACAATATTCTTTCCGTATCTGTGTCATATGTGATTTGGAAGTCAATAGGTGCCAGCAACCAGCATTTTTCAAAATATCTTCTTTTGTGTTCAAAAGAAGAAATAAACTTAAACAGGTTTAGAACAAGTCATATCACAGCTTTGTGCCTTCATTGAAACATCTGAAATCAGAATCAGAATCGGTTTTTATTGCCAAGTGTGCTTACACACACAAGGAATTTGTTTTGGCTACAGAAGCTTACAAGTGACATACAGTACCTGTTCGTGCTCTGAATGCCATATCAGCCAAATATAGCAGGTCAGAGGTGTAGTCCAGGAGGAACCACGTGAGTAGATATTCATGCTGAAGCTCCTCAAAACAGGCTCTGTTTGAACAGACACAATATAAATACACTCTAAAGTATTTAAAATGCATCCACTGTATCTGTTATGGGTGTATTTATTAGACATATGGGATGAAGGGAGTAAGGGAGATGAGTTTTTGTATTCTATTTGTGTTCTTCATCTTAGAGCATGAACATCGAATTATTACCGTGCAATTATAACTGTCCAATTGTACATGACAGGGAATGTGATTATAAGCAGCCACTGATAGTACAGGAGTCCCGCAGGGTTAATCACAAACACCTCCTTGGGCCTGGAGAAAATGAAGTTGACATGAGAAATAATCAATGGTGATTGCTTTGAACTTTCGATGATCACAGATTAGAAATGGCTAATAAAAAGCCTGAGACCAACCCCTCCTTTTTCTCCTTTTCTTTTTCTTTCTCCTTTTCTTTTTCCTTCTCCTTCTCCTTTTCCTTCTCCTTTTCTTTTTCTTTTTCCTTTTCTTTCTCATTATCTTTTTCCTTCTCGTCCTTTTGATTCTTCTCCTTTTTTTCTTTCTTCTCTTTCTTTTCCTTTTTCCTTCGGGATGACACAAAGGTTAATACCATAAAACATTTGGACATTGTTCATAGACGGATTAATTTGGGTATTCTACGTACTCCTTCTTTTCTTTTTTCTCTTTTTTCTTTTTCTTCTCTTCCCTGTGGAGAGCAAAATGCACATTAAATTAATACACATAAACATATAGTAAAGAGAAAGTTCAACCAAATTCTGTCAGCATTTACTCAACGTATGCATGTTCCAAACCTTCGTCTGTTGAACACAAATGAAGATATTTTAAATTAAGCTGAAAACCTGTAACCATTGACTTTCATTTTTGTTTGCTACTATGGATGTCAATGGTTACAGGTTTTCAGCTTTCTTCAAAATATCATCTTCATTCATTCATTTTCTTTTCGGCTTAGTCCCTTTATTAATCCGGGGTCGCCACAGCGGAATGAACCGCCAACTTATCCAGCATATGTTTTACGCAGCGGATGCCCTTCCAGCTGCAACCCATCACTGGGAAACATCCACACACACTCATTCACACACATACACTACGGACAATTTAGCCTACCCAATTCACCTATACCACATGTTTTTGGACTTGTGGGGGAAACCGGAGCACCCGGAGGAAACCCACGCGAACACGGGGAGAACATGCAAACTCCACACAGAAACGCCAACTGACCCAGCCGAGGCTCGAACCAGCGGCCTTCTTGCTGTGAGGCAAACGTGCTACCCACTGCGCCACCGTGACGCCTCAAAATATCATCTTTTGTGTTAAAAAAGAAACTCTTAAAGTTTTCTAACAACTTGAAAATGAGTAAATAGTGAGTCAATTTCCATTTTTGAGTGAACTATCCCTTTATTATATTATATTATATTATATTATATTATATTATATTATATTATA
>CAIGQV010019186.1:11089010-11101063 GCA_903798115.1 Danio jaintianensis | reverse complement strand
ATATTATATTATATTATATTATATTATATTATATTATATTATATTATATTATATTATATGTGATTACTCCTCGTTGTTGTTGCTGTTGTTGACATTAAATACTCGTCCTTGACTCGGAGCTGGAATTGGGTCTTCGCTGTCCTCCTCCACCTCAATTATTGGAGACACTCGGGGGGGGGACTGCTACACCCAGTGATGTAGGTACAACCGTCATGATTCCTTTCCTAAAACAAACAATGATTTATAATTTACATAGGTTAAACATTATGAACATTTTCAAAAATGAACTGATCTGAATGAACTGAATGATAATGATCTGCCTGTGCACTGCTATTTCAATGTAAGTTAAAACGGTAACACTTTACAATAACAGTACATGAATAATGATATACCAATATGTAAATTAACCGTTAAAGCCTTATGAACTAATGATGAGTTAATGCATGTGCTAATCAAGAACTAACTGTAACTACAACATGAGTCACATGAGTTCACATGTGAATAATGTCTACACTAAAAAAAATTGTGTAAAACTACAGCACAGTTGTAATTGTTCATTTACAGCGTGCTTGTAAATTTTGCCAGTAATATTGTAAAAAGTTCCTGTAATATTGTAAAAATTGCCAGTAATAATGTAAATATTGCCAGTAATACTGTAAGATTTACAAGTGCACTGTAAATGAACAATTACAATTGTGCTGTAGTTTACAGTAGAATTGTAATTATTTATTTACAGTGCGCTTATAAATTGACAATATTAATGGCAATATTTACATTATTACTGGCAATTTTTACAATATTACAGGAACTTTTTACAATATTACTGGCAAAATGTACAAGCACACTGTAAATGAACAATTACAACTGTGCTGTAGTTTTACAGCTCAATTGTAATTGTTAATTTACAGTGCACTTGTAAATTTTACAGTATTACTGGCAACCAAAATTTCCAGTAATACTTTAAATTTTACAGCAATTTTTTAGTGTATTGATGTATTGTTTAAGCTAAATGTAACCAAAATTAACTCATGACCTGTTAATGTATCTTGTAACAGGTCATGAGTTCACAATGGTTACAGTGCATCCGGAAAGTATTCATAGCGCTTCACTTTTTCCACATTTTTTTATGTTACAGCCTTATTCCAAAATGGATTAAATTTATTTATTTCCTCAAAATTCTACACACAATACCCCATAATGACAATGTGAGAAAAGATTTTTTGAAATTGTTGCAAATTTATTAAAAATAAAAAACCTGAAAAATCACATGTACATAAGTATTCACAGCCTTTGCTCAATACTTTGTTGATGCACCTTTGGCAGCAATTACAGCCTCAAGTCTTTTTTAATATGATGCCACAAGCTTGGCACACCTGTCTTTGGGAATTTACTATACTATACTATACTATAACTTTATAAATACATTAATAATTAATAACAAACACGTACTAACAAGTAAATAAAGTAGCCATTATTCACACATGAACTCATGTTGTAGTTAAAGTTAGTTCTTGATTAGCGCATACCTTAACTCATCATGAGTTCATAATAAAGTAATGTTTAATTTACATATTAGTACATCATCATTCATGTAATGTTGCTGTAAAGTATTACCATCAAAACAGATCATTTAAATACCATTTAACATTTTGAAAGTATATTTGTGCAGACTTAATATAATATGTACTCTTGACTAAGTATAAACAACGATATTAGTATTGCCACTTAATTCTCCCAGTATTTTATTAATTTATATTTTTACAATCCAGGATCACTCGACTACAAATTTAAAGCAAAAATATAAATATAAAACTGGCACCAATTCAGATGAAACTCACCAAATGTTTTCCTTTAGCCCAAATCCTGTCCCATCCTCTCCTGATCAGAAGAATCACTGAGCCCCTAAGAAATTAGAGATCTTTCTGTCTGGCGGAATTAAAGATACAGTCAAATTACAACTAGTGCTTTGAAAGGAGGAATACGCCTGTGGTTCATTTGTTCTGTTGTACTCTGTAATGATATCTCAGACTTGCATGACCCTGAGAAGGATTTGGAGATTAATGAGAGACCGGAGTGACAAAGACAAAGCCTCCTCCCTGCTTTCTTGAACGGTACATTATTTATATTCCCTCCAACAAAAGCTGCAAGTCTGGGTGAGACCCATACGCAATTATACATATTTGGCAACCTGTTTTTTTTTTTTTTTTTATTGTTCAATTTTTAGAACTAATTTTATGTTTATGCTTATGAATTTACCAGATAAACATGTGTGAATTACAATGTTCGTTTGTGGTATGCTATACTAACTATTGACTAGCTGTAATTTCAGTGTGTGTTTTTATTTTTTGTAGTCTCCATGTTATGCTGGTGTAATTTGTGTGCTTGCTAGGCTGTGAGCCATAGAGTGGAGTGAGAGATTTAGCTCGTGTAGCAACATCTGCCCACTCAGCACTCTTCAACAGATCTGCTTTATCCTATTAAAACAAACCAGACAGCCGTACTTTCACACCCACTTGCAGCTTTATTAAAAAGTCAACAAGAGAAATAAAGTAGGTGGCCTGTTTCATTGGATATATGCAGTTTTTGTTTTTGTTTTTTTTGATTAATTAATTTTATGATTAGATTTATTGTTTGTTTGTTTTTTTATTAATTTATAGTATTTAATTTATATATTTAGCAGGGCATGTAATATGTGTGTAGTATGAGTGTATATTTTGAACATACATAAATATATTAAGTATATATAACAGATATATATCTGTCTATCTGTGTCTCTGTCAATATATCTATCTGTCCAGTTTGATAGATAGATAGATAGATAGATAGATAGATAGATAGATAGATAGATAGATAGATAGATAGATAGATAGATAGATAGATAGATAGATAGATAGATAGATAGATAGATAGATCTGTGTCCTTCGAAGAGAGGAAATATGGAGGATGTACAAACTGACATTAATCTTTAATAAAGCTGTCAAAATGCACAGTTTTCAAAACATCTCCTTTACAATGTCATCTACCATGTTAGCTAAATTGACTGCATCACATGACTAAAAAGCCTCCATTTTCACAGTCCACACTAAAACATGAAAATGGCATTTTCAAATTTATTCACTTTGGACAGCACTTTCAAAAAAATAAGTTTTTGTTTTATAAAAATGCCATCTCAGGCCCTTCCACACTAACACGGGTATTTTCAAAGCGCACTTTTTTCTGTGCGGTTTTGCTGTTTGTCCACACAAAAAAACTGGAGTATAGTGTGTGACTGAAACCAAGACTTTCTGAAAACTCCAGCCAGGGCAAAGATTTTCCAAAACTTTGGGTACAGTGTGGTTGTGTGGACACTACAACTGGAGTTTTTGCCTCATGACGTCAGTGTTTTCTTCTTTCTGATTGGCCAACATGGCCGAGTTCGCATCAAACAGCGAAGTCACAAATGAGGCAAATTCCACATGTTTGCAGGAAAAGTGTAACGTGTTCTGTGTTGTTTGCTCTGCGGAGTGGTCATCCCCTTCTGTTCTCACATTTACATTGACTTGTATGCAATTTATCCATGAAAATACTTAATTCTCTGTTTGATGTGAGAATTGTTTGTGACTCAAGTTTGTAATATATTACTTTTAACAGTAACTTTAAGCAACACTGCATTAAGATAAAACAGGCTTTCATATGTTATTATTATTACCTTGCACCTTTATAGTGATTGGTTTCTTGACACAAAATTATATTTTGTCCATTTTTATTTTTCCAAGAGTTACAAAGTTACATTGCAGTTGATAAAAAAGACATTAAATTGCAATAGGAAAAAAAGACATTTTATTTTAAGAAACTGAAAGAAAGAAAAAAAAAAGACATTAAAAAGTAATGCTGTCTGCAGCAGTATCGGCTCAATTCATACAGTGAGGTTATAATAAATCGTCATCTGCCAGGAATTATTTTCACACAAAACACAAGAAATGTGCCACATTTTGGTTCCAGCAAGCCAGTCTTGCGCGCCCCCTTGGTCTAGCCAAGTCCCTGTGCTATATAGTGCTCAGACCACAGAGGCGTGGCCTTAATCTCAGCGATGTCACCGATTGGTTATGATCTTGGGGGCGGGGCTTGTCATAATCTCTCTCTTAGGGCACTGGCAGAGCAGCATCAGGAGCTTCAGCCATCAACACCTGCTCTGCTCCAGCAGCCACATCCGGCCCAACAACAGTGGTGTCGATTTCCACTGCCACGGCCGGGGCCTCTGGGCTGAGGGACGGATCTACGGCGGCAACGGCAGCAGCGATGACATCAGCAGCTGGTTCAGCAACATCAACAGGTAGGATCTCATTTGCAGCAGCAGCAACAGTGGCAGCAGTTCCAGCAGGTTCAGCTTCGACTCCAGCTTCAGCTCCAGCTTCGGCTCCAGCTTCAGCCACCTCCGCACCCTCTGCTTCTGCCCCCTCAGCCTCATCCGAGTTCAATGGAGCTGCTGGCTGGACAGGCTGGTAGCCGTAGTGTGTGTAAAATCCACGATACTGTGGCTAGAGTAGATGGAACAGTGGGATGCAACCTGATAAATGTATATTATATTAAAAATGTGTGACGCAGTTTGGATAAGATGAAATAACCTACTGCTACTTCCTCATCAGATCCGTCTCCTGTGGGTGCGAAAACAGCGGGGTTGAAGAAATAGCCCTGCAAGACATTTTCAAAGTGAAGTATAAACACAAAGTACTCTCAGTCACAACTTACAGTATTACCAGTCCCAAATACAGTGTACAAAACAGCAATTTTAACACAGAACTGTTATTCAGTCATATTAATAAACCAAGAAATCTTTTTTCTTTATAAAGAATATTTTTTTGTCCAATGGAAAGATTTTATGGATGTTTGTAGAGATATTAATGCCTATAAAGAAACTTCATTTGTAGTAACTTCATTCGAGTGTACTGCCACACTGTAGTTTTTGCTAGCAAAGCCTAGCTAAATCCTAAAGTACCTTACTTACATTTTTTTAAGACCTAGAAAGCAATTTAATAATTTATGTTACTCTAAATGCTACTTTACATTATAAACTGATAATGTTACTCATTTAAGCTCTGTATTAAATTAGCATATATTGCAAACAGCCCTAGCAAGAACCTTGATATGCTAACAACAGTACACTGATGTTTCAAGTACACTGTAAAAAAAAAACTTCTGCATGAAATATAGTATCCATGGACTATGTTTTAATAGGAAATACTACTTCAGTCTGTTTCTTTTTTAGTATGTATAAAATATGCTATTAGTCTCTGAGTAAAAATAGATATAGCATGTGGCTAACCTGCTGAGGTGCTTGAGGTGAAACCTGAGGCTGGGTCTGTGAATAGAAATATATATTTAAAAATATATATTTTCAGAGATCTATTGCTTATCATTAAAAAGCAAAAATGTTATGATTTGACAAAAATGAATCATGATTTTACAACAAATTAAAAAAGATTCTTGTCAGTTAAACACAAATGAACCACAATTTTAACAAAAGTTAAACCATGATATTTAAATAGTGACTAAAACCATAGTTACTACACTTTTACTATAATAAATTGTTAATTTTCATAAGGAATTGAATGTTAATGAATGAGAATGGTTTACATCAAAAGGTGCAGGATCTACGGGAGCTGCAGGTGCGGCCTGTGAGGAACAGAAAATCCATGAAGCTAAACATATTCATACATTAAAGTCTTTCAGAATGTTGAAGTGAATAAATTTCTATCATACAGGCAGTTGAGGACCAGGAACAGCACCAAAACCCTGAAATACATAAAGCATATCATATAATGTCATACAATAATAATATTATTAAAATCCTCCAAGTCTTTAACCTTTTTGTCATTGAACAAACCTGATGCCGCAGTTGTCCTATCATTCTGTAGAGCTCCATCAACTGCAAAGCTGTGTTTGCATGACTAGCAATTGCCTGCTGCACATGAGAAAATGCAATATGAACAATGTAATATAATAAGAAATTAATGTTTAGAAGAATTCTGGAAATCTAACTCTTAGTTCATCCAAAAATGGAAATTACCACATGTATTTTTTTCTCTCTCGTGTGTTTTTTGACATTTATGAGTTTCTTCTTCTACATAAAAGAAGATATTTTGAAGAATGCTAAATTACTATAGAGGTCAATGGGTCTAAGCAACCAGCATTTTTGAATATACCTTTTTTTGTGAAGAAAAAAACAAGTTTTTGAAGTGATGGAGTAAAAAAGGTCATTTTTGGGTGAACTAAAGTTCATTACAATGAGGAGAATCATTTGTTTCTTATAGCGTGAAGAACATTTTAAACTTTTGTAAAATATAAAGTTTCCATGGATGTTAAAAGTACCATCAATGCCACCAAAGAGCCTTGTGTGTGTAGCGCAAATATGAATAGATATCTTACCTCATTGCTGCCACTGTCAGGGGCCTAAAATGCACAAAGCAAGAATACGATTGTCATCAAATGTTTCACTCCGACAGTTATTCTGCTTTAAACTGACAAAAATGATAAACAAGAACTCACAGGGGCAGCTAGTGAAGAGCCCAGCAAACACATCAACAGCGCCACAGCTTTCATATTGCTCTTATGATTCAGAAAGGAAAATAAACACAAACTTCTTACTGATGAACCATTCAATGCTGACAGTAACTTTTTCCAAAGATGGTAAGCTTACCTCTTCGGGAGGTCCTAAGTACAGCTGGTTGACTTCTCTGAGATTAAAGAGGAATGAACAAGCACTGGAAAAGACTGCTATATATACTTGGCAGATCCCAAAAGAGGCCAATCATCTCCCAGGAACAAGTTAAATCTATTTTTTGCCCTTATTCTTAAAACAAGGTTGGAATTACAACTGTTAATGAGCCATTATGTCTAATTATACGCTGTGAAATTCTGCTTGGTGCACAGTTCTTCAAAAAGACAGACGAAAAAATGAAATTGTCTAGCAGACAGGAGGGTTTGTCTGTCTGTGGTGTTTGATGAAGTTTGGATGGGTATGACGTTCAGGGGGCCCGTGACAGTGCGGGACTTGTGGGCGCCTGCCAAATTGATCGATCTAATTAAAACAGATCTTCACAATGGGGCCCGAATCACGCATTCTTCTGCGCTCTTAATTATAGACCTTATCCATGGCTTTCTTGCTGATTCATTTGGAGATGTGTAAATCTTTTTAGCTCCTTGTTGTTGTGACCACACTGACATCTTGTTTAGTGTTGTTGTCGTCTGTGCTTTTTTATCCCTTTACTATGCAGTTTGGAGCTTTACAAGGGGTGATGTGCTTTGTGCTTTAGGGAATCCAGATCCAGGGTGCCTGCTATCTGATAACATAAAACGAAATGTGAGCATAAAAGGTTTATAGATACCCTCCCGCAGTGCTTAAAAGAGTCAGGCAAGAGAGAACATATAATCTGGATGCCCTTCAGTCATTCTTGCAGACAATGACTTTTTTACAGGGTCAGGTTTTTTTTTGTTTTTTTATTGTCTTTTGAACTCTTTTTTTTTCCTTCACAATTTTAATCTGTAGGTAATGTATTTTCCTTAGGGTCAGGTTTCAATGATTACTACTTTTTTTTTTTTTTTTTACCATTTTTAAAACTTCCATTAATAGATTCCAAAAGTCAGTCTTTTTTTAAAAAATACAATAAACAGATGTTTTACAACAATATACATATGTTTCATTCATTCATTCATTTTCTTTTCGGCTTAGTCCCTTTATTAATCAGGGGTCGCCACAGCGGAATGAACCGCCAACTTATCCAGCATATGTTTTAGACAGCGGATGCCCTTCCAGCTGCAACCCATCACTGGGAAACACCCATACACTCCCATTCACACACATACACGACGGACAATTTAGCTTACCCAATTCACCTATAGTGCATGTCTTTGGACTTGTGGGGGAAACCGGAGCACCTGGAGGAAACCCACGCGAACACTGGGAAAACATGCAAACTCCACACAGAAATGCCAACTGACCCAGCCGAGGCTCGAACCAGTGACCTTCTTGCTGTGAGGCGACAGCGCTACCCACTGCGCAAGACATACGCTATAGGTGAATTGTATGCTAAATTGTAGACTACCATAGGCTAAATTGTCCGTAGTATATGTGTGTGAATGGGAGTGTATGGGTGTTTCCCAGTGGGTTGCAGCTGGAAGGGCATGCGCTGCGAAAAACATATGCTGGATAAGTTGGTGGTTCATTCCGCTGTGGCAACCCCTGATTAATAAAGGGACTAAGCCGAAAAGAAAATGAATGAATGAATGAATAGGATATAGATATAAAAATGAGATATCATGTTAATTTGTCATGTTAATTGTCCTCTATAAAACTTGCTTTCTTAACAACATGGTCAAATCAGGTGTGACTGTATGCAGAGAAAACACATGCAAAATTGCATGTGTCTTACTAACCATTTAGAATATAAGTATACTTCAGTTTATTTATGCATATGTTGGCAAATACCTTCACAATGAAGTAATGTATACTCCATTTGATAGTGTGTGTGGAAACAGCTCCTAAAAATGCACAGTAAAAAGGCTTTTTATTCATTCATTTTCCTTCGGCTTAGTCCCTTTATTCATCAGGGGTCGCCACAGCGGAATGAACCGTCAACCTATCCAGCATATGTTTTACACAGTGGATGCCCTTCCAGCTGCAACCCAGTACTGGGAAACATCCATACACATTAATTCACATACACTACGGCCAATTTAGTTTATTCAATTCACTTACAGCGCATGTCTTTAAACTGTGGGGGAAACCGAAGCACCCAGATGAAACCCACACGAACACGGGGATAACATGCAAACTCCACACAGAAATACCAACTGACCCAGCCGGGACTCGAGCCAGCGAACTTCTTACTGTGAGGCGATAGTGCTAACCACTAAGCCACCATGTCGCCCCCTAAAAAGACAGTTTTCAAAATAAAAAAAGCTGAGTCCAGACTACATTGCTGTTATAAAAAAAGTGGTTATGAATATATACTGTTAACAGCATAATGGGTTGATGATAATAATAATAATTCCTTACATTTATATAGCGCTTTTCTAGACACTCAAAGCGCTTTACACAATGGGGGGGATCTCCTCATCCACCACCAGTGTGCAGCATCCACCTGGATGACGCGACGGCAGCCATAGACAGAGTGATGAAGCCAATTATCATATGGGGATGGTTAGGAGGCCATGATGGACACAAGCCAGTGGGCAGGTTTGGCCAGGATGCCGGGGTTAAACCCCTACTCTTTTTCGAAGGACATTCTGGGATTTTTAACGACCACAGAGAGTCAGGACCTCGGACCTCGGACCTCAGGACATCTTATCCGAAAGACAGATAAATTTTACATCACGCATTTTCATATATCCTAGTGCAAAAGCAAAAATATACAACAGTGAAATAGGACTGTGATAAAACACTGTTTATAATAGCTAACTGCACATTACCTTATTATAAATTAGATTTTTGTATTATTCACTTGAATGAGTATTTGCACATTATCTTTGAACATTACTTGGGTAATTTGTCTGACTAGATTAATCTAAAATGTTTGCAGTTTGCATTTACATATAAACAGATATGGAATCTACAAGATGTTGTGTGGACTACAAGAACTATACGTGTAGATCTGCAAATGAGCAAATAAATACAAAAAGTAGTAAATTGGCTAATGTTTCACCTTTGATAAAAATACATATATGTATAATTAAAACTGAATCAGAATCGCAGAGCTAATTAAAAAGTGTTATGATAATTATCAGCCTGGAAATCTCATTATTTGTTGAGGCTTAATGTGTCAGCAAATATAAAGGAATGAGCTATTATATAATAGAGACTATTCATTTATAATTATTGATAGTCCATGTAAAAACTATTACATTTTTAAGTTACTATTGAATGACTCTGGGTTTTAATAGCATGAGCTGTAATTTAATATTCACATATCTTAAAGCTTCCTCCAGGCTGCAAAACTGATTTAAAAAAAAACTTCTTATTGAACACTGATTTTTTTTTTATATGACATTAATTCATTAGTATCTATTACAAATTTCATAGCCACCACAATAATGAATAAAAAAGCGCAATGTGTTTTTGTTTAATCAACTTTATTACACTAATCACAAAAGGCCTACATGATACAGAACTGACATCTGAAATTCAATTAAGGTATGATTGTTTAATTATCATTTTTAATTATCCATACATCATGCAATTACAGAAGTTGTGTTATGGGTAGATCATCACCTTCATGTTAAAAATCAAAATCAGCTCAATTATTATTCCAGTAATGGTTTTTACTAATTCTAAATAGCACTAGACAACAACAAAACAAGAAGAAGAAGAAAAAAAAATGTTCCACGCTCTTGTTGCTTGATGTCTTTTTCTTACTTCACAGATGTGTCTGTGGGCATAAGAAATGACAAGTTAAACAACAATAAAAGTGACAGATGTGCTGAAACGCTACAACTATTGTGCTCATAAATCATGATTTATGAATTAAAATTAGACACAATATCTCACCGGTCTTCATGGTCTGGTAGACACCTGAAAAAAAGTGTAGACAATTAAGACAATTGTGTTATACGCACATAATCAGCCATTCTTGCAAAACTACTGCTGACACACAACATTCACAAGTTCTCATTTTGGTTAAACACATCCTGGCTGAATGCAGAGCTGAAGGAGTAATTATGTTGTCACACCGGAGTTTTGCTGAGGGTTGTGTTTTTAGCTTCAGACACACACACACACACATGCACGCACACACACCTGTCCTGTCTGAGCCTGTTGTTGCTGCTGCTGCTGCTGTTGCTCCGGCTGGGTTTGCTGCTGAGGCTCTTGGGCTTGTGGAGGACCATCCTGGAATGGTGGGTTCTGGGTAAAAAAAGAAAAAAGTATAAAGCGCTTCAGCAAATTTCATTTAATAATTAAATTTCATGTGGTCAGTAATTATGAAACCTAAGCATAATTGTCTCACCACAGGTGGCTGTTGAGGAACAGTCTGTGGCATCAAGTCGAAGGGGAAGATCTGCGTATTTAAAACGAATTAAAATGTAAGAACGTTTCCTTTTTTTTATAATTACGTCAAAATGTTGAAGGAATTTAAGGAATTTACATTTGGAAGCTGAGGTATGAGGGGAACATTTGGTTGGTCCTGAAAGTAAAACAACAATTTGTATGGTCAAAAAACTTATTTTTGCTAGCATTAGCTAGTTATGATATAAACCAATGAAAAGTAATATCTGTTAGCATTAGCTAGTTATAGTAGATAGAATAAAACATTCATTACCTGAGCTCTACCGAAGTCGTAGGGGTAAAACTACAATAAGGAGAAGCAAAATCATACTTTTTATTGTGTCAAAGCATCACACATGAGAAAATACTAGAGTAAATATACTAGTGTTTTTAACCATACTATAGTAAAGTACTTGAATCAATCTGTTATGGTAATTCTATGGTGATACAACAACTAATATGAACAAATTACCCTATACTGAACTACGTTTGGTACAACTAGACGGTATATTATAGGCTGCTACAATATACCAGTTTACTGTAGTAAAAACTAAAGCGGACTACAGCGTTTATTACAGTTTATCAGTATGCTGTAGAATTCATTAATGAAGAGTTTTAAATGCTGTAATTTATAGCCTACTTATAGCTACACTATAGCTACTATGGTATGCCAACCTGATTTCAGCAAGTAGATTTTCAGCAGTTTAGGTTTATGCACTTATACATGTTTGATATCCAACTATTATTCCCCTCTGATTTTGGAAATAATTTACAGTTATGGTTAGGTTTAGGAGTAGGGAATGGATATGGATTACATTTTTGAACACAAATGATGTTCCAGGATCAACATAGATGTTAATCCAGGATCGCATCGTACTTGGCAAAATCAGACGTGCACTATGGTATGGTTCAAAAACACTATTGTATTTACTATAAAGTAACGTTACTATAGTATTGTTTCATGTGGAACGTTCATCTCTGATTTTTAAAAGTAACATATATTTTTTGAAAGCACCAAAATGATCTTTTCACTCAC
>CAIGQV010019186.1:11069981-11088610 GCA_903798115.1 Danio jaintianensis | reverse complement strand
ATATATATATATATATATATATTGTTTTTATAAGCTTATTTTTAAAGTTAAGCACACTAAATAAATAAAACCCTAACATGCTAATAAAATAAAAGTATTTTGGTTAGATGAATTAGATCAAGTAAAAAATCTTAAAGGATATTTTACAAGGCATCTTGGTACCACATAGAACTGTTAAATGTAAGGTATTTACAAACAACAAAAATAAAAATAAAACCATACGATTTCCATGCTGATCGGAGCATTCATAGCAGGATGTGGCTGTGATGGCAGTCCCTGGAAGCCACCATTATTCCCCTAAAAAAACATCAGATGAAAGGAGGTTCAAATCCATTCCAGCAGATGCCCAAAAAGCACATGCTTCCTTTAGTTAAAATAAGTGCATTGAGTGTATGTTCTGTAGCAACCTCAGAACAGTCAGTTAAACCTATAAATCATATAAACACATGTCATGAAATGGTGTGTCATCATACAGCGTAATATTACTGAGCTATTTCCATCACGAATCTGAGAGCAATGTGTTGATTATGGTCAAAGCAAGAGATTTCTGAAGACTTTTATGCTGTTTTTGGATATGGAAAAGTCAAGAATGTTGAAGTGTGGTTGACCCCACCTGCCTCGGGCTGCCATAATGAGGGAGATAATTGAAAAACGGTGAAAGCTAGAGAGAGAGAGATAAACATACACACGCATGAAAACTGATCCCAGACACATAAAACAAGCCTTAAGGCAAGACACTGCAGGTGAATAGTGTAAAAACATAGTAACAAAGTAAAAACAGTACTTCAAGTCAAGAGCTGCAAACATTTTTTTATATTACAATTATATCAAGATATGCAAATTAGCACACAAATATGAACCCTGGATGAAGTCAGGTTGAAAATCTTTTTTTATTTGCTAGTTTTGACAGATTTTTTGAGTCGTGAGAAACTATGATATTCTATAATTCAGAAAACACTGCGGGAAAAAAATATATTTCTTTGTAGAATAAAATGTATATAATCGGGCATGTTATACTGTATATGAACAGATCCATCAGTAAAAAAATTTATATATAATTATGAACAAAACTATTAAGTTTAGTGCATGTAAAATCTTCTGAAGTGGAGATTTATGGATGTATAATGTATATATCCAAATATATATGTATATAAATAACTTATAAAATGAATAAGTATGCCTATATAAAACATATATATAATGAATTTTGAAAAAATAACCTTTAAAAATACAGTTGAAGGCAAAATTACTAGCTCACTATATATATATATATATATATATATATATATATATATATATATATATATATATGTTTTATATAAAAAGTATTTATTTATATATAAATATAAATTTTATTGGCTACAAAACAAATCACTGTTGTCCAATGACTTGCCTAATTTACCTACAGTAACTTGCCTAGTTAACTTAATTAACATAAGCCTTTAAATTGTACTTAAAGCACAATACTACTAGCATCTTGCAAAATAACTAGTAATATTATGTACTGCCATCATGGCAAAGACCAAAAAAAATAGTTGTTAAAAATATCATGTAACTCTCCGTTAAACAGCACTTGGTAAAAAAAAAAATTAAAAAGAAAATCCAATTTTCATACTGTAAGAGTGCTAATCATTTTCCCTTCAACTCTATGTACTGTAATTGAAATCTACAAACACCAAATGATAAAGTACAACAAAACAACCTAAAAGTGTATTTTTGGATGATTTCTTTACATCGAAAAAAAAAACACTTTATGAAAAGCTAAAAAACATTGTTAGCAAATGTTTTAGTGTGAACAAAAAAAAAACTTTACAATCATGCCATTAATACACTGTACAAAAACGCTGGGTTCCACATAATCCCTTCATCTTGTCTCAACGCAAATCGATTAAGTAAAATTTTAAGTTGATTGAACATAAACAATTAAGTTGTCCCTAAAAAAACTCCAGAACTGTGTTGTTTCAGCTAATGTTAAATAAGTATTTTGATCAAGCAGCAAAATAATTTTTTAGAGGGTATGTATTGAACTTACTGGAGCGGCAGACACTGCACTGGCCAGCAGAAGACACAGAAGAGACGTCCACATGGTTATTGAATCAGCAAACCTTATAAACACAAACAGAGAAGTCAGAGAAAGCAGTGAATGAGTGCTATATTTCTAACTATAACACCATGCAAACACTTACAGTGCACAGGAAGGGTCAGTCAGCGTGGTCACCTTTGCTGCAGGTTGAATAGCTATAGATTTGGGACTGATGCTTTTATTTGGTGTCGGGCTCAGTGCTCAGCCAATCACACGCAGTCTAGACTTTATCATGAGCTCACCGATGGAGAAAGATGGTGATTGAGAAAATGACCTGTAGTCAGACATTGTCTGCCCGTCTGTCGGCTGTTATTATAATGATGACGGTTGAGAAACTGCTGATATCACCAGCCTGTCTGTTTAAGCTGTGTTTTGAAGATACTACATATCAGCGCTATCAAAAATAGGAACTGAGCTTGTGTTTTGTGTATGAGCTTATTGGTGTTTAATCGCAGCAAGAAAACAGAATTCAGAAATCAGAATTACAGTATCAGGAGCATTTTTTTATGATTATGCTTATTATACACTGTAAAAAAATTCTTGCAGCCTAAATTTTTTTTTTTTTGTTGAATCAAAGGAACTTTTATAGTCTTCTCAATCAGTCAAACTGACTCAAAATATTAAGTTAAATTTTGTAAAACAAAAAGTATTTAGTTACAACTTATTTAAAATGAGCTGAATCAATACAATTCCTGAGTGTTTTTGGGACAACTTAATTGTTTTATGTTCAATCCACTTAAATTTATAAAAATTTAAAGTTAAATTTAACTTTAACTTTAGCTCTGATAGCATGAAGGAATTGTGTGAAACCCAGCACTTTTTACAGTGTAACTGATTAATATTAGTTAAAGTAACATAAAAACATTTATTTTTATGACCTTTTTTTCATATTTTTACTATTGTATATTGAAATAAAGTGTTGTTTTTTATAGTCCAATCAAACCAAAACCACACTAAAACAAAATAAAATATTACACACAATTCGTTATTTTACAATAAAAAGTGAGTGAACCCATTGCCTTAAAAGTGACAAGTTGACTATGAGTAAACTCTATAAACTGTATTTATAATATAATATAATGTAACATTATATAATAAATAATATAATAATATAATACAATATAATATAATATTTGGTTCTCATTTATTGTTGAAAGCGGATGTTCATTCATTCATTTTCTTTTCGGCTTAGTCCCTTTATTAATCTGGGGTCGCCACAGCGGAAAGAACCGCCAACTTATCCAGCATATGTTGTCCAGCAGATGCCCTTCCAGCCGCAACCCATCACTGGGAAACATCCACACACACTCATACACTACGGACAATTTAGCTTACCCAATTCACCTATAGTGCATGTCTTTGGACTTGTGGGGGAAACCGGAGCACCCGGAGGAAACCCACGCAAACACGGGGAGAACATGCAAACTCCACACAGAAATGCCAACTGACCCAGCCGAGGCTCGAACCAACGACCTTCTTGCTGTGAGGCAACCCACTGCGCCACCGCATCGCCGAAAGCGGATGTGTGTTTTTTATTTTAGTTCCATTTAAATTGAATAAATTAAATAAAAATGTTTTAATATAATATAATATTATATTCATTCATTCATTTTCCTTCGGCTTAGTCCCTTTATTCATCAGGGGTCACCACAGCGGAATGAACCGCCAACTTATCCAGCATATGTTTTACACAGCGGATGGCCTTCCAGCTGCAACCCAGTTCTGGGAAACATCCATACACACTCATTCACACACATACACTATTCACACACAAACTCCACACAGAAATGCCAACTGACCCAGCCGGGACTCGAACCAGCAACCTTCTTGCTGTGAGGCAACAGTGCTAACCACTGAGCCACCGTGTCGCTCCTATAATATAATTTAATATAATATAATATAATATAATATAATATAATATAATATAATATAATATAATATAAAATAATATAATATAATATAATATAATATAATATAATATAATATAATATAATGATTTGGTTTATTATTGTTAAAAAATATATGTACAATTTATAATTAAAAAAAAAACTCAAAAAAAAATATTCACATAGAAAATGACAAATAATATTTTTTTAATGACAAAATTACTTACACAAAACAAATCACACTATTAGCAAAAGCTACAAGAGTAACACCCAAGTAACAGATTCCCATATATTAACACATGAACAACTCTGAATAACACACATGGAAGCAAGGAATTGACTGTATAGTTTATTAAAAATCAAGATGTAGAAACATGGTTGGGGAAAAAAAGCATCCGATTTAAGGGCTCTCATGCATCAAGCCTCTGAGAGAGCACCATACCTGACAGTTTAACAAATTTAGAATGCAAGAAAATAATGACAATTAGCTAAAAACAAGCAGCTTCTGTGTCGTTTCTGGAACTTTCTGGTCAAATTATTCGTGCATCTATACAAAAGAAAACAATAGGATGTAAAATTTCCATTCTACACATTAGATAATTTAACAGTGTCACTGGTCAGTACTACATTGTAATTACCATTAATTTAGTCATCATGATCATCATCATCATCCTTTGGAACGGGAGCCTGCCAGAAAAAAGAAAAAAAAAGAAAAAAAACACATATTGACTCAACATTTCTCACATTAAAAATAATACTGTTATTATGACATTATTTATTCTACTATCAAAATGTTTTTGTCCACCTTGAGCCTCAATGACACCCTGTAAAAAAATGTTGACACATACAGTATATTTTTACATTATTTACCCAGTTTTAGTCATTTTAACTCACTATAATTAAGCTGACTTAAAACATCAAGTTAAAATTGGTTTAGCTTAAAAAGTTGGAGTAGGAACTTGATTAACTTACTAAAATAAGTTAAAGTTTGTTTTTAGGGTACTAAATGAAGATTTTCAGCTATAATATGTTCACTTTAACTTGCTTTATTCACTTAAATGAATGAACTATAGAGTACTGTATCCACTTGTAAAAAATGTATACTGTATATAAAAAATATATATCTGGTGTCTGAACCACTTTGGGCTCTGACTGTACACTGTAAAAAAAATAATGACAAAAAGTCTAGATTTAACTTATTTTAATAAGGTAATCAGGTTTCCACTTACATTTTAACTTAAAACTTAAAGTTTAACTAAATATTTTTAGTCAGTTTGATTGATCTAAGTTGAGATGACTAGAAAAGTTCATTTGATTCAACTAAAAAAATTAAGTCAGCAGGAATTTTTTTTTATAGTGTATGATATTAATTCACAAATTGTTAATTTTGGATGTACCGGGGCAGCAGGAGCGACGGGGGCAGCTGGGACAGCAGGGGCAGGACGGACGTCGAAGGGGTACAGCTAGAAAACGCAGAAATATATATAAATATATAAGGAAATGAAGCCATCTCATACTTGAGACTCACATTTCATGTGGCAGTAAATACATACAACTTCAATGCTTTCTTTGCCTGCGGGCTGAGGAATCTCGTGTTTAATGAAGCCACGGACGGGTTGAGCCTGTGGAGGATAAAACAAAATGAGGAAGCACTGCAATGCATGCTGAACGGGTAGATGATGAAGAAAATATTCTATGAAATAAATAATAAATGCCGTTTGAAACTTACAGGAACTCCTGCTGCAGTCTGCTGAGCTGCCAAAAGCTGAAAAATAAAATAAAATAAAATGTCATAAAAAAAATTATAAATAAATACAAAGAAAATTATATATATATATATTATTAATATTATTTTAAACATTTGCATTAAAAGGTGCAGTATTAATATTAAATGCAATATAATATTAAAATAAATACAGTGGTTTGATTAATAATCTTTTTCACACTTACAAGCTCGATTTCGAAAGGTCTTGCTGCAGCAGGGGCTGCTTGACCAGCCTGTAAATCATCAAAGATTCTTCTTATATAATATACCTCCTATAATATGAACTACACAGCTATAGAAAAAAATCCATTGAAAATTATATTTGGATTCACAATTTACAGTTATGTGTTTGAGATAAACTTTTGTTTTGTTCTGCAAACTACTGATGACATTCTTCCGAACTTTAAATAACAAAACAGCATTTATAAATATTGTTTTCTGATTTTATTTTTTAAAATGAGTTCCTAAAAAAACTAACTCTACATGACAATATTTTTTATTTGAAATTTGTAACCATTTTTATCCTGTACAATGTATAGAAACTGAATTTTCAGGTATTTATATTTATGTTCCTATATGCCTTGAAATGCTTGATTTAGACTGTAATTCAAATAAGTGCAGAATAATTTCTTGATTTGGACCAAACTAACCTGTGGAGCCATTACAGGTTTGTACTCTACCTCATAATACATCACTTGCTGTGGGTCAGAAAACAAGAAAATTTGTATCACAATGTTTGCATCATATATTATGTTATACTAGTATGAATAAATATCTATATAAATATACAAAAAAAAGTAAATATAGATCATTTACCGGAGCGCAATAAGCAACTCCAATGACGAATGCCAGCAAAATGAGGGATCTCATGATGAATGATGATGTCTGAAATTAAATAATCAACATGAAATATGAAATTAACAACAAAATACATCAACACTGATTTAACTTAGTTTTCTGTTGAATTAACAGTACTTGACAGTACTTTACCTTGGTCTCTTGAACGTGATCAGGATTGTTGAGGAGGATTTTGTGATGCTGCGTTCTCAATCTTCGCTTTATATTCACATGGCAAACAAAAAATAGCATCAGTATCTGATTGGCTTTGGTGGGCAGCCAAGTTTCATTAAAGAGGCCAAAAAAATGTGCGTTGAAAGCAAAAATATAGACCTTTGCTTATCTCAAAGCAAAATTTTGGCCATGACTGTAATTACATTCAATTTGACGTGATACATTAGAGGCATGTCACAGTACAGTACATATAAATCAAATGCTAAATACATTAAAAGCACATGTGATGAAATCTCTTTGACTCTTTCACTGTTCACACTTGTTCTTCTGCCTGAGGATACTGCTACATACGGTTTATGCATTCATAAATAATATTATAAATAATAAATACCAAAGTAGACACAAAGAAAATCATAATGCACCTGATATGTTGAAGAAATTGTGTTCCGCTGAATGTAAATGGTTCTTGTAAAACTTAAAAATCAGTGGAAATAAATATATTTCTACTCCTTTTGTGTTCGGGATTTGTATTTATAAAGTTACAGTTACTATGTTTATACTTATTATTAGCCCTCCTATAAAATCTTTATTTGACAAAAGTTATGTTTAACAGAGTGTGACTTTTTTCACTGTATTTACTATTATATTTTTCTTTTTCTGCTGGAAATAACCTAGTTAAGCCTTTAAATTGCACTTTAAGCTGAGTATCTTTCAAACTAACTTGTAAAATATGAATTACTCTCATTATGGCAAAGACAAAAAGTAGCTATTAAATTATTATAAGTATTAGAAATTAGTTATTAAAACTATTATCTTTTACAATGTGTTGAAAATCTCCTCTCTGTTAATCAGCACTTGAAACTTTGAAAATGTTCATAATTAAAATTCAATCAAAAGTCAATAAGTTTAATATTAATATTCACCTATTTTTGTGTACACTATGAAATGAGTTTTATGCATGTATTTATACTTTCCACTAAGGTTTTTACTGTGTTCATATTTTACATGTACTCTTTAAAAGTTCAGTCAGTTCAGCCAGTCATTAACTTATTGACATGAATTCTGTTACATTTTTGAAGACTTCACCTTCAGTTAATCTAACTAAACTGGTCATTGGCCAGTTGTATATGTGTGTGTTTGGCCACAATATAGCTGCAATCACCAATCAATAGTAAAATACACTTTAGGGCCTTTAGGCATCTCTATTTAAAGGTTATATTAATTATTTAGTCAGCCTAACCCTGTGATGCATGTTCAATAAAGCTAAGTTGTTCAGAATGAAGGACTCTATTGTACAGTGCATGTGTGAAAAATTGTTAAAGGGACAATCCTTTATGTAACTTTACAGCTTATAGGTGCTGAAAGTTCATTGATGAATGGGGGTCATGATTTTCAAAACATGCCCTATTAGTAGATATGGGTGGCACTTTATTTCAGGTCAATTGCACTTATGGTTGCTACGTTACAGTTGTTTTTTTGTTCTTGTTTGTAATATGGTGCCAAACTGTGCTACATATTTAACGGTGACCTCAGGCTGAGCTCATAAACATACAGACGAGGCTCAATGGAAATATGTGCCTCAGCCTACATTTTTGCAAAACGAAAAATACATTGCTCCAGGTACATTTTGCTGCATGTTTCAGGTGACAAAATTCACTAGAGGGCACTGTCCACCTTTTTGACAATCTGAAATGTATTACATGTGGTACGTTTTGTTGTACGTTTCAGACACTTGTCCTTGTTGTACACATCCATGAGGAGGCGGAGCTTACAGATCACCTAGTAACCACATAGAGATCACCTAGCGAACCATTGACCTAAACCCTTTCATAGAATAGTATTTTCAAAAGCAAACGTAAAAGAAAAGTGCACTCTATACACATGGTTCTACCTTGATTTTACATTGCTGTTATCTTTTTTTGTGAAACCATGCTTCACCAGACTCAAACCTGAGCGCTCTGTACAATACCGTACAGAATGAGCTATGGAACAAACATCAGACCACATCAGAAAAGTTGTCCATATGGAGATAGATGGGTGAGGCAAACATATTCCCTCACAAATGAAAGACATTGTTAAATTATTTGTGATGTTTATTTAGTGTTGTGCGAAGAAATACACAAAAATAATTCTTTATTTGTTGATAATATGTCCCTGTAAAATATTATTAATGTGAAAAGGAACAAAAGTTGCCATCATACTCCACCATGGAGTTCTTTTAACTAGAAACTGCAGTCAAACGCATGTTGAAGTTTGTTTTTGCTATTTCACAAAAATTAGAACCTAGCACACATTTCCAGTTCTACATATTGGTGTGTTCTATATATTGATAGTTCACAAAAGCATGTTTTTCCAAAAATCAAAAATACCTGAAATCATCCCACTATGGCAACTGAGTCTGACACATGATTTGTTTGTTTTGAGCCAAGGGTTCACATTATATAAAACACTTGATCCTGCAGTGAGCATTTTAAGTGTTTTGAGCAGTTTTGGTCACTGTAGCACCACCATCAGCCAGATGATGGATACTACCATGCCTCAAAGTCTTAAAACTTTACAACTTTTGGTTTGGCCTGCCAGATCAGTTTTATAGCAGCATGGTGATCTTTTGTTTAAGCAATGTTCACTAAAAAAACATCAGCTAGCATGCACTTAAATGTAAAATGCGTAGGAGTAGAGAGCTGTTTTTGTCAGGGTCAGATAGTGGTCAATTCAATGCATGAAAACGAAGCCTTCTCTTACAGTTTGAGCTTGTTGAATCTTGGTGCTCTCATTCTTAATATGATCATGGGAAGTGAACATGATTGTGTAAGAAATAAAAATCTACACACACTGCTTCGGTTAGGGTTCAAAGAATTGTTGCTATAAGGCAGACACATATTAACCACTGCAATAAAGATCCAATCACAGCCTCAAAATGAAAACACCATATAATTTATTCTCCCTCATGTAGTTATAAACCTTTATGAGTTTCTTTATTCTGTTGAACACAAAAGAAGATATTTTGCTGGCACCCTTCGAAACAAATTACTATGGAAGTCAATTTGTGCCTACAGCATTTTTCAAAATATTTTGACTTCAACAGAAGAAAGAAATTCAAATGTGTTTTGAAGAAATGAGGGGTGAGTAAATTGTGACAGAATTTCATTTTGGGTGAACTGTCCCTTTAAATAATCACCTTTTTGGCTAAGCAGTATATATTAACAGTAGATAGTTTAGTGGTCCTAATTGTCTGTATGAATACCTTCAGCAAATAAAAAATATATATTATTTTAAAAGCATTATAAAACTATCCACAATTTTCTGAACTTAATATTACGGTCAAAAATCTCTCTCTCTCTCTCTCTCTCTCTCTCTCTCTCTCTCTCTTTCTCTCTCTCTCTCTCTCTCTCTCTCTCGGTTACAGTGTGCATATTTTTCCATGTAATGTTAATACCACTGGCACTTGATGACAGATGAAGTCTACAACACAGAAATAGCTTCAGGCTGTCATTAACTTTGATTTAATTACAAGTCAGGATATATACGTTGAGGCCCACACACACAGTTCACAGTAAAAAAACAAAAAAAAAATTGTTTTGATATTTTGGTAACTCTTTACAATAAGGCTCAATGTATTTATTACAGTATTTATTCATCTTTGTTACCATTAGTTACAGTGGTTCACTGTTAGTCCTTGTTAAATCACACTTTGGATTTTAACAATGCATTAGCAAATGTTTAAATTAACATTAACTAAGATTAATAAATGCTGTACATGTATTGTTGATCGCCAAGATTAACTACTGGCACTTTATTCTAAAATGTAACAGATTTACACAAAGTCCACACAAAGTCAAACATGTACTTCTGGAACGATTATGAAGTAGTAACAAATAAAAAAAAACATATAGTTGAAGTCAAAATGATTCGCCCTCCTGTGAATTTTCTTTTTCTTTTTCATATATTTCCCAAGTGATGTTTAACAGGGCAAGGAATATTCCACAGTATTTCCTATAATATTTTTTCTTCTAGAGAAAATTTTATTTGTTTTATTTTGGCTAGAATAAACGTCATTTTAAAACCATATTAAGGTCAATATTGTTACCCCCCTTAAGCAATATTTGTTTTCGATTGTCTACAGAACAAACCATTATTAGGCAATAACTTTCCTAATTACCCTAACTTGCCTAATTAATCTAATTTACCTAGTTAAGTCTTTAAATTGCACTTTAAGCTGAGTACCAGTATCTTGAAAAATATCTAGTAAAATATTATGCACTGTCATCATGGCAAAGATAAAAGAAATCAGTTATTAGAAATTAGTTATTAAAACTATTATGTTTAGAAATGTGTTGAAAAAATCTTTCTGTTAAACAGAAATTGGGGAAAAAATACACAGGGGGGCTAATAATTCAGGAGGGCTAATAATTCTGACTTCAACTGTATAATGATCGGAATTGCTATGAAAAATGCTGACTCAACCCAATATATAAATCAGTTTGCTTAACGTAAAATACATATTTGTTTAAATCTTGCATTAAACATGTATCTTAGGGGTACATATCATTAGCAGTATTGGTGTCGACAGTTCCAGAAAGCAGTGGTGGGGCCGCTGGAAAAAGATCTGCTTTGTATTCTGCTGTTGGGAGTGAAGTGGGAACTAGACTGGGACCACCGTTTTGGGGGACGGGGTGGACGGTAGGAATGTCTGCTGAAAGGAAAGCCCCGTGACCTGAATCTAAAGGTGCAAAAGAGTTGGTTAAGGGGATTTCAGCAGACACACACGGCGCTCGGTCACGATCCTGCGTGCCAGAAATCCTACCAGGCAGCGCTCCACTATTTGGATGGTATCCACCAGTAGCAGGTATGGCCTCTCTGCTAGGTGGCACAGCTATGACGCTGGGTTGCTGGAGCTCAGTAATGGCCGAGTAGGTCATTCCAGTGGCAGGGAAGGGGTTGACTGGTCTTACAGGGCCAATGGGTACAACAGTTTGTGGTCCAGATACAGGAAACACATTGCCTCTAATCGCAGGTAAGTGCATGTTAACACGGCCCATACGCCCCATGTTCTGCAGTGTGGGATATAAATAGAGATTAAATGCATGTTTCTTGATGAAATGAACACTAGAAGGCTGTAATACACATTATGGGGCCGATTAATAACAGCCGCATATTCATGTGGTTCCTTGCATGTTATTGTTTCACTGTAAAAATATTCTTGCTGACTTAAATATTTTATCAAATTAACGTTTCTAGTCATCTCAGCTTACATCAATCGAACTGACTAAAAATATTAAGTTTAACGTTGTATAACTTAAAAATTAAGTTGAAGTATTAGTTGAGTATTAAAATAAGTTAAATCACCATAAAAAAATATTTGTTGTCTTGACTTTTTGTCATTACATTTTTTACAGTCTACAAACTTCCAAACACTTTATTGATATGCGTGCATGTACATGTGCATTCTCAAACTGGATGACTTTTCAGATGTAGATATTTTACTAAGTATACAATATGGTAAGGGGGGTGGTCTTCTTTAAAGTGATGAGAATGAGAAAGTGCAGGATGAGAAAGTGATGACAACATTTTTGGGCTGACAACATCACTTTAAATATGGCAGCCACTACACAATACAAAATGTTGTGATGTGGAACAGCTAAGTTGTTTTAACTCAACTTTGGGTAAAATATGGACAGACCAAAAATTAAAGTTTAAAAAGTGGTTTAAAAAATGTAATTCAAATTTTATTGAAACAATCCATCATTGGGTTTGTCCATATTTGACCACTGGGTTAAAAACTACCCAGCATTTTTAGAGTGTATTATTAGTATGTCTGCTTTATCATATGCTAACATAATTTTCATAAAAAGTTTGTTGAAGTACACCAACTTATTCTGCTAATCCTAACTTTAATCTAATATTATTATTATTGTAAAGGTACTTACAGTAACAACTAAAACATGTCTAATAAGGGCCATCAAAATAAAGTCTAACCAATGTATTTTTTAAACGTTCAGCACTATTTTTAGATCACTGCGAAAAACTGTACAAAATGGGGATGAACCAAATACTAAAAAATAAAATCTGAAAGTACCTAAATATTTTCTCAAATTATGATGATGATGATGATGATGATAATAATAAACAAACAGAACATGACATTGTCATACTTTTAAGCCTCACTGTAATTGAATTTACCTGAAGTTCCTCAGAGCTCAGACCACCATTTGATCCTGCCTTTAAAACACATTCAAATAAGAAATTATCCCATATTTAGCATATTCGATGAATAAATATTTTGTTTCATAGAAAGAAACTTAATTAATTAACTCACCATTCGCTGTGGCATTTGAGGAACCATATAAAAAATTGGCTGAACCTGTAAAACAGCATGTGCTATATTAGAATATTTCAAACACACTTGAGTTGCTTGAATCCATAATTTTTGCATTGATAGATACCTGTTGTTGCTGCTGAGGCTGATTTAGACGCATTTGGTGAGCATTTTGCCCCTGTTGTGGCCTTGCTGGCTGTGAAGCTGGAACTGCATTAGCGGGATATTGTTGGGATGTTGCATGCTGGAAAGCAGGCACTCCATAGAAGAACTGATGCATAAAGAAGCATTTCAGAAACATTATATCAATTATTAGCCCTCTGTATATTTTTTCCCCAATTTCTGTTTAACATAAAGTTTTTTGAACACATTTCTAAACATAATAGTTTTAATAACTAATTTATAATAACTGGTTTCTTTTATCTTTGCCATGATGACAGTACATAATATTTTACTAGATATTTTTGAAGATACTAGTATTCAGCTTAAAGTGCACTTTAAAGGCTTAACTAGGTTAATTAGGCAAGGCATTGTATAACAATGGTTTGTTCTGTAGACAATCGAAATAAAATATTGCTTAAGGGGACTAATAATATTGATCTTAAAATTAAAAATTTATTAAAAACTGCTTTTATTCTAGCCGAAATAAAACAAATCAGACTTTCTCTAGAAGAAATAATATTATAGGAAATACTGTGAAAAAATCCTCACTCTGTTAAACATCATTTGGGAAATATTTGAAAAAGAAAAATTAAAATCACAGGACAGCTAATAATTTTGACTGTATAAGATATTAAAAAGAGGATTCTGAGGCACATTGAGTATTAGTAAAGCACGAATGAACCGAATGACTCCTCTTTCAGTCGTTGGATGCAGATCTGACAAACTGCTGACAATAGATTTTATTTATGTGCACATTACTGATACTGAGGCGATATATTACATCAACCCTTTTTGTTCAGACACATTGAGTGCAGCGGGTTTCCTCAATCAAAGCACCTCAGACGTGACACGTAAAGAAAGACAGACAGGAAGATTTCCTCCAGCCAAAAAATTCGGATAATTTACAAAACAGGCGAAACACAAAGGCTTTGCTTGAGGGTTACATTGCTAAATTTAATTAAGTTGAGGTTTGGACCCTGATTGAGAATAAACCTGCTGAACCCAGAAAGTCTGTTACCTCTTCCTGTGGTGTATTTTTGCTGACTACACACAAAAACCACACATATTTTTTAATATTGCACCATAAATGATGGAAACACTCTTACTGTCGGGTTCCTTGATTGTTGTCCAAGAATGGGATAGTAGAAAAACTGAAAAATAAAGAATGAAAAAGTGTATTTTTAATAAAAGTACTGACATGTTTAATACAAAAAATAGTGAAATTCTTTTATAATACATATTTCTTATTATTATTTTAATTGAATTTAGGTTCCATGAAGAACACATGGCATCAATAGAAATTTTATTATACACAAAAGGCTCTTTAAAGTGGAAAACGGTTTATTACATCTGGGGTTTTTTAACTTTTTGATGCCACGGACCCCAAAATGTGAAGATGAATATGACATCCTTGAGTGAGCCCCTATAAAATGTAAAATGCACGTATATAGTTTCTTGTTAAAGAAATATGCTTATACTGTAAAATAATTACATTTATTTATTTATTTATTATTAATATAATTATAATTGGTCTAGTGTGTCTTTTTTGTAAAACTTTTACATTTTACTGCATTCGTCATATTATTTGTAATCTCATTTGTAATTTTTCATTTGTTTAGTATTATTTACTTACCATACGTAATTTTATTTTATATTAATTAGTTCATTCGTTTGTTAGTATAGTTATTTATTTATAATTATAATTTAATTATTAGGTTATTTGAATATAATTTGCATATGTTTCTGTTATTTTATTGTGTTTGTAGAGAGAGAATTTTTTGTTTAGTTTAGTTTCAATATTTGTATTTCTTATTTGTTGCATTGTATTCTAATCATGATTATTTACTCATATTTTGATTCATATTTTTTTAATTAATTTTTTTTTTTTTTTTTTACGCTTTTATATGCATTTTCTCAATACATTTCTCCAGTTAAAACACTCTTGCATTTAATCATTAAATGTTCTTAATGCAAATAAACAAATCTCTTTGCATCCGTTAGGTCAAAGCTTCTTTAGGGAACCAAGAAAAATGGTAAAGAAATGAGTGACGTTTCTAACCTGCGGTTGCTGAGAATAAGGAAGGTACTGAAACTGTCCTGGATGCTGACTGACAGCAGTACTGGGGTTGGGTTGAGAGGCCCATGGATTGGATGCCTGCGGCTGAAGGCCAGAGAGCATTCTGGGAGATCCAGGCTGAAACTGCTGCATATATTCCACTGGCAGCGATTCCTTTAAATCAGCATTTGGGGAGATCTACAAAAAGGTTCAAGTGTTAGTACACCCAAAAAAGAAAATTATGTTATTAATTACTCACCCTCATGTCGTTCCAAACCCCTGAGATCCTTAAAATACAAATTAAAATATTGTAGGTGAAATCTGAGAGCTTCTTCATCCTCATAGACTCATTCAAAGTGCAGAAAAATACCAACAACACCTTCAGTGGTTCAATCGGAATATTATCAAGCTACGAGAATACTTTTGTGCGCACATAAAATAAAAATAATGATTTTATTCAACAGTTTCTTGTCTTCAGTGTCAGTATATTGCGCATGTATATTGTGCATATATTGGGGTTTCATCAGTGCACCGTAAACATGCGCAATATACTGACACCGAGGAGAAGAAACTGTTTAATATAGTCATTGTTTTTGTCTTATTTGCACATAAATGTATTCTTGTAGCTTGATAAAATTCCGATTGAACCACTGAAGGCATATGGTGCATTTTGAGGGTGTTTTTTTGGTATTTTTCTGTACTTTGAATGAGAATGATACATTGCTGTCTATGGAGGATGAGGGAGCTCTCAGATTTAATCTGAAATAAAATGGAATTTAACTTGAAATTCTGAAGACGAACAAAGGTTTTATGGGTTTGGAACAAAATGAGGCTGAATAATTGAAATAATTTTCATTTTTTTTGAGTGAACTAACCTGTTTGTTCATGATAATTAATAAGAAATTAATGTTTAAGTTGCATAATCATGACTTATAAATGATGATCATTTAATGCAAGTGTGTAGAGGGTCCTGTCTCCTATAGCAATTAAACTAATCTGAATCAACTAATCAAGGTCTTCAATGTGAAGTATGCAAAGTATGCTGGTTAAAGCTAAAATCTGCAGGATGTTGGCCCTCCTGGACTAGTTTTAGTTCTTTATTGTCATTAGATTCCATGAAGAATCTCATGGTACCTTTCCATTCCACACAAGGTTATTTACAGTCAGAGATTTCTAAACTCTTCTTCACATTAAGAAAAAAACTCCTTTATGGCATCACTCACTTTTTGATTCCCATTAACTCAACCCTTGTAATATAATTTACTCAAGTAAAGAACATTGGATTAGCATTCTTATGAAGTATGATTTTTATAATTTAACTGTGAAAAAAAAAATCTAACTTCAGCTCTATGATTAAAGACTAATGATTAATGACTCACCGGAACGGCAGATGTTCCAGCAAGAAAGCACGCCATCATCGCTATAACCCTCGTTTGTGTCATACCTAAAGAGACACACAAAGTAAATACAATCGCACCACACAAATTGATTACGAGATTAATAGCTAACATTGCATGATGTTAAAAAAAGACAAATACTCACTTTAAAATCCTTTGATCAAAACAGAAAACTGTAAGTGGGGAAGGCTGTACTTAAACACTGTCCATTTCTCAAGCAACCAATCAGCTCTGGGGAAAATATGAGAAATGGGCTCTGACTAAATAAAACCTCAGACCATAATTTAATCGTACAATCCAGAAAATGTCTAGCGTTCCAATGAATCATCAAATTAAGCCGTTTTGAAATGTTCGACATATCCAGACGAGTTGGTTAATTTGATATATTGGTTCAGTTACATAGCATTAAAAGTCAAATCAAAAACGGATAAATATGATCATAAAAATTAGGTTTGTTTGCGGTAGTCTGGAAGTCAACTCCAAACATTTATTTTCACAACATGCACCAATTCGAACAATGAGGAAACCTGGTTTATTTTCGATAAATCACGGTGTTGCGTTCACCCACAGCAGAAAAGTGTCTAATCTGAGGTTGCTCTTCGCCGATTTTGTCTTTCCAATGTTGATTAAAGTGAAACCACAGTTACCCTCTCAAAAGGCACTTTGGTTCAGTTAATGATAGTATAATTCTGTCATTCCCACTGTAAGAACTATCCTAATTTCACACTGCGGTGAGATAACTGCTATTATTAAGTTGGGTTGAAGCCGAACAGGAATGCAGACACAGATGGCAGATTTTATGAAACAAGGAATTTCCCGAACATGACTGGATATGCAAACAAAAACTAGACTAGATCATTTTAAAAACAAACTTTGATAATTTGTGAGTACCGTTGAAATGCATGATAAATTAGAAAATACTTCCTCTTAAGATAGACTGTGTTTAATAAGCGTGTAGTAACTCAGGAGTCATACTGTCCCACCCAAGACAATCTCAAAATCTCAAAATTACATACCCACCTCTTGCTCTGTTGACACTTGCACCACACCTACTGTACTGCGTAGAGCCTCACGGTTGTACACATTGACCATTACATTAAACAACTCTGCCAAGAAATCATCTGAAATAACTAAATGTTACATGTTTGACTTCATAATTTAGGGTGCTTAAATTCTGATTGACAATGACTGTGAGTATACAGGCCATAAGTGCTTTCTGTATAGCACTACATTCATTTATTTATTTTCCTTCGGTTTAGTCCCTTTATTTACATGGGGTCGCCACAGCGGAATGAACCACCAACTATTCCGGCATATGTTTTACCCAGCAGATGCCCTTCCAGCCGCAACCCAGTACTGGAAAACACCCATACACATTTACACACATACACTACAGCCAATTTTGTTTACCCAGTTCACTTATACACGTCTTTGGACTTGTGGGGGAAACCGGAGCGCCTGGAGGAAACCCATGCGAACACGGGGAGAACATGCAAACTCCACACAGAAATGCCAACTGGCCCAGCCGGGACTCGAACCAGCGACCTTCTTGCTGTGAGGTGACAGTGCTAACCACTGAGTCACCATGCCTCCCTATAGCACTACAAACAAATTAAAATAAAAAAGATGTATTCACTATACTCATCCTAAAGTGATTATGAACCTTGGAGTGATTGTTTCTGCCTTGAACTACTGAATATACTTTACCGGTATATATTCTTTATATTTATACTTTCCATAGTAGGAAATGGCTACCGGTTGCCAACACTCTTCAAAATATTTTCTCTTTACTTAAACAGAAGAAGGAAAATCAAGAAAATTAAAGCGAGTGAGTAAATGAAGACAGAACTTTTTTGGGGGGATGAACTTTCCCTTTAAAAATGTATTTCTCTAATATTGAGTTTTGATGAATGAATGAATGAATGAATGAATGAATGAATGAATGAATGAATG
>CAIGQV010019186.1:11059251-11069971 GCA_903798115.1 Danio jaintianensis | reverse complement strand
ATGAATGAATGAATGAATGAATGAATGAATGAATGAATGAATGAATGAATGAATGAATGAATGAATGAATGAATGAATACAGATTTGGTTTGTTCATTACATGTCAAAAAGTTCACATTTATTTACTTGAATGAACAAGAACACCAACACAAATCTTAATTACGACTTAGATTTACTGTTTGGGAAAAATATCATGGAAGTCATGGTTTTCAGCTATTTGGTTCCCAGAATTTCTTCTACTGTAATCAGCAGAAAGAAACAGATATACAGATTAGGAACAAGCAACATAGCAACAATTTGTAATTAGATGAAGTTTTGTAATGTTTTTTTGATAATTAAATAAGAACCAAATAACATGTTAAATATTTGAGATTCACTGCATTTATTAAAAGCATTATTTAAAAAGGTGACCTTAAGTAAATCATTTAGGCTATTGGGATTCATCTCCACTATCTGCCATCTAAGCGGCCGGTGGTAGTGACGGCTGGGGGTCTAGGTGTGGGACCTGGGGACGGAGCAGGAGTAGGGCTCGGAGTAGGGGCCGGACGAGGCAGAAATAAGGGCCAATAAATTGGCCACAGTGGGTATACAGGTCCAGCTGGACCAGGCCTCACAGGATAATACAGCCAAAAGATCCTCTAAAGAAAAAATATAAACAGTCACGCATACTGTATACAATTAAAGTCAAATTATTAGAATTTTTTTTAATTTTTCAAATATTTCCAAAATGATGTTTAACAGAGCAAGGTATTTCACAGTATTTCCTATAATATTTTTTCTTCTGGAAAAAGTTTTATAAAAAAAAATTTCACTCAGTTTTGTATTTTTTAAAAACCATTTTAAGGTCAATATTATTCGCCACTGTAAACAATATTTTTTTCGATTGTCTACAGAACAAACCATCGTAATACAATGACTTGCCTAATTACACTAACTTGCCTAATTACACTAATTAGTTAAGCCTTTAATTGCACTTTACGCTGAATACTAGTATCTTGAAAAATATCTAGTAAAGTATTATGTGCTATCATCATGGCAAAGATAAAAGAAATCAGTTATTAGAAATTAGTTATTAAAATATTATGCATAGAAATGTGTTGAAAAAACTTTCTTTCTGTTAAACAGAAATTGGAGGGGAAAAATATACAGGGGGCTAATAATTCAGGAGGGTCTAATAATTGATAATTGTATATGAAACAGTGTATTATGCACTTTGCTCAGCTTCAGGGGAAAATTACATAAAACATTAGCTTTAATTGGGAGCACTGAGAGTTTACCTCATCACTGCCAGAGTAGCTCCCGGGCTTATAACGGTGGCAGAGCTGTGAGGAATTTTAAAATATGACACAAGTTCATGAGATTGTAATGAAGTGTTTTAATAAAGTATCATACAGTGTTGTTTTTACCCAGTTCTTAAAGGGATAGTTCACCCAAAAATGACAAATTACTTACTATTTACTCACCCGCAAGTGGTTCTTTTTTCTGTTGAATACAAAAGAAGACATTTTGAAGAATGTTGGAAACCGGTAGCCCTTGACATCCATATGAAAAAACAAATGCTATGGAAGTAAATGGTTACCAGTTTTCAGCTTTCTTCAAAAAATCTTCTGTTGTGCTCATCAGAATAAAGAAAGTGAAGCAGCTTTAGAAGTGGAAAAGAAGTGAAAAGTGAGTGAATTTTGGGTGAACTACCCCTTATGAACTTATATAAACTGAACTGCTTAGTTGAATTGCAAATATGATTTGACACAAACTACTCATAAACGCATGATTTATTAAACAATTTACTTACAGCTGCAGAGGGAATGAGCCACAGCATGGTCAACACAATGAGATTGTTCATTTTCAGACCTTTTTAACCTAATTTTGGAAGAAAACAATTGTATTCTATTATATGAAATTACAGAGAGCTCATTGATTATAGCAATTCAGTACAATTTCTATGAATCAGAGCATTTAAAATGCACACTAAGATGCAGGACATATAAACACTGGATTTTAAGAGCTGCTGAACATGCAAGTACCACAGTTAACCACACAGAGTCACTTATGAGCACAAGAGCAGGCTTGAGGACAACGTTAAAAGTACATACAAGTACTATGTCATTGAAATCTATGATAAAAAATCCTTTACCTCAAAACATTTCTAAACTAAAGCACAAACATCACAATTTCAAATAAAGAACAATCTAACCAGAGTTAACGACACAAGAAAAAAAAGGGTTTTTTTCTATTTCATATTAAGTTTGGGCAAGTTGACTATTGTAGTTTTATTATATTATAAATGTTTTATTTTATTATAAATGCTTGTTAACAGTTAATTAACAGATTTATATTGTAAGTGCAATATTTGATGAATTAGAAAAACAATAAATATATTGCGATTTTGATAAGTTTTGCTAAATAAAACAACTATATATATATATATATATATATATATATATATATATTGTCTGTTTAATGAATCCACCGTGACAAGAGAAATTAAATTATACAAATAAAACAAATGAAACTATTAGTAATACTTTATTTTGATGGTCCCTATTGCACATTTTGTTGACTAAAAGTACTACATGCCAATTACTTCTCATTTGAGTATTAGACTGTCTGCTTAATATCTGTTGATACTGCTCCTTCAACAGACATTTAACTGACTATAAGAAACTTTGCAAGTACACGTCAACTTACACTAACCTTAACCCCAACCTAACAGTCTACTTATAATCTATTGAGAATTAGTTGGCCTATAGATGCAATGTAACTTAAATTCAACAAAATGCATTAAAGGGACCATCAAAATAAAGTGATACCAAACAATTTTTTTTATATAGCCATTTCTGGTAATTTAGCCATTTTCAGATATTTTTTTTATATAATCCCACTCTAAGAAATCTTCTCTATGCTCAGATAAAGTTATAGTTAATAATAATAATAATAATAATAATAATTATAATAATAAAAAAACAAGTTACATAAATAAATCAGTTATACTTACTGTCCTGCTTCTAGATGTCCTGAAAGAAATGTGAATTGTGAGATTTATCCCAGTCTAACTAATGCACTTATGCACTCATCAAAGAGCTTTAGCATGTATTTACTGGACTTTTTTACTCATGCAGAAAGCTTAGACTATAAGGACATTACAATATTTAGTCATGCCTAAAATCCCACAAATCTCCACAAAGCTCACTGTCAGTTTATGCAATTGTGACATATTAGGAACATCGTAAAACGTCCTGATTACATTGCTAAAGAGGATTTGCTAATCTCTTATAATCGTGGTCTTACAGCAAGTGTAGTGATGTCAGATTTACCTAAAGACATTTTTATTTAGCATGAAGAAAAGAACCAAAGAAACAGTTGAGAACATCACTGCAAATTTGCTAAATAAAAAAGAAGCAAGAGTGGAAAGTGACTTTTATTTAATCAACTTAGCCAATTTAGTGATTATAAACTAAGCTTTGTAAATGATTAAAGTAAAATGTAAAGTGAATGTAAACTATGCTTGAAGTTGAACATGCAGTAAGGTTTATACTTTTAAATCTTTTTTCCCTAAATGCTTTTTAGTCCTAAAAATAATTCAATAGACTTAGAGCTGAAATAAACTGATTTTGTTGTTCATCAAATAAACCTTTTATAAATCATATAATGCTGTGAGCAATGAAATTTAGTCAAATAAGCTTAAAATGAAACACAATCCATATTAGTATGTTGTTTAAATTTATTTTAATGATTAGATTAAACCCTGTTTTTTTATTTTCATTCCAACCTTAACCAGTTTTTTTTAGCATGTCCCCATGAAGGCATTAAAACCTGCTCACTTGGAAATGCTCCTAATAGTCCCATTATGACACTGACAGATAATAAAGACATTAATAATCATTAAAACAATCCATCTCTAAGGTGTGACTTAATCTCTTGTTTTGTTTATGTGTTGCATGAACTCCCTTTAAATACGTTTATGATTAAAATTCCATAACCGTGCAGACAGTCAAGTGAATCATTTTCCTATTTCCTAATTGGACATCACTTGCTAAATACTAAAGTGTTATATTTTTCAAACACGCCACTGTGTTTCGTCTGCTGATTGGCCAGCTGCATGTCCAAAAATGTATATATAAAGCATTATAGCCGTCGTTTCAATATCAAATCCAAAAACCAAGAAGTCTCTCATACATCTGACATAAAGGTAAGAAGAAAATGTTTACATTCGAAGGGTTTACGTTCATGTTTGGAGGTTTTAAACCAATGCGATTTACACAAGGAATATTTCTCTTTTGAACAGCTCGACTTGAGAACCATGAAGTCTTTTCTCATTGTTGCCTGTGTGTTTGGGCTCTGCTGTGCCGTGCTAGTGAGTATTATTCTCCTGCTTTTATTTATTAGTTGAAATAATTGTGATACTTTGTCAAAATGTAACCATTTAATGCTTTGCAACTTATTCCACATGACTCAAAATTACCAATTCATTTCTTTTCAGGCTGTGGATGAAGAACATAGAGAGAAGCGCTCATCAAGCCGTTCCTCAGAGGTCAGTTATGAAAATTCTCTTTGTTTTTTTCCATTGAATAATATCATTTTTAATAAATATTCATATCAATTTAGTGTTTATGCTATACTTATTTAAACTAAATGAGCTTCACATGTCCAATCACGTTACCACCACATGTGAAATATGTTTAAGATATCTAAAATCTGGTTTTTGTATGTGTCGCACATATGATTCCACCTGATGGTTTTTTTTTTTGGTCACATTTTTGTTTTAAGGTACAATTCTCGCTATTAATAAACCATTGCCTATGGCTTTTGCTATAACATACTCTTTATTTGCTGTTCTTAATGTAGTAGTGAGGTTAAGGTATTGGGTAGGATTAGGGATGTAGAATAATATCCTGCATAATATGTACATTAAAAGTTATAAACAGCCAATATTCTATTAATAAACATGTGATAAACCTAGTTAAATATACACTTTAAAATATGATGTTTGCTGTTTGTTCAAACTAATTATTTAAAATTAAATGAAACAACACAATTCTTGAGGGGTTTTCTTGGCACAACTTAATTGTTTTATGTTCAATCTACTTAAATTTGTAAAAACGAATAAGCTAACGTAATTCCTTCATTTTCTCCCAACCCAAATCGATTGTGTAGAATGCAGCATTTTTTTACAGTGTAAGCAGGTGATTAGTTAAAAAGTGAGAACTGTTACTTAAACTGAAGTTCGGTAAAGGTTGTGTTAAAACATTTCATATGGAAAGTACAGAAATACCCTGACATTCAGTCTGTCTTCAGTTTGAAAAGTAATGTTATGTAGACCACTTTTTAAATAGAAACTACTTTGTTTTTCTATTGATATTCCTACAGAGATGGCCTGGAGGATTTCCTCGTCCTTTTCCCAACCCATACTTTCCCCCGTCCCGGCCTCAGCCTCCAAACATCACTGCCCTGCTCAATCTTTTGGCATCCATCTTGGCATCCACGACCCCAGCACCCACTAGGGCTCCTGCTCCGGCCCGCGCTCCTGCCCCATAAGGCGAAAGTCACCATTTAAAACCAAGCATGTGTCCGATTGACATGATACTCTTGTTCTTGGTATATTCAAAATAATAAATAAATAAATACATGTTGCATCATTAAATTGTACATTTCTGTCTGTGCTACTTAGCTTCTCTTTTTTCAAAAATGTGAATGTGAACAAATTTATGAAAGTGTGCCTATGACTTAGCATATAACAAAACCTTGGGATGAATACAACTGAGTCTCTGAATAATTACTTCAACCTCTCATAAAAGGTGTAATCAAAATGTGAGTTGACATGTTGACTACATGTTGACATTTTCACTTGTTGAGTTCAGAAACATGCGCTACCACACCATAACTGTTTTTATTATTTCTTTCTACAGCACAAATGTAGTTTGTTGTTCGAGAAATCAGCAACTGCCTTTGTGAGTGTGTTTTTTTCACTGTAAACAGGATTAAAGAAAAAAAAAGGATTTCAGTTTTTAACTATTTAACTTGAACATCAAGTAGGTTTAATGCTCAAATGCTTAAAAAAAATACTGTGAACATTTTAGTGAACACTAAACATCCGATCATAAAGATTTTATGCTATCTGTTAACCTGCAACAACTTTACAAAGAATTGAACAGCACAACAAATATGCTGGAAAATCTGTATGTAGTATTCGAGAAGCAATTTAGTGACACTAAAGTAGTCCTTAGATCAGTGGTTCTCAATTCCGGTCCTCGGGCTAAGTTGAATGTGTAACACAGTGGGACAAATCATGTCATCTGCATATACATGGGCTCAAAGTTAAGTATAACAGTTTCATTCAAGTAGTGCCATTTCAGCCTAAAAGAGTGATGCATGCAGATCCTGGCAGAATAGCTTTGCCATGTAGGCTAATGCATGCACAGGCGCTGACTAACACAGTGGGACCAAATAATTTTATATGGGCATATTACTGTAAAAGCCAGGCCAGGTTCTCCCCACTCACAAGCTGCATCCCAATTCGCATACTATCCGTCCTAAATAGTATTTGAAAATAGAATTAGTATGTCCCAAATTGTAGTATGTTGATGAGTATGCCAAAGGTTCCTGGACGTTTTTTTTTATTTCCGGTAAAAAATTTAAGTGTAGAACCGTCCATACTCTAATCGCTGATATTGCACACAATACATTGTGCGTTGGACGTGAATTCGATTAGAACTACAAACGCGGGTGAAAAGTGTAAATAAACTACAAACATGATGGACGCGCGAGACCAACCGTCAAGAGGGTTCAGGAAAGATGTTTGTATGACTGTTAATTAATATCTAGCCCACTGGAAAATATATAAATTGCGTTTTCTGTGTTATATTTCATCTGCAACAGCAATACTGAACTTACATAAAGACGTGTTTTGGCCGGCAGCTAGCTCTCTGCAACTCTCACACGGTTGCCCACTGAAGCTAAGCAGGGCTGCGCCCGGTCAGTACCTGGATGGGAGACCACATGGGAAAGCTAGTTTGCTGCCGGAAGTGGTGTTAGTGAGGCCAACAGGGGGCGCTCAACCTGCGGTCTGTGTGGGTCCTAATGCCCCAGTATAGTGAAGGGGACTCTATACTGCTCAGTGAGCGCCATCTTTCGGATGAGACGTTAAACCGAGGTCCCGACTCTCTGTGGTCATTAAAAAAAAAAACAGGATGTCCTTCGAAAAAGAGTAGGGCTTTAACCCCGGCATCCTGGCCAAATCTGCCCACTGGCCTCTTTCCATCATGGCCTCCTAACCATCCCCATATCATAATTGACTTCATCACTCTGTCTCCTCTCCACCGATTGGCTGGTGTGTGGTGTGCGGTCTGGTGCAATATGGCTGCCGTCGCGTCATCCAGGTGGATGCTGCACACTGGTGGCGGATGAGGAGATCCCCCCATTGTGTAAAGCGCTTTGAGTGTCTAGAAAAGCACTATATAAATGTAAGAAATTATTATTATTATTATTATTATTAACGTCTGAATGCATAATTATACAAACACCTGAGGAGATTTCTCTGCATGAAAGACTCGCGAATGGCAGATTATCCTGCTGCTGCTTCTCCAATACAAAAAAATCTGTGAGTAAAAAAAAATGTATATTGAGAAAATCGTCTAAAACGTTATCTAAATTAAGTTCTTAGCAAGGCATATTACTAATCAAAAATTGCGTTTTGATGTACAGTATAGGAAATTTACAACATTTCTTCATGAAACACATGGTCTTCAATGTTCAATATTGCGTTTATAATAATAATAATAATGCATTTTTGCCTATTAGAAAAAATATAGAATATACCTGTGCAACATAAGATTATTTTCCAGGGTCACATAGTAAATAGTTTACTAGTATTAACATACTATGTTATTCTGCGTTTTTGAACAAAATGAACGAGTCAGTGATTCAACGGGCAATTCATAACGACGATCGTTTCTCAAAGATTGTAGTTTCACTTTTCAAATATCATTTAATTTATTTAATTACGATTATTTATTTTAAAAACATTATATTCACATAACATTATGATTTTATCCAGTTAAATGCTTTCATGCCACCAGTTTTCTGTACCATTTCAGCAGTGATTTATTGTTGCACTTATCTCATTTGATTGGTAACTTGTTCTTCCTGATTGTGATTTTGGGTTATAGTGAAACAATTTTACAATTTTATAATGAAATGTATTGTTTTTTGCTTTTATGAGTTGACTATGTAGCTAAATAATATTTTGGGAAAAATATATTTTTAAATAATAATAATAAATAAAATATTTGTTTTTCGTTTAGAAACAAAATACATCGACATAATTCATTCATTCTTTCATGAAGACACTGCCTGGTCACTTTCCCCCTGGCATAACAAATACGTAACTGCAAAGAACCAAAAAAAATCCCAGTGCTTGAATGTTATGCCATTTTTAAATATTTGTGATACCTTTTGCTGATATAATGCATAATAATAACACTCAAATATATATATATACTATTTCCTGTAACATAAAGAAAGAACAAGGCAAACAATTGATGATGTGGTTCAACAACGATTATTTATTTGCTTTTTTTAGAGACAAAGACCAAGACTATCTTGAACCAGAAAAATAATCCTTGTCATCCTATAATGACAAGATTCAATTTTGTCATTGGTTAGAAGGTGCTCTTAATTATTTATTTATGTATTTTTTAATTAGAAGAACTAGTGCACCTATAATCAAATGTAAGTATAGAGCTGTGATTTTTATCTGCCTCCAGGGGGAGCTGGAGCAGGACCTGGAGCCGGAGCTGGAGCCGGGGCTGGGGCAGGAGCAGGAGCAGGAGAAGCTGCCAACTGTGCTAACAAAAATGGCAGGAGGCTGAGGAGGGCATTATTGTTTGGGAACTGAGGCAGAGGCAGAGGCTGAGGTTGAGGCTGGGGGATGTAAGGAGGAAAGTATGGATAAGGATAAGGACGCTGAAATGGGTTGAAGAAGCCTCCAGGCTGTCTCTGTAGAAGACAAACATGTAAATTTATATATTTTTAATACATACATCGTAAAAAAAAATATCCGTTAATTAACAGGTTTTGTATTTTTATTTTTATTTTATGTTTATTTACGGTTATGGATTGCATTATGGGATGTTGATCTCTGCTCTGTCGAGTTTTGATGTTGAAAAGTTCACTCTGCAGTTTAACAAAGTGACTTTTATTGACATTTTAGTATTCTGAAACCAAATACTGCATAAGAAATAATATATAGAGACTTAAGTCTGTAAAATAACAAAGAAAAAATTTATTAGCAGGTTTTTGTACCGTAATTTACAACACCAACCCACACTGTAAAATATATCCGTAAATTAGCAGTTTTCCATATTTTGTGATTCATGTTTTTATTTTCCCCATTTATTTATGCTTTTGAATTGCGTTATTGGACTTAGATCTTTCTTCTGACATCTTTCAACCTTGAAAAGTTTGAAGAAGTTACTTTTATTAACTTTTTTAATAGTTTAATTTGATATATTGTATTAGTTGGTGTTGTATATTTATATTTATATAGTTATTTTACAAACTTATTTCTCTATATATAATTTCTTATATGTTATATTATTTCAAACTACTAAAATGTCAATAAAAGTCACTTTCTTTAAACTGTAGAGTTGAATTTTCTACATCAAAAGTCACCAGAGCAGAGATCAAGATCCCATAATGCAATTCACAACAGTAAATAAATGGAAAACACTTGTGAATCAAAAAATACGGAAACTGTTAATTAACAGATCTTATACAGTGCAGGCAATACACCACTTTAACTAACTAAACTATTAAAAATGTCAATAAATGTCACTTTTTCAAACTTTTCAACATCAAAAGTTGTTTGAGGAAAGATCCCACAGTGCAATTCAATTACTCTCAAACTACAGAAAACTGTTCATTTATGGATATAATATATATATATATTACAGTGTATTTCTCTGCATATTTTAGTTCACTGGTTTGTTCCTTTTTTTGCATTCACTAAGGCTATTTTTGCATTCATGAGAAGTTTTTTTAAGTATTTACAAAATGTAAAAAAATTATTTTGAGACTGACCTCAGAGGAACGGCTGGACGAGCGCTTCTGTCTGTGTTCTCCATCCTCTGCCTAAATACAGATGTATTTACCATTTGGTATATTTCAGTGTCATAGAATAAGTTACAAAATGAACAAATATTTAAAAAATAAGAGACTGATACTCACTAGCACGGCACAGCAGAGTCCAAACACACAAGCAGCAATGAGGAAAGACTTCATGGTTCTCAAGAGGATCTGGTCTGATCTATAAAAAAAAATAAAAAAAGAAAGAAAACAAGTGTGTAAAATGTGCATAAATATAAATGCAGTTAATTCATTCAAATGAAACTGTGCTTCTTACCTTTATGCCAGATGTATGAGAGACTTCTCGGTTTTCAGATGTGATATTGAAATGGCAGCGATTATGCTTTATATATACATTTCTGACAGGCAGCTGGCCAATCAGCAGAAATAACACAATGGCATGTTTGGAAAATGCAACACTCAGAATTTAGCAAGTTGGACTTTACTCAACAATTGGGAAATAGGAAAATGATTCACACGGTTTTCTCCTCTCTTAAGGTACAGTATATTAATTGTAAACACACAACACAAAAACAAAACAAAAGATTAAGGCACACCTTAGGGCTGGATGCAACTGGGAAGTATTTTATATATATAT
>CAIGQV010019186.1:10996193-11042403 GCA_903798115.1 Danio jaintianensis | reverse complement strand
ATCTATCTATCTATCTATCTATCTATCTATCTATCTATCTATCTATCTATCTATCTAAATAATGAGCCAAAAGTTTTCACAGAAGATATTTTGAGTAAATCTTTTTATCACATAAATGTTCAGAAATAAAACAAATACTGCGAACAAATAAACATTTGTAATGCTTTTTATGCTTTTTTATGTTCCAGGAAAATTATATATTAACCATAAAAACATTCATAATACACATTACACATTTTAATGAAGATTTCTGTCATAAGTTAAGAGTTATTACATAACTATATGTAATAATAACATTATATATGTATATGTAAAATGAAAAATATATATTGCAAAATATATACTATATAATATATATACTATAACATTTATATATAACTGCATCTGCATCATAAAAGATAGGCCTAACTGTTACCTTAAATCTCCCCAGTAAAACTTGGGGCACCCCAACAGCTTGATTATTTCCAGCAGGACCTTGTCCAGCCTAAATAATTTACAAAATAATTTCATGAACACTATTATAACCCATTTAATAGTACTAGAAACTAGAAGACTTGTTTTGTACCGCAACTTGTTGCTGAGGAGGAATAGCGACTGGTTGATTCGGAAGTCCAGCAACGAAATACGGCAAACCCTGTTTATCAGAACACAGTCAAAACACAAAAGATGATAAATAGACGATAAACAAGCGTTACTTCAAACATTATGAGTGAAAACTGTACCCCATTAGAGGCAGGGAAGGCGTAGGGCAGAGCTCCAGCGTTCGGGAGGCCGAAGGGAACTGGCGCCACTGGAGGCTGAAGCACATATGGAGGAATTGCTGCCGCAGGAAGAAACTGACGGACACGGAAGAGTTTAGAATAGACTGCGCAGGACAGCGGGATTTGATTAAAAGGTTTTAATAATTCATTCATACCTGTGGAATAGGAGGCTGTCCTAAAACTGCAGCACCTCCAGTAAGCACAGGTGGGTTCAGACCGCCCACCAGCAGTGGGTTCACTCCATTTACACCAGTAAGCAGACCACCATTAAGACCGTTGACCACAAGTAACTTCTGAAATAAGTTCCCTCTAGGTTAGGAGAACATTTCCACAACGTTCTTTTTATGTTCTTTTACGTTGTTGAAAACCACCCATAAGGAATTTAGAGAGAACGGTTGCTTAATTGCCAAAAAATAACCAAATGAAAACCAAATGGGAGCCATATGAGAGTGTTTTATTATTATTATTATTATTATTATTATTATTATTATTATTATTACTACTATTATTATTATTATTATATTGTTGCTTCTGGGACTACTTCTCTAAAAAGACAAATAAATGACAGGAGTTAAAGGGATAGTTCACCCAAACATTGTCATTGTTTACTCTTCCTCCACTTGTTCCAAACCTGTATGCCTATAAGATTCTTCCTTCTGCTGAACCAATGCAATCTTACAACAGTTTATATTTGTATGATTTACTGGCTAATTCATACAATCTTATTTATAAATTTTAGTATGATCTGCCCAACCTCCAATGAGGGTAGGGTTAGGACTGGGGTTTGGGGACATGCCTACATTTAAACATTTTACATTTTCATACAAATGAAAAAAATATGAATTAGCCACTTTTCTGACAATATGTAAAACAGTTACATCTCCCCTTGAGATTGGGCTGATTGAACACAAAAGAAGATATTCTGAATTTCCTACTATGTAAGTCAATGGTTACAGGTTTTCAGCTTTCTTCAAAATATCTTTTTTTGTGTTCAACAGAATAAAGAAACTCATAAAGCTTTAAAACCACTTGAGGATGAGTAAATAGTGAGTAAATTGAAATTTTTGGGTAAACTATCCCGTTAATTTTGTCAGTTGGAAATTGATTGGATTGCCAGATTGTTATGGATTGAGTTCATCTAAGTGACAGGTTGTCCTGGCCACTGATGAGGCATGTATATATTATTATTTTTAGATCACATGAATTAAGAATATTATAAAACAACAACAATTATAAATTGGCTGGCGAATTCACTTACAAATACAAATTCTAAGCTACAAAACAGAACATTCCAACAATATAAATGAACTTACCTTTGCTGAAGTGTCCTAAAAAAGAAAAAAATGAAAGTGATTAATGCATATGTGGATGCATTGATAAATCATGCATAATCAAAAGAAAATTACTTCGAATAATAAAATGAACAGATTACATTGAATCAGTGTACTCACGTGAGCAATTATGCTCAGTACCATAAAGATTGTAACAAAGTTCTTCATTGTGCGATCTAAAAAAAATACAATCAAACATATTTGATTATAGACATTCATGTTGCCTAAATATGCTGTTTCAGAAGTAGAAACGTTGTCGGCACCCACCTGTTTCTCACTCCAGATGTGTACAGTATAGCGGATCTCCAAGGCCTTTTATTGAGCTGAATGATCTAGTTCAGCCAATAACAGCTCAACACTAATCCAGCTGTGTTGAGCATCAGCAGGGCATTAGGAAGCATTAGTTATGTTATGGTTTTGTTATTTGGATATTTTCAGGTTAACCACTGGGATACCTTCAGGCAGAATTTGTGGTTTATTGGAGTTTTTTTAAATGTACACGTCACACAACCTGTACAGACACATGAAAACAGAAATGTGGTCTTGACCTATATGAAAACATGGTTTGTGTTATAATCACCTGGTCTGAATGTCTTACGTCTTAGATCATTCTCGTTTGTCATATAGTCAACAAACGTCAGACCTATAGAGCATGATGTCATAAAAGTGGTCAAAACTGAAAACCTGTCAGGTGACATTGATTGCGATGGCTTGGCTCTGTTTCAAACAATGTTTATTTGAAAAATAAATATCTGAATGTTGGAAATAAAAAAATGTTTTTAGTTGGGGGTTTGAGGATTTAACAATAAAATTTGTGTTTAAATATATAGGTTGCTTTGATAGATATAGATTCGATTAAAAATGTGGAAATCAAAACATCTTATTGGTTTGACGATTAAATATATTGATATAATACACTCATTCTCACATATTTTTACATTTTTGTAACTTAAATTTGAGAATATTTGGAAAAAATAAACTGAGTTGGTGGGTAATCATGTAATATGTATAACTGTTGGTTAATGTAATCTCAAAAGATCATAATAGCACAGATTGTTTTGTCATTGTACAGAAAATTCATAAAAGTTTGGTAGATTTGACAAATTATTCAGAAAATGTTGCTTATAAAATACACAGACATTCAAGAGTTCATTTTAAAACATTTTATTAAATTACAATTAAATTACCTCCCTCTAATGGGGTACAATTAAGCTAAAAACAAAGTACAAAGAGCTTATGAATGGTACAAAAAAGATTTTTAAAGGTTTCAGAGTAACAAGAAAAAGTGCATAGTAATGCTTAAACAGAATCAGCAGTAAAGCACATGGGTTCCAGCTTGGGAGCATATGACATCATTTGAGAGATTGCTTCATTATGTTGAGAATAACAATTGTGCAGCCCCAACAGGTCTGACTCAATACAAATCTCATGTAAACATCATAAAAAGGACCAATTTAAAGTTGCTGTAAAAACCTCGAAACTGGTGTGATTCTGTCTATTTGCTTGGTTTCTGTGTGGATTTGTGAATTGAATACTGTTACACATTTGGCAGACTTGCATTGCGTTGTATCAGTGGTCTAACTAAGGATATACAATGATAAATATAGTATAAAATGATACTAAATTGTGCATCCCTGAGCTCTGGAAATACAAAGTACATTCCATTTGTGTTTCACATATTGTATTGTTTACTGGCTCAGATTTGCATATTCGCATAAAGTACCCTTAAAACTAATGCTATCCAGGGGCGTGTCATTATTGGGGGAGAAAAGGGTGACAGATTGCATAGGGCCCTGAGGCATGCCATGTTAAGGTAGTACCTCCCCTCCCCCATGCTCTTCAATTTTTTTAATACTGGCCATTTATTCACAGCAGCAAAATGTGATTGTCAGTTCACCATTTAAAGCTTAATTGCATTTAATGCACATAGGTCAGTTTACAAAAGTGAAATGACATTCTAAAACCAAAATAAAATTTTATCAGAACTAACTAAAACAGTATAAATATAATACTACAAAACTAATCAAATAAATATTGCAACCTGGTCTTTGAGGTTTCAGTTCAAACAAACCCAATGATCCACATAAAAAGTAAGCCTGGCAACACTGCAATTATGAAAAATGTATAAATAATAGGGGGGAAAAGCAGTGGTTCAAAGTAACTAAGGAAAAGTGCAGAAATCCTATAAAATGTAAACAGAACTAAACACTACTTACTAATAACATAATGCACAACAGAAAAGAAAAAAATCATAGTGAAAGAGGTACAACTCATGACTCATTCATGTCTTTGGACTGTGGGGGAAACCGGAGCACCCGGAGGAAACTCATGCCAACACAGGGAGAACATGTAAACTCCACACAGAAATGCCAACTGACCCAGCCAGGACTCGAACCAGCGACCTTCTTGCTGTGAGGTGACAGTGCTAACCACTGAGCCACCATGCCACCCATAAACTGAAATAAATCAACCAAACAAATTGAAATCGGAATATGACCAATACATCACTATCCACAGCTCAAACCCAAACAACAAGCCCCAAACCGCAAACATTCTCCATCTCCCAAAAAAATTAAATAGTGACAACAGGATGTATGCTGAGTTCTGTACTGTTTGGTCAGAGTTAAATTGAACAAGCACTTGTTAATGATGTGTTTAAATGAATATCTCAGTTACAGGAATATGACAGGGAAACTGGTACGAGTCAAGTCATTGATGTTGCCAGATCTTTCAAACTGAACTGAATCAGTTTTAATCTAGCTAGAACTACACCAGCATTCTTCCACCACTCGACTTCCTGCCTGATATGTTGAAATGTTCCACAATATTCAATTCAATTCATCTTTATTTCTATAGCGCTTTTACAATGTAGATTGTGTCAAAGCAGCTTAAAATAGAAGTCCTAGTAGATTGGAAACTTTGTCAGTCCAGTTTGCAGAGTTGAAGTTCAGTTTAGTTCATTTCAGTGTGGTTTAATTTTCAGTGCTGAAAGTCCAAACACTGAAGAGCAAATCCCTCTTTTTTTCATCCATGTAAAGCTGCATTGACACAATCTCCACTGCAAAAGCTCTATAGAAACTACAAAATGACTACATTTGACCAACAACCTAATAATAATCATTTGAAATGCATCCTAGAAATGTATATTGGAAACAAAAGCAAACAATCATGACCCACACATTCCCTTCTCTACGAAAAGCTAATTTTAGAACAAACTACAAATATGTATCAGGCCACAAAACAAGAGCGCCTGATGCAAAGACGAATTCTCAACCTAAACCAAACATGATCCCTCAAGAGACCCTGATAGGTCAAGGTAACAAAATGTTTCTCAGGGGAGTTTCTCTGTGACTGATAATTTATGGGATTCGCTCACTTCTGTGTCTATTTGGCCAATAGATTCCTCTTCTTCAGTGTTGTCCAGTTTCTCAGTAGACCTCTCAGGCTCAATCATGGTCTCCTCTACAGGTGTGTGAGGACGAACTTCACATTCTGAAATTTGTGGGCTGGTCTCTTGCTCTGACATTCTGTATGCAGGCTGTCTCAGGAAATCTGTATTTACAGTAGACTTTCCTAAATTATAATCATAGTCATTTTTAATCTCTGGAGATGTTCTAGGGAATTTATACAGAAGGAGCAGACAAATGCAACAGAGAAAGAAACCAGCCACTACAAACAGAATAACATAGAAATGCCGGTAGTCTGCAACTGTAGATAACACAAAAAGGAGAAGTGTTTTAAATGTTAAAGCTATAGCTAATATTACACTGAAACAAGATAATCAATTAGTTAGAATAAGTTGATTACAATTAGTTAAGTATCTTACCCTCCACGGTGACAGTATTGACAGCAATGACTTCACCCATCTTGTCTTTCACAGAAAATATTCCTTTGTCAGCGGATGTTAATCCACTCAGCACCAGAGTGTCATTTATGACAGACACTCTATTAATGTAGTCAGATGAACATGTAGCGCTGTTTCCCATCACAGTGCAAACCTGCTTCTCAGTCTCATCAGATCCAATGAAAGAAATCGTCACATCTGAGCCGAACAGGTCAAGAGGGAGATTTTCACCAAACTTTTCTGTCCAGGATATTTCATGAGCTGAAAATTAATTATACATTTCAGTTAAACAAATGTTTATTTTTCTGGAAAACAAAGCACTGTGTGTGGCCATTCACACAGAAATGGCTAAAACATGAAACGCAAAAAAAAACATGTCCTCTGCCATGTTGCCTTCAAATAAAACAGCTGTCATGCCAACTTTCTACTGTAAACAGCAGCTCACAATGCCTGCCCCGCCTCCAAGTTATTCTGATTGATCTACTGATTTGGAACTGTTGACCAGCAAAACATTGATGATATGGAACATTGATGACCAGCGCTGCTTGTAAAAGTAACAATTCTTTTAACTTGACATGTCATCTTAAAAACACAGTGCTCCAAATAACGAGAGACATGAGCGCAATGATCACGCACCTCCATTAAAAGCATTTACATAGAAAAACAATGGAAAACTAGCGCACTGGAATAGAAAAACGCATTCTGTGTGAATGGCCCCTAAGAAAGTAAATTCCACAACCTGCAACATGAAGAGTAACAGCACCAGGATGCCCATGTTCTTCTGAAGGTTTGTGATAGCACTGGTACAGTCCCGCATCTGATCCGGTGGCGTTGTGTATTGTAAGGGAAAGATCGCCGTCCCTATAATCTTTTAGTGAAACCGATGCCCTGTCTGTAAATCTTGAACCGTATTTTATGATTCCGTTTAGAACTTGTAACACCACTTGGTCATCTTTTTTCCACAGGATATTCACAGTTTTGTCAGAAATCTGTTTCTCTGTATGTGCATAGCAGGGTAGCTTGGCCTTGTCTCTGACTGTGGTGTTTACGGTAGTGGGCACTAAATAATAAAAGGATGCAAAAAAAACAAAGCAAGAGTTAATTTATATCAGGGATGATTTATATTACAATAACAACAAAGATGAAGATTATAAATGGTTCTAAATTTACAATAAATGTTTATTCCACAAATATAATGATAACAGCACAGATGGATATTATTTATTTTCTTTTATTTTAATGAGAAGTACAAAAGGGTCTGACAATTATAAAGCCAATGAACTCTTATAAATAACAGAATGCTATTGTACACTGGTCTGGATGTTAATATAGATATTTAGCTATGTACCTGGTAAATGTCTCCATTACATAATATTCTTATACTAAGGGGCTGTTAAATGCTTGATTCTGATTGGCTGATGAACATTCTAAGATAAACAAACAGTTGAAGAAGTTCAGAACATTATCACTACACTGAATAAGCTGTTTGAGGACAAAAAACTAACAAATGCCTTGAAATACAACATCTGAACAACGTCTTTAGGTGTAAATACTGTAAGTGGAATAATTGATGGTCCATTGAATTATTAGAAAATACTCTGCGAAGGCTGTGTGCATTAATTGTTTTAATAATTCAATGTCCTGTCCAAATATCCCTCACTTTTTTTTAAAGCACGTTTTTAACTGAAAACTAATAACTTACCAAAGGCTTCCAAACGAAATCTGCAGAGGAATACTGAATCACACCTGACCACATACCAGCCTTCATCATTGTATAGAACAGGATAAAGCTTTAGAGACAGGTTTCCAGGCTGGATCTTTGCATGGACGAGGTTCACTCTGTTCTTAAAGCTGTCTCCTTCTGTGCATGTCTCTTGCACACATTTTAAAACATCCAGATCTTCATTTTTAGTCTTAAATGTCCATGTGAGAATTCCATTACACGTCCCATTACAAGTGAAAACTGCAGCATCCTTCACTTTTACTGCAACATGTTGTGACAGTCCACTTGGAAAGGTTGCTAGGAGAAAAGAGAGAAAATAAAATAACAAATAGAAATACTTAAAAACGGGCGATGCGGTGGCGCAGTGGGTAGCACGTTCGCCTCACAGCAAGAAGGTCGCTGGTTCGAGCCTCGGCTGGGTCAGTTGGCGTTTCTGTGTGGAGTTTGCATGTTCTCCCCGTGTTCGCGTGGGTTTCCTCCGGGTGCTCCGGTTTCCCCCACAAGTCCAAAGACATGCGGTATAGGTGAATTGGGTAAGCTAAAATTGTCCGTAGTGTACGTGTGAATGAGTGTGTATGGATGTTTCCCAGAGATGGGTTGCAGCTGGAAGGGCATCCGCTGCGTAGAACATATGCTGGATAAGTTGGCGGTTCATTCCGCTGTGGCGACCCCAGATTAATAAAGGGACTAAGCCGAAAAGAAAATGAATGAATGAATACTTAAAAACAATTAGAACATTTCTCTATTTTAATCTTATATATACACATAACATATATACACAGTGGCGTGAAAAAACGTTTGCCCCCTTTTTTTGCTTGTTTGTCACATTTTATTTTTTTAGATCATCTAACAAATTTAAATATTAGTTCAATCTACATCTTACCAAACATGCCTAAAATCCAGAACCAGAACCCTGATGTGCTCCATATGGTTCCAAATGGTGTCATAGTTGCTGTGGCTGCCTGGAAAATTTAAGACAGAGACCTGAAATATAAACAAATATACATGTAAAAAATATATATGAAACATATGTTTGACACTTTTGTTTCTTCCACACTTCATAAAAGTATTTTGGACATTTTAGTGGTCCAGCATTAAAAATAGGGATAATGCTAAATAACTAAATCTTTAAAAAAAATAATAAAATACACATTATTTGGTTTAAAATGCACCTGCTTGTTCTTTTTTACACTGCATATAGGGGCAGTTGCGGCCTAATGGTCAGTGAGTTGGACTGTAATCTGGTCCCAAAGGCTGGCACACTCTCTCTGATACCCTTGCTCTCTCTTCGATACCCAGCTGAGGTGCCCTTGAGCAAGGCACCTAAACCCTAATTGCTCTCCAGGTGCTGGAAGCAATAGCTGCACAGTGCTCCGAATGTATGCTATACAGTGTGTATTTGTGTGTGAGCCGATTATAGAGCCGATCCTCCTTATACGCAAACCACACCACCAAACCACCAGGGGACGCCCCTTGCTCTTAAATGTGAATCTGTTCTGTGCTTTAATTTTTTTTAATAATTTAGGCATGAAAACACTTTGAAGTAAATATAAAAACGGCAGGATTCCCTTCCTTTCCATTACAGGCGCCGTTGCCCCTCCAATGCAATCCTCAAAACAGTCAGTTCATGTAGCGGGGCATGACTGTTAGAAGCGCTCCATAGTGATTTGAAGTGGAGCGAAAGTGGACACTATACACATAATAATAAAAATAATAACAATAATATCTAAACATGTCGATCTTGGTGGGTTTTCTTTTAAACATATTTTGTCTTAAATGAACATAAAAAGTTAGGAAAGCAATCGAATGCTTTCATTATAGATCTGTGCATTTTTAAAGTGACACCTCTGTTAATGTAATCTAAGGTAAAAATCTAAATGAGAGATTCATTCGCTGCTCTTTTAATCAGAATGTTTAAATTATACAGTGAAGAAATGTTAATGAGATTTGATATCTTGATTCAATTTCTTTAAAACAGCTATTAATTTAAATAGGCTAAACTGTTTAATTTATTTGCAGCTTTTTCCTAATGTATGCTGTTTATTCTATCCTTTGTAAATAATAATAATAAAGCATATTACTGAAACAGCTCCAGATGAACATATATAGTAATTTGGGGATTTTTTTGGAGGGGGGTATCCCTTATTTTCACATCCCAATGTTGACAGGTATGAGTACAACAATTTTTTTACAATCCTTTACAATTTGCTTAATCCTGATGATAAGAGAAAATCTCCACGATGGTGTTTCAAGACTTTCAGAAAAAGAAAAAAATTATTTGAACTTTATAACGGCAGCCAGAATAGAGAACAATGTCAAATTTGGAGAGGGGTCTGGCTGCAGACTAGGTGCAGATGCAACCTGAGCTGCATCCAATGCTTTGTAATGAGCTCACCTAACCCCACCTCTAACCCTACCCCTCACAGTGACGTCATTAGCTTCATTGAGTGGATTGTGTCTGACATTGGATCTCTGAGTGATGCAATCTCAGCTTGCATCATAAAGGCTGCGCCAAGATGGTATTGCAAATTTACTCTCCTGCCCCATAGACGCTGCATTAGAAACCCCTTGCATAATCGGTAATTCGTTTTTGTAAATTGGTTCAAAGATTATAAAACACATGTATATATATATATATATATATATATATATATATATATATATTCATATGTTTTTGTTTGTTGTTTTTTTGTGAAAATGTTAAAATCTTTTAAGGATGTGAGATGCTGATGACCGTGAAAAGGGTCCAAACGGATTTCATGCGCAAGGATGACAGATGTGTCGACACAGGTGACCTTCAGTACATTATTCATAACGCAGAAGATATCGCGCAGTCTGCCGAGAAACTCGAGTAAAACAACTTTTTAAGCGGTAATAAAATGCTCAGGTAATACATGTAAAATTGCGAAATGTCACAAAGCAATACTCTCCCCATCTGGCTTTTACGCACCTGTTATTTTCCAGTTTATTCTCCGAGGGTCCCGGTAACATACAAATCTCAGAAAGTTGAGGTCGCGGATAACTTTGACAAAATGTAAGATAAAGTATTGACTTAACGATATGACAACTGTAATAAGCACCAACAAATGTTTTAAATCTAATAAAATTTTAAATCTTCCAAATAACTTCCGTAAAGTGCAGATATGTTTCTTCCAGAGGAGGAGCGGAGCCAATGAATGCGTGAAGCAAGAAAGTTATGTCAGACCTGTTGACATCAAAATAAAAGTCTTTTTGGTCTTTCCCAAACTGAAACTTTACTCACCATTTGGTGGGTTCCAAACCCATTGGGTATGGGGAATATGGGTAACTGGTAGACATTGACTGCCACAGTAGGGGGAAAAAATACTATGGAAGTCAAATGCAACTAACATTCTTCAAAATATCTTCTTTTGAGTTTAACAGTAAAACATAGACTTGGAACAAGTGGATGGTGAGAAACATATGACAGAATTGTTATTTAAGATAAACTATGGCTTTATGCAAACTGACACAAAACCCTTTTTAATGGTGTAAAAGTAATCTGACCTCCACTGAAATTATTAGCCTGAATATCAGGGCTTTTATAATGTCTTTCTATAATATCAAAGGAAAAGTGTTTGATTTTTGTGTCTTTACAACTGTGTAAGCCTATTTTTTATTGGTGTTAAAATTAGTTTTCATGAATCCAGTTTCAAGTCAATGACGCTAAATACAGATCTAACGAGGGCTCGAAATGTTTTGTACTTTTGATCACTTTAGGGAGTTGAAAATGTATGACATCAGATTGCTTTAATAGTATAAACAAACACTTATGTGGTTGAATGCATTTGATCAGGCATGTTAGATTACACTCTCCATGCCAGATAAATAAGATCTAGCCCCGGACTCCTGATCCTGTCCTGAAACTGTCTGTTTCTCTGGGTATCCAGACAACAAGCCAGTGGAGCCGCCCAATACCCAAACCTGTTAACCAGTTTTCAACTGAATTGACAATCTCCTATCAATATAGGAGTTGACAGAGAAAGCCAGAGAGGAGCAGAAGCAGGAGACTATCAAGTAATGATGATAAAGAATTAGCAGAGTTTATTGAAGAATCTTAGTTGCTGTTACGTTCCTGGAATGTTTTGACAATATTATATGTGGATTTTCATTCAGTTTCTCTTCCACCCGCAGTTTGTGTTCCCTCCCTTTTTTGTGTGTCTATCCGCCCATGTGTTTCGGTCGCCCAATCAGGATATTTCCGCTTCGGGATTGGATATTCACTTGTTCCTGTTCCTCCAATCAGCATCTTGCACTCACAGTTCAAATATCCGGAAGTTTTGTTGTTCGGCGGTCAGTCGGTCTCTGATTCTGCCATAGTCAGTTGGTCGCTGGCTCACACAGACACATTTGTTTGTTCGCTACTGGCTCACACACACAGTCAGTTTGATGCTCTCACATGGTCAAGCGATTGACACATGTTTTGACAGAGAGTCTTTTGTGTCTTTGACAGACACATTTGTTTGTTCGCTACTGGCTCACACACAGTCAGTTTGATGCTCTCACATGGTCAAGCGATTGACACATGTTTTGACAGAGAGTCTTTTGTGTCTTTGACAGACACATTTGTTTGTTCGCTACTGGCTCACACACACAGCCAGTTTGATGCTCTCACATGGTCAAGCAATTGACATGTTTTGACAGAGTCTTTTGTGTCTTTGATTTTTGTTAGATGTTCGTGTGCTTTGATTACCTTTGTTGTGTTTTGATTTGCTTTTGTTACACTTTGATTGACTCTGTTTAGTTCTGTGCTTAGTTTTGTTCTTTGATTACTAGTAACCAGTTACTGCTTTCTTTTAACCCCGTGTTTGTGCTTGTATTCTGTTTTATTCCGTGAGTGCTTACCTGTGATGTGTTCCCTTTGAGAAAGACTGGTAGGTAAGTTCGTCACGTGACATACATTGTGCAACACGTAGGTTTTGATTTGTTTAAATACACTAGGTAAGCGGGTGTGTGCCCATCTATGTATTTATGTTTAAGTAGAGTTGAGTATAGTTTAGTTAAGACGTCACTGACGTTGAAGACTTTTGTTTCTTTATACTTGTGTGTATTAGTTTAGCTTAGAAGGTTATATTTTGGTTCTAGATTAGACAGGTTTTGATTAGTTTTTTGATTTAAACCCACCCATAGCCAGTCTTTCTAGTTTGTTACAATTGAATCCTTACTCGTGTATATATTGTAAATAGTTCTCCTTCGGGACTTCACTACTTGCACTTGTTTGGAAAGTATATTGTTTCTGATTTTTCCTCATTTCTTTTCTCGAGAGTTTTTAATCATCTTCCCCCATCCTTTTTAACAATATTTTAATTCAAATGTACGGCTCCAAACCCCTAGACATTTGGGGTCGTAACAGTTGCGTATGATTTAGACTTAGTCTGACCATGATAAATGTGTTATTATACCACAAGCAACAGCAATAGAAAATGAACGGAAAATTAATAGAAAAAAAAATTTAATGTAAAAAAAATTAATTAATGAAAAATCAACACACACAAGTTTGCTACAAGGATTCTCAGATCCTTAGTTCTATTCTTCAGCCACAAAAGACCAATCTCCGCATACTTTATAATGTGTTGTGAGTGCACTAAAGTGCATTTGCTGCATTGTTACCTATGGTTGTTACAAAACACAGATAGACATTACAACAGGCAATACAATGTATTTGTCAATAGAGTCAGCAGAGGGGCATACAATCATTGTATTTCCTGTGGAAAACGCACTCTGATCTGGGGTCTCATTTCTAAACACTGCGAACTATAAAAAACAAACTTAAATGGGAGAATGTGCACAGTTGTAAGTAAACTTATTTAATTGAAATATTAACTTAAACCAATTTCAATTATCATGTGAGCCATAAATATTAATAAATAAATTGAAATGTTTCTAAGCAAAGTTTTATGAATGAGACCACTGATACGGAAGACATTGGCTAATGTTGTGTCCTTTCTACAGGTTTTTTAAGCACAAAAAAAGTGTTCATGGATCTATGTAAGATTACAGTTGAACCACTGAAGTCGCATGGACTGTTTTGAGAATGCTTTTTGGTTCCTTTTCTGGACTTTGAATGTCTCTGGATCATTGCTGTCTAGTAAGGATGAGAGGGCTCCCGGATTTCATCTAAAATATCTTAATTTACGTTCTGAAGTGTTCTGAAGATTAACAGAAGTCTCAGAGAATTTGAATAAATAACTAGTAATTAATAACAGAATTTACATTTTTGGGTAAACTAATAAGATACACTATAGCATACACTAACCATGGAATTGGGGCAGTTTTACTCACTAGAAAAAACAAACATTCAAATAAATGTCAAAGATAAAAAAAAATAAAATCACAAGGGTTATTTTATTTTGCTTATATGAATTTAAATTTTTTTAAATAAAACCATAAAATCGTGCTTATTATACTCATATCACTTCCTGTCACATCTTTTATTCCTCATGTTGTCTCTGCGTTTGCTCGTCTTCATGTGCACCAGAGAAACAGCCAGTAACATTCCCAGTAGGCCAAAACACAGAATTGCTGCAAATACTTGATAATGCATAGAGAATCCTTCAGCATCTGGTTTACAGGAAATAGAAGTAAAGTTCAGATCAGAGAGTGTGTTCCTTAATTAATACTTTCACATCAAAAGCAGAGAAGTAAGGCCATAAATGGGTGTTAAATCCAGAGTGGAAAATATTCTTACCTTGCACTTGATCGAAAGGTCTTTTTGTAAAGAGCTGGTTTGCTAAAATAAACATAAAATACCTTTTGATGAGATTCTTATAAATATATATTTTTTAAAAGGTCAGAGCATAAAATGACATTTATTACAAATAACATAAAAGGTGAAACATTTATAATTTTCAGACAACAAAACACCAATTTTTATCAGAGTTAAATCTACTTGGTGTATTTTCTGTGTTTACTTTATTATGTGTGCGTTATGTGTTTAAGTAAAATGTTAATTTTTTAAAAGTCTATAAAGATTAAATAACATTTCATCCAAATTTCAAATAAATAAAATGCTCAAAATGAATATATTTTTATTTAAAAATTGGGAAGAAGTGTTATCTGGTCTTTGTAGAATAAACTATTTATTAACATTTTACTCAAACACATCATAAACACACACACACACACACACAAATGAATTCAGTATACCCAGAGAAACCAGAGGAATTTGAAAGTGGTTTCATAATTTTTTTCTCAACACTTTTAATGACCAAGAAACAAAATGCCCACACTTACTATAAAGTTGCACTCCTTCATCAAAATCCATGCGTTTTTGATATAACGTTGCACAGTAGTATGTCACAAGATCGCGACTGGAAACTTGGAGAATTCTCATTCCAGTCATCTGGTTATCCATAAATCCCTCGAATTGAGTTTCATTGTAATTCCAAACAACAGCTTGTTCTCCATTATATTTCAGACTTGTGACCATCAGAGCCACTGGTCGTCCTTCACTCATCTTCAGCCAGTGGACTTCATTGTAGAAAGAGAGGTTACACTTTAACTCTACGCGGTCACCAAGTTTTACTTCCTTCAACTGTGCTGCTTCCAAATGCCTCAAGGGCAAAATGACGAGAACTGAAAGAGAAGAAACTTTTAATCTTTTTATTGATTAGAAACAGATTTGTAGTTGTTTTCAAACTCACCTGTTAGAGAGGTTAAGCATAACATCTTTGTTGATGTCATAGTCCAGTGTGTTTTTTTTCTAAATGACTTCAAGATTTCCTGTCAAAGGAAGTAAAACCACGCGCTCAGCCCACTACCACTTTGTGTTGGTTTTGTTTCCATTTGTTGTGTTTTTGGTATGGTCTCTGAAATAGTCAACCAATCAATACTATCCAATCTAAACTAGTGAGTGAAGCAAGTCATTTGTAACAGAATTCTGAATTTTTAAATCAGAAACCAATCATACCTCTATCATGTCAATTACGTTTTGCGCTTTTTGTCATCATTCTTCTTTTCAATGTTAGCTGCTGAACTGGGATCAGTTTTGCTTATCACTGAATTGTATGTCAGACAATTCAGACACCAAAATCTGTTCTGAGACTGGAGTTCATACTTGTTAAATGCTCTAGTATGAGGAAGTAGGTTTTCTCACCTCTATAACAGGTTTTGATATGAACGCCACAATCTACACACATTATAGACTGGACTTCAGACAAACACAAAAAAGACACCTAAACATTTCTAAATTTACATTGGTCAGTAGATTTGATCATTTTTGACACTATATTTCAGCATTACATTTACTAATGCAGAGGTACCACTGAAATGTGGCTATTAGAACGGCTTTCAAATTTACTCTCCTAATTCTCAGTTGTTTCATGTTTGTTGGTTTTTCACTAGTTTTCTTTTTAAAATCTTTAAACTTTTTGTTTCAGTTTTAAGAAAATATCCCCCACACTATTACACCACCACTAGCAGCCTGAACCATTGATACAAGGTAGGATGGATCCATGCTTTCATGTTGTTGATGCCAAATTCTGACCCTATGTCGAAGCAGAAATCAAGACTCATCGGACCAGGCAGGGGAATAGCAACTGTGGGGGACGGGGGGGGATACGTCCCCCTCACTTTTAGAGACAGACCATTTAGAAACAGGTGATTAATAATTATATGAACGTAAACGTTTGGATCTCATTCAGCTGTCCCCCCAACTTTTAAAATGTCCTCTACGCCCCTGGGACCTGGCAACGTTTTTCCAATCTTCTATTGTCCAATTTTGGTGAGCCTGTGCGAATTATAGCCTCAGTTTCCAGTTCTTAGCTGACAGTAGTGGCACCTGGTGTGGTCTTCTGCTGCCGTAGCCCATCCGCCTCAGGGTTCGACAATTTGTGTGTTCAGAGATGCTCTTCTGCATAGCTCAGTTGTAACGAGTGGTTATTTGAGTTATTGTTGCCTTTCTATCAGCTCAAACCAATCTGGCCATTCTCCTCTGACCTCTGGCATCAACAATGCATTTGTGCCCACAGAACTCCCGCTCACTGAATATTTTCTCTTTATCGGACCATTCTCTGTAAACCCTAGAGATGGTTGTGCATGAAAATCCCAGTAGATCAGCAGTTTCTGAAATACTCAGCCCGTCTGGCACCAACAACCATGCCACGTTCAAAGTCACTTAAATCACCTTTCTTCCCCATTCTGATGCTCGGTTTGAACTGCAGCAGATCGTCCTGACCGTGTCTACATGCCTAAATGCATTGAGTTGCTGTCATGTGATTGGCTGATTAGAAAGTTGGACAGGTGTACCTAATAAACTGGTCGGTAAGTGTATATCTGAAAGTAGTGGGATGTCATGAATGGGAATGAAGTTTCAAAGACCTGCAGGTTTGAGAATGGTTTATTCAAGTTTTGTGTGTGTTTAAATACATGTACCACTTCATTACTGCCTGCAATAACTGTATGAACACAATATAGTTTATTACTAAACTGCATAACTGTATGAACAAGTGGCACCAAAGTTTCACTTTATAAAACCATCTAGAAGTCAAAAGCAAACAGTGGCATTAACAGGACAGAATAAACCAAACTTTACTATTAGTGTTAAAGGGAAAGTTCACACAAAAATTAAAATGTATTCACTATTTACTCACCCCTTAAGTGGTTACAAACTTTACGCATATATTTCGTCTGTTGAACGCAAAAGTCAATGTAAAAAAATGACATTCATTTTTGGGTGAACTATAGCTTTAAGGTCATCAGTCCTAAACATCTGAATCAGATAATGGCATTATAATTCAGAATGGTGGGTATAATAATAATGATAATCCATTAATACAAGTCTGACCACAAACATCTATAACAATGTGCAACACCTAACATGAGCAATCGTCTTAACCAAGGACAGCAGAGAGGCAAATATAAAAATCAACATTCAAATACATCTGAAGTCATGAACTAAATTAATACACAGTGTGGCAAGCTATAAAACAAAGCTTTTGATCTCAGGCACTTAAGATCAGATATTAAATGCTACTTGTTTAACATCGCTACCAATCGATCCAGGGTAACTGTATGGAACATGTCACAAGCACAGTATTTTACAGGAAAAAAAGTTAAGCAAAACACATTAACTTCACAGCAAAGCATACATTCGGATCAACTTTTATAAAAGCAGTCAATTTTACATCAAGTTTTTCATGCTTCTAGTTTTTCTTCCACTCTTCGTTTTTGTCATCCAAATAGCCTGGAAAGCTTTCTGCTGGTTCCCACGTGTTCTGAAACTTTGCCCCACTGAGAAAAATAAATAAAATGCAAACATAAAAAATTAAAATGACAGAAAATGTTAAATGTTTAAACCTGCTGCCACCTAAATAAATAGTTAAATAATTAGGTTTGGAACAGTGGCTCAGTGGTTAACTGAATGAACTAAAATGGCCGTAGTGTATGAGTGTGTGTGTGTATGTGAGAGTATGTGGGTGTTTCCCAGTAATGGGTTGCGGCCAGAAGGGCATCCACTGCTTAAAATATATGCTGTAATAGTTGGCAGTTCATTCCGCTGTGGCGACCCCTGATAAATCAGGGACTAATGCGAAGGAAAATGAATGAATGAATAATTAGGTTTTGTGTTGCTGCCACCATAGCAACTAGTGTATTTACCAGAAAATAAATTCCACCTGACTTTCATTGACATAATTTCATTATTGAGAGCGTATTAAGGTACTGTACAAATATGTGTTTTGGTTGATCACATCACAAGCAGATGTCTAGTGTTTTAATCTGCCTCTTTTGTCCACTTTCCTTGTTTCTTTAAAAGGAGGCTCAAATGTAAAGACTTTTTTCTTTCAATCTAATATTATGAAATAAGATCACAACATAAATATGAATACAAAAGGAGACAATATAAAATGATATTGTGAGCAGCAGCTTTTGTTTCTGCTTTGGCAGCAACAAAACTACACCAAACTGCTAAGAGAACATAGTACTCATACATTTTCAGGTGCATGTCACCGGTATGACAGCAGATGTAAAATTTACATTTAAATAAAAAATTTGGTACAATGCACTTATTTTTACACGTTTTTACATTGTACTAATATTTAAAAAATGATCTGCATGTAATTACATCTGTGAATACATTTATAATTACTCTGTTGAGGCATCCCTTAAACCTGAACCCACACTTAAACCTGCCCATACCACCAAACAAGCCCCTAACCATATCAAATCCCACCCCAACAGCACCATAAGTATTCCATAAATATTGTGGAACACATTATAAACATAAGTACATTGAACTTTTTTTTTTTTTTTTTTCGCAAGTAGCTAGTAGTTAAGCCCACTTAACATAAAACGGGACCAAAATGTATTAATAAACCAAATAATAATAATAATAAGCCCTTAATTGGCCACATAGCCTAATAACAATATTTGTTATCTATTTAAATTGGTTAATTTGAAAAAATACACATTTTGCTCTCTATAGTTTTTATGCATGTGAGGCAAATATACACAGCATTTTTTTGTTTTGTTTCACAAAGACAGAAGCGGCATTTGGAAAATGGGCTGACAACTACTTAAACGTCTGTCACATTTTGCTGGCCTGGTGTTGGAATACAAGTTGCTGTACATTTCAGATGATACAATAAAGCAAGTTATAGTCTAGAAAATACAGAATAACATAAAACTTACCACAATGTGCAGGGCATCCACTTGACCCGAACTTCATTTCTTCCCTTTTAAAATTAGAGTAAAGAATGTTAAAGAATCATGACATTTACTTTCCAAAATTCTTTATGGGTGATTACCTCTTACCTTATTGTTTCTCCATCTCAAAATATTTTCAACAGGAAACACACCATTGTATGCATCATGGGAACACTCTACAGTAAAAACATTGAGAATTACATTGCAAAACACTTAATAATACATTAAATCAAGCGACCTTCTGTTTTCTAACTACATTATGTAATTTTGTAAGATTACCTGCCATTTTCCGCTTTTTTGGTGGAGTATAGAGTCCTGACTCATCACTGGGAGGTTTTTCATCATCTGTTACCTTCTCATTTTCACATACAGTTGATGGCTCTGATCCACTTGCATCTTCACTGATCTGAATTTGGCAAGAGGTGCTTGACATGACAGCATATACTTTCCTGACACTTGACTGTCCGCCACTGGAATCCAACAGGCTTTCTGCTAAACTTTGAGATGACGGTTGTGTCATGCTGGAATCAGGTAAGTTCACCATTGTAGATTCTGCACCACGTTCACAAGCAGATCCATTACTTGTGTCTGTTTTATCCACATTTTGCACTTCACTACTCTGTTTTGAAGAGTTATTTTGCAAGAGAGAGCCACTCGAGCACAAAGCAGCCTCCAGCTGGGAGTCTGAGATTCTTTCAAGACGAACCTCAAACCTCTTCGACTTGATTTCCTTGGGAATGATAAGGTTGGTGTGGATTTTTTTGTGCACAGTCCAGTCACATAGAGTAGCAAACTTTTCCTCACACTGACTGCAGCTCAACTGAGGCTGAACCTCCTGACGATGTGTGAAAAGCCCCTGAAGAGTATTGAACATCTGCCCACACTTGTCGCAATTCTGTGGCATTGAGCACTTGTGACTCTTGAATTGGAGGTCAGTTTTGAATCTTCTCTCACATTTTCGACAGATATAGACGGTAGGGACCTGGTTCTGGGCTCTGGAAGGGCTAGACTGCAGGTTGCACTCGTCCGATGAACAACACAGACAGTGTCTCTGCATGCTGAGGTGCTGTCGGTCTCGAAGACCACGGGAAACACTAACATCATTTGGGTGCTTCTGTGTTGAGATTCCATTTTCTTTTTTCATCTCCTTTACTTTTGGGCTAGTTGTTTGAAAGTCCAAACTTGCAGATGGTTCATCATCAACAGTTACAGGCATGGTATGGCTTGATATTAATTTCTGTTTTTTGGAGGGACGACCTACTTTTCGTCTTGCCACAAATTGTGTGCATTTAGTCTTTGGGCTGTTATTCTTCTGGGTTTTAACTTTCTTACCTGATGAACCTACCCAAAAAAAGTGCAAAATAGAATTGAGGGACAGTGATAAGCTGCAAGTGAGGCATTGTATTAGATTTTCAACTTTAAATCATTATTAATTTTAGTTAAAGCAGATAAGTGAAAGAGTCTTTTGTGAAATAAACTCTGCATCCATTCAGACTCTCTTGAATCAATTCTGAGCTCAGATTTTAACAGCAGATGGCGCTCTGGACTAGTTTTTTAATCATACACTCGAATGCTCACAAGGATGAGTGTTTGTGTATTCGACTAAGTCATGCAAGTTGGCTTTTCAGTCATAAGATTTATAGACACAACTCGTGTAAATCACTTAAACCTTTCCTAGCTTCATCAATGACTATTTTAGGTTCAAGTGATTTTGTAAGAAAGTGGATGCAAGCACAGTACAACTGTTTGAAAGCATACAGCGCCATCTGCTGGTAAAGACTAATCCCAGAATCGATGTAGAAATGATTTCTCAAATTATTTTTTGCCACAGCTCTACTGCCATTGCCTCCCCAGGTAAACGGCACACACATACATTCCCATACAAGCAAACTTTTTCCACTTCTTACACTCACATGCTCATTGCAGGGACTTTCAATGAATGACAGGGGTCATCGTAGAAAATCTGACTCATTCACAGCAGAGTGTGATGCATTATCAAGGCTTGAAATTGCAACCGTTTTGGTCGCATATAGGCCCGAAATTGTATCTATGCGACTTCAAAATATATTTTAGGAGCATTTGTGCGAGTGCATAAAATTGTTGCCGTGCAACCGGTCTTCACTGCAAAATGTGTGCTTGCCCCGCCTTCAAGTTCTTCTGATAGAGCTACAGCCGCGAAAATGTAAAGCGCTGAAGACTATCGTCACAATAATCGATATATCGACTTATCGCACAACACATGGCCATGACATCAATCGATTTTGGTGATGCAATATTTATCACCCACACACAAAAAAACAAAAAAAACAATATCAGCAACATTTTAGCTAATTGCACAACCTCTATCTCTATTGGAGGTGTCAGTGTCAGTATGGTTAAAAAAACACTATAGTATTTAGTGTAAATTACTATAGTATATTTTCATTTGGGATCTGTAACTTTTTTCTAGTTCTATTTACCCTACACTTTTTGGTTTAAGCAGTGGATGCCCTTTAAATTATTATTTATTTGTTAAGGACATACATTTTCACGTTCTGATACCAATGCCTACAGTAATTATTAAATTGTTAAGATGACTATAATTAAATTAAATATTCTTAAGAATAAAATATTATGGCGTTCTTTGGAAAAGTGTACTTGCTTTATGATGCTATTATATTGTCATTCTGGCATTATATAATGAGCGGTATAAAATGCTTTTAAAATGACAATAATATCGTTCGTCGCAATACATCATATGACAAAAAAAATAGATATCGTGACAGGCCTAATCAAGACCTGTATGGATGACCAACAAATAATCAATTACCTGTGATTAGCAATAATCTGTTTGGTTCATCAGTGTACATACAGGCATTTACAAATATATATTATAATCTGTATCTGTTAAGATATTCCTGTGATTTATGTTTATTCATTCATTCATTCATTCATTTTCTTTTCGGCTTAGTCCCTTTATTAATCTGGGGTCGCCACAGCGGGATGAACCGCCAACTTATCCAGCATATGTTTTACGCAGCGGATGCCCTTCCAGCTGCAACCCATCACTGGGAAACATTCATACACACTCATTCACAAACATACACTACGGACAATTTTAGCTTATGATTTATGTTTATTTACGTTCATTAATAAAAATGGCACCTGGTTTGCTTGACTGTGCTCTCACTTTAGCTTTCCCCACACTGACACATCTGTCCTCAGAGACATTTCCTGCTCTTGCTACAGAACCCTGCAAAACACACACAACATGGTAATTATTATTATTAACAAGCACGCACAAATTATTCTACATAATAATATAAAAAGAGACAATGGGATGTGGAGACGTGGCGAAAATATTTTCAAAATCATCACTATTCTCTTTTGAATTGATTTCCTGAGCTTATTTTATACCACTTGAAACTAAAATTATAATTAATAAATTTATGTAAAGTTTAAGTGAATTACAAGCGTTTATAGTGGGCTGGGTTTATATAAAACATAAAAGCCAATTTACATCACTCACCAAAGTCAAAAGCGCTCTTTCTCATGAACATTTGTGTGCATGGTTAAAGGTGGCCTAGAGTGCCATCTTCTGTTAAATCTAAGCTCAAAATCGATTCAAGAGAGAATAGTGATGCATTTAAAAAAAACAGTATTGATTTCTCTAACAATTTTTCACCACTACACTAAAAAATAACAAATGGGCCACAAAGACCAATCAAATGACAATGATTTAAATCTAAATTATACAATTAATTACATTGGAAAGATGACAAAAACTGTAAATGTGAATTTAAAGCAAAATTTGTACTGGACTAAACTCACCGAAGCCCCTGGTCTGTCCGAGTCGTAGCTCTGCTCAAACTGTGACACTTGCATCTCATCATCTTCTCTTTTAAAATCACTCCTCTGAGCCCTGATGATGGCCTCTCTCTTTTCCTGCTCACATTTCTCCAGATGTTGCTTCAACAAGTCGATCTCCTTCCAGCTACGGGTGATCTCCACTCTGGTCTCCAACAGAACTTTACTGAATATTTTGACTATCTCTGAGGTCGTCGCCACCATGAGTCTTTCAATCAGAGTTCTGAATTTAGCCGATAAGGGATCCCCCACTTCCATTGTGTTTAACTGGGGGGTGAATTTATTGCACAGATTTGCTGCCAACTCTACAATTGTGCAGCTGTAAAGACTAAAGATGGACAGCCTTTAGGTTACCTAACAAAAAAGGAAATATATTGACATTTTTTATGCAAAGTCAAAAAAAGTAATGTTATGAAAGTAGTTTTTGTGAGATACTGTTCTGACCAACTCTAAGAAGTGATATCTGACTGGATACATGGTGACAGTTTTGGCAGCATTACAAACCACAACTGTCTTTGTATATGTGTATGAACTTGTATGAAGTATCCTTATAGACATTAGCAGTTATCATATTTCATTATCACTAATACTTCAGATTTTCAGTTTTCATTTAACTGCAATTTTGAGCAGAATTAAAGTTCATTGATCAGTCAATGGATTTCCAACATTCTTCAAATATATACAGTATGGTTTCTGTTGGAATTATTATTGGTTACCACGTCAGACTAAATACAGATTTGAAGGTACCGTGCTAGTTTATGCGGTTTAAAGAGTAGCAGTGCCTATATTGAGAAATATATTATATTATATACACTGAAAAAAATAACTTATGCTGCTTGTTCACACTGCTTATTTAATGAGTTGAAACGATACAAATCTCAAGTTCTCTTTCAGACAACTTAATTGTTTTAAGTTCAGTCTACTTAAATTTGTAAAAACGATTAAGTTAACTTAATCAATTTGTGTACCGAGGTAAAGTTGGTTTTATATTCACACATTCAGACTTTCTCCTTGATAATATAATTTTAGAAAAGTATTATTTGCAAATACTAAATAGTGACATCAAAATAGCAGCCAACGACCATCAAAGTACAACATTGTTTGCAGTCAAATAAACAGTGGTAATGTTGTTTTGAAGCTACACTTACATGTGTTTTCAGGCCGAATATTCAAAGTACCATGGTAAAAATATATAGGGAGCGTGTCACAAGTTGTCACTGAACGAATGTGCGAATATAAAACCAACTTTACCTCAATAATTTGTGTTGAGACAACATGAAGGAATTGTGTGGAACCCAGCATTTTTTTCAATGTAACTTGTAAAAAAAACTTAAAACAATGTATTGTTGCTGAACGGGTTTTGTTACGCCTTGAAAATGCGTGTGTTGGAATTGAGAGAAATTCACATTATGGCAGGCTGCTTAGTGATTTAATGGACATCTCCTATACAAAAAAACGTGGAAGGGGGCATTTATCACGTTTAAAGGGACATGTCTGATGAAGAAACCAACCAAATAATAACCGTTTTCTACCAAATAATAATATTCCCCACAGCAACTCCTTCGTGACTAATATCTCCAGCTTTCTGTAAACAAAGATGAAGTGGTCACGCGCTCTACAAATAAACAACTTTCACCGTTTCTAGGGCAGCTGCAAGTTCTCCTCACCTCATCAATAGTCTGAAGCGGGAATCATTTCATGATGGCGCCTGTGCAGATGCTACAAACGTAAACTTGTATTCAAACATTTTTACAGACACTAAAGGAAATAAACGCATCATTTCACAGCTTACCTTCGACAAAAACCGCGATTTTCCCGTTTCAGACCGACGCTCTTATTCCCTTAGTCTGTGGGGAATGTGAAGCGTCACCGTATAACGGGCCGACGGGAAACAACACCCGGCGAGATCCGATTCCACAACAATGCAGTCTGACTGTGAATGTTTGTATGTAAGGTTTCGTACGATTAAAAAAAAAAACGTTTTATGGTAGAAAAACCTACATACAATAAGCCAGTTTGTGTGGGTAGCTAAATATTTTCAAGCATTTATATTGTCGAATTTTTTATGATTTTCATCTTTATGAATAAACCCTTGCTTGAAGGCATTCTTATGCCATATCATCGTGGAATCTTTAACTGATGGCTTTTTTTTTTTTTTTAACCCTAATTAAGTGATAGTTTACCCAAAACTAAAGGTTCTGTCATCATTTACTCACCCTTCACTTGTCCCAAACCCATTTGACTTTCTTTCTTCTTCTGAACACAAAAGATGATATTTTGAAGAAAGCCAGAATCCTGTAACTATTGACTTTCCTATTACGGAAGTAAATGGTTACAGGCTGTCAGCTTTCTTCAAAATATCTGCTATAGTGTTAAACAGAATAAAGAACCTCATAAAGGTTTGGAACTGTTTGAGGCTGAGTACATTTTAATTTTGGGGTGAACTATCCCTTTAAGTATGTTCTTCATTCCTGTCTTGGTCCTGTAATCATTTCCCAGAATGTAACAAAATATGTTTCACTGTGTGTTGATGAGAGAAAATAAACTGCACACATAAAACAATGTTACACAGAACTAAATTTTATTCACAACTTCACATTTTGAACATCACCTCTTTGAAGCTGTATAAGATACCTCTGGCCCATAGGTAAAAGATTTCGCTCCAAAGAAGATTCCTGCAGCAAAAAAGAGAGAACATTTTAAATAATGGTTCACAAGTTTAACCTTTTCAACTCGCAATATAAGATATGCAATAAACCTAATACACCTGATAATGCTTTTAATAATCTGTATAGAAATCAATAGCACAATGTGAGCTAAAGATAAAGTAACATAACAAGAGTAAAAGATGGAACTTTTTATCTGAAAGAAATATGATCCAAGTAGCTTATTTTGCCCACTCTCTCTGACTTACAGGTAAACCCGGTTTCACAGTAGCAATTTTCAGTCAGTCGCTTTACATATGAAAGAATCGGGTGTTAAAAGGCCCAATGACTGGACTCCTTAATGGCCCTATTGACTTTAAAACAAATTCCAGCATGTTGAAGCGTTGATCAAGCACCTTTTGTTTTTATGAAGAGAGAAACCCTCTGTCTTTATTGAAAGTATGCAACTTTTTGTAGTTGGAAGGATTTTCTATGTCCGTAGACGTCACTTATGATAACTGAGACTGGATTTATTTGATCAAAAACACAATAGAAACTGTTATATTGTGAAATACTGCAATTAATGAATGTTTTCGGTTTCAATATATTTTAAATGGTCTTTTTTATTTGTGATGTCAAAGCTGAATGTTCAGCAGCATTATACTTCAGTGTCACATGATCCTACAGAAATCATTCTAAGATGACTATATGGTGCACTATCATATTAATCCTTAGATTATCAATGTTGAGAACATTTTGGTGCTTAATATTCTGTGGAATCTCTCTTCATTTTATCTTACCAACCCCAAACTTTTGAATTGTAGTGTATATGACTTTTCTCCTCTGAACGGAACTCAAAACAGCCATTTTACTGCAGACTGTAGCAAGATGTAGCAATTAGTGGATCTAACCCCCTACATAAAGTATTTTCCAACACCAACTTGTTCTATTAGAACTTTGAAGTATTTAAAAAAAAAAAACATTTATTATGATGTATCTGCTTGTTTTTTTGAATACTGTGAGTATGAAGTGCCGTGTAAGGTCTTTAAACTTATTTTTAATTTCACCACTAGAAAGACATGACATTTAAAACCAGGTTTAAAATAAAGTTTAGGCATTAATGACCTTTTTTTCTTTCCATATGATTAATACAGGCAAGACAACATGCCAAGCAATCGTATGGAGATGAAATATTTTATGGTAAACATCTTTAACACCAAATTTAAATTTCCTGCACGCTTTTCAGGGCAAGTCCAGGACTATCTGGTTCATTTAGTTGCAACCTAACAACTCTATAAACTTTTGCATTTGCAAACAGTATGCCATACTGACAAATATTAAAATGGGTTTGTGTATGTGTATTAAAAAACATTGCTGCCTAAATACTTTATGTAGTAATTTTTCTGTATATATTCCTTTGTGTTCAACAGATGAAAGAAACTCTAACAGGGTTGCAACAATTGGAGGATGAGTAAAATAAATGATGGCAGAATTTCATTTTTGGGTGAACTATCCCTTTAGTTTAATTCTGTTATGTCAAATACTGTCGAATTGAAAAGTAGATTTCAAATGCTGACAATTATCTAACCTTTGCTCTCCTTCGAAGGTAATCCCTGCGGTTGTGTAGCATCTTAGTACATCGTACGATCAGCTCTGCCTCCCGGCCATAAAACTGCGGCAGTTTAGATATAATCTTGGTAAGAAAAAAAGAACAAATACATGTAAAAAAACACTCTCTGCAAGCATGCCTTTATTATTCATACATTTTGAAATGAAGCGGTCTGAACCTTTGCTGTAATTGGGCCCCAATCAATATTCCTGCTATAGGAGGCCTTCTGCCACACCTGAAACTGAGTCAGGATCTCTCTGGCCACCACCTGTTCAAGAAACACACACAAAAAATGGTAATTTGATGACCATTCAACAGCTTATAAATGAATTTAAATTCATGCTTACACTGAATGTTCTCTGCTTGTTTATGGGTTGTGAATTTCCTTGCTCAGTTGAAGAATGTTCTGCAAACCTTTGGCCAATCTACAGTAAAACATACACAACAACACATTAGTAAACCACAGTTCTGTGTAGCTCATTTTAACATCAATTTGGGTGCATTTATTGAAGAAGTAACATTCTGAATCATATTTTGTAGCTGAGACTGACTGCCTCATATTAAAATATGCCTTTAAATTAAATCACAGTTGATTCTTAGTTTATGTATACTATCATATGTGTGTAGTCGGATTGTTTATTATGATAATACTTGAAATATAAAGTCTGAAACATAGAAAGTGTTCACTTAAAGGCCAATTCACATTGCATTAACAGATGGTAACCAACTGCAACAGACACTTTGTAAAGTTTTGTTGGCATTACTGACCAATATCGACTTTTGTCAGGTCATGAAATGTTTGAGAAGTGACTTATTAAGGTTAGTCTGAGAATTGGCCTTAAGATTGTTTCATATGGAGTGCTGAAAGATTGTCTGAATGTCTGCAGTCTTGGATTAGTTTACAAAGTCAGAAAGAAAATAAAGAACAAATTAAATTGTGAATAAAGACTCTTCTGCTTTTGTTGGGAAAAAGTACACAAATCCATCAGATAATGACCTGTGTACGAAGGGGTTAATAGTTGTCCAGTCACTTCAGGACAGGAAGGCATCAACAATCTCAGAAATCTTGTGGAAATGAGCTGGAGGTCTTGCATTGTCCAACATCTGTGTTCATCAAAGGACGCTTGAAGATTGAATGGAAGACTGAGGTGAAGGAAACCAAGCATTTTGGACTAATTGAAGTACTTTTTTTATCAGGAACTGGAAATAGACATACTACCAACCGTTATGTCTGATGGTTCATTTACTTTTTCCAACAAAATGCCATGCAAGTTGAAAAAAGGGATACAAGGTACCTTTTAAGTAATTCTAAAAAGCAAAAAAAAAAAATCCATAAACATCCATAAACAATGTGCTGCACACTGCATCTTTACTGTTGTTGAAGAGAATACAACAAATACATAATCTATAACAGCTCTTATACGTACATTAATAATACAACAGCAAAATAGCTCATTTTGGAGTAAATCGTTACCAAATTTTAATATACAGATGTAATAGTGTGTTCACACTTGGCAAGTTTGGTTTGATTAAAACCTGAATCTGTTATTGACGTTCATTTGAATAAGTGTGAACGCTGCCTTCTAAGGCCATGTCCACGAGTACATGGGTATTTTTATAAACTTTTTTTTTTTTTGTTTTTTTAAATCTCCATCCACATAAAAATGCAAAAACGCAATGTGATGCATGTTAAGCACATGCCAAACCAACAGGGGGTGATAATAATATTTTTATGCTGCGTTCACACCTAACAGATTATAAAGTTTTTTTGCAAGTAAATTGCATACAAGTCAATGCAAATATGAGAACAGAGGTGGAATACCATCCGCCGGTTGAACAATACGGAATATGTAATTTGCATCTTCCGCATCTGGTGTAAACCCAACAGTATTGGCCAATCAGAAAGGAGAAAACAGCATGCACGCTGACATCTTCACCCTGGTCAAAGTTTTCAGAATGTTTCAGTTTCAGTAACCCAATACTCTGTTTTCATGTGGACAAACAGCAAAACCACGTAAAAAATAGTTTTTTGAAAACACCTACATTCGTGTGGTCAGGGCCTAAACCAAGGTGCGCACCAAACAAGCAGATCGAGACCTGCTGAAAAAAAGATGGTTCGCAGTTCACTTCCAAACAAAAGATATCTAAACAAACCAAACAGGAGATGTGACCATAAAAAGAACAGAATGCTCACTTAGGGATGAGCAATTAATCATAAATTAAATCGCAAATCTGTGATTGAAATGAGCATCTTGTCAGGAAAGCAGTTTTGTGCAGTAAATCTTCTCCAAAGGCCAGAGGGCACTCTCACGCAAAACTCCAAAAACCCACGAAGAAGAAATCCAGGAAATCCCCATAGCAGTTGCTGAATAAACTGAAAATTTTACTGCTTTCATTGGTTCAACGAGACTAATAAACACACGACTACAGAATCATCTCTCTGAACGATTTATTTCAAACAATTGACTAGGGCTGCACGATATTGGAAAAATCTAACATTGCGATATTTTGTTATTCTTAGATATATATTGTGATATGAATACAATTTCACCATAAATTGGAAAGAATTTATCATTTTAGTTGATTGATTTGGATGATGAATGCTTTTAAAATCCTCATACAGTCATAAGGCCTCAAAAACACATGCAAACGATGAATTATAATCCAAAATCAACATTGCATATCCTGCGATGTGACTATTGCGAATGCTCACGTTGCGATATCAATGCTGTAACGATATATTGTGCAGCCCTACAATCGACTGAAGATATGAAGTGAGTTTGGAGTAAAAACATGTTATTAAATGTTATTAAAAATTTTCGCATGCTTTCAGATGTAGCAGCAACACGAAGTCGTATTTAACTGAGAAGCTACGCAAACATCCGTCATTATCACAAAACGATTATCTCGATTTGCTTATCTTCAGATTAAATCAACTTCGATTTTGAACATGATTATGCATAGACTGTCAGTGAACCACAACTCTGTGTAGTAAATATTCCTTCATCTGAAATCACATGCTGGAGATTTAGGAGAGCAAGCTTTACTGACAATATGCCCATGAAAATCGCCTTCGATTAATCTTCCAGCCCTACTTTCAAGAATGCCAATTTTTTTCTCATTATAATCACAATGCTGCCTATTAAAGATCAATACAAGAATCAGAAATGCCTGGCAGCAGATCTTCATCTGTGTGTAATCTGTTTCCTGGCACAGTTATGACTCTTCTGATACTGTTATCATAAGCTCTTTATGACGTCTCAGCTAATTAAAATAATATCACGTGAATGCAAATTAAACAATGCATCGTTTTGAATGTTCAGTAATTCATGTCCCAAAAAGTCATTTGAATAATTCATTATTCAATTTGTATTTTTAGGTTGGGTCTTAGTGTGAACGCCAAGCGAACTAGGAACAAACAAACCAAGAGAATCAAACGACAAGTGTGAACACACCCTTAAACTACACAGAAACCAAGGTCTCCTTGTCTTTCCTTACTGCAAAGCTACAGCTTAAAGATTCCATGCATAACAATTTGTCCAGGTCCTACTCAGTTGTTTAGTGTTCTTTAAGGTGTCCTCTGGTGGCTTCTTGACTTCTAACAGTGCAGACCGTTTATAATATGTAAACATGAATCGATCCAAATCAGGCTGCATTGGGAAAACATGAGTGGAAATGTGTAATACGCTTATTTTCCTGTTCTTCCGTGGGTTTTCAGTAAATGACTCTTCATTTGCCTGGGATTCAGAAAGGTCTTTGTACAATGGGGGCAATTGTAAGACATCCCGGCGTGACTGTGGCGTCTGAGGTGAACCCGCAGGTTGGTGGCTCGATTGAATCGCATCCCGCATTGAGTGCAGCTGAAGAGTTTCTCTCGCGTGTGGATGTTCTGGTGCTGCCTGAAGTTGCTCATTCGAGCGAAGGCCTTGCCGCAGTGCGGACAGACGTGAGGTCGCTCTCCTGAGTGGTTTCGCTGGTGAACCTTGAGCTCAAAGTTGTACGCGAACGTCTGATTGCACTGCGGGCAGCTCAGAGGCTTCTTGCCCTTGTGGATCAGCATATGAGCTTTCAGATCACAAGCTCTCAGAAAGGTTTTTCCACACTGGATGCACTGGTGGGTTCTGTCTACATGGATCTGCTCAGGCGTCCCGTGTTTGTCCTGGGAGAAACGCTTTGGGTATTTCGCACGGCCGACTGCTTTCTCGCCTGGACAAACATCATCGCGTGTATAGCGGACTGAACTCTCTGAACCGGCATAGCTTTGTCCGTTTTCCGGTTGGACAAATGAATGTGCCCTCTCTGGTATGCTAGATAGCATCAGCTCTGTTGTGCATAAATGACTATGTTGTGCCCTAATACCTTGATGTAGCAGTGAATAAGGTGTGAAATATGAGGTGGCGTCTGGCATGTCGAGAGAGTTTAGACCTGGAAAGCTTTCTACCTGTATCTCCTCCTGATCATCACAAGATCCTCTGAGCTCTGCCTGACCGGGATCGGCCATTTCATCTTCGTCTCTGTTGACGCTGTCCCACACCGGAACCATCTCTTCCTCTTCTTTGACAGGTAAGAGATCCAGCTGGATTTCTGATTTTACTCGTCCGTTTGGTGACGATAATGGCGAGTCCTTGTGCACATCCTGGGACGGAGGACTTTGCAGCAGTCCTGAGTGGTCGGAGTCCATTTCCTTCTCAAGAGTGAAGTCTTTTTCGGGTTGTTCTCGGGGTTTGAAGTCACTAGTGGACTCGCTCTGAAGGACCGAACTGCCTAGAAGCCTCTGGAGAAAATCCTGAGGAACTTGTGCATTGGAGTGAGGTGTGATGATCTCTTTTGTTTTTTGCCTATGTGTGTCGCTCTTCTCTTTGGAGTGTGTGTTTGTTGTTGTTGTTTGTTTGTTAGACTCCAGGCGTTGTCTGGTACTCCACATTTCTTCAGTCAGTGCAGGCGGATTGGCGGATTGCTCTCTCAGACTTAGGCCTAGACAAAGGGTGTCTGCTCCTGCAATGGAAAAATTAAGATATAATTTAGGAACAGCACAAAAATTATTCAAACATATATACACACACATATACATATACATATATATATATATACATATACATATACATATATATATATACATATATATATATACATATACATATACATATATATACATATACATATACATATATATATATACATATACATATATATATACATATACATATACATATATATATATACATATACATATATATATATACATATACATATATATATATACATATACATATACATATGACATCTGATGTTCTTAACAGTAAGGGCACAATACATAAATATAGGACTACGGTCATTTAAAGAATGCAATAATGATTTGCTAGACAGACAGATGTTTATCGTTAATAACACAACATATATAAACTAAAAAACATGGGTTATTCTATTAATATTCAATCAATAATTTGTATTGTTGATTAGTTAACATTATTCTTGTTATTTTTTATTCAGTGTGAATGTCCTAAATTTGGTACTTTATTACAACTAATAATTTTTATTTGTTCATTTATTGCCACATCAGCAACTTATGGCAACAATTAATCTTATTAATCTATAAAATGGCTACAATTAATAATAATACGACAAATTAAAGTTTTACAAATAATATATAAAATTACAATTGATAATATTTGCTTGTTTGTTGCCACATTCAGGGTGTCCACGGAGTCTTAAAAAGTCGTACATTTCAAAAGCAAAATTTTAGGCCTTAAATTCACTGAAATATTGTGTTGTAGGTCTTAAATCATTTTAAACAGGTCTTAATCTACCTATGTCCACCTAAAGCTACCCTGTCGGGCCGACACACAACACAACTTTTTTGTTTTATATATAAGTTTTTTATTGCAAAGAAATGCAATTCAAAACAGCTGTTAACACATGTTTACAGGAAATTCTCCAAATTAAATTCCCTAATCAGGGAAAGAATACTAAAGCATCACATTCCTTTACATAATCTTCCATTAACACAAAAGCTATTTACAAATGTAACTGGGCCATCAAAAAACATCCTTAGTGTTTAGCAATGTATAAGTCTAATATTTAACTCATAATAGTCTTAAAAGAGTCTTAAAAAGTGTTAAATTTGACTTGAAGAAAACTGCAGAAACCCTGCACATCAGCAGCTTATATGTACAATTATTGCTATTAATAATAATACATAAAAATAACATTGGAAAAAATGTCTTAAGCCCCAGATGCTGGGATATCCTTCAGCTCTCCCAAACCCACGCCCTGCAGTATGGCAAATATATGAGTTTTATCAGTTTTCCAGCCCTGTCTGTAACTCACCGTGGACGGTTTCGACAGTTTGGCTCTCGTCTCTGCCGCTGGAGTCTCCTGTCCGGCCACAATCCGGACACTGTGTCCTCCTGCCCCGCTCCCTCTCCTTCTCCCATTCTCGCTCCCTCTCCTTCTCGCGCAGTTTGCTCTCGGACAGCTGCAGCCTCAGCTTCAGCACCTCCACCTCCTGCTTATGGTGACCCACTTCCTCCAGGAAACTGTCCTCCACCAGCCGTGTGATCTCGAACATGGCGGACTTCAGGACGGTCTCCATCACCACCGACAGCTGCGACTGGAATGTGAGGAAAAGGGCTTCTGTCATCGTCGTGTCGCCTCGAGATGACACCTTGAGGGAGAAACGACGAAAACAACCGCCCTGAAACGCAGAAACACACAGTCTGAACACCGAGGTATCAGTGCCATCATTAACAAATAACAAACATCATAGTATCCTGCTAAACAAAACAGATATTTTCAATCCACCGTTTCTGTCACCAGGTGGGCGTTTTGTTTGTTGTTGTTGTTGTTGTTTTTACAGCCACGTGCACTACATAACAAACTGATTATTACTTATTACACTAATATCATTATGTAATTAGTAATATGTCTATAACGTTACATGTCTATGTTTATATTTTCTTCTGTTCTACAAAAACCTCTCTTCGGGCCTTTAATGTAACGTTGCAAAGTACAACAATGAAACTGGACGTTGATTAATAACAAACGTTGCGTTATTCAGATGGTAAATACCTTGTGGATATGATCCTCGCGAAGAGGATTTCTTGGAGGAAATCCGCAAAATGATGTGAATAGAGACGTTATTAGTGCAGTAATCTGATCGTTAAGTTGACAGTCCTCCTCGGCGGATGCAGAAAATGTTGGTGGTTTTTCTATTTTACTGCCCTCCGGTGGACTGGAGATTGACCTACACAAATAGGACTATAATATCACAGTCTTCGTCTGCTGTAATTAACATGTTATAAAGAAGATATGATACATAATGACTTAACGTTTTTACTCAGTAAGTGTATTTGTGTAGTCATCCAAATATATGTATGTGTTGTGCATCAATATGCCTGCTGAATGATACAGATACTAGTTTTAAAAAAGCACATGGAACTATATTGTCTTGATTTTAAAGCGAAAGTTCACCCAAAACTGAAAACTTCACTTGTCACAATTCACAGTTTCCTTTTTATGTTATTTTGAAAAGGAAATGTTGGAAACTGAGTGGTAACCATTGCTTTCCATAATATATTTTTCATACTATGGAAGTCCCAACAGTTACCAGTGTCTAACATTCTTCAAAATATCTACTTTTGTGAGTTCAAGATTTGGAACTGCTTGAGGGTGAGTAAAGATTTATAATGGAGAAATTTCGTTCTCTCTGCACAAAGATCATACCTTGTCCTTGAATGTTGTCTTGACTATAGGGTTCTAAATTTTTAATGTTATATGTTTTATTTTTTAATATTGTGTATCACGGTAGGCCTACTAAATGTCTAAATATTAATGCTAAACCAAATATTAATGCAGTGCTTCATTTAAACAGAGCACATGTATTTTAAATCCAATGCACAAAAGGCAGTTTGGTGCCACTTGGTGGAAGGAATTACAGCGGGGAAAATAAGTATTCAACATGTCATGTTTTTTCCTGGGAATAATATTTCTAAAGGAGATGTTGACATGGAATTGAACCAGATTTTGGTAAAAACCCAAACAATACAGACATAAAAATAAAACAAAACCAAAAAATCTGAAAAATGAGTTGTGTAATAACAATGGAATGACAGAAGGAGAAAGTGCTGAACTACTGAAATGTATTTAATACTTTATATAAAAGGCTTTTTTGGTGACGGCAGCTTAAAGACGCCTCTCATATGGAGAATGAAGTCACATGAATTGCTCAGGTGTGAGTTTATCACAGACTTCAACAGAGCGTAAAAATCTTGATCGTTCTGTGTGTCTCGTCTGTCAAATCTGATCTTTATTTTGTATTTTATATTGGATTCGAGTCAGGTGATTGGCTGGGCCATTCTACAGCTTGATTTTCTTTCTCTGAAAGCATTTGAGAGTTTGCTTGGCTGTGTTTTGGATCATTGTCTTGCTGAAATGTCCACTCTGGTTTCATCTTTATAATCCTGGTAATGTAGATGTTGGACTGTATCAGGTAATATTCATTTACAATGACGAAGGCAGAGCGTTGCTGAAGAACTACTGAGATATTTCAGCCGCTGTCTGGGCTTTCACTGCCTTTCTACACCTCCCGTTCTTCATGTGTTCAATACTTTTTCTCTGCGTCACTTCATTTTATTATGCATAGCTTAATTTGTAAACTTATTAGTTTTGTTTTCTTTGCACATATGGATTTCTTTGGCTGTTACCAACATCCGGGGAAAATTTCAAGTCAACAGCACATTTAGAAATATGTTTTCTGAGAAAAATGGTGACTTGCTTAATGCTTATTGTCCCTACTGTGTGTCCCATTTTGCTTTTAAGTGATTTGACACATAAAGAAAAAAACATTTAATGCAAGTGTCTTCTTTAATGATTCAAACTTGAGAAATAAAATACGATGAAATAAATTCTATTGTCATATTCAGTGTAACTAATATATTTAAGTAAAAAAAAAAAAAAATCTAACAATTATACTGACCTGTACTTATTAAAATGTATAAAAGTCATCATATAAAAGTCATCATAAATCTTATAATCTGTACTTTTGTTTTTAAGTTGTCTAACAAATGAGTAAAACCTAGTGGTTTGAAGGACAGTTGCAAAATATAAAGATTTACTTGTATTTTGAGGCAGCACTGACCTTTTACATATGTCATCAAATGATTCTTATTCTAAGTTTGCCTGACAATTTGGTATACTCATTCATTCATTTTCTTTTCGGCTTAGTCCCTTAATTAATTAGGCGTCACCACAGCGGAGGGAACCGCTAACTTATCCAGCATATGTTTTACACAGCGGATAACCTTCCAGCTGCAACCCATCACTGGGAAACAATTTGGTATATAAAGAACTGAATGAATATATAGACTGAATGACATTTTAGCAGCTGACTTCTTTAAATCATTTTAATAAATCTGTTATTTTTTGCTCAGGACAAAAGATAAATGAATCATCACACATGTATGAAAATGTGTGAAGGAAGCTGTACATCACTGTTACACTTTCTGTTGGTGCCTCAAAACCCCTTTTCATCTTTGCCCCATATGACATAATTACTTGCATCTATTAGATTTCGCATAAGGATATCTTATAATTAGAGATGATTTGTAGATTCTATCACATAAAAAATCCCCCCCCAAAGAATGATCACATCGATTTTTTAAGACTATTCAATATTACAATGCTCAGCATAAATGAGTAGGCTACACCCCCTTTTAAAAATCAATATATTGGATAGACCTAACTCTTGCAAAAAAAAAAGGGATACTTTTAAACTGGAAAACTTCTGACCCTCCATGAGTGGATGGGTGAATTGTATCAAGTTATTCAGCTCCAGAGGATACGCTCCTTGGAACCAAAATCTCAACACCAATTTAAAACTCTATAGCAACCTTTTCTGGATTTCCTCAAAACATGAAGGAATTGTGTGGAACCCAGCATTTTAGGGCTGTACTCACTGTATGTTCATGTCAGATTGATTTCCTAACATATTTATATATTTTCATATAAACTGTTCATATGTTTATATGTTTATATATGTGGACCAGTGTTTTGGGGGAAGCTGTTTTACCATGGCTGACAGAAATACAATTGCAGTAAAATGTGCCATGTCCTGCCATAAATATGTATTACATTAAAATACAATAGAAAAGGAGAATGTATCAGTTATCCAAACAAATAAGTGCAAATACATACGAATAAGACATGACCCATGAACGTACACAGTTAGTATGCTACCAGCTGCAGGAGACTTTAATTTGGTTGACATGAACACTACAAAACAACATAGTTATGACAGAAACCGAGACGTAAACTTCTGGCCATTTGGTCCATTTAAAATCTAATTTCATCATTTACATTAGCACTTTTCACAAGAAAAAAAAGAAAGAAAAAGAGAGAAAATAATTGTAAATACAGTCATTTAGCCTGTAACATACATGGCTTCCTGTGGTGTACCTGAATCACCAATGATCTGTTTGCATGCATTACAGGAAGAGTTTGCTCGGTGTGTGACGTGACACAGTGTGTGGCATTGAATCAACAAAAACATACTTAACTGCTATGAGAGGCTCATCGGAAAGTATCAACTCTACTGTCACTCTTTGTTTACAGTCTAAATAACACTGGGCTCCAGTCACTACATTTGAAAAGAGTTCAATCACTGGCCACCCCTGCCTGCGTAGGTCCGAACAATATCAGCACTGACATCTAAATGTCAACATTTCAGTCCACAGCAGCAAAAATACATACATTTGATCTGCACAGTTTTAAAATAAAACAATAATGCTGTTCTGTTGCAATAGTGCGTTTATGCAGCATTTGAAAGAGCTAATGCTACACATCTGAATGCGCAAATCAAAAGAGATGTCATATAACAGTAATAATATAAGATTGAGTAGCTGTTTTATTCAGCAAAGCTTGTAAACTGCAATTTGAAGCAGAGAAAACTTCCAAAAACTTAGATTTCACTGCAAAAACAAAAGATATAAAACAGAAAGTGTATTTTAGGGAGCCTCACAGTTTTATCTATTTATTAATTGACGTATTTGTCATTATTTTAGGAATCGAGTACCTCATGCCCGCACTGTAATAAAAATATATACTTTTTAATACTGAATCCATAAACCAGTGTTTAAATGTTTAGGGTCATTTAAAAAAAAAAAAAAAAGCTGTTTCTTATGTTGCGCATTAATATATATTAATTTGTTCATTAAATATGTTAAAGTACAATACTGTTTAAAAGTACAGGATGAAAACCTTTTTTACATGTTTTTGAAAGCAAAGTTAAATTGTGTTATATCGAGAAAATCATTCAATTGATTTCTTTTCCGTTTTCAGTGTCACACGATCCTTTACAAATCACTCTATTATGCTGATGCGATGGGCAAAAATAATTTCTATGTATCAAAAAAAAAAAAAAAAAAAAAAGCTTCACATTTTGTGTAAATAGATACATTTTTTGGAATTCACTGATGAAAAGAAAGTAAAAAAAAAAGAAGAGTATTTATTTAAAATAGAAACATTTTGTAATATTTTGAATGTTTTACTGCCCGCTAAAGTATTCATTTATTTAAAATATAAATGTTACTGACTCCAAAAGTTCAAATGGTAGCGTGTGCATATATTTAAATGTCATTGTATTTAACATTGGATTTCTTTCTTTTTTTTAAAGAACATTTTATAAATGGTGCAAATCAGTTCTTTGTATCTTTTTATAAAAACCATTATGATCTTAAAAGCCCTATAAAAACTACTTTGCATGTCTAAGCAAACTTAATTAATTTTCTGAAAAAACCTGTATGTGTAGCATATGATTATTAAGCTCATGACAGACAGAGAGAGAGAGAGAGAGAGAGAGAGAGATAGAGAGAGAGAGAGAGAGATGGAGGGAGTGACAGTGATAAAAAGACTTAAAAAGAGAGTGTAAAAGTGATAGAGACTTATAAAGAGAGAGTGAGAGAGACCTATAAAGAGAAAGAGTGATAGAGAGAGTGTGAGAGTGATATAGACTTATAAAGAGAGAGTGATAGTGATAGAGAGAAACCTATAAAGAGAAAGAGTGAGAGAGTGTAAGAGTGATAGAGACTTATAAAGCGAAAGAGTGATAGAAAGCGTGAGTGATAGAGAGTGTGTGAGTGATAGAGAGTGTGTGAGTGACAGAGAGTGTGTGAGTGACAGAGAGAGTGATAGAGACTTATAAAGATTGAGTGAGAGAGAGTGATAGAAACTTATAAAGAGAAAGAGTGAGAGAAAAAGATAGAGGTTCTGAAAACAATGTTAGCAATATCGTTCTCTGTCCATGTTTTTGGTGCAGATTTTCATGCGATTTCTTTGGAATTCACCAACTCCTAAAATCGTAACATAAAATCTGTTCGTCCAATCAATTTTCCCAACATGTGCGTGTGTGGACATACAATATTTTGACGATTAGAATTCGCACCATGTGTCATTACACCTTATTCTTGCAACATCCAGATGAACTGTAAAAGCGCTCTGCTTGAATGTTTTTTGATTTATCACAATTTAACCAGTATTTCCCTCGAGTGATCCAGTCACTGAGAAAAAACAACAAGAACACAAGGTTAGCGGTGCACGATATCAAAAATAATTTAACCGCTAACCAAAAACAACATCGACTAGCATGTGTAATGTGTAGGATAAGCGTATCCGGTCATACACCAGAGTGAGTGAATTCAGAGTGAATTCTCTGATGTCTCTTCAAGTTGCATTTCTGCGTGAACCTCTTCCCGCAGTCCGCACAGATGTAGGGTCTCTCGCCCGTGTGGACTCTCCGGTGCGCTTTCAGGTTGCTTAGTTTGGTGAAGCTCCGCCCACAGATGGTACAGCAGAACTGCCTATCCCCGGTATGGATCTGCTGGTGCGCTCGGAGGTGACACAAATGAGAGAAGCCTTTTCCGCACTGGCTGCAATTATGCGTCGTCTTCGCTGAAATATTCCGGGCGTCTACTTGGACCCTCATATTGACCACTGGAGGCAAACTTCTTCCAGGATTCACAGTATTGAAGCTTCTTTCGCCTGCTCCTTCAGGATACTGACGGACTTGAGAGAGTTTTGGAGCAGGAAGGCTTCGGTTTAGATCTACAGTTCCATGATCGCTCATCGCCGCGTTGGGATGTACCACTATTTTGGTGTTCTTCCTGATGGGCGCTCTGAGATTCTGCATGGCTTGCGTTGGAACGATTTGAAGCTTGACAGGTGGTGGTGGAGGAGGAGGAAATGAGACTCGCTCTTTAACTCTGGCTGAAGGTTGAAGATGTGTTTTCTTAGCACTGTTGTGAGGCCTGATTCTCTCCATGTCTTCCCAATCTGATGGAAGCATCACCACAACTTCTTGCTTAATGGGACTCGAGTCGGCCATTTGGGGTCTCAAGCATGGAATTTCTGGTTCTGGCTGTGAAACAGGTGCCGAACAAGGGTCTGTTTTGGAGTTGGACCATTTTGCCGGGTTTCGGTGTCTGGCTTCCTCCTCATCCCGTTCAGTGCAGGACGTGACTGTAGAGTCTGCGATACGGAGGCCGTTGGTTTCTTCAACGCTGCTCGGAGGATCTTTTTGTTTGTGTATCTGAGAGTGTATTTTTGGGCACGCTTGTGTGTTTCTGGGCTCTTTCGCTTCTTCTTTCACTTCTCTTGCCGGTTTTGGTTCACATACTGCCTGCTGAACAGCCTGACAAAAATCTGCATGAATTAGCTACAGCAAACCAAACTTAAGTATCCATATTTTTCTTCAGTGTGTGAAATCTCGCCTGACTCATTATCAGCATCTTGTTTTCCTAATGAAGTTAGCATAGTTTTCAGAGCTGATAATGTAACATTAAACTTCTGAAAATGTTTTTTTCAGCATAGAATACAAGGCATAAGGTGCTCATTCTTTTCAAATTAGCTAGTGCTCAAAAGAAGCATTTTCCAGGGATTTTTTAAAAGTTTAGTTCTGGCAGCCCAAAACCAGCACAGCTTATATCTTAATAATATACAAAAGGTTTGTTTAATTCGCCTTTTTTAAACTTGGATTTCTATATACAAACATATAAACACAAGTTAGAATCCATCATGTTAGAATCTATCATGTTAAAGGAAAAAAAATTTGTATGATTTTTATTGCATTAGATCAGGGGTCACCAAACTTGTTCCTGGAGGGAAGAGTCAGCTGAGAGTTTAAGCCGTGGTAACACTGGACTTTTCTCCCCATAGACTTCCATTCATACTCATGCGAATGCGACAGACCGGAAACGCAAGCTCGTGCGACAAGTTTCGCAGTTCGCTGCGTTGGAAAGTTCAAGCTTGGTGAACTCTGATCTGCGAAATCGCATCACATGACTGCGTAAGCAAGTAGACCAATAGAAGATCAAAACATGACCTCTCTGGCAGAAATGTAAAATATGGAGCAATCCTTGCTTTTTTAATGTCTAATCATCTTGTTTAATCCCGCCCCTTTTCACAGCGCCATACGACAGAATTTCCCAAGCTCAAGTGTGACCGTGGCTTTAGTCCTAATCAAACACACCTGAACAAGCTAATCAATCTCTTACTGAATTGAACCTTCCAGGCAGGTGTGTTGAGGCAAATTAAAGCTCTGTAGGGACACCGGCCCTCCAGGACCAAGATTGGTGACCCCTGCATTAGATCATATTAAATCTAATTTTATGTAAAAACTAATGATTTAACTTCATTTTTCATGGAATGTATGATATCACTTTACAAAGATTCCCTTTGAATGCTTTAAGTCTCGCTGTGTTATTAGCAATAAAAACAATATAATACATACATTCTGTTTTGGTTCTGGAGTTGCTGATGGTTTCTCCTGATTTGTGCTTCCTTTGGGACTGCACCTCCAGCTACTGTCAGAGGGATTTTCCTGCTTCATAACAAGCTGATTGTCCAAATCTTTCAAATAAAAACAGAGAAACATTCAGTCAAGCTTAAATTTAAACAAAGTGTATTACTTTAAATGAATGGAACGTAACGATGCCATATTGCACAATGACTCATTTTTATCTGAAGCTCTTAAATTATTCAAAAGTATAATCAAAATACAATGCACAAAACTGACAAATATAGTTTCCTCAAAATTCATTAAAAAAATGTCGGCTTTTTTTTTCTTTTTGTCAATCCTTCTGTTCATCAATGTTATGTACATTATATATTATTGTTGTTTGAAAACTATTTGTGAGCTCAATCAGTGTACTAGTGCTTCACAATATATGGTTTGAGCATCGATATGGCAATGTGTTGGTACACAATAGTCACATCGCAAGACATGCAATGTTGAGTTGGGATTACAGATGACCAGAAACCACAGGTCAAGAGATTTGTGGAAACTCTGCAGAATTGAACCATTATAGAGTGAAAGTTTAAAATTTTCATGTGGTTTTTAAGGCCTATGTGAACATTTTAAGAGTTTGAAGCATTGTAAGAGAACATAAAGAGCATAAAAAGGTTTTTAAAAATACATTTTATTGAATTATTATTATCATGGAGATTATGCAATGCTCTTTTAAATTTGATTATTCAATTTCTGTACCCGAATACTGTTAGACAGCCTCCAGAAACCCATAAAGCACTGCTTATTTCAGTTTAACATTTGCTCCATTGTGTTTATTTATGACTGTAGTTTGATTATTATATGTATATAATTACATAAAATATATTTATATTTCACTCCCATCCAAATCAATCTAAAGTAATGACTTTCCAAACAGAGCTATTTAAGTCATGTAGTGAAATTGTATTTATATCGCAATATATATCGCAGGGAAAAATATATTGCAATGTCAAAATTTTCCAATATCATGCAGCCCTACAGTGTAGCATATCCAATATTTTATGGTCATGTAATAAAAATCAAAAACAAACAAAAAAAACTTTATATCACTTTATGTTGAAAATCACTAAAACGTTTCTTATATAAGATGAACAAGCAATACTTTAAAAATTGTCTGTATATATTTTTGGAAAAGCATAAAGAGGAAATTCCTTTTGTAATTTTACTAAATGTTATTTGTAAGATTATGGAATTATTATTGTTTCTAAAGACGCAAATGTTTGTTGGTTCTTGGTTTCATACAGCTTTAAAAAAAATCTAAATATATTAAAAACACAACTCCCACAAAAAATGACTTCAATGCATCAGTTCTATGATGAAAAGCATCATTCTGAAAAAGATTAGCATTGGTCTGCATTAGTAGCTCAGTATAAACAAAAACAGTATAAATAAATACAAATACATGTTAAATAAATAAAACAGTAATATATATCTCTGAATTAAAACATTAAAAATAAATCAGCTAACTGAAATAATAAACCTTGAAACATCAAGAAATACAAGATGTGATTTTGACACAGTGGGCGGTGGGGGTCAACATGAAAATCAATTATTTAGATCCTCATTGTTGTGAGTAATGATCATTAAATCACTTTAAAGCATATGAAGCGAATACCTTTAAAACCTCTGCAAATTTGAGTAAAATGTCTTTAAGGTAATTACTTTTGGTTCACACTATTACACTATTATTACTATGTAAATAATTAGTATGAAACTTACGACAGCCAACATATTGGATATAGTTATTTGTCTAGCCAATGACTCATGTAAACACCGCATACCTCATGATTTCAGACGTTCATTAATACTCACTGCTCTGTGTTTCGGGGCCTCTGACATGAAGTATCCTCCTCCGGGACACTGCTGTCCGACCGCAGTCCACACACCTCACCTTCTTAAACCTTTCCCGCTCCCTCAGCTTGGCCTCGGACACGATCAGCCTCCGCTTCAGCACCTCCGCCTCCCGCTTGCCCCGGTCCATCTGCTCCACAAAGCTCTCCTCCACCAGCCGGGTGATCTCATACATGGTGGTCTTCAGGACAGTCTCCATCACCGCGGACAGGCGAGTCTGGAAAGTGATGACCAGCGTGTCGGACATCCTGGCTGTGTGTCTGATCTGCTCGGTTTATAGAGAGGAACTAATCGCTGGATGCTCAACAGTGACCATGACATTAACGACCCCGCATGTCGATTAATATCTCGGGTATTGTATTTCCTATTCAGTACTGAGTGCACACGTGAGCAGTCTGTAGACTGAGTTTCACACTTTGACGGTCGGCGAGGTAACGTTAAAACCTGACGATAAAATCCGCGTTAGCATTGAGCTCATGACATCAGCTTGGCAGTTGGAAACGCGAGCGGAAATGAATCTCCTTCGGGCGCTCGTAAATGTTAAATGCTCGCGTACGGTTAATGTGACTGTAGTACTTTCTAGAGTATTTTATGGATTGTGTAAAATACGGGGTTTTTGGCTAATAACGTTATCTCATTCAGCGTGTCAAGACGAGATGAAGCTGAGCAGACGGACAATAATGTTGTTGTTGGTGACGTCACTAGTTGTACGGTGGCCTTGTTGGACAGCACGGTAATTCGACTGGTCTCTGATGTGAAAAATGAGAAATATATTTTTTACAGTCTATGTGTGAAATGCTGCTTGTATATCATTTTCATCCAAAACATAACTTAAGAAAACACTTATTACTTTTCGAAACTTCCTTACATTTCTCAAAGATGTTTAATAGACACTGCAACACATAGTAAAAGAATAGATTTGTTAGGATTTATGTTCTACAGTTTTTATAAAATGGTTACTTACCGAAAACATTACTTTAAATAAAAAACTAAGATAAAAAGTATGTATTTAATTTCAGCTAGTTGCCAAAGCCACTAAAATAGCTAAAACTGGATAAATAAATGCTGTAGACATCCACTCAAATTAATATTTAGGCATACATTTAGATTTATGCAGGTAAATTGCATATCAAATTTTCACAAATGAGGATTAGTTTTAAAAAACTATATGTTATAAATATTTGAGTTATTCTAAGTATCAATAAAGTGAAAGCATTTTAATATACACAATAACCACATTTATATATCTAATAATTAATACAAATTGTAATCAGCTGAATTAAAACTACTACGCAATTCATATAAAAATAAAAGTACTTCTGTGACAATAAATTACCACTTAATCTCCAGTAAGATTGAGAATGCATTTGTGAAATATATTTGAACAAAAAAAAAAAAACTTTCCCAGTACAATATCAAACATACCCTGTCAAGGACATCAATTCTAATCTGATACCCATTCATAATTTTAATTATTTTGAATTAATATTACAAATTATAATAATAAGAATAACTAATGCATGTTACATATACATGTTACTTAAATCAATATCATTAAGGTATTTTTGTGTTTTATACTACATGGCATTTGAATGCTTGATTCTGACATACTTATAAGGTCTTGAGTAAACAAACAGCTCTGAAGTATCTATAAATAAACTCTGTCTGTCAGCCACACTGACTTCCTGTTATGGCCGCATGATCAACTTGGATGCATGTCATTTTTATTTAATTCGAAGGACTGTAAAGAATGAAAATAAACAATGAGTACATGAAATAATCAGATGGAGGATTTAATAATGCTCGATAAATAAGCAAAAATGTTACATTTGATCATTTAATATTGAATCACAGAACTTAAATGAACTGATATCACGTGATACACATTGCACATTTTAACAAATATGCTTATCGGATAGTTTTTTAAAATAAATGTTAATAAATTGATAAACCAGGAAAAGAAGAAGTAATATCTTACCAATTTGCATCAAGTAAACAATATTCAGATTTTCATCCAATGCATAATTGACCACATAATTCTTAAAGGACTTGAAATAGGTAAAGTTGGTTTTATATTCGCACATTCGTTCATTGACAACTTGT